>CM067353.1:53154388-53281465 GCA_034190875.2 Urechis unicinctus | reverse complement strand
CATGTAGAGCGCTATCAAATTTCATTCACGGAAGTAATACACGATTCAACTGGCTCCGTGGCTTAGTTGGTTAAAGCGCCTGTCTAGTAAACAGGAGATCTCGAGTTCGAATCTCGACGGAGCCTTTTGATTATTCGTATTTTATGATCCCTCAAACATGAAAATTTGTATATCACAGGAGAATTGCAAATGAAGAATTCAAGCGATTGAGATATCTTCATATTTAACACAATTTGTATTAACTTATATTGACTTGTTGATGCTGCGCTTTTCTAGTATGTGTGGTGTCATCAATCATCTGTATTGCAATCAATGTTGTTGTCTTTTGAACCAGTTCTGTTTCCCTTTACATGTCACCAGTTGAAGATATTATTTCGGCCCCTGGCCTTGATACTGTTATATTTGCCGACGACACCCAACTGTTCGTCACTTGCCGATCCCGGACTGACTATTCTGGCGTTGCTTCCATTGAGGCCTGTCTGGACCAGATCCGTCTATGGATGCGTTCCAATATGCTTGCTTTCACTGAGAGTGAGACGGAACTTCTCTGGTTCACCTCTAAGCACAAGAAAGTCAGTGCCGGGCGCCGGTGAATGACGTACGGGTGGGTGACGTCACTATTTCCCCATCACAGTCTGCTCGTAACTTGGGAGTGGTGATAGACAATTCCGGCTCAATGACCGAACACATCTCTAGTGTGTGTAGCGCTGCGTCGTCGTATGCTCTGTGGAGAATCGGCAAAATTAGGCATCTTTTGGACCAAACTACAACGGAGAAATTAGTACATGCATTCATTAGTTCCCGACTAGATTATTGTAATAGTTTGTTATTCGGCATTCCTTAATATCAAATCAGAAAATTACAATCGATTCAAAATTCAGCTGCACGACTGGTCACCAGGATGTCCTTTAAGTCTCGTCAAGAGATGACACCAGTTCTCATGGAACTAACTACATTGGCGCCCAGTTGAGCAGTGCATTATTTTTAAAACCCTTTATAAAGTCTTCAAAGTGATTCACCACAGTACCTCACCGCGCTACCTCACTGATATTCCATCAGTAGCAAAGCCAATTCGTCGACTTCACCGGATCTTCCGCAGTACGATTAGTCCCCCCCTCCGCTTTGGGAGGCGAGGAAGTATAGTCGTGGTTACAGCGAACCTTCCCTATACTATGCCGACCCTAAGCTATGGAACGAGTTGCCAGAAAACATATCCGGGATATCAGCGAGTTTGAGAGCTTCAAAAGAACTCTAAAGACGCACACCCTGAGGAAACATTTTAATCCTCTGTGATATTTTATTTATTCAATCGATATAGTCCGAAATTAGCCCTATTGCTGTACACTTTTATCTTTATGAATCATATATATTATTATATCTACTTATTCATATATTCGATGTACAGCCTGTTGAGATGTCATGGAATGGGCTTAAAATAAACAATCATAATCATAACCATATTAATATTCCAGTGATGTTATGAAGTAATGCATACATTATCTCACTATTCTTTTCGTCCAGTGTTGATTCTAATATAAATTGATAGGTTCTTTCAAATACGATGAAGAGCGCCATAAAATTGTATTCACGGAAGTAAATAATGAATCAACTGGCTCCGTGGCTTAGTTGGTTAAAGCGCCTGTCTAGTAAACAGGAGATCTCGAGTTCGAATCTCGACGGAGCCTTTTGATTATATGCATTTGATGATCCCTCAACCATGCAAAATTGTATATCACACGATAATTCCAAGGGTAGAATTGAAGCAATTGAGACATATTCATATTTAACACAATTTGTATTAACTTATATTGACTTGTTGATGCTGCGCTTTTCTAGTGTGTGTGATGCATTATTTCATTTACATCATTACCATGAATCTTCAATGTTATCCCTCACAAGCATTTATGTCATCAATCATCTGTGTTACGTTGCCTTTTGAATATTTCAGTGATGTTATGAAGTAATGCGGATATTGTCTCACTATTTGCTTCATCGAGCGTTGATTCTAATATGAATTGATAGGTTCTTTCAAATACCATGTAGAGCGCTATCAAATTTCATTCACGGAAGTAATACACGATTCAACTGGCTCCGTGGCTTAGTTGGTTAAAGCGCCTGTCTAGTAAACAGGAGATCTCGAGTTCGAATCTCGACGGAGCCTTTTGATTATTCGTATTTTATGATCCCTCAAACATGAAAATTTGTATATCACAGGAGAATTGCAAATGAAGAATTCAAGCGATTGAGATATCTTCATATTTAACACAATTTGTATTAACTTATATTGACTTGTTGATGCTGCGCTTTTCTAGTATGTGTGGTGTCATCAATCATCTGTATTGCAATCAATGTTGTTGTCTTTTGAACCAGTTCTGTTTCCCTTTACATGTCACCAGTTGAAGATATTATTTCGGCCCCTGGCCTTGATACTGTTATATTTGCCGACGACACCCAACTGTTCGTCACTTGCCCGATCCCGGACTGACTATTCTGGCGTTGCTTCCATTGAGGCCTGTCTGGACCAGATCCGTCTATGGATGCGTTCCAATATGCTTGCTTTCACTGAGAGTGAGACGGAACTTCTCTGGTTCACCTCTAAGCACAAGAAAGTCAGTGCCGGGCGCCGGTGAATGACGTACGGGTGGGTGACGTCACTATTTCCCCATCACAGTCTGCTCGTAACTTGGGAGTGGTGATAGACAATTCCGGCTCAATGACCGAACACATCTCTAGTGTGTGTAGCGCTGCGTCGTCGTATGCTCTGTGGAGAATCGGCAAAATTAGGCATCTTTTGGACCAAACTACAACGGAGAAATTAGTACATGCATTCATTAGTTCCCGACTAGATTATTGTAATAGTTTGTTATTCGGCATTCCTTAATATCAAATCAGAAAATTACAATCGATTCAAAATTCAGCTGCACGACTGGTCACCAGGATGTCCTTTAAGTCTCGTCAAGAGATGACACCAGTTTCTTTCTCATGGAACTAACTACATTGGCGCCCAGTTGAGCAGTGCATTATTTTTAAAACCCTTTATAAAGTCTTCAAAGTGATTCACCACAGTACCTCACCGCGCTACCTCACTGATATTCCATCAGTAGCAAAGCCAATTCGTCGACTTCACCGGATCTTCCGCAGTACGATTAGTCCCCCCCCCCCCTCCGCTTTGGGAGGCGAGGAAGTATAGTCGTGGTTACAGCGAACCTTCCCTATACTATGCCGACCCTAAGCTATGGAACGAGTTGCCAGAAAACATATCCGGGATATCAGCGAGTTTGAGAGCTTCAAAAGAACTCTAAAGACGCACACCCTGAGGAAACATTTTAATCCTCTGTGATATTTTATTTATTCAATCGATATAGTCCGAAATTAGCCCTATTGCTGTACACTTTTATCTTTATGAATCATATATATATATTATTATATCTACTTATTCATATATTCGATGTACAGCCTGTTGAGATGTCATGGAATGGGCTTAAAATAAACAATCATAATCATAACCATATTAATATTCCAGTGATGTTATGAAGTAATGCGTACATTATCTCACTATTCTTTTCGTCCAGTGTTGATTCTAATATGAATTGATAGGTTCTTTCAAATACAATGAAGAGCGCCATAAAATTGTATTCACGGAAGTAAATGATGAATCAACTGGCTCCGTGGCTTAGTTGGTTAAAGCGCCTGTCTAGTAAACAGGAGATCTCGAGTTCGAATCTCGACGGAGCCTTTTGATTATTCGTATTTTAGGATCCCTCAAACATGAAAATTTGTATATCACAGGAGAATTGCAAATGAAGAATTCAAGCGATTGAGATATCTTCATATTTAACACAATTTGTATTAACTTATATTGACTTGTTGATGCTGCGCTTTTCTAGTATGTGTGGTGTCATCAATCATCTGTATTGCAATCAATGTTGTTGTCTTTTGAACCAGTTCTGTTTCCCTTTACATGTCACCAGTTGAAGATATTATTTCGGCCCCTGGCCTTGATACTGTTATATTTGCCGACGACACCCAACTGTTCGTCACTTGCCGATCCCGGACTGACTATTCTGGCGTTGCTTCCATTGAGGCCTGTCTGGACCAGATCCGTCTATGGATGCGTTCCAATATGCTTGCTTTCACTGAGAGTGAGACGGAACTTCTCTGGTTCACCTCTAAGCACAAGAAAGTCAGTGCCGGGCGCCGGTGAATGACGTACGGGTGGGTGACGTCACTATTTCCCCATCACAGTCTGCTCGTAACTTGGGAGTGGTGATAGACAATTCCGGCTCAATGACCGAACACATCTCTAGTGTGTGTAGCGCTGCGTCGTCGTATGCTCTGTGGAGAATCGGCAAAATTAGGCATCTTTTGGACCAAACTACACAACGGAGAAATTAGTACATGCATTCATTAGTTCCCGACTAGATTATTGTAATAGTTTGTTATTCGGCATTCCTTAATATCAAATCAGAAAATTACAATCGATTCAAAATTCAGCTGCACGACTGGTCACCAGGATGTCCTTTAAGTCTCGTCAAGAGATGACACCAGTTCTCATGGAACTAACTACATTGGCGCCCAGTTGAGCAGTGCATTATTTTTAAAACCCTTTATAAAGTCTTCAAAGTGATTCACCACAGTACCTCACCGCGCTACCTCACTGATATTCCATCAGTAGCAAAGCCAATTCGTCGACTTCACCGGATCTTCCGCAGTACGATTAGTCCCCCCCCCCCCCCCGCTCCGCTTTGGGAGGCGAGGAAGTATAGTCGTGGTTACAGCGAACCTTCCCTATACTATGCCGACCCTAAGCTATGGAACGAGTTGCCAGAAAACATATCCGGGATATCAGCGAGTTTGAGAGCTTCAAAAGAACTCTAAAGACGCACACCCTGAGGAAACATTTTAATCCTCTGTGATATTTTATTTATTCAATCGATATAGTCCGAAATTAGCCCTATTGCTGTACACTTTTATCTTTATGAATCATATATATTATTATTATATCTACTTATTCATATATTCGATGTACAGCCTGTTGAGATGTCATGGAATGGGCTTAAAATAAACAATCATAATCATAACCATATTAATATTCCAGTGATGTTATGAAGTAATGCGTACATTATCTCACTATTCTTTTCGTCCAGTGTTGATTCTAATATAAAATATTGATAGGTTCTTTCAAATACCAATGAAGAGCGCCATAAAATTGTATTCACGGAAGTAATTGATGAATCAACTGGCTCCGTGGCTTAGTTGGTTAAAGCGCCTGTCTAGTAAACAGGAGATCTCGAGTTCGAATCTCGACGGAGCCTTTTGATTATTCGTATTTTATGATCCCTCAAACATGAAAATTTGTATATCACAGGAGAATTGCAAATGAAGAATTCAAGCGATTGAGATATCTTCATATTTAACACAATTTGTATTAACTTATATTGACTTGTTGATGCTGCGCTTTTCTAGTATGTGTGGTGTCATCAATCATCTGTATTGCAATCAATGTTGTTGTCTTTTGAACCAGTTCTGTTTCCCTTTACATGTCACCAGTTGAAGATATTATTTCGGCCCCTGGCCTTGATACTGTTATATTTGCCGACGACACCCAACTGTTTCGTCACTTGCCGATCCCGGACTGACTATTCTGGCGTTGCTTCCATTGAGGCCTGTCTGGACCAGATCCGTCTATGGATGCGTTCCAATATGCTTGCTTTCACTGAGAGTGAGACGGAACTTCTCTGGTTCACCTCTAAGCACAAGAAAGTCAGTGCCGGGCGCCGGTGAATGACGTACGGGTGGGTGACGTCACTATTTCCCCATCACAGTCTGCTCGTAACTTGGGAGTGGTGATAGACAATTCCGGCTCAATGACCGAACACATCTCTAGTGTGTGTAGCGCTGCGTCGTCGTATGCTCTGTGGAGAATCGGCAAAATTAGGCATCTTTTGGACCAAACTACAACGGAGAAATTAGTACATGCATTCATTAGTTCCCGACTAGATTATTGTAATAGTTTGTTATTCGGCATTCCTTAATATCAAATCAGAAAATTACAATCGATTCAAAATTCAGCTGCACGACTGGTCACCAGGATGTCCTTTAAGTCTCGTCAAGAGATGACACCAGTTCTCATGGAACTAACTACATTGGCGCCCAGTTGAGCAGTGCATTATTTTTAAAACCCTTTATAAAGTCTTCAAAGTGATTCACCACAGTACCTCACCGCGCTACCTCACTGATATTCCATCAGTAGCAAAGCCAATTCGTCGACTTCACCGGATCTTCCGCAGTACGATTAGTCCCCCCCTCCGCTTTGGGAGGCGAGGAAGTATAGTCGTGGTTACAGCGAACCTTCCCTATACTATGCCGACCCTAAGCTATGGAACGAGTTGCCAGAAAACATATCCGGGATATCAGCGAGTTTGAGAGCTTCAAAAGAACTCTAAAGACGCACACCCTGAGGAAACATTTTAATCCTCTGTGATATTTTATTTATTCAATCGATATAGTCCGAAATTAGCCCTATTGCTGTACACTTTTATCTTTATGAATCATATATATTATTATATCTACTTATTCATATATTCGATGTACAGCCTGTTGAGATGTCATGGAATGGGCTTAAAATAAACAATCATAATCATAACCATATTAATATTCCAGTGATGTTATGAAGTAATGCGTACATTATCTCACTATTCTTTTCGTCCAGTGTTGATTCTAATATAAATTGATAGGTTCTTTCAAATACGATGAAGAGCGCCATAAAATTGTATTCACGGAAGTAAATAATGAATCAACTGGCTCCGTGGCTTAGTTGGTTAAAGCGCCTGTCTAGTAAACAGGAGATCTCGAGTTCGAATCTCGACGGAGCCTTTTGATTATATGCATTTGATGATCCCTCAACCATGCAAAATTGTATATCACACGATAATTCCAAGGGTAGAATTGAAGCAATTGAGACATATTCATATTTAACACAATTTGTATTAACTTATATTGACTTGTTGATGCTGCGCTTTTCTAGTGTGTGTGATGCATTATTTCATTTACATCATTACCACGAATCTTCAATGTTATTCCAATTATAATATTAATTGATATGTTACAATTACTCTTTTAGAATTCAAATAACTGGGATATCTCCATTATCAATATAAATTATACCTGCTTATTAAGGACGATAACGAGTCCTCAAATTGGTTCTTGGGCTCATCTTCTCTTTAAGATATTTAGTGCAATCCATTCTCCATACTGTCATGTGATTTGTCTTTGTTGACCTAACCCTTGAAAATGTGAGCAAACATGAGTCTAATTATCACTGATTGAAGCCATTAACATTCTTAGGCGTGACTAAAGGCTTATGTTTTACTGTTTTGGGTTCTGGGTATTACAGTCTGGAGATGGTGACGGTCTGTGGGAGTTTACTGTGGTGGTGAAACCTAGGGCATCTACTTTGATTGGGTGCGTGGGAACCTGTAATTCACAATGTTGAATAATATGCCTATAGTAGGAAATGTCGAATCACATTGTTGCTTTTTGCAATATCTACTCTGGACCGAACTCCATCCAGACCCGTGTGCTTTTGTTTATTTCAAGGTTGAGCCATCGCACAGCTAGCGCGAGTCCTCTTAGTCTTAGCGCAGCTATAACTACTCTTGAGCGTTATGATACTGAGTGTTTTTTGTCGATGTTCCGCGTTATAATTTTAGAACGCTATGATAAATTTGATAGTTCTGTTGGCCCCAGACGCTATGATTATTGTCAGGGCCAGTGTGTTTTAATATCAATTTCCGCCACTTTTCTGTTGGTTGGCGGCAGGATTTGGGAAGTTCTCATTCATTGCTGAATTAAATATGTTTGGAAGTCCGGCTTCCACCCAGGCTGGAGCAAATCCAAGGTTCTTGCTGAAATGTTTAAATGTTGCTATATATTCGTATTAACAAGAAGCATTTCTTTTCCATGTTTCATTTTCATTAGTTTTTCCCCATAACTCTCCAATTATCGACCAGCCCCTCACAGGCGTGCTGGTGACGACAACTGCTTTCATTTAATGGTTTGTGATCTGGTGAAGTGTATGTGCTCTTTAAGCCCCGGTCGAACGGTGGTGTTTTTATATACCGTTCTAAATCTTCAATTTCCACGCGAATTAGCCCAATAGACCAACGTCAGTTATATTTATCACATTGTCGGTTCAACAGTAAAACCAAAATTTTGTTGTCGATGCATACAGAATTCACCACTTTTTCCACGAAATATGCATTTTCTGACGAGCTTCAGGCGATCAGTGTCGAAAGTCATTATTTAGTTAGGTTCATGATGATGTTTCATATTCCTATTGTCTGCGGAAAAGTGTATTTCGATAACTTTCTAAAAGTTTACCGCGGATATTCCCTTCCGAAATACAAGCCTGGAGGACGGTGTCCCAGAGTTGCAAGGGCAACTTTCGGTGTAAACTTCCGATGCCTCTGAATTTGACAGTGAAAAGTCGGGCCCAGATATTACCGCTTGGTGTGTTTTAGGCCAAAATACTAATTCACAGGATACTTCTGTTGCTGAAATTCAACCTCTGTTCCGATAAATGTTTGGTGAGTTGATTTTATTAGATAAAACTAGATAAAACACGGGAACTCGGGATCATTCTGTTGAATTATGCAGGCTAGATACCGTTGGACGCCAAAACTAAGAGGGAGTGCATGCAGCACTACCCGTACTTAGTTCGAAAGAGCTAACGCAAATGGGCAATGTGTTTTGAATGGAACGATGGATTTAGGCTGGTAAAGGCCAAAGCCCAACTGACCAACGTCAGCTTTTATCGCCAATTTTGTGGTCAATTCAGTACATGCTTACTTTCACTAATTATGCATATTCTGACGAGTTTCAGGTGATCAGTGTCGAAAGTTATTATTAAGATCATTCGGTTGAATTCGCAAACTCAATTGCTTATAGACTGAGAGGGAGTGCAGCACTCCTGTACTAGGTTCGAAAGAGCTTATTTAGTATCAAGAAAAACATCTTGTATCAAGAGACTGAAAAAATGTCTGGAACCACGCCAAAAGCTTAACCCCGATCAATGTGGTTATTTAGAAAATGCTATTTAATATTAATTTCCGAGAAATCCTGATGCGATGTCCTCCAATTTGCTAAATATAAGGTCGCATGGTATTTTGTTTGCTCTCTGTGCACACCATTCCTTGTGAGCTGTCATGTTAGAAATAGTCCGGACTGCGCCTCCCTGCAGCTAATACCACCCTCATTTTAAAGATAAACATGTTGATGTGCTCATCAATGATGGACCGAACTCGACTGAAATCGTAATGGTATCGGATAAATAGATCAACTCGTGCTTATACTTTTTTTATAATTTATAGGTGTAAATTGTTCAAAACCATCAAAACGTGATAAAACCAAATAACTCACCAGATTTTATACGTTCAAGGTATCTGATTGGGATTGTTTATTTGTGCATTGCTTTGGAATCGAACATCGTAGGATGTTTCTACTCGGACTCCATTTCCTTTTCCATTTTCAGTAGGTTTTCCTGTAAGGATTATGCTCTATATATCACCAGCTTAGACTTTTTTAACACAAAGCAGACAATATTGTTTCTGATAAGTGTTGGTTTCCTTCGGATATTTAAGTGCTCTTTTTCCTGTGACTCCAGAAGATAAGATCAGCAACAATAGTGCTGAACAAAAGGATAATGGTATGGTTATTTCAGATAAAGAATAGCGTTGAGAACTATTTCTCGATTGACCACTTCAGTACGTTTGGCTCACACTTGGGTAAGCTGTCTATATGTGGGGCTATATTTTGGTACGTGTTCAGTGATCGCTGGACAGATATTTTTTACAGGGGGGCTATACTTTGACATCATTTGACCATTCAGTTAAAAGTAATAGCTATGCAGTGATTGTCCATATCTAAGACAAACTCTCTCAAGCTAATTTTTTGCAAAACAGCTTGATCCTAGTGACAACAACAATTATTGTTGGGCACGAAATTGATGTAAAGCACGCAGGAAGTGCGGTCATAAGGGTGTGTTTACTTCATTAAGAAACGAAATCTCAATGGTCGAGGGCCTCATGTGACCTATTGTTTTCGTGCGGTTGAGCGAGTTTTGATGTAAACAGTTGCAAGATCATGGCACAGAAAATCACTAGTTTTTTCTCCAGACCACCAATGGTTGAATATCAAAGAAAGCACATTCAATGTTCATGAACACGATTGTCCTCCTGCTTGTGTAATATTTGAGTTTGGTATCTTGTAATTGCTTGAAATGACTCATGAGTTATGTGTAGATACTGCAGTTATTTGATACATTTTATAATATTCTTACATTTATGTTGTACCTCCTGCATATCTTGCCCAGTCCAGAGTTCTCGATACAAGCTTTAAAACTCATCCCCGATAATATTGTGGTTGAATATCTAGTCTGTGATTCGATACATGATTGTTCGTGATACCCAACACTGTCCATTCTTTTATGTGCTATAAAACTATTTATGTCAAGAGTTGAGGAAAAGAATGCAGGTGTGTAGGGTGGAGCTGGTGTGGGTAGGCAGGGACTGGGTTGGTGGTACTCATGTTGCATTTGCTTTAATTTGTGTCTATGTATCTAACAAAATAAATTGCCCATAGTTTGCATTGTAGCATCTTGTTCAACTCTTCTTTCAATTGAGATGACGGTCACCTAACGCCTAGTGTGGAGGTGCCATCACGCCGCCATTGCATTGATTAACGTTGGGTAGGGATAAGGCTCGTCAGTAGTTGTTTATGTTCCAGGATTGATCTCAATGGTGTTTGAATGCATGTATTGGCGATCTTACTTTTCCTCCTTCCAAGTCGTACCAATTCATTTTGCATTATTAATTGACTTGGTGAAGCGATGTTGTTTCCAGTTCATTGGTCACTCTCTTATCCAAACCACTTTGAATCCTCTGCATATTTGTGTTACGGACGGGACATCTTTTTCATCTTATGGACGGGACAAGGTGTCACACATCTTATTACACCAATTTTAGGGCAGAGTAGTTTTTGCATGTTATGAGAATCACAAGCATCACTTAGATCACAACTGCTCTGGGTCGCATCAACATATAGTGTTTTAGCACAATATTCATATGACTTAAGTTCGTAATTCTACATAAAATATCTTTCACCCCTTGAATTGTAACTGAATCAGCAGTTGAGATGATGATTACCAGCAATGTTAAAGCCTATATACTTAAAATGGGAATGTGTTCTGGGATGTCAGTGTTCCCTAGTATGTAGTCGGCCATTAATAGCGTATCGACTGTAATATTATCCTCATTTTACGGACGGACATCTTTGATCAATATTGATGGAGGGATGCTTTAAGCGCTTGTGTTACACTTGATCTTGTATAATGTCCATATAGTGTACTGGATATGCAGATCAGTCACTTTATGTACCATGCATAGAAGCATCACCTGAATCAGGTAGTGATTGTCACCTGAATCAGGTGGTGGGTGTCACCTGAATCTGCACCGTCAAATCATAGATTACAATATCTTTGGAATTGCCGTTACTGAATGCATTAAACATATTCTCTATTCATTCATGGTTTTTTGGGGTTTTTTTCAGCAGCACTGGCGGTGGAGGTAAGCTTTGCAAGTCTTTTATTCTGGTAGACACAATCTTCAGTGTCATCTTTGTTTTATTTCATAAGCTGTTCATTGTATGAAGATTTATGTCACTTACAATTCATTAGCAAGGGAAGAATTTGATTTCATGCACTTAGCACGTTAACTTCATTAGAGGGGACATATTTGCCATAAGTGAAATGATATGACTCTAACCACAGGCCCCTGGGTAAGACCATAATGATCCTACTGGCAAGCTCGCATACAAAAGTATTTTGTAGAAAACACTGTGAGAAGCATGCTGCATCACATTCTATTCACTGGGGGGAGTCCGACGAGAGATCCAAATCGTGTTCCCGTCTGTAGCAGATTTTGGCCCGCATGGCAGCATGTTTCCCACCTTGTCTTCTCCATACGTCGACTGCATGCAAACATGATGGTTGTATCATAATGGTCTGGCCCAAGTACCAGTGCGTTAGACCAGCCATCACTTCACAATTCAAACGTGGCTCATTTTTTAGGGGCATTCACATTTCTTTAGTAGTATGATCAGATTGTTCATGGATAACATTTTGAAGGGCAAACTACTATTTTGGCAGGTTTCTCATTTGGAGGTGGATTGGGGACTCAAGGAAAGCCAACTGGATTTGCATTACCTAACACTGCCACTCCAGCAAGCGTTGGCTTTAATCTAGGAGGTGCCACATCTAAGCCTGGTATGTTGCATGTTAATTGTTATGATATACCGTTGACTTGATTGATATGTAAATTGTTTGGTCTTATTTTTCAGTTAATTGTCTTATATGAAGACTTCATTAATTTAGAAAATGGAGAAATAATAAATCATAAAGCCATCACCTCAAATCGTGTGAACCCAATACGGAACTAAAACTTGTGTTTCCTTGTAATAAGAAGACCTATAATAACAATATCTTTCAGGCCAATTCTAAACCTTTATAGAGGTCTTGAATGACCTTGACCTTTTTACCAATGCCACACTCAAATAGATAATCTGATCCTTTGAAGTGGCACATATTGTCAATGAAGCTTGTAGGCTGAGAATGTCATTTATGTGCTTGCATACACCTTTTAGCATGCCACTCATGGGGTTCATTCCCTAGACCAATGAATCAAGGTTTTAGTGTACTGCTGAATACAATTAAAAACCATAAATGTTATGATTTAGTCTTGGTCATAATGTTTAATTGTGTAGGAATGCACATAGTGATTAATGTGGGGTTGGTCATTAAGTCTCATGGTTGGGCATGTGTTGTATGTGTTACTGTTGATAGAATAAGTGTATGGTACCCCATACACAACCTCGTAAGATTGTGATTACTCCGCTAAAACATCCCTTTGATTGACCTTTCTGTATATAATTTACATCATTGTTAAATGTTTCATAATTCACAAAACAAAGAGAATGTGGGCCTCTTGTTGCATACAAACATGTCTGTAATTTCTTTTTTGAGCATTTAGCTTCCTGTATCCTTCAATCAAACAATGATATACAGAAAATCACCATATTTTTAGGGTTTTTTGCTTCTTTAAATATGCTTACAAAGTGTCCCTTTGCATTTCCTTTTCATTTGTCAGGTACTTTGACACTGGGAACTCCAGCCACTCAGGCCAGTGCTGGTGGATTAGCTGGCTTATTGAACACCTCCACCACATCCAGTCAGTCAGTGGGATTTACTCCGAGTGGGGCCAATCCTTTGGGTCTAGGGGGCGCGGCACCAGCATCCACGGCAACAGGATTGTCACTAGGTGGCTCTGCCTCTAAGACAGCTGGATTTGCACTGGGTGGCGCGGCTCCAGCATCTATTACAGCAGGATTTGCACCGGGTGGCGCGGCTCCAGCATCTAAGACAGCAGGATTTGCACTGGGTGGCACTGCTCCAGCATCTAAAGCAGCAGGATTTGCACTGGGTGGTGCCGCTCCGGCAACTCTCGGGGGAACTCTTTCGACCGCAGCGTCTACTGGACTCACATTAGGGGGAGCCACGTCAACTGGGTTCAGTTTGGGAGGCACGTCTCAGCCAGGTTCACTGGGGGTGTTCGGTGGAGCTGCCACAAGTAGTGCACTGGGTAGGTGGTATTCATAAATATATGTATAGTTTAACCCTATACTTTATCTTTGGTTTTCATAATAACCCCAAAAAATGCTCTTTATGGTCAAACTCAAGTTTCAAAAGTGCTTGATTTTCAAATTGTCATTTATAAATGTGTCAATTTGAAATGTTTCCTGAAAAAAATACTCAGTGTCTACCTGAAATTGATCACAAAGCCCTTGAAAACGATTGTTATTAATTTCAACAGAAACATTGAACAAGCATGTGTCTTATCGCACCAAAAGCTTACCTTGGATCGATGCAATTCTTAAAGAAATGTCATCTATATATTGATTTCTGAAAAATCAATGCACTGACCACCATTTTGGTAAATATAAGGTCACATGGTATTTGTTTGCTCTCCGTTCGCTAGGTGTGCATGGACCGCACCATGTTTTGGACTGTCATCTGTTTGAAATAGTTGGGACTGCGCCTGCGCACAGCTACTCCCGCCTCATTGTAAAGATAAACATGTTGATATGTGCTCATCGATGAAGTCACCACCACTGCAATCGTAGTCCATGTCAGCTTAATACATCACCCGTGATGTTTATGTGCAAATTGTTCATTACCATCAAAACATGCGGCAGGTTTTAAACATTCTACGTCTACTCAGACATCCTGTAGGGCTTGTATAAATTCTTTTTTGCACATAAAAGTACATTTTTCTTTTGAATCCAGGTGGCACTTCTACGGGAATAGGATTTTCTGGAGGACTAGGCGGGGCTAAACCCAGCCTGTCCCTGGGGGGAACCACAGGTGAGACATCATTAGGTTAACAAAGCCTAACAGATGTGCTGAGGTAGAAAGCTGATCTAAATTGTCACCAACCAAACATGATGATTTTTTTAAATCCACAGTGAACCGTTGGTTTTTCAGCTGTAATTTTGTGTTTTAAAATCCAGAACAATATTTTTGCTGGCACTTTTTAACTAATGCAGATGACCTGGATTTCCATCCCTGATGTTACACAAACTGTTGCATTTTCACTTGATATTTTATCTGTTTACATTATGTTTTGATCAATTCTGAATATGAATTCTTTCGAATATGTATTATTTTTCCTCCATCACAAATCATCCTGACTGTATGTGTGAGTATTTCATCTGTGTTATTTCAGGTCAGCCTGCTTCCACAGCGACCGGTATCTTCAGCAACAGCTCAGTTTTAACCACTTCCACTACCCAGCAGACCAACCGTGGTCTAGGAGGCCAGGACCCTAAAACATCTACCTCTGGTGCTTCAACCTCAGGCTCTGGAGGCAAAGCTGGGTAGGACCTCATTTATAACAGTACTTAATTACAAAATTGTGCTATCATTCAGCTGTTGTCAAATTTGATTGAATATTCATCATTGAGTGATGTATATGTTTGGCTGTTAGTATTGGTCTTATATAAAACTTTGTGAAGACGGTCACAATAATTTATTAAATATAGGTATGGTCAAATCCTCGCCTCAAATAGTGGACTTGTGGTTATAGGTGTATGTGTATGGTCATGTCAGTTAAGGTCATGTTGGTCAAGGTCATGTCAGTTAAGGTCATGTCAGTCAAGATTATTAAGATGATGGCAATGTAGTTCTTTGTAGATGTCATGTGATTATATAATTGCACAGTCAGAAAAGCTGACCGTTGAGTTATTAATATCATAGCAATAATATAGTGCCATTTGGCATTTGTGTTCCTTCAGTGACAGCAAAGTGGTCAAGGAATGTCAAGTTCCTCCAGAAATTGTTGCAACAGTTGACAGCTTTGAGTAATATTTATGTTTTTCTCAAATATATCCATGCATGCTTTTGATCAAAAATATACATAACAATTTATGACCTCTTCGTTCTTTTCCAAGTATTCTGAAAATCTCGCTTTCCAGGAAATATGTTCGAGAGCAAAAGAATATTCGTGAGCATATTGCGAGGATGTCGTCCAAACCTCTGTATAAAGTGCAGGAAGATATCGCCTCCCTCAGACAATTGATTTCCTCGGTCAAAAATGGCTTGCAGCGTAATGCTGTGTGCATCGAAAAGCTGAAACATGAATCTAGCCAGGTGAGAGGTGGCCACCGGAAGGCTCATTATGACTGTATATGATTTGACCATGTTGATAATCATGAATGGCATTAGTAGCTTTGGAAGTCAATACACCTCAGTACATGCCCTTGAAAGCTATTTGCACATTTGTATATGTATATATATGGCTTACCATATCGTAAAATAGTTCTACTCTTTTTTTCGTTTTTACAATCGAATCTGATATTAAAATAATATTTGCAACCAAAGGTAATCTGATCAATGTATCAGGAGTTGGAATAATGATATATATCAAAACAGAGAGAAACCTGCCGTTTTATATCAAGTTCGATAAAGGTCGTCAGTCAACAAAATTGGCGTGTGAATGTGTGTGTGTGTGAATATAGGCTGTTGATTTTTGGAACCACACTCGGTTAACATCCAAAAAGAGTGCTTCTGTGTCTAACTTGGCAGAGTTGTTTATAGTAAAATGTCTGTTATATTTCATTCCACATCCACAAACAAGTTGATGTTTGTGTTGACAGGAGCTGAAGCATGCAGAGATAGCCCAGCGTACCAAGGACACACCTGCTGGGCTGCAGTACGAAAACACCGCCCCAACCGAGTCAGAACTTACATCATATATGTTACATTGTTATCTGTGTACAGTTTATCAAAGAAAACACACTTAGATGTTGATAATTTCCACAGAGGTAAAAGAATGCTTAAGAGAGGGTCCTTTTCACCTTCACTCATTCATTTGTTGCATTATTTGAAATCAAAAGATTTTTGGTAGATATGGTGCAACGTTTATTTTGCTTAATTTTTTGTGTGTAGTAGCTGAAATGTTTCTTTTGCAATCCTTTCATGTCATCAGGCACACCAAATCATGGAAAATTAATGTATATGCGCATTGAAAATAGCCTCTGAAATTTATTTACAAAAATATTGAAATGAATAGTAACCTGGACCAGTGACAAGGCCATAAAAATAGCCATTTAGACTCTTGTTTTCTATGTAATTACTAAACGATGTAGGAAAGACAGAAATTTGGTTATTTCTGAAGAAAAGTACAATTATCATATACCCACTGTGATCATTACTCGGGACCACTAGGCTTTTGTAAGGCTAAAATGTTGTTTCCCTGACAATGACAGGTACTTCAGTGGTCTAGTGGATGAGTTTGAGCGGCAGATGATGGCTTACCGACAGCAGATTGAGGAGATGGAGAATCATTTGACCTCACTCAGTCACCAGGCACTACTGACACCTCAAGGTCAGATGTCAAAGTCATACAGAATAGTGATGATTGATGACTTACATGTAACGACTGTTGAGGTTAGGTATGTGATTTGGCCTTACTTAATCACCAGCCCTGCTATCACCCCAAGGGAGCTCTAAAGGTCAATGATGTATCTTGTGACCTTACTAGAAACCCCAATCCTTAATTGCACCATTCAGATTATTAGTGCTATTTACATTAAATACAGTATGCCAAATTAATGGGTTTGTTTTTCAATTTTCAAGTTACACATACGTACGTAAGTACGTATATGTTCTTGTGTACTTCGCTGGTATGTGTATGCATATAATCATTGTGTGATGTATGTAATTATATAGAGCTGTCCATGTTGCTGAGGAAATTGTACGAGAGCTTTGTAGCATTGGCTGCCCAGCTGCAGACTGTACATGAAGCTGTTAAGGTGAGAATTGGTCCAAATCAGTCTCATTTGATCTGAATTGTTTATTTGTCATGCACTCCAGTTAGGAAATCCAAACTGGCGATCAAACATTCTACTTACAAATCAACCTTTATTTGGTTGAAATCTTGTAGAACCTGATTCATTTAACACCTCACCTACGATGCCTTTAGTTATATATGATGTTCAGTTCAATTCTCTTACTTGCCTGTTATTGCCTCTGAGTTGGGCTTTTACCTGTCAATCTTCATGTAAAAGCTTCTACTTGTTAAGGATAATGTAACGTCACTATTAATCACTCTAAGCTATCAAAATAACAACTGTTTTAACTGTGATTTGTTTGTTTTTTCATACATCATTCAATGCATGGTTTTCCTCTAGTTTCCAATTCAGGGTGGATTGTTTGTCAATCAATATAGCCTCATTGTAAAACCCCAAAATGTTGTTTCATGCATCACTGAAATATTTGTATTTATAGCTATATCTAATTGTAAACATTATCCAACATCTGTTGACAGATCCAGAAGGAACACTACATGAACTACCGAAGAGTGTTCCACAACGACACGACAGACATATTCGAGAAACGCAAGCGAGTCCAGGACGCTACCGGATGCGCTATCATCCCCACCATGCCAGGCCCCACCCCCTTCACTGGAGTTACTAGCCAAGTGGCCAGCGCCATGGCAACGGCTCTCAACCGTCCTCAGCAGCCAGCAGGTCCATCTCTCTCATAGACTCTAACCAAACTACCAACTCATCTTTAACTTTCAATAAAACTGTCTTCCTTCTTATTTCTTCGTTCTTTATCATTTCTAGATAAATTCTGAAATAAGCCTATTTCTGAACATTAAGTCTATTTCTGAAGAGCAAGTCCATTCCTATATGTAAAGTCTGTTTCTAAATTATTTCTGTACATTGAGCATTAAGTATATTTTCTGAATATTGAGGGTTTTTTCTGTAAAAGTCAATTACTTAACTGGCTAGGGTTGTTTTATTTGTAGGGCATGGGTGGAAATCAACATAGGTCTATCAGCCGATGACGGTACTCGCATAATTCTCCTGGTTATAAATTACGTTTCACTTCTAAAAACATCTCTATTGGAGAGAAAGACATTGAATAATTGTGCCTGGCTGATGGATGGAATAGTTAGTTTCCACCTTGGAGTTCACTGGATAAATAACCCAAAGAATGTTTGTGCTTATGTAAAGTTCAGTTTGAAATGAGTTCTCATCCAGGCTGTATTTTGTAAAGGATTAACAGGTGGCTCCACCTTTGGGGGCATTGGGTCTACCCCGGCACAAGGCAGTCTGTATGGCACCTCTAATGCCAATACCAGCCTTGGTAGGTTCTGTTTGGGAGATCAATGACGGTTTATTGAGTCTTGGCCGTATATAGTCAGATATGACTGAGTAAACTGTCACATATGATATCATTAAATGGGGATGAACGCTGTTACCTAACTTGAGTTGTCTTACTTGACTATTGTTATGTTTAAGGTTATTAAATACTGTCCAGTATTGTCAAATGTGATTATACTGTCGAGCCAAAATATGGTCACAAAATCACATACAAACAGAAGATTGTTCCTTCCAGAAATTAGTATATGAGTATGTGACTTTAGTAATCTGATCCTTTGTCATCCTTTATATTTTAGTTCACAGACCATTCTGCTTGTTGTGTTAGGTTTCGGAAGTACAGGTTTCAAATCAACTTCCTATGGGGCTCCATTAACCGCCCCTATCACTGGCACGGTGCCGCCACTAGGTGAGAAAAACATTTTCTTGTTAATCGCGAGTATCATTGCAAAATAACGTCCAATCATGGTTGAGTTGGTCATTGGTTACAAGTAGTTTCTAAGAGTTGTAATTAACACAATTATCCATCAGCTAAAAATAGCTTATTATTTATCTATTTATAAATGCTAAAAGCAGCAATATTCCGAATCAATCTTTTCTTGTACAATTTGTTAGACATTTAAATCAAGGTGTTCAGAGTTGTTACATAAGTTATTCTGTTAATCAAAACCACTACTTGTATCTGGCATTAGAAATTCCTGTTGGAATTGTCTTATTTGATCGGCTTCCATATACTTTTGCATTGGATGACATCCGATTCATGCACCAGGAACCAATTTGGCCATACTTGATGAAACATTTCATATCCTCTTTTACAAATACCAGTTTAAATATGAATTTGATTTGATCTTTCAGGGGGAGGGTCTTTATTTGGCAGCGCCACCACAACTGCAGGCAGCCTTGGTTTTGGGGCAGGCAACACCTCTTTTGGCGTCACTGGGAGCTTCGCACAACAGAGCCCATTCCAACTCGGTAAACCACCTGCAGGCAACAAGCGAACAAAGAAAACATGATTGCACATCAGCACATCATCTGGAATGCTCTTTTACTAAGCAGCACCCCTACCCTGTTTATGTAGACTAGGGGAGAATGCAGGGAATCTTATTGAGATAAATATGCATTTTTGTAAAATTGAAATTGGTTGTATGTTTTGCATGTATGTCACTTTTGTGTATGTAGCATTTCATAAAGTATTATATATATGGCTGGTCAATGGCATTATGTATTTTTCATCCTAACTCAATTTGTATGAACGAGTCTTATTTAAAAGGATTCAATATATTGGAAATTAAATCAACTGCATCATAGTAACTCCCATCATTTGAACACAATTTAATGCAAACATTATTTGTTCATTAATAAAAACAAGAATTACATGATTAATACATTGAATCAAGGCTTTTTGTGATTAAATATCAACCAAGATGTCTATATTCTTGTAAATATCATTAAAACTGAATTAATATATACAATCAATATTGATCAACAAGCTTTAAATTTACATAATAATTTTTCGGACAAAACCCATTCCATTATCATAAGCAATTGACTAAATGTTGTGATTTGATGATGTAAGAAGTACATTTAAGAAATGGCTTAAAACCCCAATCGAATATACTACTAGTATTGGTTGCCGATTGGAATGCCTATTTCCCACTTGACTTCATCCCAAAATGGCAGCTTTGGCATTGAATCCTGTGTATGCTAGGATGATGGTATTAGAGAGGCCAAGTACGGATGCAACCAATAAACCCCGTAATGCCTGGCAACACAACTTGAATCCTGGTAACCTATTGCACACAAGAGAGACTGATGTTTTGTAATACCCTACCTAATAAAGCAGGTAAGCATTGTTACACAGCATATTTTATACTTACCTGGTTATCACATTACTTTGCTGTGTATCATGACAAGACACCTGGACCTTAGTTTAATTAATACCCAGTGACATTAATTAAATACCCATGGGGTACTGTAACACACTGACCCCAGTATAGCATCCTTGGAATAATGTGGCACATTCTGACCCCAGTATAGCATCATTGGAATAATGTGACACATTCTGACCCCAGTATAGCATCCTTGGTATAATGTGGCACATTCTGACCCCAGTATAGCATCATTGGAATAATGTGACACATTCTGACCCCAGTATAGCATCCTTGGTATAATGTGACACATTCTGACCCCATTATAGCATCCGTGGAATAATGTGACACATTCTGACCCCAGTATAGCATCATTGGTATAATGTGACACATTCTGACCCCAGTATAGCATCCATGGTATAATGTGACACATTCTGACCCCAGTATAGCATCTGTGGAAAAATGTGACACATTCTGACCCCAGTATAGTATCATTGGTATAATGTGACACATTCTGACCCCAGTATAGCATCATTGGTATAATGTGACACATTCTGAGTATAGTTTCACATCATAGAAGTAATTTATCACATTCTGAGCTAAGTTTAAACCCCTTGGCATAATTTTACTATAGCATCCATGGTATAATTATAATATGACACATTCTAACCCCAGTATAGCATCCGTGGAATAATGTGACACATTCTGACCCCAGTATAGCATCCTTGGTATAATGTGACACATTCTGAGTATAGTTTCACATCATAGAAGTAATTTATCACATTCTGAGCCAAGTTTAAACCCCTTGACATAATTTTACTAATTCTTACCTTAGTTTAGCATCCTTGGCATAACCTTCAAAGTATGTCTGTCTTGCATAGAGGTAGACAAGACCCAAGACTGCTGCAACAACTGTAATCAAATCCAACTAACCATCACAACAGCAATTTTATAAACAAGCAAGTTGACACATATGAGGTCCTCAAAGAAGATTATTTCTTCCATCTCTGGGTTATGGGTGCTGCAAGATGCAAGTCCCTTCTGTGTATTATATCTTCTATTGATAAAGGCAGGGGAAGCCTCTGACCTGATGTAGGCACCAGTAGGGTTTCAGTGTCAGTGCTCACACATATGTCCTGTTTCTGATAACACCATTACATTATAATAATTCATTCTTATTATAGTAATAATAATATCCTACCTTGATGGAAAAATATTCCTGATACCCATAGGGAGCACATGAACATGCCAAAGAATTCAACACAGTTTTGCCTGCAAACAGAACAAACCAGCTTTGGAGTGAACACATAGTGAAGAAGCAATTCTTTTCTGAAACACAATTCAAACGTTTATGTACACAAGTAATTATGTTTTAAAAAAATGTCAAGATACTCCATTGTAAATCTCAGCCAATATATATGGTTTTTGAACAGCTCAGCTTACTGTGCTCTGAATGTGCGAATGAATTCAGGATCTCCCTCCACTTCAGGAGGTTCAATTTTAAACTTCCTTCGAGCTGCTCCAACTTTCTTTGCAAATTGAGCTGAACATGCAAAGAAATACAACAATATTTATCATACTATTATTTCATAGGTTTGGGTTAATTTTTCTATATTAACCAACTGACAAGTGCCAATTGGTATAAAGAAAGGAATGAAGGAAAGAGAGAAGGAAGGAGAGAAGGAAGGAAGGAAGGAAGGAAGGAAGGAAGGAAGGAAGGAAGGAAGGAAGGAAGGAAGGAAGGAAGGAAGGAAGGAAGGAAGGAAGGAAGGAAGGAAGGAAGTAGAAGGAAGGAAGGAAGGAAGGAAGGAAGGAAGGAAGGAAGGAAGGAAGGAAGGAAAGGAAGGAAGGAAGGAAGGAAGGTTCCTTCAGGAAGGAAGGAAGGAAGGAAGGAAGGAAGGAAGGAAGGAAGGAAGGAAGGAAGGAAGGAAGGAAGGAAGGAAATTAGGTTACTTTAACCCAGCCCAATTTTTGTAGGATTTCAGCATTCGAAACGATATAGGCAAAGAAACTTTGACAGTGTCTGCGTTGTTCACAACTTCGATCTCTCTAGGCAAGGCACTCGCCCCTGGTGTTTTGTAGGCAAAGAAACTCTGACAGCACCGCGCTATTTACTACTTTCGATCTCTCACATCCATGCTGTGGTGGCATCAGATCATCTAAACACCAGGGGCGAGTGCCTTGCCTAGGTGTTTTGATGATCTGATGCCACCTTAGGCTACAGTAGTAAATAGTGCAGCGCTCTCAGAGGCGGAGTTTCTTTGCCTACGATCTCTCATGTTGTAGATCTAGATGGCATATCAGACCGTAGGCAAAGAAACTCCGCCTCTGACAGCTCTGCGCTATTTACGACTTTCGATCTCTCACATCCGCGCTGTAGACTAAGGTGGCATCAGATCATAAAAACACCAGGGCCAGGGGCGAGTGCCTTGCCTAATCACACCTAGCTCCGGTCATAACGGTAACATGAATTTATACGACGTCTTGTAGGGCTAAATCACACCGTCAACCATTAGGGTCGAGGCAACTTGCTGAGAAAGGATATATGGATCCGTAAAACTTAATTCGAATTAAAGTCGAATTTCATATAAATGCTTATTCTCGATATCGGCTAACTGTCTTCCGCCGGAAGTCACCCCGGAGCAACGATTCGGGGGTGAATACAAGCAGCTGTCAGCGTATTGACACCTTGTTGGTTGCGCGGAAGACACGACGCTTTTAACGTGCGCGTGGCGCTCTTTCGTCAATGACACGGTAAATAGTAGCTGATAACGAAGATCTAAGACAATTTCAATAATCAGAAACGATCTTGAGCATACTTTGATCTGCGAACAAGAACATTTTTAGCCCTACAAGACGTCTGAGTAGTATAAATTCATGTTACCGTTATGACCGGAGCTAGAACATTTTACGAGTGACAGCTGTAAACTCGGCGATATAAAATCAGCCATGGCTGACAAGCTACAAACCGGCCGATTTGTTTGAAGCTCAACAATCATGGCTTACCAGTATTTGGAAGGACTACCCAACGTGGCACGAAAGAGATATATACAAAAACTGACCAATACTACACCCAGATCCGGTGTCAAATGTACGTTGCAGGAGCTGAATATGGGGACTTTGTCTACTGGACTACTGGGGAGTGTGTGATCAGAGAGTGATTTTCTTTTGGAGTTGTGTAACAAGATCAGTATGTTTTGGCAGTCAGCAGTATTTTCAGAACTTCTGACACGCAGATTAGAGGATGGTGCATGTACTTCTGGTGAAGATATGATTGGATGTGACAATCCATGCTGTAAATACAAGTGGTTTCATTTTCATGCATCGGCATCAAAAGAGTATCAAAGGGTGCCTGGTATTGCAAGTCTGCAAGAAATACATCTTGAGCCAACCTTTCAGTATATAAGATGTTCCTTTTATAGACTTATGTTGATGTCTTTGACTGTTATATGGTGGATGAGTTGGGCGAATAAAATTTATTCTCAAATTCTATCCTCTTCTTAAATTAATTTGTGCCACTATGAAATTTACAATGTGATGTGACTAACAGCAATCAAATGCAAATTCTGGATGAAGAGAAATGTGAAATATCACAATAGATAGTCTTTAAGTGTGGCATCGACAATAAGAAACCACCAGAACATTTCATAAATGCTTTTTATTACGATTGTGTATTCAAAACAAAACTGCAAGATGAAAAAGCGTACAGGTAATACCACTACATAATATGTAATTTGAACTATTTCAGTCAATCAAATCACTGTCTCGTACAATAATGTTACCCCCAGCATTTAACAAACAACAAGCCACAGTGACCATCTTGTCCACACTAGAGAGCTCATTATCTTTGGCTTCAGCCTTCAGAGAGTTCACCGACTGGATAGGTAGGGTCCCCTTCAGCAGTTGATATCTGTTTTTTTTTACACACCCAATGACTCTCTAAATGTGAATATTTCGATCAAAGTGGACAGTCCCAATCCACACTGATATGCAATATCAGGACAATGCATATCACTTAGAAAAGTGCCAACCAACCTGTGAGGAAGAGCTGGTCCGGCCCAGAGAGATACCATCTTTTCTGGTGACTGAATCATTATGATTCATTTACAATCTCATTCAGTACCTAAAGACATAACCCACATGGTAAAATAACTAATACATACACGAGCAAAAAATAAAATAAAATTGTACCACATTCAATCACTTGATAAACACAGCATTTAAAAACATGACACTCGGATATAGAACATATAATACACACAAACAATAACACCCTACTTAACACGGTCTCTCTGGTATGTGGCATCGAGCGCCCCTGGGACGAACTAATGTATAAAAAGTTCTCTTCTGGTCCATCCTCTTCCTCACTTTCACATCGATGTTTTCCTTGTAACTCATCAATATCATCTAAAAGTAATCTATAACGAGTATAGCATGCCTCAGGTGTTTTCAGCGGTCTGATGCCACCTTAGGCTACAGTAGTAAATAGTGCAGCGCTCTCAGAGGCGCGAGTTTCTTTGCCTACGATCTCTCATGTTGTAGATCTAGATGGCACATCAGACCGTAGGAAAAGTCAAACTCCGCCTCTGACAGCTCTGCGCTATTTACGACTTTCGATCTCTCACATATCCGCGCTGTTGATGCTTGCACAGGACATCTAATCAACCTGGACCTCTGCTGCATAACGGTCTGTGAGAATCTGCACAAAATCACATATGAGCATTACTATAGGCAATGATTATTTACATACACAAATGATAAATAGGTTAATTCAGCATCAGCTCAGGTGCTATAAAGCATTGCCCACCGGTCTGGGATATATGCAGTGTCAACACCTGATTCCAGAGAGTACAACACTGAGCTGTTCAACGAGTTTGCTGCTGCCTGATCACCAAAATCTGAAAGCATATTCTGACAGCTGCATATCTTTGGTTGCAATGTTTCTGCAGCAATCGCAAAACATTACATCTTGCTTTTCATCGTGTCGCAGCCAACCTCTTTCTTCTCCGCAGTCTTTTTTCAGCCAGCTAGAATTCCATTTCTGCCCTCTTTTTTTCTCATATTCTTTACTTTGAAGCCTTAGCTCTTCTGGTACGAGTGCGCTTACTCGGCTGGATATAGCTTCCCATGGCTGACAAGCTAAAACCGGCTCATAGTGTAGAAATATTGGGGATTTGGATGCTGACGATTTGACTTGGTCGACTCGCAAGAACAGAGCTTGATGATTAATCATGATCAAATGAAGCCTTATTTATCCACATAAGTTCGTCGAGACCCAAACGCAACGCGCGACGCTTTGTCGACCGACGTTTCGCCCGTGTCATGACGTGACAGTTGTGACAGCACGCGCCGGATCGAGACGTGCTGAGTATTTTCAGTTCTGAAAGCGCGAGCTCCTGGTGCACATATCCATGCTGTAATACAAGTGGTTTGATTTTCATCTGGGCAACAGCGACACATGCAAGTCTGCAAAGATAAACAAGCACACGATACAATTCTAGCACAACAAATTCACGGCTGCTCGTGAGGAGTGTCTTTTACGATTTCGGATATGGTAATGGAGAGAATGAAATTTGTTTGAATAAAAATTCTAAAACCTTATATTATATATAAATTTGTGACCAGAAAACATATGAGCAGAGGATGCGTCATGAACAAAGTCGTCAGCTAAGTGAGCGACGGTATATTAGCATCGACAATTAACAATACCAACCGGACATCGATAAAGTTATTATAAGGTGTCCAAATCAATATTTAATACTACAGCGTAAGACCAGAGACCCTCTAAATAAATACTCGCTGCGTTTGGAGTAACAATCACACTGGTATTCTCAGTCGGGGTTTCAAGTGCGTGTTAAATTAAAGGTCGGGCGCTTCAGAAACGTGCTGCGAGCGGGCAGCATCATCAAAACTTAACCAACAAATTGTTGACTCGCCACCGGGCGACCAGTTTTGTAATTTCTACCTGCCCGAGCCGATTTTGACTCGCCATTGGCGGGCGGAAGGGCGTTAGTTCCGACTGATATGAATATGCTGAAAATGCATATCAAGTCTGAGTTTAACCAGAGTGAGGAAGAGCTGGTCTTGAAGAGAGATACCATCTTTTCTGGTGACTGAATCATCATGATTCACTACAATCTCACTCAGTACCTAAAGACAGAGCACATGGTAAAATATATACATACATCATTGTAGAAGTAGAAATGTTTATACATGTGTGATTGTGTGCAAAAACATTCATTATTATAATAGGCAGATTTAGTACAAAGATTCATTATCATTATTAAGATTAATTATTGAGTAAGCACAATTATTACTAAGCAAAGGCAATTACTTTTATCCAAAAGTATTCACCTGTCTTTTGTTGGATGAATGCTCAATGACTCCTTGTAAAGAACGTTTCTTGGCGTTCTTGTAACGATTCATGCGGTCATGTTGCTTGTTGCCATCTTGTCTGTGTGTGAATATAGAGGGTATCCAGTCTGGTTAAAGTGGGTCCTTGTTAACCACCCCTAGAGGAACGAATTATAATGACTTATTATGTTTCTAACCACAAATGGTACAAACGATACAAGGGGAATATAGAATAGCAAAATTTAAATCACAGTTGAATGGCAAGTCCTCATCGACATTACATACAGTAAAAACACATACAAACATGGCGACATGAATGATGAAGTCGTTCAAGCAGAATTAACCGTATTTACTTAAATGTCATCAAATTGGATTAAGAATAAAGTAGTGTGTAACAGAAATACCCTACAACAGTGTAGAACCTACCAGTGATGAAATGATGTCCACAAAAACCAAGTTCTTAGTTGGTCGCCAAAACGAACCGTCTTCGTTCTGTCGATTCACAGCAATGATCCACTTTTCCCTTCTCTCCGGGTCTTTCGGAAACTTAAAAGCGACATTCTTTCTTTCATCATGCTGTGGTTAGAACAACCGAATGCACAGCAACTTTTCGGCATGTTTTTATCGACGTTAATAACCGCAAACTAATCCGATGTTGATATCGCTGAGTGAAATTAATCCAATACACATTGATTGTTTTCACTGCGCTGCGCGTTGCCAGGGTCGCCGGGAATTCTGGGTGGTGCGAGGTTCCCGGATAACCGAGATCGGCAATATAGTTTTCATAGTACAAATAAAAAGTCTAGTTTAGATTTCTCATGTCCGCGCTGTAGATATAGATAGTCAACCACAGGAGGCGAGGTCTAGACTCTAGTTACAGTTATCGAACCCGAATCATAATGTGAATCGGTATCTCTCCGAAAAATAAAGGAAAATGTAATTTGCAACGAATGACACAAATGACAAACCCATCTGATATCCAGCTAACAAAGTAACAGCAGCGACCCACATGATGTCCGTAGTTTGAATAAGAGCCATGTTTATCGTTTAAAGGTTTAACAAAAAACAGAAATCAGTGGACATGTAAACTGGTAAGGAGGATGTTCGGACGGTCCACTGACGATTCGTCCCCTAAGTACATTAATGGGCAGACGTTTCGTCCCATATTGGGAGCCGTAAGCATACGTTTTGTTCCACGCGAGTGTCATATATACTATCGCCCCTGACGTGCTCAGTGGTGTACTTATAGCTTCACACATCACTTAGTGTCACATCAGTGGCGTTCTCTGGCGCACTTTATCAAAGGAAGCATAAAGCAATTATAATTTTAAATACGGATGTTCAAAAAATTACCCCTACCTGGCTGGCCATAAAAACCACTCCATCATCTTATATTCTCATTCAGACTCTGTACTCGACCTTTGAGTGTCGATATTACGTATAACATTCTTTATCAACACAAACAATGGAACTGGAGATGGTTTATCCATCATGTGTGTGGGAATGAGGTCAGGCCAAAGCAGCAAGCAGGTAAATGTGACGGCTGTCTGCGATGGCAGCATCGCCTCCGTGGAACAGGCATCTAACGAGATACAATGATGAAGATGTGAATTTATGGACTGGACTTCTAGCATACGGAACAAGAGAGACAAGTTCATTGGGCGAAACGTCTGGCATTCATTCTGAACGGTTTCAGTTTCAATTTCGTTTATGTCAAGTTTTCAAATGCTAAATATTAATATTAGCAGTTGAATTGTAATATCTCTCTAACCGGGTGCAAGTAAGCTGACAGTACAATATATCTCTCTTAATTGGCCAAGTGAATAACTCTCCCTTTTCGAACATCAGTCTTTAACATAGCTGCTATGTTGATTCTGCTAGTTTTATCGAACTTGGAAGTTGGATCTAGCTCCGGTCGAACGGTAATATAATTTATAAATATATACAGACGTCTTGTAGGGCTAACTTGGAACTAGCTCGCCGTTCAAGAAAAATCAAGGTAGCCCTACGACGTGTACAAGACGTCAGTATTTATCTTATATTACCGTTCGACCTGGGACTACGTTCAAAGCATGTAGGAAGCCTGGGCTGGGGTGCACTTGGCCTCAAACCGGGTAGGGGTGTGCCTCGGAACCTGGAAAACCCATACCCGTTGTATAAGGTGTAAATGTGTAAAAAGCGTACCACGTCGTACAAGGTATTATGCGATTGTCGAACCCGTCGTACAAGGTGAAAATAGCAAAAACATACTCGGTTGTACAAGGTTTTATGCAAATGTATAACCCCTGGTACGTAGTAAGCACGATAAATGTGACGGACAAATCTCAAAATCTGATCAGCTGAATTCTGATTACTTGCACTAACAACGTCGTGCTTTTGCAAGTCGAGCGCATCACACGGGGACCGTTCATTGCATTTGTATTGTCAATGAACGGCGGAAAATACAGGGAGAAAATCTCGACATACTGTAACAAATTATAGATTAAACCTGCTGTACAGATTGGAAGAGAAAAACATACCCTGTTGTTCAACCCAAAGCCCCCCCAAAAAACCGTCGTACTGATTACAGCTAAAAAACATACCACATCAGACAAGTACGAGGTACGAGGCCCAACAAAACTGGTCGCACAAGCCAAGAGGCAGAAAAAAACATACCCTGTCACGCGGCACATATATACTACCTCTATACACTAAAGTGACTCCGGAGTATGAAGTAGCCCCGGTCAGATGGTAGTATCAATACAAGATGTCCTGCAGGGCTGGTACTGAAGTAGCCCAACAGACCAACATCAGGTTTTATTACCTTGCACAATTTGCCACTTTTCTTCTGTTATTATTGTTTAGGGAATTCTTCCTGAAGTAGGTAAGTGATTATTAATTGCGTCCTATAAAGTTTTCAACATCAGTAGAGAATATAAGTGACATGCAACGATACAGTTTTGGGCGTGGGTGACAGTTTGAACGATCATTATGATATTAGAACTTTTCATCTCCATGATACCATGTGAAGGAAGCATTTTCTCAAAAATCGTCAGTGTCATTGTCAACCATAATCACAGCAGATGAACTTGTTGCCGAGAAATTTGCTTGGACTTTGCTAAGTAAGCACGTTTACTCGTAATAATGTGCTAGCGCTTTCTTGAGTCTTAATAGAATTAGGTGAGCAACTAATGAGTTGAAAGAAATGATAAAGGATGCAAGGCTGTGGTAGCGGAGTGAAACTATGCTCTAATTAGCTTTGCCTTGATTTAATGTGTGTGTGTATATATATATATATATATATATATATATATATATATATATATATATATATATATATATATATATATATATATATATATATATATATACATATATATGTATTATATATACATATATATATGTGTATATATATATGTGTGTGTGTGCGTGCAAGCGTGCGTGTGTGTGTGTGTCCTCATCTCTGCTTCATTTGTCACGTCAAGATGAACCCAAAAGATATGGCAGCAAATCACAAGCCCCAGAATGGCATCATCAACCTTGCTGATTTCCATATTCTCAAGAAACAATACCCACAAGCCTTCACACTTTACCTCTCTGCCATCAAACATTATCCAGAGTGCAAATCGGGCATCAAAGAGAAGTTCACATTTGTTCTACGTGAATTAGGAGACAAACTACAGGCCCAAAATAAAACCGTAGAGTTGCTCGGTCTTTATCGTGAGGCTTGCAATGTGTTCCCTGAATGTGAAACTGTAGTCAGCAACATGGGGGCTCTTTTATTCCAGTAAGTACTCAGTTTTCACTTCTTCCTATTGCTTTAGATGACAGTATCCCTATGGATGTTTTATTATATTGATAACACAAATCTCTATTGTGTGTGCATATTATAATAATGTTTTTTTTCTTTTAAGTGCTGCTTAGCCCTGGAGTGTGTTGTTGTGTATGTATATGTGGGTATGTGGTAGTGTATAGGTGGTTGTATGTGTATACATGAATGCATGCATGTGTATGTATGTTTTGGAAATGTTAATGTTGATTTCAATATCTATATTTGTCTGTGCGTCTATTTTCTCTTCATTTTGATACTTATAAATTAGTCTTTTAGTATGGTATCATTATTCCATACCAGGCTAGGCTATGCGGATGAGGCCGCTTGTTATTTCATGAGGGCACTCTCGATAAACCCAGGACTACTACAGGCCAAAGAGAACCTAGAAAACATCCTCGGCCATCTAGTGGAGCGATGGCATTTCCGTATGCTCAATGACAAGACGAGGAACCAAGCTTACAAGGAAGCTATGAAGCAGACACTGACAAAGCGTAGAAATCAAACAGTGCTTGATATCGGCTCTGGAACTGGACTACTTGCGTGAGTCTGTGTCTCCATTTAACCTCACTGATATCATTCAACATAATCAGATGTTCAAATGTTCAGTTTGAAAACAAGATAAGGCAAGATTGGGAGCTATTTGTTTTGGTGATTGACAAATAAGTGTAATATACATGCACCCTCTTCCACCTAATGATAATTACCAGTTATAACTAAATCTACTTCAGATTTGCTGTTTAGGTAATGAACACGCTGTACGTTGTGTTATCATATTATATTGGTCCATTGCTAGAGTCCCCCCCCCACTAAAACAGCTGATATCATTCAACAGAATCGACTTTTCAAATATTTATTTTAATTATTAAATTGGATACTGTGAGTGAAAATCAATCGTTGTCATAATTAGGGACTAAAGCTTTTTCAGAACTGCAGTGAAGGTCATAAACATTATAATATGCTATTATAATGTGCTATTTTGATATTAAATGAGAATAATTGGAGTAGATCATCAGTCTGAATTGATAATTTCTACACAGCAATGCTTGTCAAAATATGATAGATATCTACCTATTCAGGAAAAGTTAGTTAGTACTGTCCACTTTGAAAACAGTATCAATGATCTTTGACTGAAACAATTGTCCCCAATAAGTTATAAGTTTAAGTTATATGTGTTCATGTCATTTTGCCCTTTCATTACAGGATGTTTGCCTCAGAGTTAGGCAGCAGCAAAGTATATGGCTGCGAGATGTCCAAGGCCATGTACGAAATGTCTACCTCAGTCATAAAAGCCAACAACAAATCAACCCATATACAAATCATTCCTAAAATCTCTACAAGCTTGGTGATAGGTCAAGATATTCCACAGAGGTAAGCTTTTTCTTTGAAATCTTGATACATGAGAGAGATCATTTAACATATGGTATATATGGGGGCTATTTATGATTCAAACGTCCGACTTATTGAGATCCAATTTCATCAGGAACTTGTGTTTTTGCAATATTTTCCCGAAATTTATGATAGTTTGATAAAATATTGTATTTACACGTGTACAGGTAAAACCACACAGTAATTACCTTCTTAGAGTAAATTCTGGTTATAACTGTTTGATTATATGGAGCTTGTTGTTGCTGAGATCATTGCAAGTTTGATTGTGTACCCCAGAGTGGATCTGGTGGTGACAGAGACTTTTGATGCGGGTTTGTTCGGAGAACGGATAATAGATACACTGACTCATGCCTGGAGTGAACTAATTGAACCCAATGGTGGAAATCAGGTGAGATCAGTACATCAAACTATTCAAGACTAAAATTATGCATGAGTATGTGTTTGGAATTAATGAGGTTTTATTCCTGCTGTTATTATGTAACGTGGGATCAATGGGAAAGCAGTATGATTCATGCTGAAATCTCTGTCTGTGAAATATTTCTGTCATATTAAACTGTATATCTGTTAAGATACCTGTCAATTTACAATGTGGTGGATAATGTGAAATATTACTGATATTATGATATGAAATATTGTTTGCTGTCATTTCGTTGAACCTCCATATTGTAACATTCATCTCGTAAATATACTTTATTAAAAGACTCACATTTTACCTAAACTTCTCAAGCTGATCTAGATACAACATCTGAGCTCTTAAGTTGCATTATCCACCAAACATTTCATTCTCTTCCAATATCAAGTTACCAGATCAATCATTATAATAGTTCATTTTCTTCACAAACTTCCATGTCATTCATTCAGATTTCATAAAATGTCTGTTTATACCAACAATTACTATTTGTAGCCACAAGTTTTTGGTGGCCAAAATTTCTAACCATAATGATTGCTTAAGTAGGCGTCTCTTCGCTATCATTCATGCAGAGTTTCTATTGAACCATGTATGTGTGTTTAGTGCCAAGTCATCCCAGAAGCAGCCACTGTGTATGTGTGTGCGATCGAAAGCAATGCTATCAGGACTCAAAGCCGGTAATCACTGAAGCGTAAATACTCTCATCGATCACCATCATAATTTGACATCTGACGCGACACAAATGGAATATTTTGTTCCCTTTTCCCTACCCAGCTTGCTATATGACAGCCTGCCTCACATAGACCTCAGCAGGTGTTCCATACACTGTAGCACCGGGATGCAAGCCCTGGGTACCTGCTCGCTTAGTGGTGATGGACTCAGTGAACCCTACACAACTGAGAGACTTACCGCCTCCATGGAGGCTACCGAATGCTAACTTCTCCGGTTGCCATTGAGAAATTCAGTTTCAGCAGTTTAGAGGTAAGTTATTATCATTTTGCATGAATTTCTAGATGGCCCAATATATGAACAAATTGAATTATCATAGTTGGATAATGATTCTATCATCATTAGAATTGTCAGTCCCTGGTTGTTATAGATACTGATTCTCTTGTGTCTTATATTTTGTGTTTGACATCATCAAAGGTATGTTATGTTCATTCTTCCTGTACACTTTTTGCTTTTAAGAAGCACTATTGAACAATCCATGATACATTGGAAAATATTTAGCAGATGTTGAATTTTTAATTTTTTGATATAATTTTTCCAACTTTAACTCTTATCATCTTATCTATTTGACATTTCCCTCTCCATTTAAAATCTCCATATTTTTTCAGGCTGTCTCCAAATACAGCAGCAGCTTCAAGAAGGACCTTTCTCTCTCAGTCACTGCACCTGGGCGATTAGATGCACTCTGTGTTTGGTTTGACCTTCATCTGAATTCTGATCTGACCTTGACTTCTGCACCGGATGCAGCTAGTTGCTGGGAACAGGCAATTTATCCTGTCTCACCCTTTGATGTATGTACCGCTGGTAAGTCAAAACTATTCTGAACTCCAATCATTCAGGCACTGATTATTATTCAATGAGCCCAAGTGGAAGCTGAAAATTGTTCACTGGTTAACCCTGTTATCTCTAAAACCTTATTGGAATGGAGTTTTACAAATGTTGACCCTCTACAATAATGTTTAAAATGATCAGAGCCAGAGTAGCTTAATTGACTCAAATGGTTGTAAGTTTAATTCATGAGGCCTCATTTTGGCTTTGGCACCTAAAATGAGTGTCTTTTCATTAGCACTAATAGCATGGACACCCTTGCATCATAGAAGTTAAACCCCACCTTCACCATCAAACATTCACTCGCCATGATTTTCATTAGATGATAATTCATCTGCAGCTTCCAAGGACTTTGCAGTAAAACCTGGATATGCAATCAAAGTTGTTTGTCAACTGGAAGGCAATGCTCTTCAGCTACACTGCTCCGGTATAAACACTTCAGACACTCGGATCTCTTACAGCGATCCTTTCACTCTTACACAAGCTACCAATCCTGAGGAAATGAATATAATTGCTGACAAATCAGAAATCCACCATGAGAACCGAGCTGAACAAACTCGGTCATCTCCCAAATCTGAGCTAAGATGCAAGACGTTTCATTTAAGTGGGTCTGATATTACCAGGCTGAACGACCTGGATTTCAATTGGACTTACTGCACATGTTTGGAGAAAATGATTGCTGGTTTGAAGAGGGAAGGAGTCAATGTATCTGTGCTGACATTAATGGAAGGATTTACACTGATTCCTCTTCAAGCCATGAAGATTGGGGCCAGTAATGTGTGCATTCACAATCTGAATCCCAGTGACAAGGATTTGTTGTATCACATTGCCGAGGAGAATGGTATTGAGGGGGATCGTTTGATGGTGTCAAGTGGTGGAGTTGACGAATTGGGTGGGGCTTATTCATTGCTGATTGTAGACCTGGTGGAGCCTGGGGGATGCTTGCGACAACAGATCTTTGAGGATGTTGCAATGGCAAGGTAATGTGAATGAAGTTCATGATATAATTTAATTTTATGCAAAGCTGGTCAACAGTGGTCAATAATATGTAGAAATATTACATGATTCTTTGAGGTGAATCATCTGACCAATAAATATCATACATTCCATGAATTCCCCCCTTGCCTTGTTGAATCTGTACAATATACTTTACTATGATACGTTTTAATGTCAGCATACGTTATGATGTGTTGCAGGATGACAGCTCTCCACAGCTCGGCCAGAGTGATGCCCATGTCTGTGCATGTGTATGGTATGTTGATACAGTCGGACTTGCTATGTCAAGACTCAAAAGTGACCGGATCAGATTCTACTCTGGGTTTACGTGTAGGAGAATTCATGAACCAATTCCAGGTACAAAAACCAATCTGTTGGCATTCATCATCACAAGTCATTAAAACAGCCCTCCATCTTAAATATAAAGACTATATATGAGAGGTTGTGAAAGAGGGGAGTCTCAACACTGGTTTTGCTCAGTTCTTGGTGGCTTTATGTTACTGTAACTGAAAGCGACTGGCAATTTGAAGCCTCATGTCAGAAACCAAGGACTTGCATCATCTCATGTGCTGTTGAATTGGACTTGGCATACTTTATTCTCATTTCTTTTTGAGTGTTTTTCTGTAAAACACTGTTTTAGCAATAGAGTTGTCTTGAATAAATGTTAAAAACATGTAATATTGAACCTTAAACCCCATGTTAAAATGGGTTCACATCATTACAATGCAAATGCTTTGTTTTTTTCTGTCACAATTTAATCCTCTCAATGTATAACAACTTCATTCCATGATTACAGATGACAAATCACATGGGCATCCAATTAAGTACCCTTCAATACACAAATCTGGCAGAACCCTTCCATCTCCTCTCCCTGGACCTCAATGAACCTCTTGATGACACAGATGACCTCCACAGATTCCTCAATCAGGAAAAAATAGTATCTGTACAATGTACAGAGACAGGTAGAGCTCAGGCTGTAGTGTACTGGTTCGATATGAATTTTGACGGAGATGTATTATTGAAGCTGTCAACCAGAAATCCTGGTCTTCACTGGCAACAGGCAGCTATGATGCTTCCAGAGTTCTCTGTATCTCCAGGAATGGAGGTCAAATTGATGTTCAAATGCAGAAGTAGTTGCTTAAGTGTAGATGTTGTTGATGAATAAATGGCTATACTATATTTATCATTACGTTTTTTCCAACCTAATTTTACGGATTTAGATTGCAACTTATACCGTAAGATGATGACAAAATTGATTGTTTAGAGATAGCTATCGCTTCTGTGTGCGGAAGCTGCACAGCACTAAGGGAGTGGGAATCTAGCACCTTAAATCAGTGTCCTGTGATGAGTAAGTTTCTTTCACAACAGATTTAATTAGTTTCATTTCTTATTGTTTCGGCCAATATGACCCACATACGAAGAGAAATTGGTTATGATAGTTACAAAAAATTCGTTGATAACTTGCCTACACCGATTATTATTAGAAATGCGAAACAATGCTGGGGACCAGGACTAGATATATTAACCTGAATAAGCTCACTTCCATGAATTCATGATGTTCAAGAATATTAACGTTATGAAATATACAAGACGAAAGTAATATGGCTATCTGGTTATAGACCGCCTATTGGTAGCTGACTTAATATATTAAAGACCAACAGGTCCAACGCTCAAAAACAGAATAAAAGACGGTCAAATGTAAACAGAGGCTTGTACAGCCAGCGGAAGAGTAAACTGTCAGGTACAATGTTAAATGATTCATATATCATCAATAAACAACCGAGAACCTTTTGCTTTTGTGGCATATCTCAGTGACAGTACCGACCCATTCATAAACCTCATGAAATAAATGGCCACTTTCTGACATGATAATTGGTATTGATAATCAGATAATATCATGTCAGAAAGTGGCCATTTATTTTTTTATCAATGACATCTCAGTTACGCTCAGCTGAAACTGAAAGACGCAAGAAACCTGAAAGTAAGGATGCACCGAGCATTAGTGTTGGCTCTGGACAAAACTCAAGATCAAGATCAGCATAGTAATTAACTTTCCCTGTTGTACAAATTATTCGAGGCCAGTGACCTGACTGATATTTGTTGCCAGGTTAAAGATCAGCCACTGATCAAAAAATTATGTCCCCTGTAGCTGCAGTTTTGATGATCTGATGCCACCTTAGGGCAGGGATGTGAGAGATCGAAAGTAGTAAATAGCGTAGACGCTGTCAGAGGCGAAGTGTTTTTGCCTAGCTGCAGTACAGCTTCAAATGTACAAAGACGGCATAAAATATCAATCTGATCATGTTTAATTCATCAGAAAATATTGTATGGTTCAATGAACATGATGCAGTTAAATCACATTGCCTAACCCTCTATACAAAGGCAATACTGTGCTGTTAAAAATCACTATCCAGTTTTGCCATTGTAGGCAAGTTACCTTACCCCTAATGGTTGACAGTGTGACATCCCATATAGGCTACAGCGCAGACACCAGAGATTGAATGTAAACAGCACGAATGCTGTCTGATACAAAGTTTCTTTGCCTATCTTCATCGCGTCTTATGGACTGAAATTTTAGCAACAGTCAAACCTAGTGAGTAGTGGGCTACTGCTCTCTAGGTAACAGCAATAGCCTAGTATGTCATTTGAGTCATTATGTCCACAAAGTCATATAAGTCACAATAAAAGTAGACCCGAAGACAATTTTTTGGTATTGCTGTGTTGATTTTGAAAAATGCAGCTGTAAAATGTACTTGAAACCTTGCTGGAATTGAGCCTACAATTGTAGCATTTAAAAATTACTGTAATAGTCATACCAAATTGCCCGCAAACATCATATGCTTTGATAAATCAGTATATTGCGTTCGTATATTTGTTGTGATGTGCATGAATCTTAAAACCCCCTCTTCCATGAGGATGACATATGAAGACTCGTTGCCTGGGGAAAGAGAAGTTTTAAGGCCTGAATGCCAGTGGTGTGCTGTATGTAGTTGACTGATTTGTTTATTTCAGTTGCTGTATGAACTGATGAAGCATGGTCTTTTATCATGTCTTCCGAAAAAAAGGTGAGCATACATATCATGAAACTTGCTATATTCTGTTAAATTTTATAAGGCCATTAAATTTAGCACATTGTTAATAATTCTGAACCAAAACATTAGTTGTATTAACACATTTTAATACCAGGTCACTAGAAGAACGTTGTAATGAAAAGTAATCCCTTTTCTTTTGGTTTATCTGAAAATTCAAATAATTAATGTTCAAATGTTCATTTCACAGCATTCAAATAAATTATTCTTATTCGGGATAAAGAATCTAATGATATACTTGTAGTAAGTTTTAATTTTGGCTTGCCCACTGTAGAGAAGAACATCAAAATGACCCTACTAGCTCATCTGGTCCCACACCTGTCCACAAGGCATCTACCTTACTCAATCCACTGACAGGTAATATGCCCTAATCCCCCAGTTTTGTCCCAAAAAATAGTTGAATGACGTATCTTAAAATTCTAGGATTATGGCACAAATTGATACCCTATTTTTCAATTGCTCTATGTGATGAGGTGAACAAAGATATGTTCAACACTTCTGTACCAACAATTATTAGTTATTTGATAATTAAGAAAATGTATCCTCTATTTTCTCAGGTGATGGAGGTCTGTTGGAGGCTGGCAATATACCATCTGGCATTCCTAACGAGAAGACAACACCTGACAATTCTCACCTGTCTCAAGGGGGAATCTATGCCAGGGAGACTGGATCTGGTCCATATGATGCAGAAGTGGATACCAGTTTGTTTGTTGCAACTCATCAGATAGACAATATGCGTGAGTTTAGTTTCTATTTCTCATCTTCACAGACTGCAGATCTGGCTTATTATTTAACTTGGCATCTCAGATATCATTTCCACTCATTTGAAAATTTCTGGTGCTAGGAAATTATTACAACTTACTGTTCATTTTAGTGGGTTTCGACCATCATATTTAATACTTGCCCATGTTAAATCAATTTATTAATCCACTTAAGTTTTGTATCATGTGTTAAGTACAAATATGTTGCCCATCTTTGTTTTCCTCTATTATGACAGCTACTATATTATAATTGGCAATTTATCTGGCTGTTTCACCTTTCATTTCATGTGTTCTGGATAGTGGATTGATGAACTATAAATGTATCATGTTGTATATTTGACAGCTATTATATTTGTAGAAAAAAGGTTGATAAATCACCTTGTTGTTTTGGGCTTTATTCATAGCAGCCAGTGCAAGAAGTAACCAGAGCCCACCAGATGGAGCCAGCAGCCTTTACTCTACATCTGCCAGTGCCATGAACACTGACCATTTCCATGACAACTCCTACCTGCTGCAGCAGCCCAGTCTATCTGACACAAGTGATGCTGAAAGGAGTCTAGCATCAGCAGATAAAAAGATCACCATCAACCCAAATATAAATATTGACATTGAAAAATTACAAGTGGTGAGAAACCTTTCTAAAAATCTCCCATTGTTGAATTATATATTAGATTATTTCATACCTAAAGTAAGTGCATATGTTTCACATGCCCTTATTTGCACACTTAAGACTTTGATGAAGAGTTTATGCACCTGAAAAGTTAATTGTTAAATTAAACTCATTAAATTAAGGAAAAAACCTTTTAGATGTTTACAGTCCATCGCTTGGTGCAGTACTTGGTTGTTGATTTTTATGCTGAGTTAAACATTGTTTGTGGATTTAAAATTCTCTATCATTGTTGAAATCACACCTTTCCCCCACCTGATTAACCTGTTTATGATTGATTGATGATGCAGGCATTAAGCTACCTGGGCATTGACCCGACTCCAGAGCAACAAGATGAATTACATAAGCGACTCCACCCAGATCATAACAATCTGGTTTCCTACGGAGGTAAACAAATAGACGTCTTATGCAAGAGATGTACGATAAGTGTTATCCGTCCATTGCCACTTTTCTTTCCATTGACGTATTGATGCTTTACTGAATTAATTTACAAATATTACCTTAATGCCCTTTCAGTAAAGCTGACTGTCTGCTTTTGATCAAACCTATTTTTTGTTGGCAATTCATAGCTTTTCTTTTGTGATAGGACTAGAACTCAAAGATGGTATATGATAAGTGATATTTTATATGGCCCTACAGAATTTGTTCGTGTTGCGCGGGAGCTGTTTTCACTGCAGCTACAAGACATCACTCCTCACATAGAACCACCTCCTTCTTCACATCATGCCCAGCCTCTGTATCTACCCTCACAGAACCAGGTGACTCCTACATTACTTGCTACATTGCTAAAGCTCTCTGTCATTTCCAGTGTTCAGCCTTGAATGAGGGTTAGGGTATTGTCAGATGAATTTGAGAAGTTGCAATCCAGCAGTGATGGTTATATTTGTCATATGTCCCGCATAGGTTGCAGGTGAAGAAGAAAGTTCAGCCCGGTCGGAGCGATTACAAGCCGAGGTGAATACACTCAGGGTTAGTAATCTCAGGGTGACTCTGCTAAGGGTTAGTCACATCATGATGTGGGTAATCCTCAGGGGTGGGTAAGTCATATCCTCATGTTAAGTAAAATGCTCTCAGTAGGTCAAATATTCAGGATATGGAAGGTCATATCTAATTCTAAGGGTAGATCAAGGTTAAATTATGAGGGTAAATCACTTTCTAATCACTTCCATAGAACAATGATTGGCATACTCCTTAGCCTATGTATGATGTTGGTCATATTTTGACATGTTACTACAGGCAGCTATGTTGGAACGGGAGAGAGTTCTTAGGCAGTCAGGAGAACAACTGGCCAAGATGGGCCGGGTGAGACAACCTTATTCAATGCACCTTTAACCAATGCGCCATTAACAGGAAAAGTCCCCATAATCAATTGCATGCATGTCTGAAAATGACCTCATGCACAATCACTAATTATTTGTTGGCGATAGTGTTGTATCTTGCAAAGGCGATTTTAGAAATTCATCATAATCGATTTGCACTTGACCAATGATCCATTCAGATGTCTTCGGAATATGTATTTTTACTTTGCCTTAGGGCATTGTCAGGTTAAGAAAAATGGTTTTATTGGGACAGATGTATGCTTTATACTTGTATAGATGTAAAAATAACTTTACTTTTGATGCCTATGTGTTTAATCAAAGCATGTATTTGTCTCTAGGAGCTCGATAAAGCGGAGGCTGTCCAGCGTTCCCTCGAGACACGACTCCAGTTAGCAGAGGCTGCACAGAGGGCAGCACGCAGCACAGAACAGGATTACGAGGATGTGGTGCGAGGTCTGGAGGCGCAGCTGGCAACCATCACAATGCCTCCACTGGTGGGTCTGATGATGTGTGTATATTGATGTGAATATAACAAGTGTTAAATTGGTAGTCAAAATAATCTAAACTGCCTGTAATTTTACAACAGGAGCACCCAGAAGTCCAAAGAAGACTCGCTGTTCTGGGCTGTCAGTTGAAAAAAGCTGAGGTCAGCAGAAAAACCTACGAGGTTGCGACCAACAAATTACTGCAATTTGCAGAGGTGAGAAAACCGACTAAAAATATCTTCAAACACAATTTATCTTTTAACCTGAGTAAAACCAAACTATAGAATACAAGCACTTAGTTTTGAAAAATAAGCTTCGAACATTTGTCACTGTGAAGTTGTACAATGATTTGTGTGTTGTGGTTCTAATTAGCCATATTTACGTTACAAAATATCTTTGAACTCAAGATGTGTCTTGGTCTTTCATTGGTTTGTCGGTTTCCAGGTTGTCAGAACCAGTCAACACAACAGACTAGCTGCAATGTCGTAAGTCGTCATAAATTTGTCACGACAATATATTCCTGAGTGATCCACTGGGCTTGCCTTAGTCATTATATAGATGTGTGTTGTACTGCAGTATTTGATCTAGTTAGTTAAATTAAGGTCATCATAGTCTACCCCAAGCCCCAATGGTTAAAGCCACCTATTCTCATCAATTCCAAAATCCACGTCGTTTTTCATGTTTGTGTTAAAAAAAATGTTGTTCCTCCCACTCATGTTGTATGTCGTTATTTTCAGGAAGCGAGAGCGCAGTAGTCCTGAAATGGACAGCCCAGGGGGGCCCCGTTATCTCTCAACCAAAGCCAGTCAGGTGATCCAGGCTGTCATGGCACTGCTTGATGTCGATCGTAAGTCACTCATAAGTCGTCTGTGGTTTTAAGTCACTGATGTTCTGTCCATTTGGTGATCATAAGTCACTCACGTATTCTAGACACCTTTTGACTCTGATGATATTAACACAGGTGTTCTCTGGGGTTGGCATAACTAAATGCAATAACATTGAGATAATCCGTTCAACCTTTTGGGAAGAAACTCAAGTCTCTAAACATCTGTCTGCCAGCACTTATATATCTTTTGCAGCACTTATGTATTTTCTTTAATTGCAAAGCTTATGTAACTATCGCTTATTAGTGTCTGGTACTCTTTGATTGTTGCAGTGTTGTGGCCTATTATTACTTACATTTCTGCTGCCATCATCAATCTAGTTCAGTTCATTAATGCCAGTGGTTATATCCACACCCTGGCTATCATTCATGGTTATAACCACACAGGGTCTCCACTTTTGCTGACATTGATTGATATATACACACGCTGCCCCCTTTTGGCTGAGATAGGTGATTATATCCCCACAATGCCTCCCCTCTCGCTGAGATAGCCATGTTGACATAGATGGTTATATACACATATATCATCCGATCTGGTTGACATAGGAAAATATATGTGGATATAACCATCAATCTGGCTGATATAGATGGTTATATCCACGTATATCCTCCTATCTGGTTGACATAGGAAGATATATGTGGATATAACCGTCAATCTGGCTGACATAGATGGTTATATCCACATATATCCTCCTATCTAGTTGACATAGGAAGATATATGTGGATATAACCGTCAATCTGGCTGACATAGATTGTTATATCCACATTTATCCTCCTTTCTGGCCGGCATAGGAAGATATGTAGATATAACCGTCTATCTGGCTGACATAGATGGTTATATCCAAAGAATGTACCCCACCCTTGTTGATTTAGATGGTTGTATCCCCGACATATTCCTACTTCAGCTGACATTAATGGTTATATTCACACATTCCCTCACCCCGTCCCCTAAAAACCAAATGTAGATTGAAGATGACAGCGATCAATATATGTTTGTGGTGACTCTTTCTCACTTGTTGTCTTCGCTTCTCTCTTCCATCCTCATCTCTAGCTTTACCATTTGGTTGGGACGAAGCCTATACTAAAGATGGCTTGAAGTACTACACCAAGTAAGTTGAGATGATAATTAGTAGTATATTCAATGGTGATTGTGGCCCATATGAGAAGTGAACAAGAATCGGAGACTTCCTTTATATGGTCAAACTCACGACACTGTCGAGACACAAGCGCTTGATTTGTTAGTGGTTGGTATTGTATCTGTGAATGCATTTGTTAGCTTACTTTTCACACTGAACATTTATTTGGTTGAGCATTACAACAGTATTAAACGAATGCTTGCAATTCTTGAAACATGCATAGTGGTTCTGGACCATATTAGATGTGGCCCAGAACTGTGGTTGTTTATATTTCTACATTTTCTACATTTCTTATAATAACTCATCCATCATCAAGAGATGATAACCGTCCCTTTTCATTGCTATACTGGCCTCTCACGGCTCAGGGTAACTCTTGTAGTCCAGACTTTTCATGATGTCGGGCCTGACCTCAACCTGACCAAGGTGTACATGGAAATCTTATTGGATTATTCTAAACCTAACCAGGCCATTTAGTGACGTCTCCATTTCATTCACCTCTCATATCTTCACCAGCTCTGATCACTGACAACATGGCATGGTGGCATTCAGGAACCACCCCACCCCCCCCCCCCCTCCCACACCACTAGATTTGAGGGACATCAACTAGACCCAACAGTTGTCATGATATTTTGTTTATGATTGTAATTTGGAATGTTGGTCTAATTATGAATTTCTGTCATCAGATTTCCATCAACTTTACCTTGTGCTGTTGATTAATTTATGTGTGCTTTAGCTGTCCTTTTTTATTTACTAAGCACCTGCCCTATGAAGTTGTCTATGAATTAATTATATGTGTATGTTAATTAGCCACGTGACCCAGCTGACCTCGTGGCAACACCCACTCACAAACATTCAGGAAGTGATGACATCACGTCCTCCTCCCCCTGCTGCAGCAGCAAGCGCTAGTCAAGCCAAATCAAAACCAAGCACATACAAACCAGGGTGATATAACGAAATCAGAGTTATCCGTTAGATGATTCTGAATTTATCCTGTAGGTTGATTCAAATGATCTTGTGGATGAATTTGAATGATTTGGGGGATTATTTCCTATACTTAAAAAAGGATGATTCAGAATCATCTTGTTCTTCATTCTGAGTGATCGTGCTGATGATTTCCAATGATCGTGCTGATGATTTCCAATGATCGTGCTGATGATTTCCAATGATCGTGCTGATGATCAAGCAAGTTGTGATGTTACCAATACCATGTGTTACATTTATCATGTGTCTAGTCCCATCATTGCAATATACCCAAAGCTGCCAATCTCAATAAATGGTTGTGATAAAAAGTCTTTTCATTAACAGAGCAATGTTGTGTTTTAACCTTTTTTCAAGTGATTGACAATTGTAATACACTTGATTGTATTGATATCCAATCACTTATAATTTTGCCTGGTCACTGTGGAGTTAGTCATGCTGATCTGGTCAGTTTCACGAGCCCAATATTCTCTATGCAATAAGTATCCTTTGTGATAGTGGTCTATTTAAGTATGTCTTAACACACTACTTGTAGAATATGTCATTTTGAAGATTTCCAGTATTTATTGTAAATTGCTTTGGGAACATTCGACACATGTGCTCCTCTCATCATGTATTTCAAATATTATTCAGACATGTTATGAATCATGCAATTTTGGTCAGTTAGGGATTCAGAAATCTTGACATTGAAGATGCAAATGCAAATGTTTTTTTGGGTGGTTGTATTTTTTTCATTAGAATACAATTCCTGTATTGTACTTATCGTGTGTAATTTTTGCAAGTAGCATGTGTCTATTTTGTGTTATTATGTTTTAAGTTGAGCATCCCCTAGTTTTGAGTGACTCAGGAATTAATTCCCCCCATTGTTAACATTTCCTCAGCATTATTAATGCCATTAGATTTTCAGTTCAATCTTATTTTAATGTTATTAGATTTTAACCCCGGGTTCTACTTAAAATAAAGCCACGCTACAAATGAGGAATGTTAGGCATTATAAACTTAGCTTAGTTTTTTTTAAATAACTATGCATGTGTGATATATTTAGAAGAATACAAGCTTTTATTACATTTTAATGCCAGTTTTAATAAATGAATATTAAAAATACTTTTAATGCAAGTTTGTGCATGTGTTGCTTATCATCAAACATGTTATTTATTAAATTTTATTACATATTTTCCTTTGGATAGATATGTATGGACACTTCTGGTAAATATGTCAGAAAAAAGGACCTTCAATATTTACTTGTGGTTAAGAGGGGCACAGAAATGTTAACAATACCGTTTATTAGTATGTATGAATGTAAAAAAAAGTTGTAACACAAAATTACCAATTAATCTTTGAGATTAATCTAGCAGATACACAAAAAAGGAAGCACAGTTCAAAATATAACTTGCGTTTATCACTAGACAAAATACATCACAAAATAGTCCCGTTCATGCTCGGGAACAAAATGACTATTAACATAAAAAAGGCATAACAAAAGAAAAACGTTCAGCATTAAATTTGCCAAAGACAGATATAGTTGGTTGTTAGAGCAAATTTAAACATGCTAAGTGAACACCATAATAATATATGACACTAATTTTGTCAAAACCTACTGGTCTTTTTTGTCAAAAGAAACCACACAGAAGTGCCTCTGTGAATAGCTATAAATCTCCTACACCAGACCTTGAATGATTTATAAAACTCAACATCATGAATTGCCGTCTGATGTTTATATTTGGTGCAATCAACACTAAGGAAGTTTGGTCATGTGACACATCATGTGACAGAGGTCAGCTGCACAGATTACTGTGATTTTTTTTTCAGTAAAATTAATTCAGAAATTTCTCCTATCCCAAACATGATAAGAGCTACAAATGATGCAGGGTTATCAGTAAGTAAACAATTGTATTTCTGCAATGCCTGAGAAAATTTATTTAAGGCAGGAGGTATCTTTCCTATAATCTAGCCTACCTGCTTCATGATATAGCTCTTCTCCTTTCTTGAGCCAATGTTCCACATCATTTTGTTCACAGATATATAATCAGGTTAAGAAACCAAATAATACTACCAGTATTTCTCACAACATACAAAAAACATATACTTTGTCAATAACTTTGCATGCATTACAGAAAATACATCAAAGTTACTTCCTATCATATCATGGATATAAATGACAAAACAACATTATTTCACACATTTTGATAAAATTCAACAACAAATAAAAATCCAAAGTAGCTAAGTAATTGACATGGCAATATAACAAAACTGGTTTGCAGCATCATGCACAAAAAAGCCACCCAAATCTCTCTGAAAGACAAAATCTCTATTTTCCCACAATTTCAAATGTTTTTTTCTTTTCTCTATCCTAAAATTTCAATCATCTCTTTCAGGCTATATAAGTTGCCATCACCAGCCATTATGATTCCTGCCATGTTGGTAATGGCCTTGACCTTGATTGCTCCGAAAGGGATTCCCCATTCTGCGGGCTTGGTTTGGGTCATACACTTGCACGTATTCCTGGCTTACTGTGGCGTGGGTTGCATACATCTGCCGGTAGGCGTCTCTCTCTGGCGTGTCCACCAGAGTGCGCTGTTGATTGTAGTGCTGTTGTTGTTGTTGTAATTGACCTGGGTTATGGAAACGGCGGTTTGTGCGGTCATGGCCCTGGAGTAGCGGGCGCTGTGATCGGTGGGAGGGGTTATGTCTGGGGCATTTGATGATGAAGATGATGTTGATGATGATGGTTGGTTTGAACGTTGGTGTGGAACATGAGGATGAGTGTTGGATCTCAGAGCATTGTTTGCGTTTGTCTTGGCAGCTTCCAGCTTTTTCTGTGCCTCTGGAAATATAAATAAACATAACAAAAGTACAATTACAATTAAGTTTTGCTGATACATTTCCTTTGCTACTTGAGGTAAATGGACAGGATTTCATTTCCACTTTAGCTTACTTCCCTTCCATCTATATTACTGTCTACGTTATCTTATATTTTCCACTTCTCACCATAACTTTCCTGTTATCTATCTTACCTTCTCCATTATCTATCTTACCTTCCCAGTTATCTATATTACCTTCTCCCTTTGTACCCTTTCCAATATATATCTTACCTTCCCTGTTATCTATATTACCTTCTCCCTTTGTACCCTTTCCAATATATATCTTACCTTCCCTGTTATCTATCTTACCTTCTCCATTAGCTATCTTACCTTTCCAGTTCTAACTAACCCACCCTGTTATCTATCTTACCTTCTCCATTAGCTATCTTATATTTCCAGTTATCTTACCTTCACCATTTGAACCACTTTCAAAATCTATATATACATCTTTTTATCTTCTCCACTATTTTACCTCTATCCTCTTAACCACCCAGCTGGCCATATTACCCCATCAGTTATTCATCTATCCATCTCAAATTATCTATCCTATCTTCCCTTTTATCTATCTTACCGTCTCTATTATCTATCCTATCTTCCCCTTTATCTATCTTACCATCGCCATTATCTATCCTATCATCCCTTTTATCTATCTTACCATCTCCATTATCTATCCTATCTTCCCTTTTATCTATCTAACTGTTTCCATTATCTATCCAATCTCCCCTTTTATCTACTTTATCGTCTCCATTATCTATCCAATCTCCTCTTTTATCTATCTTACCTTCTCTCTCTTTGCGCATTTTCTTCCTAGTCTCCTGAGCTTCTGGGCTCATCTGTTCCAGTGCTCTGTCAATGTAGTTGTCCAGCACCAGTGAGTTCACTTGAGAAGTGATTTTGGTTCGACATTGAGGACACTCTCGCTTGGTTTCCATCCAGGTGTTGATACACAGCTTGCAGAATGAGTGGGAACAGTTGAGGGAGGTGGCCTGGTGATATAACACAGATATAACCATGGTTTTCACATAACCATAAGTCACCACAGTGGTTTTATCAAACTTTATTTATCAAGATTATTTGCCATGATTGCTGTTATGTTTAGCACTCTCTGGAAAGTGTTGAAGCTATCATAATCCCAAAGGGGGATTTTGTAGCTACATGCTTCCAAACAGTGATGGGCCAACAGTTAAAAGCTAAGTACCGACTTACATCACTGAACCAGCTGGCCATGTTAACATGTTTGTGCCTCACATAAACTATGTTATGATTTCTGGTCATGATCATTTTATAAGTCAAAGTATAACCACAGTAAATTAAGGTTTAACCGCCTTGAATCAATGTGTAACCACCTCAAGTCCTGGCCTACCAGTGAATAACCATATTGGGACTCTCGATGAACTGACCTGGATAAAATACTCGCTGCAGATGGCGCACACCAACTCACTCTCCATCACCTCCTCAAAGTTAACACACATCTCAGTGTTTTTATCCTCCAGCTTCCGTATCTTCTCATCTTCATCCAGTTTCAACTTGGCTAGCATCTCCTCCATATCCTACATCCCAAAGAACACAGACTAACAGATAATGGTTCTAATATCCCAACTAGTCTTCCTCTATCATCATTTATAAGCAAAAACAGTCTTTGTTCATGAAAACAATTATTTTCTATCCTCACATTAATTTGTATTTTCAAAATGGTTGTTATCTCCGAACACACTTGCCTTTATCATCATTTTTCAGCAAACACAGTCTATATTTATATAACAAATGGGTCGGTGTCTCCGGTTATCACATTCATTACCCTGTTACCATTATCAACAGTCTCACATTTTATCAACAACCTTTTGACTTGGCAGATGCATTTCTACTTAGCAAATGGATCCATTCATGACCTGCATAATAAAAGGATTGATTTGTACCTTGGCCTGTTTCTTCATTGCCATGGACATTTCCTGCTGCAGCTGTTGTTTCTCATCCTGAAACCGAGTCTGAAAGCAACAATGCTTGCTATGTGAAATAAACCACAGGAAATAGGGAGAAGAATGTTCAAATTAACATTCCGACAGAGCTATCCACTTGGGATATATTCTTAGAAAATGAGTGGATAGTGTAATTGTTGACCTGGCAGATATTATATTCTTAAATACATTGGGGCATTTTCCAAGCTAAAATATAATTTTAATTGCGATATGTCTTCTCTAAATTCTGATATGTTCCCCTCAGTGTATGAAGGCATAATACTGGGTATGCATTGACTTACATCCCCTGTCTACAAATGCACCAATTTACATCCTGTGTCCATAAATGCACTTGCTGGCCAAACTGGTCTATAAGTGAACCTGCTGACTGCTTCCCTATAAATGCACTTACTGATCTCCAGCCATGATAAAGCACAAACTGACTTACCATGTCTATGAATGCACCCACTGATTTCCTGTCTATAAATGCACCAACTAACCTCCTGTCTATAAATGCACCAACTAACCTCTGTGTATAAATGCACCAACTAACCTCCTGTCTATAAATGCACAAACTAACCTCCTGTCTATAAATGCACCAACTAACCTCCTGTCTATAAATGCACCGACTGACCTCCTGTGTATAAATGCACCGACTGACCTCCTGTGTATAAATGCACCGACTGACCTCCTGTGTATGCAGCTCCTTAAGCAGTGTCTGTTGCAGCCCCTTCAATCTTTTCTCCTGCAGACCAATCCTCTCCTGAGCCTTCATCAACCTCTCCTCTTGCTCCGACTTCTCTGCTTCAAGGCGCTGTTACAAATATGTGAATAACTATTGATAAAGTGAGGCTACAATTTGACAGGGCTAAATACTTTCCACAACCACATAACACATTTGAAGATGATATAACAGCAATAATAACTAAAAATGATTCAACACTTCTGCCGCCAACTTGGCACAAACTCATTGCTAACACTGGATATCAATTCCAGTGTCGAGTACATAACTCAGCCCATTGAGGTAACAAGACTTGCCTCTTTATCTTTGGCATCTGTGGCAATGCAATCTTGAAGCTTGGAGATAACATTTATGGCTGAGTCAGCTTCATCTTTCATGCTCCTCAACGCTTCCTCCATCAGTTCTACTTTCTCAGACGAGTCCTTCTCAACTAAATGGACAACAGGGATGTCACTACCTTGAGACAGAGCCTGCTGTGGTTTCTGGTCCTGCTCATGTACACAAATTGCATTAACATATGATGATGGCAAGCCTATGTGAGAGGCCGATATGTCCTTAAGAAGCAAGAGTTGGAATATATCATTCAGATCGACTAGCCAAAATTGTATAAGACATTCAACAGTTTGCAAACTAATCACATGCAAAAATCAGGATAAAATTAATACAAAATAGCAGGTGTTAATAGTTACATAAATCAACACATTATGTAAATGAGAGTGGCTGGCTGCCTGCTAGTACTGGCTCTTAAGCAGTTAAGTTAGCTGGTCACCTGGATAGTAGCATAAATTAATGTAATATTTAAATGAGATGATCATTTGAGCAGTTTTATTGAGACAAAGAATGAGCAGATCACCTGGCTTTGAGATTTGACTTGGACTCGGGCTTTGGTATAATATTGGTAGCAGTATGTGGTTCCTGAGCTGCTGCAAGGGTCTCGTCCAATCTCAATGATGTCTCGGTCTGTGAGCGGCACACTTACACCTGGTAGTAACTTCTCGTTGTTGACATGTACACCATTACCACTGTTCTGAAAATACCAACAGGCCATCTTATGGTTTAGATGTATCTAACTTACTTTACAATTGTAGCATTCAATAAAGGAGGCTAAAAAGATATTTTTAGGCTACTCTTCACAAATGTTTTGATTTATACAAGATAACATTTTGTATGTCGGTTTGTTTCTAGGGCTATATTGTGTCATTGTGCAGGAGAGAAGCTTGATACAGCCATTTTGTCTTTAGATTGCCTGTTGATACTATCAATATATTTTCGTAGGTGCAAAAAAATTATTTTCAGCCGACATTTTTTAGTAGATAAGCCTTATGAGTTCACCTGAAAAAAAAGGTTAAACTCGCCAGTTTTACTTACAGTTCAAATTCAAGCCATCACGAGCCAACCAAAAAAGCAAGTTATGATCAAGGGATTTGTTTTTTTACCAGATCTAAGATGGTCCATGCATGAGTGTCAGGCTCTCTTTCTAAGACCATGTGCTGCCGAGATATAGCCTTGCTTTCATCTAGAATGACATCATTTCTGTCGCCTCTTCCAAACGTCACCTGTCAAACACACATTTCAATAACTAATCTTTTATTTGTTACTCTGTAACATTTAATTGCATCCATGGAATAATTACATTTGTATCCCTAGCTTGACACATAAGCAAATCACAACAAACATTGATTAAGGCTGACGGCTTCATGTCTACATTTAGCCCAGCAGGATGTCTTATATCTGACCAGCTGATGGCACATAAGCAACACTTTGGAGAAATCTTGTGCAAATGCCCACTATGTATGGGACTGTGACTGAGCGACATGCTGTGAAGGCCTGTCAAAATGGGGTTGTTTCACTCACTTGCTCACCTACTGTAAAAGATTCAAGTTTTGAATAGCAACCAATATTAATGATAAGAAATAGTCGCATCTATATGAAGGCCAATATCATCACAGAACATGAAACAAGATTCCAGGTACTAGATGCTCAGGCACCATCACTCTATGGGCACACCCTGAGTATGTGGCCAAAGAGTTTATATCTACCCTAAGAGAGGGGTTCACTTTAAGTGGATCTGCGGCGATTGCTTCCCTAATTATAATACACTACTAAGTACAATTGTAAGGTGGCTCTGCCATGAGATAAACAAAACCACATGGGAATACTGGGCTGATGTCACTGCCAAAACACGTCGCACACAAGCTTTAGAATACCAAAAATAACTACTACAATATGAAATAAATGTCAACTTGATAAATTGTCCGGGTAAACCTTTCGAAAATAGTTAATCTTTCACAGGGTCTGTGCACCATGAAATCAACAGAAGCAGGTGGGATTGTTGCTCTAACATCTTGGGCCTGGTTAGCCCTACAAGACGTCAGAGTAGACGTCTTACTCTGTTTGAAAACGACGCAATGTTATAAATTTTGAAAATGATTCAGACAACAACCAAACACCAAACATACCCAAGTGATGGAGTTTTAGAATGCAATGATGTTCACGGACAATTTTATCCCTTTGTGGCGGGGGATTTCATACATGGCAATTGGTTATAGTTCGATAAATTTGGAAGCTGTAGAAAGTCCAAAACACAGCAACATGTTTGTTTTCAAGTTCAAGACTTCATGCGTCTGAACTTGATAAGATGCTGCAGATTGTATTCCAAGAGCGTCAACGTGCTTCGCAAGCTAAGCAGGGAGGCAATGCGGATAAGGCAGCTGGAAATCATACGACCCAAAATGGCGGTCATCACATCACGATTTTTCGGAAATGATATATAGATGGCATTTCTTAAAGAATAGCATTGATCGGGGGTAAGTTTTTTGTTGTGCTGTGACTTATTTTTGTACAGGCTCTTGATATATGTTGTTTTCTAGATGCGTAACCCAGCACTTTAGTCAAATGCATGTTTTAATGTGCGCCCAAAATATTGGTGCAGAACGGTATGTATTTATATTACCGTTCGACCGGAGCTAGGGCCGGGTTGGCTTCTGTTAAAGATATAGGCAGATGGGAGTCATCTGATTAGTCAAAGATTCCTCAGCAACTCACAGGTGGCGTAGCTATAAACTATTTGATGTTGCTGCACTAACAAGTTTTTATTTTAACAACTATTCCCATTTGTTTAGCCCATTTCTATTTAAAAATGTTGAGCAGGATCAAACATAATTCCAATGAGCTGACGAGTACTGGCCAGTGTCGATCGCAAGTTTGAGCGCATGCAGTGGGGCGGGTTGTTTCGCTCACTTGCCGAACGGCGAACTGCAGTCAGATCAAAATGTCTATGAGCCGTGCACGACGTCTTATTGATTTATATTACCGTCGTGCGCGGCTACATCATGTCTATGTATGTTTTCCCATCATATTTCTCACTTTATTTGCGGTCTGGAGGTCAATTAGCTGATGCTTCTGTGTGCCCTGTCCCAATCTGTACAGGCACGTTATCTTAAATCTTGACTGCATTTTGCATGGGTGATATTCTCAAGAAAATAACTGGTGATAGTATCTTTGACAGATTCAAGTTTCGCGCATTGTAGCTACAATTCACAACTTCCGGAAAATCCGACCAACAAAACGAGTTTGCGTTATGATGGTATTGGATAAATCATTACGTTACCTGCTGTACTTCGTGGCTCGAAGATGTCAGAAAAGCGTGATCATGTCTGTACCTATGAAGACTGTGGGAAGACATTTTCCAGGCCCTATAGATTGGAGGAACATATGCGATCACATTCTGGAGAGGTTAGAACGTATCGCTAAGTGTTCACTGAATTACCTACCATTGTTAAATTAACGATCTGTGTTTAGTTGAGCGATAATAGAGGTCATAAGCGTTTTGTTTTTGCCGGGGAATTTGTATGGGGTAGCTTTAAAGCATCTGTTGGAAATTGCAATTCAGTTATTTGTTTCAGCGACCGTTCATGTGTGATTTTACTGGATGTAACAAAAGTTTCCGACGGCTAGCCCACATGAAGCGTCACTTGGATAAATCACACAAAGGAAGCGCAGTAGAAAGCATTCAGTACGTAACTTTCAGAAACTTGATGGAAATCATTTACCTGGCATTGCATACAGTACTTTTACTGGATGCTGACTTATATGTGTTATGTATTAAATATTGTAGTAAACACTCTGTATGTTTACATGCCCCTTTAGTAGATTTAGTATGTACTGGTGTATTTCTACCAACCAACATAAATTAATTAAACATCTGGTTAAGCAGGTCTGTGACTCAAGTCAAGTGGAATTCCATTATGTATTAGACTACCAATCCATATTAGCATTCCAATCTCTCATCTACATTAAACAACTGCCATGGTTCTCTTACAGATGTGATTTCTGCGAGAAATGGTTTGCATCGAAACAGAAACTCAATCTTCATGTCAGCAATACTCACCAGAGGTCTCCCTCATACAAAGTGAACGTCATGCCTTTATTGCTTACTCTCATACTGTCCCAATATTGTACAGTTCAGTTAGCTTGTGTAAAATGTGAGTCATTCCATAAACTTAGCATGTAGCCCGAGAGCCATTCAAGTTAGCTTGTTGTGTAAAATGTTTGTATGTTGCTGTCCATAACACTCATTGCTCTTATTTCCAGTGCAGTAACAAGGCCTGTGATGAGTCATTCCGTAAGAAGCATCAATTGGTGCAGCATTTACACACAGCACACAACAGTGGTTTGCCATTAAGGTCAGTCATACTGCATCTTGTTCTTAAAACAAATCTCTTGATTATTAAATTATCTTATGAATCAAGGTTCCATTTACAGCTGGATCTTTCTTAAAATCAACATGGCTAGTTTTGACAGGTTAATTCTAGTTCAACTAAGTATCATGTTTGATCTTGAATTAAAAATTTCATTGGATCAAGTTTGTTCAGGTTATCAGAGTAATATACTTTTATCTTATCTCCTTCAATCTCCAATATTATGGTACTATATCCTTAATTTTTGTTTTCCATTCAACTAACTTTCATTATTTGACAGATGTGATGAAAAAGGCTGTGAGAAAAGTTTTGCCCAGAAATCACACCTGACAAGGCACAGGATGAACCACCACAAAGGTACATCTATATCTGAGATATTAATAACCTGTTCAATTGACCTCTCAAAAGATTTTGAATTTTCATTTGCATTTTTAATGGGGCAGTTATTGAAAACATCCCTATCTATTGGTATTGTTAAATTACATACATAGTATATCAGCCTACTGCATGGATAAGGTTAAGTTTATCAACTATACATTCATTCATTTCATCAAAAGTATTTTTCGCCATTTATAGGGTATGCATGCACTGAAGCTGGATGCCAGGAAATCTTCTCCAAATGGACCCTGCTGCGGAAACACAAAGCTACTCAACACAAGCCTGGTGGGTATCCCCCCTCGGTATAAATAGATACAAAAATGCAGCATTGAATTACAAACAGTCCAGGGTTTGTTCCAGCAAAAGGCTATATCCACACCCTTCTACATTACAGCATAATTGATCAAAATTTTCTAGTTTTCTATCCTGTTCCAGCAAAGGATAATTCAAAATCACTATCTTCTGCATTTCTTTCCCTTCTACTAGAATATCGCTGTCTGGAATGCTCCAAGGTATTCCATCAGAAGAACAAGTTCACACAGCATCAGGGTAGCCATGACGATAATAGGCCCCGCCTTTCTTGCCCTCACCCGGCCTGCTCTCGCACTTACCTTGACAAACGGAACCTCAATGCTCATTTCCGAGTTTATCACCAAGATGGGAAGTTCACCTGCGAGCTGGAGTCTTGTGGTAAATCATTCGTCACAAAGGTGTGTTAAAGTCATGATAGTATATGTATAGTTATTTTGAATCTCTGTTCCTGTTAATAAAGTTGTAATATCATTCAATCTCAGGCACTGTAAAGTGTTTTGAACTGTTTTGTGTATCTGTTCTCCTGTTGTCACCATATTACAATTTTGAGGTTTAGCTTGGTTGAACAATCTCGCTGATTTCATGGATCTCTGTAATCTACGTACAATCATGTTTCAGCAAAAATTGGAAGCCCACAAGCAATTAATTCACAGAAGTCCCTCTTCATCCTCCAAAAAGAAAAGGGTGATAGTCATTTTTTTTGTCTGTTGTCTGTTTACTCAACTATCTCCATGACAACCGTATATGAACTTGCTCTCTGACTTTTAACACTTTTGTACAGGTCATCTTGAACAGTCAAATATCAAAATCACCTGCACATTTTATTATTGGCTGAATAGTGTCAATGTTTTCCCGCATATTTATCAAAGCTATTCACTTATACATCATTGGTACCTACAAGAGCATCAAAATTCTATTTTTCTGTAATTCTATGATGTTGAACTAAATTGATAACTTATTTTTTATGTCTGTATTTATATATTATACACTGTTTAACAGAGAAGAAACAGGTTCCTTGCCGCCAAGCTGAGTGGTTTCCCCAACAAGATTGTGCCCAGGGATGATATCACTGTGTTGGATGAAACAGATGAAGAAGTCACCCCAGTCCGCGGGAGTGTTTCCCGTTGTTCATTAGACAGTGGACTGGGGGAGGGGCCAACTCAAGGGGAGGAGTCAAAATATGGGGAAGATCTACCTCTGCAGACAGTGCCTGTTGTAAGGAAGGAGTCTGCATCAATGATACCACTGGGTGATGGGCAGGTGTCGTGGAGCAGCAGCATGGCTACTGGGTTTATGAGCGGGGATGCAGAGTCGGGCTGTGATGGAGATGGTGGGAAAGATGATTTTAAAACTCACAAAGAAGAACGATCTAGTTGCACAGTTAATGATGGTAAATTGATGAAAGTCAGTCCCATCAAGCAAACTTGTGACACCTCAGTTCACATGATAAAGGAGTCAGTAAATATCCACACCTTTGAAGCAACTGCATGTCGAGAAGCAAGCAGGCAGCATCTGTCAAGCACAGACACTTGCCAGCAAGTCCCCGTGGGTTGTTTCCAAGAAATTATGGTGGACACTTCTCTCACAAATGGCAACATTGTTGTGGAAAGCTTGAATTGGAATATTGGACAACCTGAAGACTCCTTGGTCATTAAGTCTCATACATCTGCTCAACAGGACAAAAAAAACAGCTTTGAAGGGCTGTCAAGCTCGCAGCAGATAATAGTCATGGCAGATATCCACAATCCTTCGAGTTCTTCTAAGATGGCTGCGTCTAGAGATGACAGGGTGTTGGAGACGGAGGCTGCTCATGAGTGGTTTGTTGAAGCTGTAAGTGGCCTTAGCCAGGTCTGTTCTGCTGCCTGTGGACTAAGCCGGGTTCATTCAGCTGTAAGTGACCATAGCCAGGTCTGTTCTGCTGCCAGTGGACTAAGCCGGGTTCGTTCAGCTGTATGTGTCCATAGACAGTTGGTGTTTTCAAGTAGTTTACAGTTAATGTGTTTTGAGAATCACTCTCTTAATATTGCATGCGAGTAATTATATTATTGTTAAGAAGCATTTAAAGACTTGAGTGCCAGTGGCTGTTATTAACTGCAAATGATTAAATAAATTTTTATAACCAAAGGTAATGAATTCCAACTGTTGTCTATATAAGCTGCCCATTGTGGATGCCAATTTAGCCAATTGATGTCAAGATTTCTAGTCAGGTTTAAAAATAAATTGGTATGTAGAGCAACTGCCAGTAGCTATTGATAAAGTGAGAGTCATATACGCAATTTCTTTTGAACTAAATATCACGAATTGTTCAATTGTGTGTTGTATGATTATTATGAACACTTAAAAGTGGACCTGAATGACCGTAAGTTGTACAAAAATGAAATTCCGACAAATGCATATCTGATCATAATGGTTTGGTAGAAGATGAAAATCAAGTCAAATAAAGCTAACCTTAATGAAAAAAGTTGATGCAGACCATATTATTAATAGCAGTCATGAATTATTTACCCTTGGTCTTTGGTTGTTCATTCATTTACCCAAGGTGGAATGACAATCAGGGATTAGTGTTGAAGGTAAGGTCTTAGATAACGATACAGTGTCAAATATGCTAATGTTTTGAGCACCAGTCATCTGATGTTTAGTTTTAAGTCGTACCATTTGACTTCTCAGGGTACACTATTTTTCATGATTTTAACTGCAGATTCTGCTTTACCGTTGGCTTGGTGATGGTGCGGACTGGAGGTAATATCTAAGAGTTTATAGGTACGCTAAGAGGGCTCACGTCGACTGGCTCAGCTGTGATCGCTTCCCTAATTACAATACATTTCAATCGTAAGGTGGCGCCACAGTGACACAAACAAAAGCACATGGGAATACTGGGCTGACGTCACTGCGATTGTTGAGAGCGGGAAAAATGTCAATTCACAGAGCTTTGCCACTGCTAGCCCTACAAGACGTCAGTAGCTCCGGTCATAACGGTAACATGGATTTATACCTACTGACGTCTTGTAGGGCTATAAATCCATGTTACCGTTATGACCGGAGCTATGCCACTGCCAAAATACCTCGCGCAATAGGCTTATGAATAGCGAAAATAGCAAGTACTCTACCGAATAAATGTCAACTTGTTAAATTATGGAAAACAGTTCGCCTCTAACAGCGTCCGCGCAGTTTGCGATCCTCGATCTGTCATGTCCACACTGTGGATAGCCCTACAAGACGTCTGAGTAGAGCCCTACAAGACGTCTGAGTAGACGTCTTACTTTCTCAGAAAACGACGCAATGAAAAATAGTTGAGATCGATTCAGACAACTACCAAACACCAAACATACCCAAGTGATGAGTTATAGATTGCAATGATGTTTTACGGAAAATTTTATCCCTTTTCGGCAGGGTATTTCATTCATGGTAATTATTTATAGTTCGATTAATTTGGGAAGCGGTAAAAAGTCCGAAAACCAGCAACATGTTTGTTTTCAAGTTCAAGACCACGTACATATCGCGCATGCTCAGAATGACGACTAATGCTAATCCGGGGGGGGGGGGGGGGGTCACTTAAGTGTATAGAGGTAGTATACATGTGCCGCGCGACCGGGTATTTTTTTCGGCCTCTCGTCTTGTACGACGGTTTATACATTCGCATAATACCTTGTACGACGGGGTATACTTTTTGCCATTCTCAACTTGTACAACAGGTACGGGTTTTCGAGATCCCGCGGCACACCCCTATCCGAGTTAGGGCCAAGTGCCCCCCCCCCCCCCCCCCCGGGATGCTAAGGCAATGCAAATGAGGCGGCGGTAAATCACGCGACAAAATATTTTTTCAAAATGGCGATCATGGTATCTAGACTTTTCGGAAATGATGTATCGATGGTATTTCTTGAAGAATAGCGCCGAGTTGGTATAAGTATTTTGGACCGTGAAGATTGTTTGTTGTACAGGCTCTTGATATATGTTATATTTTGGATGCCTAATGGAGCACCCAAAACCGTGAAGACCAAAACGTGTGCTTTAATGAAGCGCGAAAACCGTCGTATCGTAACGGTATAAATTCATGTTACCGTTACGCCAGGATTCATGTTACCGTTACGACCGGAGGTATAAATTCATGTTACCGTTACGACCGGATTCATGTTACCGTTACGACCGGAGCTAAATTCATGACACCGTTACGACCGGAGCTAGGGTTAGGGTATAAATTCATGTTACCGTTACGACCGGAGCTAATTCATGTTACCGTTACGACCGGAGCTAGGGTTAGGGTATAAATTCATCTTACCGTTACGACCGGAGCTAATTCATGTTACTGTTACGACCGGGGTTAGGGTATAAATTCATCTTACCGTTACGACCGGAGCTAATTCATGTTACCGTTACGACCGGAGCTACACTGTGGATGGTAGTTTTAGCAGTGTTTAGACAGTCAATAAATGTCTGATGCGAGGGAACTGACCTGGGGTCGACATAAACATTTTTGGCATGTAAGGGGGATGTGAAGGTTTCGAGCGAAGAGTTTATAGCTACGCTGAGCTGCGTGGTGATTATGAAATTACTCGAAAGACACCCACGACATCAGGCAACGATATCATGAAATCAACAATAGCGCATGGGAATCCAACGTCTCGCGGTTCGGCGGCTGTTAAAGATATGGAGTAATCTGATTGGTCGAGGCGACTAAAGCTCCATAGTAAACAAAGCATTCCACGTGGTTATAAGAGACGTTATGACAAGACGCTATGACAATAACGCTTCGGCTAACAGGTGGCGTCTTCACATATTTCCTCGGGCGGAAACCTCGAGTGAGCTCTCTTAGCGAAGCTATAAACTCTTTGGTTATACGTTGAAAATTTCATGAATCAGAAAATTTATAGAACACAGCAATATAGACCTTCACTTCAAAACAGTCAGCAGCTACAATTTAATTTGCCAAGGCAGTGTAGGAATAGGGTATGCCATGAACAGTTCCTTCTGCTGAGCAGGCTGGTACTCTTGACATACATGACAGCGTTGTTCGTACAACATCAGTTACTTTAGCATTCATTCGAGGCCAAAACACTATGTATCTTGCGGTCTTTAGAGTGGTACTTATCCCCATGTGCGATGCATGAGCTCTGTTTGTCTTGGTTGCTCGAATGACAATTCTTGTCCCTCGAAACACAAGACCATTTTCCCACTTGGTTTAAAAGAGCTACCTGCTGGCAAGTTCTGTCGCTATGCAACAGTTAGACCAGCTAACACGGAAGAACTTGAAATTACTGGACAAGTTACCTCGCATATTCATAGGTGCTGGAGGCGGTATCATTGTTTCTTTTGACTTTCAGAATCCCGCTTCTGACACCATGTTTTTACATGACCAAGTCTCAAACTTTTTTTATTGAGTGCGCATGCTAACTGATACATTATGATTTCCTAGAATATTAAATAACAATATCTTTTCACTACAACAATATATATGTAAATTTGTTAAGCTACAGATGACATATTAAGCAAGTAATCGCAACAATTCTTTCACAATATTATGGAAACGTTCTGTACAAATTATGCAAAACCATTAATTGGTGAATACCATCAGCTGCAAGTTCGTGCTATGAAAAAGATTTCCTAGTATATTGCAATAGCAATTGGCTGCCTTTTTCGCTGAATATTGTATGTTACCTGTGAATTTTACTACATTGGTTATATAAATATACTAGAAAAATGCGGAAATATTCTGCAGCATCCTAGCTTTTATTGTATCGTAATTATGAGTTATTACAGGGAGGTTCAGTTAACAAATTATTTAACCATTAATAGCGGACTAGCCATGCTTAACGAACTGGAAAGAAATGCGGTTACACAATATGATAAATTTAGCAAACGCAGTAAAACATTTTCCAATGGTTTTTGCAACACATACAAGTGGGAACTTGTCTATTTGATATTCTGGATCCTGAATAAGATATATATAGTCAATTTGTGCTAGACAGTTGCAACTGTTTCTTAACTATCGATCTTAACCCCGACTAATATTACCAAAACCAATCTATTCCTCCTCAACAATCTCTTCTTTCACGGTCATCAGGTCCTTGAAATAGCGGACTGTTTTCACCTTCAATTCAAGAGTAGCATCCTCGTCGCAGACAAAGATTGTTTTGAGATGCTGCTGGAAGGCTGATACAGTCCACATGTGGCTGACGCCCTCCTCTATTGCTTTGTGTAACGCCAGGGCTTTGTGAGCACCGGTAAAAATGATCATCACCTGAACAAATTCAAGGCCAAATTTATATTTCTATATCCCTTACAATATAATAAGTAAGTGGTGTAGTGATAAAATAAAATTGAAACATTGATGTTTTCTTTTGTGCCTGATGGATCAAATGGTATGTCAGATATACTAAAGCCTCGTTGTATGAGCAACGCCATGTATGGCAAGAAATTCACGTATATGCCGAGCATTCCATAAATATTGATTACCTCACTGGCTTCCATGACAGTTCCCACGCCTACAGTTAATATCTGTTTGGGCACCTTACTTATGTCCCCACCAAAGAGCTTGGTTTTAGCAGCTAACCTAGACATAGCATACGTTTTCACCCGGGTGCGTGAAACCAAACTAGAACCAGGCATATTCACAGCTATGTGACCATCCGTGCCAACTCCTTCAACAATCAAAACAGATATAAATCACATGTCAGGAAAAAAATGCGAGATGGCGGTTGCGGTATAGCGGCAATATCCAAGATGGCAATTTCCAGTAAGAGTTGCATTTATTGTATTGTGGACAGTTTCTCAAAGACCCGTTTGTTTGTGGCAGGTTATTACTTGAAGACTGGAAGGGACCATGTGAAAATCAAGGGTTTGTCTTGCCTCCCATGAAGAGTTCTATACCACCAGCGGCGATGATTTGGGCTTCATAGTCTTCGCATTCTTTCTGGAGATCTTTTGCATTACCATCCGGAATGTGGCAATTTGCAGGATCAATGTCAATGTGCTTGAATAAGTTGTCCCACATATATGAACAGTGACTCTTAGGGTGATCTCTGGGGAGGCCTTAAAAGTTGTACATATTTAATCATTGAACAATCGGAGGACTGGTTTAGTCTGGCAAGTATAAGTCACATTGGTGTCATAGTTCATGCAAATTGTGGCGTTTGCATGTGGTTCTAAGATTATATATCATAAATATGTCACAGTTGACTAATTGACAATGTAGAACTATGACAATTCGGGCGTGCATGTCGATTTCTATTAACATATGTGAAATTAAATTGATATGGTGTGGTAAATTTTAATTCACATCTTATTGATATAATCTATAAATGCCCTGAAAATAGTGAAAACACAAGAAATGTGTCACTCAGATCAGAGGGGATGGGTGTCTGAATCAATGTAAGGAAGCAATGAGAAATCATATTCTAACCAACATATTCTTCCACGATGAATATCTTGACATATATTTTCGCCGGCTTGATGTAATTCGATGAGTTTCTTATACGTGCCCAGAGGAGTGCTGCCTGAAAGATAAAAAGATGATTGGGACTGTATTTACATTATTCAAAAATCCGAGCATGGACAGATAAATTGTCGGTTCTCGATATTTTATGAAAACAATAGTTTTGTTACAAAATGCTTTGCAACATCTTGCAACGGACTTACCTGTTGTTAAACATAATGTAAAGAATTTATTAGGTCCTGGTTGGAAAGCCTTCACCCGATTCAGGATGTATTTTGCAGTCCACATACTGGCACTGTCATAGTCATCTTGAATCACTAACCTCATCTGCAGGATTTATAAAAATGTGAAATGCATGTCAGCATAGTATTGAACAGAGACAATTATTTACAAGGGTTTATCTTAAAAATAACATCATAAAGATGCAATATTCATAATGAATTGCTTGATTTAAGATGAATTATATATGTATTTATATATAAATATATATTATATATATATATATATATATATGCATAAATATATATATATGCACACATATATATATATATATATATATATATATATATATATATATATATATATTAAATATATATATATATTCGTGTGTGTGTGTGTGTGTGTGTGTGTGTTTGTTGTGTGTGTGTGTCAGTGAAGTTCAGAACGCTTTTTACCTTAGTAATAAATTGTCCTACCTAGATGAACATTGACTCTTCGAGTGATCTTCAGGGAGAGGCCTTAAACGGTTGTACATATTTAATCATTGAACAATCGGATGACTGATTGTTTAGTCTAGCACGAATAAGCCACATCGGTGTCGTAGTTCATGCAAATTGTGGTGTTTGCATGTGGTTCTAAGTTTATATAAATATGTCACAGTTGACTAGTTGTCAGTGTAGTACTATGGGACTCGGGCGTGCATGTAGATTTCTATTAACATATGTGAAATTAAATTGATATGGTGTGGTAAATTTTAAATCACATCCTTATTGATATAATCTATAAATGCCCTGAAAATAGTGTGGTAAATTTTAAATCACATCCTCATTGATATAATCTATAAATGCGCTGAAAATAGTGAAAACACAAGAAATGTGTCTCTCAGATCAGAAGGGATGGGTGTCTGAATCAATGTAAGGGAGCAATGAGAAATCATATTCTAACCAACATTTTGTGTCACATCGAGGACAAATTTCCTTGCGCATCGGCTTCTGCGCAGGCAAGGATTCGCCTCTACCCCAAATAGATCGCTTTGGTGAAAATTCGGGCCATTACGCGAGGAAATATTGATACTTATCAACTCTTAAATGTTACAAAAATATTTTCTGCTGTGTTCGATTAGAAGAATAATATACATTTTGTTATGGAATACTTTTTTGTGGGTCCAAAATGAGGCATTTATCGGAAAAATTAGTTCCGCGGACGTTTCATGGCCGTCAAGCGTTTCTGAAAATGGCGGCAGTCAGATGTGAAAACGAATTTGTTATCGAAAATCGACTGAAAAAAGCAATAGAGAGTTACAAGCTGGAATTGGAAATGACAGCAGCGAGAGTGTTTGGAAAAGTTATTCGTGAGAAAAGACGTTGTTGTTAATCTACCAACGGGGTAGGGGAAGAGCCTGATATACCATTTGCTCCCAGATTTGCTGCCCCACCCCCCGATGGGAGTTTTATGAAAAAAATAAAAAGACACACAGCCAAGCAAAACTTGGACAGCTAATGTTAAAAATAAGATATGCCAAAATTTAATACTTGTGACTGCAGGGCCTTGGTTATATAACCTAAATAACTGCAGCGTAAAAAGCACAGAACGTTCATAATCAAAGACATCAAAATGCTGCCTTTGTGGGCAGTAAACACAGCTTTATTTCCCAAAGAAGGGCTTACATCCGAGCATCCCCAATAAGCTCCATTCATGTTAACCATCCATATTTGTTTATGTTCGACGCGCGCTGCTTGTTATCGCCCGGTCGTAGGTCAAAACCGGGTCAAATCGCATGCGCCCGGTTTACTATTGCAGAGATGTTATGTTAGCGTAGCGTCAAACATATCGGCCATGGAGAGTTATCAAGGACTACCTCAGTTTGGGTATAAAAATAATTGTTTATTATATGCACAGTTATCAAAAATGGTGGAAAAGATGTTACAGATGAAATGGTAACTATTTAAATATATGTCAATTGCACAGATACGTCAAAGTGACATGAGAACAGAAAATCATAGATAATTACCATATGCAGTTATTTATAATGATAAGGTTGGGTTCTTGTGCAGAATTGATAAGCATTAGCCTTATTTGGAAATAGTCTATAAAACAAGAAATTAAGAATATAGAGATATGTAAACAAATATATAATGTAAAGAATAACATCACCTTATGAAATATGCGGCATACAATTGCCGTATTTGGTAATAACAAAGAAGCCAAGAAATGATACATTTTAACTCTACAATCATAAAATATTGACGTGCGAATACGAAGTGTGACATGGAAAACTCCAGGTAAATATTTACAACTGAACATGAAAAAGGTGGGATGTCATTGAAAAACGGGAAGGAAGGGAGGGTTTTGAAGGTAAGTGAGCTAGGTGTTGCTTGGTTGAAGTCAAGCTTAAAAAGACCAAGGCGACGCTGATCACGTGATTCGATGGGGAAACAACCCTCCAAAACGGGGAAACCCCTTCCCGTTGCAAGAGAAAAACCGGATACGAGCGCCCCCAACCTATGTATTTTGTGTCAGATCGAGAAGTACCTCAGTTTGGGTATAATAATAATCGTTTATTAAATGCACAGTTATAACAAATGGTGGAAAACATGTTACAGATGAAATGGTAACTATTTAGATATAATGTCAATTGCACAGATACGTCAAAGTGACATGAGAACAGATAATCATAGATAATTACCATATGCAGTTATTGATAATGATAAGGTTGGGTTCTTGTGCAGAATTGATAAGCAATAGCCTTATTTGGAAATAGTCGGAAAAAAAAGAAATTAAGAATATAGAGATATGTAAACAAATATATAATGTAAAGAATAACATCACCTTATGAAATATGCGGCATACAATTGCCGTATTTGGTAATAACAAAGAAGCCAAGAAATGATACATTTTAACTATACAGTTATAATATAATGACGTGTGAATACGATGTGTGACATGGAAAACTACAGGTAAATATTTACAACTGAACATGAAAAGGGTGGAATGACCCCTTCCTGCGTAGAAAAGGCAGCATGTGCTGACCCCTAGCAACTAGGACCAAGTCAGAGTGAGATATGAGTGAAAGGAAGTAAGTGGGACAGTACGCACTGCCACCCCATCACCCCCCCCCCACCCCCCCGAGATGATAGGGCAGTTTGCCCTGACCCCTAGCAGATGTGAGTGGGTGGGGGGCGAATGTGAAAGGATTGGATAAGATCAAGAGAGGAATGATGAAAGTGTTAGGCCGGATATATTGTGTGTAGGCAGAACTGTTCCATCTGCCTGTGGATTTAATGACTGTGTGGGGGATGTTGTCTGAAGCCAGTTGTGTTGCCATGCCGATGCGGAAGGAGTGTGTGTTGTAGCGATAGGCAAGTACTTGGCTTTGTTTAAGGAAGGAAGAAAAGAGTTGTCTGGTGCAAGGTCTCGAGATTTGGTCCGGGGGAGTTTCCCCTATGGTGGAGATAACGCGTAGACCAGACACGGGACAGTATGAGGTGTCCGGAAGAGGTAACAGAGGTGCTATGTTTGCATCAGGTGAATCTAATTTGGTATCTGGGTGGATCAGTGGTGCGTAGTGGTTGTAGGTTGAGTAAAGCAAGTGTGTGAGATGTGCCATCGGAGTGGATGGCTTCCCCAAAACGCAGACAGGCATAATTACAAAGCAGGTAGAGGGCCTTCAACACGAGACGCGTGTAAGGACAACAAGTGCAAAACGTTATGATATTTAATAGTTGATGAAGGATAAGCTTTGTGATTGGGAGGAGCTTGGAGTTGTGTTGTGTAGTTTGGCAGTTGAGATTTCCGTTCAAAAGTTTGGTGATGTAGAAGTTTGATGCAATGTCAGGGACGTTTCTCAATCTATGGACGAAGGACAGGGAGGATATGTGCGTTCGGATGGTTGAGTATTTGAGGCCTTGATGTAGGTGGGCCATAAACAAAGCTATTGTGATGGGCTGAGAAGGCAGCGTATTGCTGTGTACGACCGTGTTGCAAAATTTTATAAAAGTGTTCCAATGGTGTAAATGCTTTGCCGGGACGAACTACTGATGTTGCAAATTGCAGCATTCCAGTGATGGACTGTAGCTCGCGCAACGTGGCTTTGTCTTTTGCCATGAATTCAGACTGATTGTGTGTATTTGTGTAGTTTGTCTGTTGGGAGACTGGCTGGCATGTTTGAGGTGTCTAGTTGGTTGCCTAAAAAGGTTAATGAAGTGGATGGGCCGTGTGTTTTGTGCGAGGCTAGAGGCACACCAATCAAGTTACTAAGTTTTATGAAAATATTTAACTGTTTTTGGCATTGCTGTTGGGTAGGTGCCACAAAGAGGAAGTCATCTAATACTTTGACAACATTGCGCACCCCACATCAATGCTCAAGGATCCAAATGATAGCTGTGGAGAAGGTTTCAAAAATTGGCAAGCATTTATCATAGTAATAATCTTTCTAGAAAAAAACCCGTAAGGTTGGATTGAGAAGGTTGTAGAGCGATCATCCGGAATGCGTCTGAGATGTCGCTTTTTGCTAAATAAGCATAAGGTGAACACTGTTGTATGAGGTGTATGGCATCAAGGATGTAAGCATATGTCACTTATGAGGCAAACTTATGGATATTGTTGTTAACAGAAGTGTTATCGTAAGGAAAAGAGAGGTTATGAAGTAACCTATACTTACCGGAAACGGTTTTTTCTCGGAGGGCCAAGGGGGAACATTTGAAAAAGGGGAGTGGTGGGTTGGGAAAGGGGCCTTGAATTCTTCCTAAGGAGAGCTCGGAGCTTATTTTTTTTGTGATACGACTTCTGGGTTGCTTGTGGCAGATGCCGAGTTATTGGATGTAAGAACTACTTGGTGGTCTTCAAATTGTAAGGAAAACCCCTTATATTGTTTTTGTGAGTAGCCAGTCAAAAGTTCAGCGAGAGGTTTGGTCCTAACTGTGTTGGTAGAGCGAAAATGTTGTCGTGGTGGAGCGGTAAAACGTTGATTTGAGATGGAGGGGCGTGGTCTAAAGGCAGGTTGGCGTTGTTGCTTTGAGGGGTGTGGGTTGCTCCTCTTGTGAGTCCCTGCAGCCAGTTCGTTGGAGCCTAAGTATATTATGAAAAAAATCAGGGCGATAATGGGCCAACAGGGATGATGGCAGGGTTTGTAGGCCTCTGGAGCTAGCTTAAATGCCATGAACTTTGCCGCTGACCTTAAGCTGTAATGCATTGGTTTGGGGGGTGGCACTCCACGAAATATGGTCATAAAGTCAAGAAACAAAACCATGGCTTTATAACATTCCGACAGGTTGCATGGCGATAACTGAAAATATGTTAAGAAAACAGCTGGTAGCGTGGTAGTCAGAGGGTGCAAAGATCGTCCCTGCTCCCTAAATCACGAGTGACACAGGTAACTAATGGCGGTGCAAACATTAACATGTAATGGGGATGGGGAGTGGGTCGTCAACAAAGGCGAGGCAATAAAATAAAATAAAGTCATGGGCAATGCTTCCCGCTACATTAAGGCTTGATTCATAGCGGCCAATCATATGATTTTGTTTATCCAATGGCAAACCGGGTCAAAGAGGCGAATTTACATAATAATAGCTGAGACCTCGCCGTGCTGACCTCGCGGAAAGTACAGATGAGCACTTAAATTTGAGTTAAATTCAGTGTTAAACGCAGGTGATAAATAAATGCTAACAAACAACAACAATTACCTTAGTGCGTTCAAGATGATGCGGAAAAGAAACACAAGTAATAATAATCTTGTAAACAAGAAAGTGATTTTTGAAGGTAAGTGAGCTAGGTGTTGCTTGGTTGAAGTCAAGATTGAAAAGAACAAGTCGACGCTGATCACGTGATTCGATGGGGGGGGGGACAAAAACGTGGAACTCTCTTCCCATTGCAGGGGAAAACCGGATACGAGCGCCTCGCATCCTCCACAAAAAAACGGCTGTGGGGTTACTCCCCCAACCTATGTATATTAATCCACGGTGAATATCTTGACATACTTGAAAGATATTTCGTCGGCTTGATGGAATTCGATGAGTTTCTTAAACGTGCCCAGAGGAGTGCTGCCTGAAAGATAAAACGATGATTGGGACTGTATTTACATTATTCAAAAATATGTTAAGTCCGAGCATGGACAGATAAATCGGTTCTCGATATTTTATGAAAACAATACAGTTTTGTTACACAATGCTTTGCAACATCTTGCAACGGACTTACTGGTTGTTAAACCTAATGTAAAGAATTTATTAGGTCCTGGCCGGAAAGCCTTCACCCGATTCAGGATGTAGTTTGCAGTCCACATACTGGCACTGTCATAGTCATCTTGAATCACTAACCTCATCTGCAGGATTTATAAAAGTGTGAAATACATGTCAGCATAGTCTTGAAAAAAGACAATTATTTATAAACGAACTATTGTATCGTTCATATTCGGCTTCGATAGCACTGACGTTTGCACTATGCTCTTTGATACCTTTTGTACAAGCCTTTTATGACAGTCCTTTATGGAAATTGTACTTAAAAAGTCAGTGCTGCTTCGCGATAGTGTATAATGTGAGTACTGAAACTTGATCAAAGAATGATGTCAAGTTATTTACCATAACTGGTGCAGACTAGATGTTCGTACCAAATTACTCAGGCCCGTAGCCAGAGGGGGTGGGGGGGGATTCGAGGGGTTCGAACGAACCGCCCACTTTGCCCAGAAAGGTCCGCCTTACTCTAGCGCATTTATGTTGCTGCGCATAACAGTTTTTGACCAATTACAAAGCTTTGCCGCCTCAGTATGAGCCAGGAGAAAGGTCAACAATTGAGGAGAAAAGAACCCCCCCACCAAAACTCCTGGCTACGGGCCTGTTATTTTTAACATATGTTTATTTTTGGACTGGATCCACTGGCAGTAATAACCGCATTCAAGATGCTATGCTTGTGCATGCAGGCTCTTCTGTTCGCTTCTGCAGACAGGGCAGTGATATGCGCGTTGCTACATCTGTGGCTGCAGAGAGAAGGTCGTATTTCGACTTATCAATTAGATATTATCCGAAACGTATGTTGCATAATAAATGTGCTTCAGGATTGTTTACTCATCCTGGTAGTTGTCATCAAAGAGAGGCTTTAGTGGGGAAGAATTGGTTTTTCAAATTTACTTGAATGGCCATGGGGCTTACGGATTTTAATAATATGATAATACGAGACAATCTCTCCTGTATATATAGACATACAAAGAGACAAATGGGAAGTGTTTTTGCCCAGAAGCTTCCATTGGCTTTCATGTACACACAAAACTTAGAGATGTACCTTTAAAGATTTCAGTTTTAAACAGAAGCCCACCTTACCCAAGGAAGTCAAAGCAATATATGTTGTTACGATGACAAAGCAAAGATCTTGTTATAATAAGATACCCGACTCGGCAGCTCGCCCGACAAATTCCGTGACACCGCGTAGGCAGCGCCCCCTACTTTTGTGGAAGCTACTCGACGCGCAGCAGCCAACCAACTTCGTTATGACTTGCGAGTATGTCTGACTAGAAGTCAAACACAAATGGGCATTTCTGCGCTGCAATTAACTGTTTGAATTGACCAAGGCCTTTCCACCCAGGAAGTGAATGTTCTAGCATATGTCTCTGGCTATATTGCCCGGAAATTAAGTTGTGTGCAATATACAGAAACAACATTTCTGTAGTCAATGATATACATGACCAGAAGAATTACCGAAGTGCAAAGGTAGGGCTGGTTGTCCCAAGCAAATCACTAGTAGATGCATTATGCAGGCTTAAGGAACGTTGCCGCAAATTCATTGATACAGTATTATACAGTAAGCAAGTGAAAGCCAGAGTTGTAAGCATTCTAGCTAAAGAGGTCTCATTAGAGAAACTCCAATGTGAATCATGCAGGTGTCATGTTTCTGTAATATGTATTATGGTGAACATCAGGTTGCATCATTCCCTGAGAGAGGCTAACTGTAAATTAATAAACCATAAGGAGAAAAAAAAATCGTAAGACATCGACATTTTCCCACACATGAAAATTTGTGCTCTTATTTGTCTTAAGTGCTGTTGTATGTGTAGATTTCCGAAAAATCAAATATTGATATTTGTTTACTTAGTTCCTTGAAAGCCCTCTATAGCAGATGTACAAGGACTATTCTATCATAAATTCACACCAGTATTTAGGACTACTGTACCTTAGATTGTAGTGGTGGGGGGGGGGGCTTGTCGAACAAAGGTGCCCCTGGATATACTGTTAGAATGGTTGGTCGCATGGTACTCCAATCAGATGTGTGTGTAAGATGGGGCAGAACTATGTTAGGCTGATTTGGTGTGTATAATGGCATAAGACAAGGAGGCATATTGTCAACCTATCTGTTCAGCGTTTATATGGATGAATTGAGCTCTGGTTTTAAATAATTGTTGTGTTCAGAGTAATTTTAGTGTGCTTGTTGTTAATCTTCTAATGTATGCTGACAATCTCATTTCATTTGAGGTTGTTCTTAGTAAGCTATTAAGACTGAGAGTTTTAGTTATAATGACCTTAATATATATATATATATATCTATATATATGTATATATATATATGTATATATATATGTATATATATATATATATATATATATATTTATATACATATATATATATTAATATATATATACATATATATATAGAGATATATAGAGAGAGAGACAGACAGACAGACAGACAGACAGACAGACAGACAGAGAGACAGCGAGAGAGTGCGCATGCTCACTGATACATTATGATTACCTAGAATACTAAATCATAATGTCTTTTCACTACAACATTATATATGTACATTTATATAAGCTACAGATGTCATATTAAGCAAGCTATAGCATCAATACTTCCACAATATTATGGAAACGTTCTGCACAAATTATGCAAAACCATTAATTGATGAATGCGATCAGCTGCAAGTTCGCGCTCTGAAAAGAATTTCCTAGTATATTGCAATAGCAATTGGCAGCCTTTTTCGCTGAATATTGTACGTTACCTGTAAATTTTACTATATTGGTTATATAAATATACTAGAAAAATACGGAAATATTCTGCAGCATCCTTGCTTTTATTGTATCGTAATTATGAGTAATTACAGGGAGGTTCAGTTAACAAATTATTTAACCATTAATAGCGGACTAGCCATGCTTAACGAACTGGAAAGAAATGCGGTTACACAATATGATAAATTTAGCAAACGCAGTAAAACATTTTCCAATGGTTTTTGCATCACAGACAAGTGGGAACTTGTCGGTTTGACATTCTGGATCCTGAATAAGATATATATGGTCAATTTGTGCTAGACAGTTGCAACTGTTTCTTAACTATCAATCTAAACCCCGACTAATATTACCAAAACCAATCTATTCCTCCTCAACAATCTCTTCTTACACGGTCATCAGGTCCTTGAAATAGCGGACTGTTTTCACCTTCAATTCAAGAGTAGCATCCTCGTCGCAGACAAAGATTGTTTTGGGATGCTGCTGGAAGGCTGATACAGTCCACATGTGGCTGACTCCCTCCTCTATTGCTTTGTGTAACGCCAGGGCTTTGTGAGCACCGGTAAAAATGATCATCACCTGAACAAATTCAAGGCCAAATTTATATTTCTATATCCCTTTCAATATGATAAGTGGTGTAGTGAACAAAATAAAATTGAAACATTGATGTTTTCTGTTGTGCCTGATGGATCAAATGGTATGTCAGATATACTAAAGCCTCGTTGTATGAGCAACGCCATGTATGCCAAGAAATTCATGTATATGCCGAGCATTCCATAAATACTGGTTACCTCTCTGGCATCCATGACAGTTCCCACGCCTACAGTTAATAACTGTTTGGGCACCTTACTTATGTCCCCGCCAAAGAGTTTGGTTTTACTAGCTATCGTATCCAAAGCAGACGTTTTCACCCGGGTGCGTGAAACCAAACTAGAACCAGCTATATTCACTGCTATATGACCATCCGTGCCAACTCCTTCAACAATCAAAACAGATATAAATCACATGTCAGGAAAAAAATGCGAGATGGCGGTTGCGGTATAGCGGCAATATCCAAGATGGCAATTTCCAGTAGGAGTTGCATTTATTGTAATGTGGACAGTTTCTCAAAGACCTGTATGTTTGTGGCAGGTTATTACTTGACGACTGGAAGGGGACATGTGAAAATCAAGGGTTTGTCTTGCCTCCCATGAAGAGTTCTATACCACCAGCGGCGATGATTTGGGCTTCATAGTCTTCGCATTCTTTCTGGAGATCTTTTGCATTACCATCCGGAATGTGGCAATTTGCAGGGTCAATGTCAATGCGCTTGAATAAGTTGTCCCACATATAAGAATAGTGACTCTTCGGATGATCTCGGGGGAGGCCTTAAAAGGAACAAAAATTGATTCTATGTGGTAAATTTTAAATCACAACCTTATTGATATAATCTATAAATGCCCTGAAAGAAGTGAAAACACATGAAAAATGTCACTCAGATCAGAGGGGATAGGTGTCTGAATCAATGTAAGGTAGCAATGAGAAATCATATTCTTACCAACATATTCTTCCACGGCGAATATCTTGACATATTTGAAAGATATTTCGTCGGCTTGGTGGAATTCGATGAGTTTCTTAAACGTGCCCAGAGGAGTGCTGCCTGAAACATGAAAAGATGATTGGGACTGTATTTACATTATTCAAAAATATAAAGTCCGAGCATGGACAGATCAATTGTCGGTTCTCGATATTTTATGAAAACAATACAGTTCTGGTACAAAATGCTTTGCGACATCTTGCAACAGACTTACCTGGTGTTATAAATAATGTGAAGAATTTATTAGGTCCTGGTTGGAAATCCTTCACCCGATTCAGGATGTATTTTGCAGCCCACATACTGGCACTGTCATAGTCATCTTGAATCACTAACCTCATCTGCAAGATTTATGTTGACCAATTACAAAGCTTTGCCGCATCAGTTGAGCCAGGAGAAAGGTCCACAATTGAGGAAGAAAAGTCCCAAGATGCTTGTTTATAATAAGAGACTCGGCAGCGCCCCCTCGCCCGACAAATTCCGTGACAACCGTGTAGGCAAGCGCCCCCTACTTTTGTGGAAGCTACTCGACGCGCAGCAGCAGCCAACCAACTTCGTAATAGGACTTGCGAGTATGTTGACTAGAAGTCAAACACAAATTATTTCTGCGCTGCAATTAACTGTTTGAATTGACAAGGCCTTTCCACCCAGAAGTGAATGTTGTCTAGCATATGTCTCTGCTACTTTGAGCATTTAAAAAGGTATGTTTCATGCTTCTGAAGGCTCAATTAGAAAAAAAAAGTTAGTGACTCCTGGTTTAAAATTTATGTAATTGCTCGGTTTTGTGCCAGATGGTACGTTAAGAGATTAACAGCCACTTTATATGGTCTTATATTTTAAATATAGAAAGATTAAACCCAAAGAAATGATATAATCTAGAGGATCTCCAATAAGCTATGTTTCATTGTTTTAAGTTTAGTGTCAAGTTATTGAGGTTTAAATTTTATGGATCAAATGGTGCTCGGTTCATATATCCTAAAATTTTATCCGGTATTGAGCAACGGGAAACAGCCTTCATATGTTGCCACGAATTGTATGTATATGGATGCAGGTCCCTCAACCGCAAGAATTCATAATCTACGCGGCTTTCTAATCTTCTATGGATCCAAGTGCAATTTTAACCACAAATACAGTAATAAAGCGGTTTCAAAATTTAAGTATGTCTTGCCAAGAGTTTTGCAGTTTTAAGTACGCTATTAAGGTAATTCCTAAACCAGACTTTTTCATGCGGTTGTATAATCTGAATTATTTGCCTTGTTATCAACCAACTCGCAAACAAAAATACTGCTTATGAACTATCCGTGCCAATATCCTTCAACAATCATGCACAGATATAAGTCTTGGACGGAAAACATTCATATAACATGGTCGTTTGCGGTATGCCTATCCAAGATTGCAATATCCGTAATCATTGGCATTTATGTAAGGGGTAGTACAGTTACTTCAAAGACTCCACACAGGTTATAAGATCTTTGAATATATTGACATATTGAAATATATTTGTATGTGATGGAATTCGATAGTTTCTTTGAAACGTGCCCAGAGTAGTGCTGGGCCTGAAAGCGAAAAAGATGAGGACTTTGTATTTACATTATTCAAAAATATATTAAGTCCAGCATGGACAGATAAATATCGATATATTACAAATGCTTTAAATCTTTACAACGGAATTACCTTGTTGTTAAAACCTATGTAAAGAATTTATAAGGTCCTGGCGGGAAAAGCCTTCACCGATTCAGGATGTCATTTTGCAGCCCAATAATGGCACTGTATAGTCATCTTGAATTTCTCATCTGCAGTATTTATAAAAATGTGAAATGCATGTCGCATAGTCGTGAAAAAAAGACAATTATGTTATAATCTACTATTGTATCATCATTCGGCTTATAAGCACTGACGTTTACACTAAGCTCTGGTGATACCTTTTGGGGACAAGCCTTTTATGGACAGTCCCTTATGGCAAATTCGAGGGGTTCGAACGATCCGCCCACTTTGCCCAGAAAGGTCCGCCTTACTCTAGCGCATTTATGTTGCTGCGCATAACAGTTTTTGACCAATTACAAAGCTTTGCCGCATCAGTATGAGCCAGGAGAAAGGTCCACAATTGAGGAGAAAAGAACCCCCCCACCAAAACTCCTGGCTACGGGCCTGTTATTTTTAACATATGTTTATTTTTGGACTGGATCCACTGGCAGTAATAACCCCATTCAAGATGCTATGCTTGTGCATGCAGGCTCTTCTGTTCGCTTCTGCAGACAGGGCAGTGATATGCGCGTTGCTAATCTGTGGCTGCAGAGAGAAGGTCGTATCGACTATATCAATTAGATATTATCCGAAACGTATGTTGCATAATAAATGTGCTTCAGGATTGTTTACTCATCCTGGTAGTTGTCATCAAAGAGAGGCTTTAGTGGGGAAGAATTGGTTTTTCAAATTTACTTGAATGGCCATGGGGCTTACGGATTTTAAATAATATGATAATACGAGACAATCTCTCCTGTATATATAGACATACAAAGAGACAAATGGGCAGTGTTTTTGCCCAGAAGCTTCCATTGGCTTTCATGTACACACAAAAAACTTAGAGATGTACCTTTAAAGATTTCAGTTTTAAACAGAAGCCCACCTTACCCAAGGAAGTCAAAGCAATATATGTTGTTTACGATGACAAAGCAAAGATCTTGTTTTTATAATAAGATACCCGACTCGGCAGCTCGCCCGACAAATTCCGTGACAACCGCGTAGGCAGCGCCCCCTACTTTTGTGGAAGCTACTCGACGCGCAGCAGCCAACCAACTTCGTTATGACTTGCGAGTATGTCTGACTAGAAGTCAAACACAAATGGGCATTTCTGCGCTGCAATTAACTGTTTGAATTGACCAAGGCCTTTCCACCCAGGAAGTGAATGTTCTAGCATATGTCTCTGGCTATATTGCCCGGAAATTAAGTTGTGTGCAATATACAGAAACAAAATTTCTGTAGTCAATGATATACATGACCAGAAGAATTACCGAAGTGCAAAGGGAGGGCTCGTTGTCCCAAGCAAATCACTAGTAGATGCATTATGCAGGCTTAAGGAACATTGCCGCAAATTCATTGAAACAGTATTATACAGTAAGCAAGTGAAAGCCAGAGTTGTAAGCATTCTAGCTAAAGAGGTCTCATTAGAGAAACTCCAATGTGAATCATGCAGGTGTCATGTTTCTGTAATATGTATTATGGTGAACATCAGGTTGCATCATTCCCTGAGAGAGGCTAACTGTAAGTTAAGGGACCATAAGGAGAAAAAAAAATCGTAAGACATCGACATTTTCCCACACATGAAAATTTGTGCTCTTATTTGTTTTAAGTGCTGTTGTATGTGTAGATTTCCGAAAAATCAAATATTGATATTTGTTTACTTAGTTCCTTGAAAGCCCTCTATAGCAGATGTACAAGGACTATTCTATCATAAATTCACACCAGTATTTAGGACTACTGTACCTTAGATTGTAGTGGTGGGGGGGGGGGGGCTTGTCGAACAAAAAGGTGCCCCTGGATATACTGTTAGAATGGTTGGTCGCATGGTACTCCAATCAGATGTGTGTGTAAGATGGGGCAGAACTATGTTAGGCTGATTTGGTGTGTATAATGGCATAAGACAAGGAGGCATATTGTCAACCTATCTGTTCAGCGTTTTATATGGATGAATTGAGCTCTGGTTTTAAATAATTGTTGTGTTCAGAGTAATTTTAGTGTGCTTGTTGTTAATCTTCTAATGTATGCTGACAATCTCATTTCATTTGAGGTTGTTCTTAGTAAGCTATTAAGACTGAGAGTTTTAGTTATAATGACCTTAATATATATATAATATATATATCTATATATATGTATATATATATATATATGTATATATATATGTATATATATATATATTATATATATATATATTTATATACCATATATATATATTAAATATATATATACATATATATATAGAGAGAGAGAGACAGACAGACAGACAGACAGACAGACAGACAGACAGACAGACAGCGAGAGAGTGCGCATGCTCACTGATACATTATGATTACCTAGAATACTAAATCATAATGTCTTTTCACTACAACATTATATATGTACATTTATATAAGCTACAGATGTCATATTAAGCAAGCTATAGCATCAATACTTCCACAATATTATGGAAACGTTCTGCACAAATTATGCAAAACCATTAATTGATGAATGCGATCAGCTGCAAGTTCGCGCTCTGAAAAGAATTTCCTAGTATATTGCAATAGCAATTGGCTGCCTTTTTCGCTGAATATTGTATGTTACCTGTGAATTTTACTATATTGGTTATATAAATATACTAGAAAAATACGGAAATATTCTGCAGCATCCTTGCTTTTATTGTATCGTAATTATGAGTAATTACAGGGAGGTTCAGTTAACAAATTATTTAACCATTAATAGCGGACTAGCCATGCTTAACGAACTGGAAAGAAATGCGGTTACACAATATGATAAATTTAGCAAACGCAGTAAAACATTTTCCAATGGTTTTTGCATCACAGACAAGTGGGAACTTGTCGTTTGACATTCTGGATCCTGAATAAGATATATATGGTCAATTTGTGCTAGACAGTTGCAACTGTTTCTTAACTATCAATCTAAACCCCGACTAATATTACCAAAACCAATCTATTCCTCCTCAACAATCTCTTCTTACACGGTCATCAGGTCCTTGAAATAGCGGACTGTTTTCACCTTCAATTCAAGAGTAGCATCCTCGTCGCAGACAAAGATTGTTTTGGGATGCTGCTGGAAGGCTGATACAGTCCACATGTGGCTGACTCCCTCCTCTATTGCTTTGTGTAACGCCAGGGCTTTGTGAGCACCGGTAAAAATGATCATCACCTGAACAAATTCAAGGCCAAATTTATATTTCTATATCCCTTTCAATATGATAAGTGGTGTAGTGAACAAAATAAAATTGAAACATTGATGTTTTCTGTTGTGCCTGATGGATCAAATGGTATGTCAGATATACTAAAGCCTCGTTGTATGAGCAACGCCATATATGCCAAGAAATTCATGTATATGCCGAGCATTCCATAAATATTGGTTACCTCTCTGGCATCCATGACAGTTCCCACGCCTACAGTTAATAACTGTTTGGGCACCTTACTTATGTCCCCGCCAAAGAGTTTGGTTTTACTAGCTATCGTATCCAAAGCAGACGTTTTCACCCGGGTGCGTGAAACCAAACTAGAACCAGCTATATTCACTGCTATATGACCATCCGTGCCAACTCCTTCAACAATCAAAACAGATATAAATCACATGTCAGGAAAAAAATGCGAGATGCGGGCGGTTGCGGTATAGCGGCAATATCCAAGATGGCAATTTCCAGTAGGAGTTGCATTTATTGTAATGTGGACAGTTTCTCAAAGACCTGTATGTTTGTGGCAGGTTATTACTTGACGACTAGAAGGGGACATGTGAAAATCAAGGGTTTGTCTTGCCTCCCATGAAGAGTTCTATACCACCAGCGGCGATGATTTGGGCTTCATAGTCTTCGCATTCTTTCTGGAGATCTTTTGCATTACCATCCGGAATGTGGCAATTTGCAGGATCAATGTCAATGCCCTTGAATAAGTTGTCCCACATATAAGAATAGTGACTCTTCGGATGATCTCGGGGGAGGCCTTAAAAGGAACAAAAATTGATTCTATGTGGTAAATTTTAAATCACAACCTTATTGATATAATCTATAAATGCCCTGAAAGAAGTGAAAACACATGAAAAATGTCACTCAGATCAGAGGGGATAGGTGTCTGAATCAATGTAAGGTAGCAATGAGAAATCATATTCTTACCAACATATTCTTCCACGGCGAATATCTTGACATATTTGAAAGATATTTCGTCGGCTTGGTGGAATTCGATGAGTTTCTTAAACGTGCCCCAGAGGAGTGCTGCCTGAAACATGAAAAGATGATTGGGACTGTATTTACATTATTCAAAAATATAAAGTCCGAGCATGGACAGATCAATTGTCGGTTCTCGATATTTTATGAAAACAATACAGTTCTGGTACAAAATGCTTTGCGACATCTTGCAACAGACTTACCTGGTGTTATAAATAATGTGAAGAATTTATTAGGTCCTGGTTGGAAATCCTTCACCCGATTCAGGATGTATTTTGCAGCCCACATACTGGCACTGTCATAGTCATCTTGAATCACTAACCTCATCTGCAAGATTTATGAAAATGTGAAATGCATGTCAGCATAGTATTGAACAAAGACAATTATTTATCAGGGTTTATCTTAAACATAATATCACCAAGATGCAATATTTATATTGAACAGCTTTAATTGAGTTGAATTACCTCTGGGAAGGGATGTCAGTGATTTTGTTTCAAATTCATTATATTTCGTTAAAATTATACTTGAAGATAGGTACACTCATGAGGATTCTAAAAAGGTATGTTTCATTTTTTAAGTCAATTAGAAAAAAAGTTATTGAGGTTTAAAATTTTATGGTATTGCTCGGTTTTGTGCCAGAATGGTACGTTAAGAGATAACAGCCACTTTATATGTCTTATATTTAAAATATAATAATGAAATTATACCACAAGAAATGTATAATCTAGAGGATTCCAATAAGCTATGTTTCATTGTTTTAAGTCAATTAGTAAAAAAGTTATTGAGGTTTAAATTTTATGGTATTGCTCGGTTTTGTGCCAGAATTGTACGTTAAGGGATAACAGCCATTTCATATGTCTTATATTTAAAATATAATAGTGAAATTATACCACAAGAAATGTATAATCTAGAGGATTCTAATAAGCTATGTTTCATTGTTTTAAGTCAATTAGTAAAAAAGTAAATGAGGTTTCAAATTTTATGGTATTGCTTTGGTTTTGTGCCAGTATTCTACAGTAAGGGATAAACACACACTTTTCATGTCTTATGTATAATCTAATTATTGCCTTGTTATACATACCAACTCCCAAACAAAAATACACTTATAAACATTGTCCAATAGTTATCAGCAATAGCAAGTCTTGACGAAAACAGGCAGATAAAATGTCCTAGCTGCCTACCAAGACCAATAAAATTCTCCTGCTCCAGACTAGTGTAGTACAACTTATTTGTCACACCCTTTATTGTATATATATACCCCCCATATATCTATCTATCTATATATCTAAGATCTATATATATATATATCTATACTATATATATATATATATATATATATATATATATATATATATATATATATATACGGCATGTATTCTGTGAACGAATCTGACGCAAAACGTGGTTAACAATCTCTTTGATGTGTTAATTCTGGTTGGTGCCTTTGACGACGAGCAGCTGTGCAACCGTCGCAGTAACTGTCGCCCGGGGGGGGGCACTTAAGTGTATAGAGGTAGTATATATGTGCCGCGCGACGGGGTATGCTTTTTTCGGCCTCTCGACTTTTACGACGGGTTTTTTTTGACCTCATACTTATACGACGGGGTAATCAATCTGTACGACGGGTTATACTTTTGCATAATATGTACACATATTTTGGCCATTTTGACCTTGTACGACGGGTACGGGTTTTCGAGACATCCCTATCAGAATAAGACCAAGTGCCCCCCCCCCCGACGACTGACACCCCTACTCTGGGTTTCGCGCGTCAATTACACCCTCCCAATTACGCAGATTCGCTTTTCAAATGTGCAGAAATCTTCACGTTTCTTCTGCTCTGTCAGCCTATCGTCAGTGTGTATTAGGGGTGATCATGCAAACGAAGCGATAAGAACGTCTTTCGTAACCAGAATACCTACTGAGTATGTGAGAGAGTGCAACCGCGCGCATCTGAACGCAGTGCCCTAACTGTTATATGCGATATATGCGACGCTTGACTAGGTAAGTGTGAGTGGGTAAGGGGTCGGTGATCGTAAAAACCCACAACACGGTGCTCCCTTGCTTTATATGATTCTTTATTTCAACGCGAAAATGGTAACTGCATCGCTGTTGTTGTTTTCTAGTTTAAAGTCGCTTTCTGATATGTGTCGTCTTTCCCAACATGACCTTACCAGCAAGTTAGAGCTGAGGTGCGTCAGCTATGCCAACATGATCTAACCAGCAACTATTAGAGCTGAGGTGTATCAGCTATCCCAACATGACGTAATTAGCAAGTTTATTTACAATGAACCTAATTATTATGTCTTCCGACGATAGATTTTTTTTTTTTCTTCTCCAGCCTAGGTTTTATGGGCTTTTCTCCGGGACGGTTGGACATATCAACATGAAATTTTGGGGAATGATAGATCATGCTGGGACACAACTACCGATACAGTTTGACGCGCATGCGCAGTGTTGGAAGCTTATGAGATCGATTTTTCGTCGATTTTTTTCCCAATTTTCTGTAACTCCTTTATAACTACTGCAGTTACAAACATATGAATTATATGGTTGTAACAAGCAATTATCAAAGTCATAAAAAATCAGCTCGGTTTATGTCTTGGTCGATCAGCTTTATCTTAGAATCGTTAACCACAAATATCGTTGAAGAAAAGCACTCAAAGTTAGTATGCACTAAACCGCTTTATTGCCTACCTCACTGCTCCGTTACATTTTTAGTATGTGCTCTTGAGTAAGTCATGTATGTCGGCGCGTTAGAGCAGCTGAAGTTTTTGTTCAACATTACAGCGAAAAAAAATTGTTTGTGCAGCCTACCATACTTGCTCTGGTCATATAATAGATGAAAGTGACAGTCATTCATTCCCCCCAAGTATTTTCTATTCAGCGACGGTTCATTCAATGGATGGTAACAACATCAACTTTATCGCTGGTAAAATGCAATATACAGTACTGTAAAACAGCGTGTAATCTATATTCACTACAACATACACATCACCTGTATATTCACCGTAGCCCAGATACCATTTTCCTCTACACCCAGAATTATTCAAACAACCAATCATTAAATGCTCAGATAATAAATATCAAACCAATTTGCGAAAAATACTAAAATATTGAGTCATCACTTTTCTTACAAAGGGCAGGAGGTGGGAGTATTGGCGTGGGGTATTACTCGGGATAAGAACTGTACCCAGGTTAACAACAGTAACCAAGGCAACAACTGTACCAAGAGTTACAATCGTATCGATGGTAACAACTGCACCAAGAGTTACAACTTAATCAGGGTGATAACTATATCTAGAGTAATAACTCGACCAAGTAAAAATACAAATATATCCTTCTTCACCAGAGTCAAAACAGTACCAAGTTTAAAAACCGTACGGAGGGTGGCAACTACTTAGTGTAAGTGTGTGGGTGGTATATATATATATATATATATAATATATATATATATATATATATATATATATATATATATATATATATAGATATATATAATATATATATATATATCTATATATATATATATATATATATATATATATATATATATATATATATATATATATATTATATAAGTAGACCTCACTGGAGTGTTCAATTTATGATATCGCCATCATGACGAGGTTAAAGCATGAATATTTCTTCAGAATATATGTGACAATTAATGCTCCCTTCATATTGCACGCTTGTTGGTTGGCCAACAAGCATCGCCCACTGGCGCTTCAGCTCTCTCAGCGCTGTTACACTTATGTTCAATATGGCTGACAGTGGGCGATAATTTGGTGTTTTTACTTACCGGTTGCATACTTTTGCAATGTCGGAATATTTCTATGAAACTGACTATACCCCAAAATATTATTGAAGCATTAGTCTAGCCCCAGCAAATTTGTTCTTTGTGTTTAGTGGTCTTGTAAACCCATGTGAATCATGAATTCCATTTCGTTGAATGAATAATGGATGAATATTAGGTGTTGGTAACTGTGTGACTCCAGAACATATTTTTAATCTTTACACATCCAGTTCAATGATGTTTTGCAGGCAGTAACCTGCAAAGTGGGCAGGGAAAGGTCCAGGAAGGTTTTTAAATCTGAGAAGTATCACTACAAGACATCAGCTGACAGAAGGAGGAAATGTTCAGGTGATGTAAATAATCAATGTCGACAATATGCCACTTCAAGAATAAAACTGAGGTATATAGTGGATTGTGCTGTTTGGTGTAACCTTGTTCTGTATTTTGTTAATGTTATTCTGTTTTATAAGTTTGTCATATTGAAGTGCAAATATATCATTCTTACCTTATCTCATTTTTGCTCAGACAATTCAGGGACCCAACTAGAGTGTAAGTATTTTTATTTCAAACTGCTGCACTTCCTGAAGAAATTCCATGGAAGTGCATCGAGTGGAATAGATGTGTTACATAGTATAGCAGCTTGAAATAATGACATAAGAGTAGTATGTGAATGATAAAAATATACTGACAGAAAAATTATATATTGTGCTAGCTACCGATGATAGGCATGTTTACTTATGATTGACAGTGAAACTGTAGCATGAATGTTGATGTACAAAAAAATGTAACAATATTATATAATGATATTGATATCAAATATGCTACCTAGTAATAATAATTTGGATGCCCTCGGAGAGCCAGAGCTGTCAATGAAAGACAGCAAAGGAATGAAAGCTTGGGTGAAGAATGGGATAGCGGGAGCGAATTCAAATGAATAGGTATTTTCAAACCAAGCTTTGGGTTGAAACGACGTTTATGGTGCAGCCTCCAAGAAGGATGTGAGGTGGATGCTGCGTCTGATAAGACCTACGGCACTGTACCGCAGGATATTGACCGACGCCCATAGGTGGATGAAGGTCACATGATGTGGTTATGACCTAGAACCTATGGTAAACTTACAACAACAATGCCTGAATAGCCCGCGCAAAAATACGGCTGTGGCTAGGCCACAACCGATAGTTATTGTTTACTGCTACTTCTGTTTTAGCCAGAAGAAACATGCCATTAGTATGTGGTTGTGGCGTGAATATGCAATTAATTATACAGCATTAATATGAATTTCGGAAATACAGACATCCAGAAAATAACCCAGTTATATATATTTGATAACAAAATATATGACAGACTAGCGGACAATGTGTATAAAAAGTGTTACTAAGATTTAGAAGCTGGAAAACAATGCTTAGCCAACATTACCATACATCACTATCACTCCTCACAGTACCAAGAGTGGTACATTCATTGAAAATCTCTGCACACAAATCACAGCTAATATGGTTTGAGATCTTTGAGTGTTTTTAAGTGTTGAACATTTCATGGGCAATTTCTCGTGCCTTTCATGGCGTCTTTACAACAGTCTAGCCATGGTATGTCTTCACAAATTAAAGACGTTCCTTTGGACGGAAGGACTCGTCCTTTTATCTACTGTCAAGCAGACAAGATGTGTTCCGAGTAAGATCAAAATGAACTCGCCAGAAGCTCCAGAACGGAAGTCGCGCGTCAGATTTGCGTCGCTCATCACCTAAACCGCACTCCTGGCCTTACACGTTCAGGCGTTGCCACTCCTTCTTTAGTTATGTAACTCCCTGATTTTAATGAATCTCATATAACAGCACTATGAATTATAAATGCTGCATTTTATATGTCTGAACTAGGATTCGTTTTATTTTAGTCTATACATCAATTACCACTCATTTGTAGACGCACATTCATGTATGTGTAATTGCATTACTGAGTTGACTTGTTGCCGCTCGATTGGTCTCCGCCGGCGTTAGGCAAGGCAGTTCGCCCCTGGTGTTTTGATGTTCTGCTGCCACCTTAGGGGCGAGGGTCCGTATGGCAGAATCTTGAGCGTTATAAGCAAATATGCTCCTTCTCGCAACAGTTTAAAAAACATAGATTTTCATATCCATAAATGTCTTACCATCAATCTTGCATAGAGTGCAAAAACAGTCATTCTCCTTAACCCAGAAGTATGATGACGATATGCTACAAAATTCTGAAAGCTTGAAACGAGAGCTGTTCATCCGTGACGTGTTTGCAGATGACCAATCCTGCTCCTTCTATACAGGTAGGGTTATTCCGCAAAATGGCAATTTTTTAGTCAATGTCTCAAAAGTAAATAAAACCATTTCATCACATTTCACTGCATCTGCTGATATGCCTAAACATGATGTATATCTCAGAATGTTTTGAATAGTCACAATATGCTTCCAAGTATTGTGTATGACTCTAACAAAGAGAAAACCATTTTGTCCAAATCCAGGTCTAAGAACCACTATGCTCTTCTTGCTGTTTGAAAGTCTGCATGCTAAAGCACAGAAACTCACTATGTGGAGAGAGGATGAAACCTCAACAGATGACAAAGAGGTGAGAGAGAGTGTTTATGGTGCATATCTATTACTATTTTTGTTATATGAAAATTGACTATGATAAAATACCTCACAAGCAATGATTGTCTGATTTTTAAAGTGCCTTCAGAATCACAGACAAGGACCTGAGTGCATGCTGACTCACTTCAACCAGTTTGTTCTGACTCTTGTTCGACTTAGACGTGGTCTAGATGTTCGGCAACTGTCTGATCTATTTGGTACATCAATCAGCAATATCAGTAGGACGTTCAACACGTGGGTGAGATTTTTATCACTCGAGTGGAGACCTTTCATCCGTTGGCCCACCAACAGTCAGGTTTTAAAGCATTTCCCAAAGTCATTCAAGTGTTTCCCTAGAACAAAAGCCATAATAGATTGTACAGAATTTTTCACTCAACGACCAAGTTTACCCTCCGCTCAACGTGTTCCATGGTCCTCATACAAGCAACATAACACCTTCAAATGTCTCATTGCTATATCACCTACTGGCTCCATCATATTTGTGTCCAAACTATGGTCAGGAAGCATATCAGACAGACAAATTGTCAAGGAAAGTAATTTCCTTGACCATGTACAAAAAGGAGATGACATCATGGCAGACAGAGGCTTTGTAATACGTGACAGTCTAGCTCTCAAAGGTGCGACTCTCAACATTCCCGCTTTTGCCCATGGGAAACAGCTCAGCAAGCCAGCAGTAATACGGACCCGTCGTATTGCTTCTCTCAGGATTCATGTTGAACGTGCAATAGGAAGATTGAAGACCTTCAATATTTTGTCTGGTGTGATACCACTAAAACAGCATCACATTATGGATGATTGTTTAGTTGTTTGCAGTGCTTTGGCTAATATGGACACCAAGCTTGTCAAGTAGAATGCAATACTTTTTTGAGCATAACAACTGTACATTTTGAATATCATATGTCATATGTGTTCACTCAAAGGTTGTTAGCCATGCTATACTCTACATTGTTTTCTGGTTACTTAGCTGACTGGTCTGTAAAGGTCCAATTTTGATATCTTAATATTCATAACATATATTGCTTGATCTGGTTAATTTATGTTCTCTGCAAAATACTGTGATTGATTATATAACGAGATGCCCATAAGGACATGGGTGAACTTGGCGAACAGTATCAGAAACTTTTTTTAATTTCAAAATTGACCCAAAATTGACCAAGTTACTCTAGATGTATCGATAAAACATATGTCATTAGAAAAATTTTGAGATTAAAATGAGCTACACAATGGTGCAAATTATGCAACAATCCGAACATTATTAACGGTGTTATTGGAGATACTAGTTTTTCAATTATTCGATGACCTTGACCTTAGTTTCAGGTCAAGGTCAAAACGAAACCTCTCGGTTCTGCGCATTATTCATGCCTAGCGATTGAAGAAAAAATCATTTGAAAATATCAAAAATTGCGACCTGTATCGCGGATCAAAAAAAATGTTTCTAAACATCCAAACTTACAAACGCGACTGACCAACATAACTTGGCGAGCCAAGTTTAATAATACTGGGTCGATTTCGAAAATTTTTACATGATTTTGTGGGTAACTTTTCTAGTAACATTTCGTACGCAGCATATCAGCAGGAATTATGCGTAGTTTTCTCACGAATCGCAAGTAAAAGTTCGGAAAACAGCTAAAATTGGCAATTTTTTTCCCATCGCTTATAAAATCGACAATATACGTTCGACAGTCACAAAACGTGGGTAAAATGTTTTCATGGAGAGCGTCAACCGAATTATAACTCTTTTGGGGAAGTCGCTGACGTCATATCCGGTCACGAACGAATCAAAGCTAAAATTCGACTGAAATCTGAAGTTATCGCGTCGTTTCTCCGTCGTGAATGGTCGTATGAATTGGTTTGTTTGAGAAGGAAGCCAATTCAATTCTGAATATAGTGTATAATTTTCTGCTCTAAATAGACGACAGTTTTCTCACAAAGTAAGTTTGAAGTTCAGTGGGTGTCATTTCTGCTGGCTCTTCACTGCAGCCAACCTGTCGCGCAGAACAAAGGAATCCACAGCGGCAACGCGCTCGGCTTGCGAGGCGCGGCTGCCTGCGAGAGGCAAGTCGCAGCGCGGACCAGTCCAATGAGAGACCTCGAGTTTTAATCCGCTACGCGGCGCCACGGAGCAATGCGGTCCCTCGCCTGCTTCCGGTATTCTAATACACACAGTTTACCATAGAAGGTTGCGCAACATCGTTAGTTTTGATTGAAATCTTTCGAGTTATATCGTTGGTAACATTGGAGCAAATCATTACTGATGGATATATACGGCCGTCTGACCTTACAGCAATTGAAAATAGAGCTGAAGGAGCGAAATGCGATTCTTAGCGGGCAAAGAATTGAACTCCCAGTTTGGCAGGATATGCAAAGCAACTATCAAACTATCAAAACAGACTTGGTCCGTATGGCGAAGTCGCTGACCCGCGTCAACCAGATTCGGGCCAAATCAATCGACCAAGGTATCCGTAATGAGCCTGTGGCTCTGAGGAATATGCAGAGTTGACTGGGACCGAAGTCAAGCCATGTGGGATTGTAGTATCCCAAACACACCCCTACCTCGCATGCTCACCAGATGGGGTTGTGTCTGATGACATGAATGTTGAGGTCAAGTGTCCCTACAGTACCAGTGACAAACATGTCACTCCTGTCTCAGTGCCATACCTGGTTAATGAGAACAACCAGCTCACCCTTAAAGCCAACATGACTACTATTACTAAATTCAGGGCCAGTTGTTTTGCACGAACGGTCAACTTTGTCATCTTGTGGTGTATGGAGATTGTCCCAGTTACCCGTGACGATGACTTTATTACTACTATGATTTCAAAGTAAGAGGTGTTTTTCAGGGACTATTTCAAAAATGCTATACTTGATTCAATGTTTTTTCACAATTTCTCTTACTGAGTAGTCTTGTGCACTGATTTCTTTTTTCTTTAAGGAATCATTTGCCTGCATATTGCATGTGGTGGAATGTATAATAACATATAACAAACAAAGATTATATTTGAGGAAATTTGGACCTCACAGTGGATCATAGGTTCCACCAAGATTTTGAAGGTTTTTCCCAATCCTATTATCCGCTCAATATGCACCCTCTTGCTGGAGATCTTCCAGTCTCTCTGCACCACTTTCCCTGTCAGCTGATTCTTCCTACTGAAAAAGGTTGGTATATTTACGGTGACATCATAGGGAGCAAATAAGTCCTGCATGACAAAGCCCTTGTCAGCCATTACCGTGTCACCCTGGTCACACATTTCTGGTAGTTTGCTCCTTTCCATCACCTGTCTGTCACTGGTTGCGCCGCCATAAGAGGTAGACACTTAGGACACAAGGCCTCCTGGTGTAGCTCCCACCACCACCTTCATTGTGTTACGGTTCTTGTACGTAGATAAAGTGGCCTAGAAAACAATATACCTAGGTCTCTTTGATCTCGACTTGGCCAGTTGTACGTCGTCGGTCGGCTCGTTTCACAGCGTTTCGGAGATGCTCGTCCGCTACGCACAGCGCATTGACAGTGACAGCTTACCCTAAATTTCGTCACCATCAAATATCTCATGACCGCGTGACGTAGAGCGAGAAATTTTATTCGTTGAAGTGAAGCAAAATGGAAATGAATCTCTTGTATTTACGCGTAAACCGCGAAGTAAGCGCATAACCTGATAGCTTCCGGTCGAGCTTGGGACCGCATTGCTCTGTGCTGCCACCTCTCGGAGAAAACCGCAACGCGGTCTCCCATTGATTGTTAAAATGTATGTAGGATATAGAGCGCTTTTACTCCCTGCTTCATTGTGAATTCTATGAACATCACTGATGTTATTGCTTACACTTACAACCATATGTATAGCTTCAGCCGATTTGATATTATTTAACGTGTCTGGATACAATTGTCTACTTGCAAGCATCGTTAGAAGTCTACCCAAACCCCTTGAATTGGGCGATTCCAACCAGTTGTCGCTCTGTGCTCTGCCCATGGCACGCGGTCAAGCATAGTGCTGCGGTACTATTTGATAAACTAAGCTTTTCCTCGTGTCAGCCAAATCATTGACAATCATGGCCCGGGACAGCCGGATTTCTTTAATGAATTTGATTGCTTGTAAAATCATCAATATACATGCGATGGTCATGATTAATGGTTGAATTGTGCCGAATATTTTAAATCCATGATAAAATTGGTCAATTATGGGCCGATTCTTAAAATTTTCCTGATACAGTTCGCCAAGTTCCCCCATGTCCCCATGGGCCTAAGATCAAGGTAATCGAATAAGTGAAAAACTAGTTTCTCGAATAACTCCGCCAATAATGGTCGGATCGTTAAAACGTTTACACCATCGTGTAGCTCATTCGAATTGCAAACTTTTTCTAATGACATATGTGGCCATCCAACCAACGAACGAATCAAAGTTAAAATTCGACTGAAATCTGAAGTTATCGCCTCGTTTCTCCGTCGTGAATGGTCGTATTGGTTTGCTCGAGAAGGAAGCCCATTCCATTCTCAACAAGGTGTATAATTTGCTTCTCTAAATACCCAACAGTTTTCTCACAAAGTAAGTTTAAAGTAAAGTGGGTGTCAATTCTGCTGGCTCTTCACTGCAGCCAGAGAAGCGGCTGGCTGCGGGAATCAGGTCAAATTGCAGCGCCTCTCGCGCTTCATTACAAAGAGGCCCTAGGGTACATGAGGGAACTTTACCAACTGCATCAGGAAAATTTCATTTTGGTCAATTAAGGCCCGATTCTGAAAATTTCTCCAGTTAATTAGATGCAGTTTGCCAAGTTCCCACATGTTCCCATGGACCTCTTGTACTGTATGTTGAATACCGGGAGCTGTCTTCTTTATGTGTTTGTTGTTATCACCTCGCTGTGTAACAAGGTGAGTTGGTATATATCTTATGTTCTATGGTATAGATGAGGTCAATATTGGATATGTGATGAACCACCCACATGAATAGACGGCTGGTTCATTGACTTCAAATGGTGTTGGTTGGCGCCTGAACTCATATCATGCTGTTAGTTGGTCCATGACTTTGTTGTGGTTTTCGTCAGCACGAAGGTGATGCGGAATTAAAAATAATGGTGACAATACAAACACACTCGTTGTTTAATGTCGTGTAGGCATTGTCCGTCCCATATGGGCTAGCTTACATCATTATATTCATACACACCTAGCGCTCTTAGATCCCATTGAATGGCGCCCTGAATGAGAGCCCGACGAATGAAACATTCATATGAACACCGCCGGCAGGCAAGTTACTTTAATCGGTGTTTTATTCTCACGTGTAGCTCTTGAACAATCAGTGCGAGGCTAGATGAAAAATTTGTGTATACCAGCTATTTATGGACAGCTCTTACGTAAAAGGCCAATGAGTAAACAAGAAGCAGGCCAATGCTATCACCTAGCCATTGCTGACAATATCTCAAAGGGTATAACATTTAGATAGGTAATGGTAATATTGCGGTTTTACATCACTTTAATGGATGAGGATGACTGTGATGATTGGACAGCTAAAGTGCCAGAGGCTAATTGGCACAAACCCGTTGCCCAGATCGGGCCGTGAAACCCTTGCTCCGTGGATCAAGATCCAGCATGATACCATTGATGCATCCCCTTTCAGAGACGGGACCGCCATTTAACTTGATCATCTGAGTCAAGGAAAACCTGTCAGGTTGTTACATTTACAACCTTGTAAATACTGCTGTGTAATACGGATACAGTGTATGAGGTTAATATGACGATCAACACACTTAGCTGTAAAGACATTGATTGGACCTGTGCATCTTCAAGTGACATGCTAGGAATTGCAGGGACAATAGGCAGATTCCTTAGCAGCTTAGTAATGTAGCTCCCACACAGGGTTATTGTCTTGTTGGTGATCAAAGAGCCTTCTGATAATGCGTCTTAAATCAGATCAAGCAGATGGCAGAGGAAATCAAAAAGCGTAAATGGTATGACTTTCCAGTGGACTCTCATGATGAACCCCAGATGGATAATGTTAATTAATGTCTGCGTCACAAGCCGGAGGCTGTATTATCACCAGACCAGATAGATGAGGCACATCCCTTTAATCCTTAAGATGTGTAGAAAAGTGGATAAACGATGTTTTCACACACATATATATGGTATGAAGAGTTAAGAAGCGGAACAACCTAGCTTGAAATATATTCAATTCGGATCAGAGAGGAATTATTTCTTATGAAAAAAAACCCAGCCATGTCACATCCAAAGGATAATTCTGTTAGGAAAGGGTACAACTTCCAATACACAATGGTAAAATACCTCTGTGAGCAGTGCCTCTATGTCTACTCCCAAGAAGACTTGCTCGAGGCCTTCCAGCCATAATACCTTACAGTGCTAAAATGACAGAGGATAAAAACAAGCTCTCTTTCCACAACTGACCGGAACAGCTTCCAGCCCTATATTGTTCAGTCAACTTTGAACCACTCACAACTACACTTGCAGGCCCAGTGATGGCCCAAGTAGGAGCAAATCAAGAAGATGCAGCAACATTAGACCTTCGCAATGGATAAGTTTAGGTGAGGTAGTCTCAACCCCACAAGCCCGCCACATCTGTACTAGCCCCCAAACATATAGTCATAGTCAACCCCGGTTCAGACAATTACAGGTTCATACAACATCCGGTATTGTGTTCGTCAGCAATAATATCTGAGAGCAATAGCAACTGTATTCATGGAAGAGATATGAATTTATCTATGAATCATGTGAAGAAGATGGTTTAGGAATGAGGTTGTGAATAGAGGGAATGTGGTGCTTGTATTTGACTAGTTATACCAACATCAGATGGAAACTAGATGGTCATACATTGTGTTCAGCAGCATGATGCATTGATTAAAGTGCCCTCGACATAAACCATAACTGTACGACACTGAACCATAAGCTATAATGATATTGCTTCATTTTATCATATATATGACTCATTACTGACCTTTCTCAGGGAACGTCATTGAGATAAGATCATCAAGTTCGAGGGTAAATTTATGGTGAAACGACCCTTCATATTTGCCCTGAGAGAAGTCAATGTCGGTCCTAATTGGCTAGAAACAGCAGTTTCAATCTCGATTTTGTTTTACCTTTAACCAGAGTCACAGATCATGCAGAGCTGAGTTTTAGTTTCACATAGATGCTCCCATAAAAGGGTCCATGTATGACTAGGGGATGCTGGCTAGCTATTAAATATGCCCACAAACGACACACAGACAGACTGATGGACAGACGGACAAAAGGAGCAAACGTGCATTCATACACTCGGGATGCTTTAATTACACGTGTGAGTTTATATGAGGCATTGGGGTTGTGTATAACCTCAAACGAATCCGTTGATGCTTTGAACAACTTTGTACCTGTATATTTCCGACTGGTGAAAGGTCAAACACAAATGGCGGTGCAAGGTTAACTTTGTTCGCTTGTTTGAGATGGGCCTCTGAATCAAATCCACTGTGGTAATATATGCCACCTTGTTTGAGTGTAGCATCAGGAATGTCCATGATGAATCACTGGCCGGGGTCGTACTTCATGCTGTCCTATAAACATATCACAAATAATGTTTACTTCTATTTTTCCCAAAATAGGACAGTTACGAGTTGCCATTCACAGTTGCCGATTTCAATATTTCTTTTTGTACAGTTAATACAATGTTTAGTACAAATAAGAAGTGTATTTGCCACTCACCATCGTAGCTTGTCAGTTGAAATCAAAGACCTGCACAAATACTTTTTATTTGGTAAAGCTTCTTGGCACAAGGCGCTAAAAAAACATATAAATCAATTTCTCTCAGCTATGTAATACAAACAGACGAGATAAACACACCAGCGACTACCAACTATATAAAAAAACACTGATCTTGGCACAAGTTGGTCGTTACTTTGCGCAGCTTGTTACTGAGGGGTACTTCATATGCTTAGAGTGAATATACTAGCAAAAGGTCAAGCTCAAGCATCCACCCCCCCCCCCTTCCAGTACCTACTCCTCCACCCCAACCCTTACTTGAATTGTATCATGTTCTATGACTTTTGATGTGCAACGGACGTTCATCACCATTTGAATGTATTTGCTGTTGTGAGGAGGGGGGGACGTCCGAGTAACATTCCCAATACTACATACGTAATAAGATACTTAACGAGAAAACACCTACAATAATAATCAGGCTTTAGTTCACACCGTAATGATAACCGAGTTTTTAAATTAGATAACATGAGTGTTTTGTCTGGGTTGCTAATAGATCAGGCGGTTTTCCATTTGATGCCTTATTTGTGGCCGATATTTTTTTGTTTTTTACTTTTCATTCATGATTATTGAATCTCTTAAAAACCGCAAGCTTTAAGGAACCTTGTCGGGGGCAAGAGGCAGATTGCAATGACACATGCCACTCAGTGGAAGCACTGTAAATAGATTGAGGATGCTAACTAGAATATCATCAGTGGGTCATTGGCGTAGTCGTAGTATAATTCTAATCTTAAATATTTAAGAACTCAAAGTTCGCGAACATGATAGGTCTAAATTAACATTCAATTTTAGAGACTATTTTTGGTGATTATATCAATTCATGCCGAGATGAGACAACTTGTGGTATCGGCTTATTAATGTAAGCTGTTTAATTTGATATATATTTGTGGGTTTTTTGTTGATCCTCTCAGAGTTGGTGGTCCCTTATTGTTGGCATCCAAACAGGGCACTCTGGATTTGCAATGTTATAATTTCGCGCTAAGACTGCAAACTGGGTAGATTATATCGTTACTGTACCATATGAGGGAAACTCGACCAGATTTTGAAAAACGCTTGCCATGACACTTGCCATGTTACAACTTCAATGCACTGTACTTTTTCAAATCAAGGTGATCTAGGTAATCGTGTGGCTAGCTCATTTTATAATCCCTTAGCGCTTCTATATCGTCACGAACACTTTTAATGTACCACAAGCTTTATACAACAGAAGATGAATATGCAGTTTAAGGTAAACCACTCCCACATGACGGATGACAGCAACGTACTCTAATTCTAAACCACATAGACACTTCATTTGTGATGTACCACCACCTATATATAACAGATGGTGAATATGCAGTTTAAGGTAAACCACCCCAACATGACAGTTGAAGACAACTTAATCCAATTCTAAACCCCATTGACACTTCAATTGTGATGCACCACCACCTTTATATAACAGAAGGTGCAAATGCAGTTTAAGGTAATCCACCCCCACATGACGGATGAAAACAATTTATTCTAATTCAAAACCACATCGACACTTTCAGTGCATCATCAGTTGGGTAAAAAATTTCCACAGCGGGAAAAATTATGTAATCTTGAGTTTTAAACAGCAGTTTGGTCAGAACAGAGATTCAATGAACGAACTAAACTTTGGAATAATATCAAGCGTCAAGCGGAAAACGGACAGATTCAGCAAATATTATTCAATTCCACTTCACTTTTGTAAGTGCATATCATTGTAACTTAAGTCCAGAAGCGATGAAAAAATCTCGTGCGTCACTCAAATCCTCATAACTCGTCTCTCTGAGAATTAACTTGTATGTTATCTCCTCAAAACCAGCCTTGAGCAGACTTTCTCGTACCAGCTGCTCGGATATACCTCTAGACGGATATCGCATGCGTCCCACATAATAATACGTCGAATACTCGCAATCCAACAAACAAAACAAGCCCCCAGGGTTGAGCATGTCATAGATTTTCTTGAAGAAGTCAGCCAATTTGCGATCCTCAGATTCGCAGACCACATTCATTGTAAGACATGACAAGATAGCGTCAGCAGGAGTGCAGCTCGACCGGTGAGGACCAAGTGGAAGGTCGTCGTTAAGGTCACATGCCAGCACACCGTTGATGCATGCGCGCAACCGATTCTCAACATCAGAAGCAGTTATGCTGAAATTGTCGCATGAATTGAATATTTCGGATGGCGTTTCGCTGGCAAAAAAAAACCTCACAACAAACTGTTGCATGATTACACTAAATGCAAACCATTGTTATTCATTTTGTTATTATCATTATAACTAATAACTGACCTATTTCCCTCTAGATAGGCTGCATATCTGAAGAATGAAGACCAATCAATAGCAGATGGGTCATGTGATACCCAGTTCTGGAGCAGCTTTCTGTTCCGTTCACAGTAATCAGTCAGATAAATCTCTGAGAAATACCGACTGCCACACAAAGCACTGTGAATGGTTGGTCCACTACAAATATCCAATAAACGCTTGCCTTTGCAGTTTTCTGAAATAAACATTTAATGAGTGAAATATGTCACAAAACCATTTGTTCAAGAATTTACCTTAAGGTTGTTTTGAGTGTCGACATCGAATACACAAAAGATGTACAGCCCATTGAGCAGCCATCGCACTCACTGGAGTCCAGCAGTTGATGTATAGCCTTCATCATAGCCACTGCGAATGCATGGTCTGGGTTATCTGGATCACAGCCTGGATAATACTGTCAGCACATATACACATTGTGATCTCACTCATACATAGGGAACAGAGGAGGAGATAAAGGAAAATCCCATGAATTATCTACAGAGGACCACATTGCAATGAGGTTGTGGAGGCCGGTGTTTTTAGTCATGTGTTGTATACAATGAGTTGCATAGTAATCATGTCGCACCTGATTCAACACTGAAAGACATTCCTAGTTATGTCATCTGATTGCTTATGAACAGCAGTTTTGATACTCATTAGTTTTATATAAAGCAAGAGGTCCCAGGTCAAAGGTTATGTACAGCTGATTTTGGTTTGATTTTTATTTACCAACAGATATTCGGACTGACGGATGAAGAGATAAGTTAAATATTGGGCCAAGCAAAGTACGATTTGCTGTGGACATTTAATTGCTCTAATCCTGCCAAATGTTGAAAGTTTGTAAAGGCGACTTTAACCTCAGAAGCATCCTTAATGAGTGGATCTCGTGATTCTTTTACACCTCTTTCATTGTCAGGGATGCATAATCGTTAGGAAAAATATAGTTAAGATCCCTACCTCACTCTTATCTCTTATCTAAATCCGTGACAGACAGGTAGACGGATTTTGGAGCAATGACATATGACCAGCTAAGTAAAACAAAAGAAAGAACGATTGGAATCTACACTACACATAATCTAGACGTTGTGATTAAATTTGTGGGTTGATGGGTGACTTCGCGGTAAAGAGTGATATAGTCTCCGTCGTTTCATTGGACAACTTCGTACCTTTGTACAAGTGACAGATTACGGTTTCGTTGATCAATCAGGTGCTTTCAACAAATGTACTGGTGTAAATTGTGTTCACCTGTTTGAGGTAGGCCTCTGAATCAAATTCACTCTGGTAATATTTGACACATTGTGCGAGTGTAGCATCTAGAGTGTCCATGACGAATCACGAGCTGGTTGTCTTGTTGAATGCTTTCCTATAAACATACCAACAAGTTGACTGTCACCAAATGTTGCACAATTAATATTCACCCATTTTTGTCGCTGCAATTACGAGGTGATTATATTGCATTCACATTTGGAAAAATCTGATTGAAATGTTGTCCTTCTTTCTTTATACTCAGTGCAATGTGTTAGTCCATTAATAAATGTATTTTTCACCTACCTTATTGGCTTTATGAATGAAATCAACAATAACTAGACTAGACACAATGTTTCATTTGTTAGAGATCCTTAGCACATATGCCAACCTGAATATAACACGATAACTCTTCTTGCATTGTATTTTTAACTTTCCCTACACAAATACCACTTATGTGACAAAGCTGAATACAAACAGCAAAGAGAAACATACCAGGGACTGCGAAGTCAAGAAGAGTACTGGTGTTGACACAGGTGCCGGTGCTGTTGTGTGGGTTCGCTAGCGATCGGAGCCTATATCCCATGCTTTGGGTAAACAAAGTCATTCAGTGAGCCAAACATCAAAATCCCCCACCCCCTCCCCGGGACGCCACCTCTTCTGTCTCAGTTCTGTTGAAGCATTGGTAGTTACACGCATTCCATGATAAAAAGTACTGCTTGATATTTTCATGTATGTTGAATACCGGGAGCCATCTTCTCAGTTCCGTTGCAGCATTGGTACGTAGACGCACTCCCTGATAATACATACTGTTTGCAATCTTACTGTATGCTTATTATCGGGAGCCATATTCTTTATGTGTTTGTTGCGCTCATCCCGAGGCGAGTCGACCGGTTCACAGTCTTCTTTTTGGGTTAAAGGGCAAAGGCAAAGATGCAAAACAAAACCTGCGTAAATCAGAAGTGTATAGGTCTTATTTCTGTTGCATGGAATAGATAAGAGCAGTATTGGATGTGTGATGAGCCACCAACATGAATAGATGGCTGGTTCATTGACTTCATATATTGTCAGTTAGCGCCTGATATCATGTCACCAAGATTATGTGGAATTAAAAATAATTGCGACGATACAAAAACAGTGGTTGTTGAATGTCGAAAAGGCCTTGTCTTTCCCAAACGGGCCAGTTTACATAATAATATTCAGACACACCATGCGCCTCCAATGGCGCCCAGAATGAGATCCCGATGAATGAAACATTCATATGAACAGAGCCGACCGGCAAGTGACTGTAACCGGGTTTTTATTCTCGCGTGTAGCTCTTGAGCAAGCATGGCGAGGCTAGATGAGAATTTTTGTATGCCAGCTATTAATGACAGTTCATACATTAAAGCTCAGTGAGTACACAACAAGCATGCTAATGGTATCGCACGCCACAGCCATACCATCATTCCTTCAATTAACTACCTTTGACTAGGGATCCAAATAAAATATGTAAACAGGTCATCTGTGTGCAGCACGCTGTTTGTCATAACGTCTTTCTTAAAACCACATGGATTTTTGGATGTCTTCAATGTCTCAACATAAACAACGTCCATTTGTTTTTGTTGATTTTATGGTTGAGTCGTGAGTGGGGTGGGAGGGGGCTTGGCGCATTAACCAGTTCGAATGAGCACTCTTTGTGTAATTATAAGCTCTTTGGCCCGACCATCACAGGTGGAGGGATATCACACTTTAAAACCTTTAGTTGCAGAATGATTGAAATGAACAAATTAGGGGGATAAACTTACAGTCTTCGTTGCTGAAAATATCTCCAAGGGTATAACATTTACACAGGTAATGGTAATATTGGGGTTTTACACTTTTACAACGAGGTGATATCGCGACGGAGATGAATGAAGATGACTGTGATGATTGGACAGCTTAAGTGCCAGAGGTCACTTGGCACAAACCCGCTTGCCCATATCGGGCTGTGAAACCCTCGCCCCGTGGACCAAGGAGCAGCAGGATAATATTGAACAATCAGGTCGGATGCATCCTGGTAAATACTGCCGTTTATTACGGATTAAGCGAATATAACTTTTAACAACAAACAAATGAGGACCAATCTAATGCAGCGTGGTCACGTGATACCGAGTTTCGGAGCGCCTTTCTGTTAGGTTCGCAGTAGTCAGTCAGATAAATCTTTGCGAAATACCGACTGCCACACATTACACTGTAAATGGTCGGCCCACTACAAATATACAATAGGCGCTTGCCTTTACAGTTTTCTGAAATACTAATTCCATTAGTGAATTGTCTCACATTATATCTTCTTGATAAGGATAATCATAATAGTTTTATTGAGTGCACACAGTGAATAGACAATTGAAGGGAGCCCCACTAAGCAGCCACTGCACTCATTGGAATGGAGCAGTTGATGGAGGGTTTTCATCACAGCCACTGTGATTGTATGGTCCGGGTTATCTGGATCACAGCCCGTATTCCACTATCAACACACCAATCATCATGGCGCCATTTAAACTTATGGAACGGGATCAACCCATTCATTCATTCATGGAGAGAAGAGAAGAGAAGAGAACATCCCATAAATATTCTGCGAGGGCAAGACTTCGCAATAAGGGGTAAAGGTAGTGTTGTCTCCTTGCACTACTCTTTTTGGTGAGGGTGCGCATTTAAAATATTCTATAAGCTACATTTATAAAACGTAACACCTAAACTTATCCGATTCTCTCATTCCCAATAAGCGGGACTGTTTTTCTACAGCGCTACATCTTGATATGCAAAGAGAACAAACAGACACACATCGACAAATATGTGATAGATAATCTGGACGTTTTAATTAAATCTGTTGGTTGATGGGTTGCTTCTGGTTTGGCGTTGTGTGTAGTCTATATCGAGTTCCAGCCAATTTTTAATAGCCTTCCTACTTTTTGGCTTGTGCAGGGTCACACACAAATGAAAGAGGAAGGTTTTCAATCAATCATGTGTTTTCAACTATTGTACGAGTTGTTGCTCACCTGCACGACATAGGCCTTGGGATCACTCTGGTATTCTTTGCCACCTTGTATGAGTGTTGTCTCATGTGTGTCCATGATGAATCACTGACCGGGAGTCCTGTCCTATCATCACACCACCACAATGAATGTTCAATTATCATGCTCGATACCTACACAAGCCTCACATTTCATCAGCGCATCTTGAAGTTTGTCACGCAAACGTCAACTATTCCTTTCACATTAAAAATGAGCCCTCATGCACGAGCGGGATTTGGATTCGTTGACACCTACATATCTACATCATTTAAGTACCTATACCTACAAACTCTTTGTATTTCCATATGTAACTTTTGAAACTTTGCATGTTGATCCTGAAATATTCGCCCATTCTTATTGTGTCATAATGATGAAACTCACTCTGAACGACAAAGGCTTTCAATCTACTATCATTCAAATCTTTTTTGTCTGTTGCCTCATCGACGAGACTGACCGCTGATAATCCACAAGATTCATTTATAAATCTTTGGATAATCCAACAGTATACAATGACTGCAAGCTTGGTAATATTGAAGCGATTATCTGATTTGAATCAGAGAATTTCGGAGAGATGGAGAACGACCATTGAGCGCGCCTTTTTTTGTTTCCAGGAAGAGTTGGATACTCCTACAGTTGCTTTTGTTGTCAGGTACTTGTTCCAAGGAATGACGAACACAGTACGGGTGTTGTATAAACCTTTATAGGTCTGAACCGGGGTTGACTACATATTTGCTGGCTAGCACAGTTGCGACGGATTTGGGGGTTCGGACTAGATTGCCACAACCCAGCGGGCTAGTAGCTTGACAGGGTAGGTAATAAACAGTTTTACTAAATAGCCAATCAAGACATCAATAGAGCTGCACAAGGCTTAAGGCGCATTTGCTGTTGAATTAAGAGGATACACCTGTTAAATTGCCAAGCTGATCATAATCACCGACGTAAATAACTCGGGTTGCAAACGATCTTAATTTAAACGTATTTTGAACTATTGATTGACAGTGTTTTCACACTTAACTCCTACAGATCTTGCTGACTGTGCAGGCTTCCCTAAATATAAGACTGACGTCGCAAAACATTGATGGTTGCCTGGTGGATTTTATCGTGGAAGTTACGTCTTGCTGTTGGCACCCACTTGCAAGCGAACTAACGCAACAGACCCACAACTTGTGTGTACATCAGAGTTTTTCTTGGCTTGCGGTCGCAGGTGTGTTTCTCTCCGCTGTTTTTTTTTTTTTTGCAACGCACTCTCTATAGCAATTTTGTTTTATGGGAGGTTATTGTGTGGGGATGATTTTGAAATAATCGATCGATATGTAGTTGGTCATTCTGTGCTGTGCTACTGTAGCAACTGAAAAACAGTGTCTATCAGAAGAAATGATCACCTGTAATTTGACTTACAAATTGTGTAAAGTATCAGTGAGCAAAAGTAAATCAGTATTATTTTTGAAAAGGGATTGTACTTCTCTAATTCCAGGGTAAACATTATAGTTGGGGTTAATTTGGTGATTGTCAGCATGTCTTTATGCTTATAAGACAACATACATCAAGACCCCCGGGAGGTGATTCATCATGAACGTGCAAAATAATGCACTCACACGAGGTGGCCGAGTGACTTCATCGAACAGGTGAACAACATGAGAGCTAGTATATTTGCTGAAAATTTCTTATTTGACCTTTGTCTGCTATTTGCGTTTTGTATATACAAGTTCTACAACCAACACAGCTCTATTTACTAGGTACAAATTGAAGACAACTGAGGAAAAGTAAGTGGGCTGTATGCATGAAAATAAGTCAATCACTATGTCCGTTGTGCTACGGTATAAAGAAAAAGCTCTCCCCTTTTATTAAAATTTTGTAAATCGGGCAAAAACATCATCATCGAAACTTCAGACACAAAAAGTGCCTTTTCATCCCGAATATTCACCAGATGAAACGTGATCAACTTCATTCTGGTTAACAGTCTGTATGAGCTTAATTACCCGTTTTCGCATCGTCGCGTATGCGTATGGGGAAACACGCTTAGAACCTAGGGTTCTCATGTTTATTCCAAACATCGCCCACATAACCATGCAATAACCAACACATCCCGCAGGTTCAGAAGCACACGTCATCGACACCATAAATCAGAGAGCAGGAAGTTCTGTTATGCAGTTTTTTCAGGGGTGAATTCAAGTAACAATGCTTCTGGAGAGCTAGGGTAGAGGACTTATATTAATATATTCACCTCAAACATACCAAATACCTCGCACTTACAAATGAATTTGCGCGACTTAATCCACAGCTCAGTGTAGATCAGCCTTTTTCTTGGCTGTGTCGCATGTGTGTTTCTCCTCTCTGTTTTTTTTTCGTTTCGCACAGTATTTTGAGAAATTGATTGATGTGCTGTTGGTACCATGTGCCAAGCACCGGTAACAAATGAAACATAGTGTCTATCATCAGTTCAATTTACAAGACAAGACGGTCAGTAATGGGACTGTAATGTAAATTTTCTGATATTGTGTATTGCGGCAAGCGATCCCGCGCATGCACAGTAATTATAACGAATGTAGAATGCAGCATGGCGTCTTGTTGATATTCTTACATGGTGGCAGCAGTGTTGGGAGAATTTGTACCTCTCATAAGAGTGTAATTAACCTGTAAAACGTGAGTTCTTCCATCAGTGTATTGGTTTTATCACTAGGAAATAGACAACTGACACGATGTCGAAGATAGACCTCCTGAGGCATTCAACTTTAGTCGTTCGGCCAATTGGAAAGGATAGCGCGCACGCACCGAGCGGTAAAGTGATGAGGGTAAAGTTCAGGTTAGCACCTTAATATACGCCCTCGGACCACAGGCAAAGACCATATTTAGCCCTTTCATATTCACAGCGTAGGGAGACAAGAATAAACTGGATGTGGTGATTGGAAAATTTGGGACCAATAATGCGCAGAACCGAGAGGTTTTGTTTTGACCTTGACCTCATATTAAGGTCAAGGTCACGTTGTGAATTTTTCAATCCTTCATATCATCTTTACCTACAGTGCGATTATTAAAAAGTTTACAGTCCCTTGTAGCCTGATTTATTCGCCAACTTTCCATATCAAATATCATAAAAAAATATGCATATTTCGCCCCATAGCCCCCACTCGAAAATTTGTGGTAGTTTTTTACACACTTTTTCCATCGCTTATAACTTTAACAATATTCGATGGATAGTCATAAAAATTGGGTCGAATGTTGTTAGAGGCACTCGCTATCGGCAGATAAGTGTTTTTATTGATGTCGATGACGTCACTTCCGGTTACGAGTGAAACAACGGTCGTATCGTAAAAATGTTTGCACCTGAAGGTAACCCACACACATCCGAACTTGAAACTTATTCATCTAATTGTATATGTCTTATAGTTTTCTCACAAACTGAGCTTAAAGTTAAAAAGCGCCCCCGAAAATGCATTAACACCCAGATATGTTTAATACTACTGGGTCGATTTTGAAAATTTAAAGATGAATTTGAAGGTTACTTTTCGAGTAACATTTCGGAATTATGCGTAGTTTTCTCACAAATCGCAAGTAAAAGTTCGGAAAACAGCTCGAATTGGCAATTTTTTTTCGATCGCTTATAAAATCGACAATATGCGTTCGACGGTCATAAAACGTGGGTAAAATGTTACCATGGAGACCGTCAACCGAATGATGATTCTTTTAGGGGTGTCACTGACGTCATTTCCGGTCACGAACGAATCAAAGTTAAAATTCGACTGAAATCTGAAGTTATCGCGTCGTTTCTCCGTCGTGAATGGTCGTATTGCAAATTGGTTTGTTCGAGAAGGAAGCCCATTCAATTCTTAACATGGTGTGTAATTTTCAGCTCTAAATGTCCACAAAGTAAGTTTGAAGTACAGTGGGTGTCAATTCTGTTGACTTTTCACTGCAGCCAACCTGCAGCGCAGAACAAAGAAATCCCGAGCGGCCCCACGCGCGGCTTGAGAGAAGCCCGGGGTGGAGGGGGGTCACTTAAGTGTATAGACGTAGTATATATGTGCCGCGCGACGGGGTATGTTTTTTCGGCCTCTCGACTTGTACGACGGGTTTTTTGGCCTCATACTTGTACGACGGGGTATGTTTTTCAGCTTTAAATCTGTTCGACGGGTTATACATTCGCATAATACCTTGTACGACGGGGTATGCTTTTGGCCATTTTGACCTTGTACGACGGGTACGGGTTTTTGAGGTCCCGCGGCACACCCCTATTCAGAATAAGGCCAAGTGCCCCCCCCCCCCCCCCCCGGGGAGAGAAGCGGCTCACCTGCGGTAATCAGGTCAAATCGCAGCGCCTCCCGCGCTACATCACCAAGAGGCCCAAGGGTACATGGGGGAACTTTACCAACTGCATCAGGAAAATTTCATTTTGGTCAATTAAGGCCCGATTCTGAAAATTGCTCCAATTAATTAGATGCAATTAGCCAAGTTTCCCCATGTACCCATGGGCCTCTTGTTTGTACCTTGGTCACGTGCCTCGTTACGCCAGGTGCGCATGCGTGCATGCTTAATAGGGGTTACCGGGAAATAGACTATTCAAGCTCCAACTTGTTTCAAAAGAGCTAGTAGCCATACTCTCACGGGTGTTGTTGGATTTTTTAGATGGGTCACATCCCAATTGCGACCCCAAAGACCAATCCCGATGCTTCCTACAATAGAACAAAATTCCATTCTGTTATCTTGCAATGCGTGTGCAGATACAACCTTTGCCTCACATGTGTCGCAGTAGGATGCCCTGTTAGGACGCATGATTCATGGGCATTGAATATAACTCCTCTTTATCAGGTTTATGGGACACAGGATTTTCAAAAACTAACCAGATGCAACACATCCACTACAAAAATGGCTACTCACACCCCACAGAAATACTGGAAACCTATCACATCAACAACTGCTCTTTAACAAGACTATGTCCTCAAACCAGCAATGCATAGAGAGGGATTTTGGGATGCTGAAGCACTGCAGGAATTCCTAAAAATGACTTATGACATTGATATTGTTGAAATTGAAGATGTGAGGAAACTTGCATTAGCTTGCTGCGTTTTGCACAATTTATGTATATCTTTTAAATAAATCCATTTGTGTCAATTTCAGCAACCACATAATGTTGTTTTTAACAATCTATGCCATATATAATTGAAAATTGAATGTCTCAGGAGATATATTGTTATATAATTGAATGCCATTATGGTTGCATTTTGATATTAAAGTAACATTGCTCCTGTGATATAGGAATATATTTCAGCAACAGGAACAACAATCAATTTATCTTTTGCAAAAATCACTTATTACAGAGAATACCTCGCTTAAGCTTCTCATTTTCTCCATATGATTGTCTTTTTCACAGCAAACTTCTCCGATGCATTATGATTATTATGAAAATCACCATGTGAATGCCACATCCCATTCACTTGGAAATCTTGCGATAAATTCTGCAACCTTGTCTGCACATGTCAAAATAAAAATTTTGGGAAAATTATTCGGATTGATTTTTTTTTATTTTGCACATTGCAGATGAGGCTGGGATCAGCTGATGTAGCTGACGACAGATGATGAGACAAGGATCAGCTGATCAAGCTGACAACAGATGATGAGACGGGGATCAGCTGATCAAGCTGATGACAGATGAGACTGAGTCAGCTGATCAAGCTGGCAACAGATGATGAGACTGGGATCAGCTGATCAAGCTGACGACAGATGATGAGACTGGGATCAGCTGATGAAGCTGACAATAGATGATGAGGCTGGGAGCTGCTGATCAAGCTGGCAACAGATGATGAGACTGGGATCAGCTGATAAAGCTGGCAACAGATGATGAGACTGGGATCAGCTGATGACAAATGATGAGACTGGGATCAGCTGATCAAGCTGGCAACAGATGATGAGGCTGGGATCAGCTGATCAAGCTGGCAACAGATGATGAGAATGGGATCAGCTGATCAAGCTGGCAACAGATGATGAGACTGGGATCAGCTGATCAAGCTGACGACAGATGATAAGACTGAGTCAGCTGATCAAGCTGGCAACAGATGATGTGACTGGGATCAGCTGATGAAGCTGGAAACAGATGATGAGACTGGGATCAGATAATGAAGCTGGCAACATATGATGAAGCTGGCAATTAATGATGAGGCTGACAACAGATGATGAGGCTAGGATCAGCTGATGAAGCTGACAACAGATGATGAGACTGGGATCAGCTTATGAAGCTGACAACAGATGATGAGACTGGGATAAGCTGATCAAGCTGGCAACAGATGATGAGACTGGGATCAGCTGATCAAGCTGGCAACAGATGATGAGGCTGGGAGCAGCTGATCAAGCTGGCAACAGATGATGAGACTGGGATCAGCTGATGAAGCTGGCAACAGATGATGAGACTGGTATCAGCTGATCAAGCTGGCAACAGATGATGAGACTGGCAACAGATGATGAGGCTGGGATCAGCTGATGAAGCTGGCAACAGATGATGAGACTGGGATCAGCTGATCAGGCTGGCAACAGATGATGAGACTGGGATCAGCTGACCAAGCTGGCTACAGATGATGAGGCTGAGATCAGCTGATGAAGCTGACAACAGATGATGAGACTGGCATCAGCTGATCAAGCTGATGACAGATGAGACTGAGTCAACTGATCAAGCTGGCAACAGATGATGAGACTGGGATCAGCTGATCAAGCTGGAAACAGATGATGAGACTGGGATCAGCTGATGAAGCTGGCAACAGATGATGAGGCTGGGATCAGCTGATGAAGCTGGCAACAGATGATGAGACTGGGATCATCTGATCAAGCTGACGACAGATGATGAGACTGGGATCAGCTGATGAAGCTGACAACAGATGATGAGGCTGGGATCTGCTGATGGAGCTGGCAACTGATGATGAGGCTGGAATTAGCTGATGAAGCTGACAACAGATGATGAGACTGGGATCAGCTGATGAAGCTGACAACAGATGATGAGACTGGGATCAGCTGATGAAGCTGGCAACAGATGATGAGACTGGGATCAGATGAAGCTGGCAACATATGATGAAGCTGGCAACAAATGATGAGGCTGACAACAGATGGCGTGGCTGGGATCAGCTGATGAAGCTGGCAACAGATGATGAGGCTGGGATCAGCTGATGAAGCTGCCACTAGAAGTCAGATCAACAGTCTCTTTTGTTGACGCTCCCTGACGCGTCACTTCCAATTTGATGATGGGGATCTTCTCCTTGCCCGGTTGATTGTTCTTCCGTGAATCTTTGGAGAAAACCTCGTGAATGTTTTCAACGTAGACATGAATGACAGAGCCCTTGTCTATGAGTTGTCGCTCGTGCGCCAAGGCTAGCTGGCTGACGACGCGACGCTCAACCTGTGTACACGAAGGTCATGCACGAATTGTGAACATGAAGTCATCTGTTCGATCAGGTTAAAATATCACTTGATGTTAGGTTAGGTGAAAATATAGGTTGGTTTATGGTCAGGTTCAAATATAAGATGATGTAAGGTCAGGTTGAAATATAGATTGATAGTAGGTCAGGTAAAAATATATATGTTGTTGTTAAGTCAGGAAAAATGTAAGTTGATTTAAAGTCAGGTAAAAAAATAAGTTAATGTAAGGTCACTTCAAAATATATGTTGATGTACGGTCAGGTTAATATATAAGTAAATTTCAGACAATATAAAACATACATAAGTTGTTACATCAAACAGCTGAGGGATTCCTGCATTTTGTTGGTTGGCTTGATTTAGACTTACCTCGTGTTTGATAGACCTGGCCCCGTAGTGAACATCATAACCATCAGCCAGAACATCCACAACATGGCGGTCCCACGTCATCTCAATGCTGTGTTTGTCCTTCGCCTGAGCACCAATTACATCGTAATAATACAATTCAGTAAGCACATTGCATCAATAATTCTTAGGAAGAGTAAAAGCCAACTTTTGTGGACAAGCAGAGGACTGGACGAAAGGCAATATCCATTAAGAGCTGTAGGATTTTTGGGCTTACACAGAGACAGTGTAATGTTGAAATGTGTCCATGATAAGCAGTTGTCAATTATATTTAGATTGCTTGCAATACAGGTTTCATGGGGTTGTATGTGAAAATCTTCAAGATTATATCGAGTCAATGAAGGATGAATATGATTATTTACTGAGGAAACTGTAATTGAAATGCAGGGGCAGTGCAGGCTAGTGACATGGTTGATAGCAGAAGTAAGACATGGACGACAGTAGATGGGTGACAACAGGACCGCGTTTGCAGGGTGACCCCAAAGAAAACAGAACAAGAGCTGGGGAGTCAACCCAGCTCCCCCACTAGCGCCATCTGTTAGCAAGTTAGCCACCAACAACCGTTTACGGGCCTGAGTGGCATGTGGATATTGCCCAGCTTGGGATGCCTTGCTGTCGCCCATATCACTATTTTGCAATTGTGTATGTGTTTATTATGCAATTGTTTATGTGTGCTTGCGCATGTGGCACTTTAAGGTGCTGTGCAGTGCGGTAAGGGGTTCTTGTGGTTGAGTGTGGTTGCGGGACCAATAATGACCCTGTAAGGGGTCTTCCGAGTCCCCTGGAGTGCTTTATAAGGGAGAAGGTTAGGTGCTTGGGGGTGCTGAAGGTCCAATGGGGTGCTATACGAGGAAGTAGGTTAGGTGTTTGGCAGTGTTGTGGGATCTGTTGGGTGCTTAATGAGGGAATAGGTTGGGTGCTTGGGGAAGCTGAAGGTCATATGAAGTGCTAAATGAGGGAGTTTGTTAGATGTTTGGTAGTGCCGTGGGACCTGTGGGTTGCTTTATGAGGGAATTGGTCATGTGATGCAGGTTGTATTCGGGCATGTACCCTCGACTGCATTACAGCTGGAAGTCTCAATGAAATGGGGGCAATCAACATCAGGAACAAACTCATAGAAAATGATATCACTCACCCTTTTTGCCCAAAAGTCTAATTCTCGTGTGACTAGTTTGAGAAGTTCAGACCGAGAAAATGGCAGAAAATACACTATTTCATTGATACGACCCAAAAATTCATCCCGTCTGAAGTGTCTCTGTTGTGAAACATTAAATGACATCATAACAAAAACAAGTCTCATAAGGAACATGATTAGACTTGTAAATTAACATTCAATCTGACCTCTGTGGACTAAATACATTAAGGGCCTAAGGTTGAAGGATCTAAGGAAAGGTGCAGAAAATATTGTATCAATACTGTTTCATCAAAAAGCAATTAAAGACACCAGTTTTAATTTATGAATGAATTGTGACTACTAACCTTGAGGATTGGCTGGACCACTTTTTCTTTGAACTTTTTTGAAATAGTGACGTTCTCTTCCATTTCCAGGTCTCCTGCATTTTGAAAGTTATAAAAGGTTAAGTCAAAGTTATGAACCCAATTTAAAATAACATTCCTAGTCTAGATACATTTAACTCCCCCCCACCCCCAATCATATAGAAATCAAAGAACACAACCTAGTGGCAGATTTTTTGTTGTCGTACCTAATTCCCCTTGACTTCTCTTTGTGTGAATTTCCTTTGCTTCTTCGCGAAGATGTATGCCGTGTTCAGCTATCTCATCGCTGGCGAGGTTAGAGGTCATGATGAAGATGGCGTTTTTGCAGTCAATTGTCTTACCTTTACCATCTGTCAATCGCCCCTGAAAAAATATTTTCACCTTATAATTATACAAGTTCCCAGTGTAATTCAAAATATCAATGACATATTGTGTTCAGTTTAAATATAGGCATATATTGATGAAATTCATATACCAAATAACAAAAGATAACAGGTATTCACAAAAATTATCTGTGCATATTTAATAAGTTGAAAGAAAATGGAGGGGATTTGAAGATTTTAATCCAACAATAGCATTGATAAAAAAATAAGAGGGTCAATTAGTATAGATAAATACCTTTGATAACAGTTGTTAATATAAAGGTTAAGGCATACAGAGACCATGAAAAACCCAATACAATATACACAAACACCCGTCGTTACCTCATCAAATAACTGGAGCATGATGGTCAACACATCAGTATGGGCCTTATCCACTTCATCAAACAGCACCACTGCCTTTGGGAACTTTGTAAGCTTCTTGGTTAACTGGCCCCCATCATCGTGCCCGATATAACCAGGGGGTGAACCAATGAATTTAGCCACCTGTATGAATGAAATCACTATGATGATGTTCCATACATGAAGGATTCCTTTAGCAGGTATTAATGTGGGTTGAATGAGATCAAGGGGTCAAATCTTCTGTTGTAACCTATCACCACAACCCCTGGAGTCTTAAAACATCACTCTTCCATATGAAGTCATTGGTGTGTAGCTTGGGAGGTGGTGCATTGTAAGACTTGAGTGCCAGAAGGTGTAACTGGTATATGATACATTGAAGCTCCAATGCACTTAAGGGGCTGGAGCAACTTAGGGTGAGGTGATAAATAACTATTGAAAGATGATGACAGGTGTGAGTGAGTCAATGCTAATCATTGGCAAAATTACCTGGAACCCACCCAAAGCCTGCATCATGAGACATTTCACTAAATGTAAGAGTATAATTTATGAGGCATAATTAAGATAGTTGAAGCAATACCTCATGTTTCTCTTGAAACTCAGACATATCCATGCGAATAAAACCCTGTCAAATACACAAAAAGAAATACATGTATATATATTTATATAATAGCCGTCTTTTAAATTTAATTACTATGCTTAGCAGTAAAATATGAATGTGATTTACTCACATCTTTGTCATCCTTATGAAGATATTTCGCAACCTGTTTGGCCAGCTCTGTCTTACCTGTTAGACATATGAATAAAAATAAATCAAAACACATACCAAGATAACTATGCCTTTAATCATTGATTTCCACTAAACAAGTACTCCAACCCATTATATTGAGACTTTTATATGACAATTGACAGTTATAAGGTCAGATGGTAATATAATTGATATGAACTCACCGATTCCTGAGGATCCCATAAATAAGAAAACCAATGGGTGGTCCTCATCATACCATCCATTTTCTTTTCTCCTGATGGCTGTAACAAACTTATTCAATAACAAACTTATTCAATAACAAACATATTCAATAACAAACGTATTCAACTTTGAACCAGCAACACCAAATTACAACTTCTCTGCCCCTCCAATTCAAACCCTATGTTTGTCTGTCACTCTCTTCCATCAACATTCATTCTTTCCTCTGCCCCCCACCCCCACACCTCTTTTCTCACACACGATCTCCCCTTCTCTCTTTAAGGTGGCGCACATAAAAATAGAGATAGATAGATATCACAAGTACAGACAAGGAGAAAGATTGTTAGAGATCTACTAGCACAGGGATTTGAGGGTCTGTCATATCCCCAATATCAACCAGGATTGAATCCGTAAATAAACTACCAGATATTTTTAAATTTAGTGTTACCTTAGTTTGATATACCCCAGAATGAGTGTTGTACCTGCAGCTACTGTAGTTATAGCGCCTTCTTGACCAATGATACTCTGTCTGATGCGTTGCTCCAGAGGAAATTTCCTCCGTTCTTCTGCTTCTTTCTTGGCCAGAATCTCAGCAAACTGTCAAACAATTAATCCATTTTGAATAATAAATATTGTTAAGTAGAATATCAACCCAATAATGGCGTCCTCTTGTGTTCAATGTGACAGTCATTAGGGTCTATTCAAGGCCAGTTTCATAGATTTGTATCAAGCTTCATATAAGTAGTGTATATTACCTTGAAATGAAATTAGTACTGACCTTGGAAGCCCCTTGTTTCAGTAGCTGTATGATGCGTTGGTTCCTGCAGTAGGCCGCTGGGACGTGACCATTCTCGTTTTCTCGTGTAGGGTCAGCTCCTTTGACATTGAGACACAGATATTGTAGTCAACATCATTACTGCATGTGAAGATTTTATGCATGTGACCCAGTTATATAACGCCCTTTAAAATGATGGCTTAATTGCAGCATCAGAGCATCATCAGAAATATACATTTATGCAATCAAATAGGATTGTGTGGTTGCAATACAATCGTTGGGGTCCACGAAATGTAACAGCAAAAAGCAGGGTAACACTTATTGTTTACCAGCCATCTTAAAACGCCACTATTTTCACCCTATTTGACCTGTATTAGGCCTTTTCCATTTGAGGAAATCACAATGTCCACTGACTAAATGCGTAAAATCGGGGGGACCAAAAAATCACTTTTCCACATAATATGACAACATTTCCTGTGAGAATTTAATGTTATCTCCACCAATAGATTGCATATCATGATGGTGGTAGATGTGAATATTTAACTACTCATTCTGTACATCTGTAAGTGTAATCAAATGAACAGGGAGCTGGAAGAAACAAGTATTGTGTACATAAAGATCTGTTACAAAGTGTCTGTGACTGTAATTTTCTTATGGTGCAAGAATGTAGCTGGGTTTTGACCATCCTTATCCCACAAGGTAACTATGTTACTAAATGTTGTTGGTTACTCTGGGGACTTATAATCACCCATGAATCAGATGATCACATTAAATGGCAGTCCCTCTGAATGGTACATATCCAACCAGCGGGCTCAATAGTCATGCATTGCACCTTTGTCCAAGAAGATTGGTATTCTCACCCTGCTATGGGCAACAGGTTTGTACCAAGTGGGTGTTATCACTGACATGAAAAAAATGAGTGAATCTGCAATATGTACCAGCATCCAGTAGTAACTGGACAATCAATTCATCATCAGCAAGCACAGCATAGTGCAGACTTGTACATCCTTGGAAGTTGACATAATTTGCAGTGTTGTTGAGACGGTCACTGAACTCATCTTCCCGAGCTTCCAGCACTGTCAATTACACATAAGAACTGATAATCACGACACAGATTATTTCATTGACAATTTATAGCTCCATTGTATTGTAAGAAGATGGATAGAGCTGCAGTCAAAGGGTAAAACCAAAATGCCAATAAAATGAGTAAGAATCTATTTATCTGGCATCTTCATAATTCGTATTTGTATGTATGCCCTCTGTAGCTATAAACAGATATTTGAATGACATATATTTACTGCTTTTTGTATTTGATACTGGAAAATGAGATGAATTTAAATATTTGTTAATGTAATTAACCAAGCAAGGCATGTAGATTCTTCTGTCTGGCAGTCTTGTACACATTTCTGAAATCATCTCCGATGTTAGGATCAGCCCCAGCGTCCAGAAGAGCCCTAACAGCACTGAAGATACACACATGAACAACCACACATTTTCAGAAATCCGGCATTGGTGCATGGTACCATAGTCAATGAAGCATGCCACTTGCGGCAGACCATCACAATACTTCCATCAACATCAGATACAGTACTTATTACTTTTATAAAAAGATATATATATATATATATATATATATATATATATATATATATATATATACATATATATATATATAAATATCACATTTTGTGATCTTTATGGTAGGATCATAATGGTCAACACAAGCAACTGTACATTTCATTTGTATGTGGACCCATTCTTCTTAGATACAGCACAAATGCTGGATGTGCATATGCACAACCCCAACAATTGCATCATTCAAGTATTAAAGATGACTGATTCATTGGGTGGAAATCTAACATTTAAATTATGTATGTGACTCATGTAATAAAGCCTAAGTACGGTCTAGTGCTGCAAATACTCAAGCAATAAACAACGATGTCATGTCATTTCCCAGTTTGAGTGTCTGTGCATTCACAATATTTTCATGTCATAGTAAATAGCAGCAATACTTGATCACACCTGGTGTTCTTATTGATGACTGCCACCTGCAATGCTGTCCACCCAAGTTCATGCCGCTCATCCACATCCACACCAAGGCTGGCTAATCTACAGTAATCATAATATACATACCAGAAGAATTTGTTGTGAAAGTTTTCATCACCTTGAAATATCTTATATCTTGTAGTTAGGAGCTATGTCTGATTGCATCCTATAAAATATACTCCATATGGACTGTTTAACATGAAATTAAACTGCAAGAAAATGAATAGATGCATAAATGTATGTGTGTACCTCTTTATATCAGCCGCATTATTTCTTCGAGCAGCAGCAAACAGTTGTGGATCTGAGGGCAGAAGTAATTAAATAACTCCCAATTGCATATGTGTGTGTTTGTTCGTCTTCTAGTGCCACTTTTTATTAAAGAAATGTAACATTTAATTACCAGAAAACAAAGGGTTTATATATTACATTTGATATGAAAATCTTGTTCAAACGTACTTTTTGCAGAGTTTGACAGAAGAACCATCGGTATTGCGCTCAGACCGAGAGCACCAAGGACAGCCCCCGCGGCGTACCGCCGGGGTGTTTTACCCAGTAACATGCATTTCCTCAACAAATAAGCTTGCACAGGTAGTCTATTTTTAAATGATCTTTGATTTTGATAAATTGCTCCCGCTGGTACTCGAGTGACGTCTCTTAGACCGTTGATCTTGGATAAAACACGAGAAATGTGCTCGCGTCGAAGGCTTTGCATCATCCTGCCAAAAGCCATGTTTATGATTGACGATTAACGGCTGTCGTGAAGAAGAGCTGGGTGGAGTAAATTTCATATTTTTTTATTCATTGCCATCATTTTACAAAGGATATATACTTAATATCATAGAAATTACTACATGTTTAGTATTGATAAGGAAATACAAAGACGGTTTTTTACGGCATTTGGTATCAGCTGATCGGCTATGATCATGTGACGCCGTACAATCAGCATCTCTCATTTACAAAACGCCAAAACAACTCCCAATTCTGATCGTGCAAGGTAAGGTCTAGACAATAAGACGTCGTGCACGGCTAGGTCTAGCCCTACAAGACGTCTGACTCTGAGTAGACATTCATCTGTTCATGTTACCGTTTAGGCAAAGAAACTTCGCCTCTGACAGCGCCGCGTTATCCTCTGTTATTTACACTGTAGTAGCCGCACGTTATTTACTACAACTGTAGTAGACCTACAGTAACTGTAGTAGTTAGTCTGTTAACCGGGGCATCTGTAGATCATCAGATCATCAAAACACCAGGGGCGAGTTGCCTTGCCTTAGGTGGCATCAGATCATCAAAACACCAGGGGCGAGTTGCCTTGCCTAGTTACCGTTCGACCGTTCGACTCAACTTGCCACCTACTTTCCCTAACTCCTAATTTTTCTGCTTTTTAAACTCCTCACTGTACATTATTCTCACTTTTTACTTTATATTTCCTCTCTCATTGCACAACCTAATTGGCAAAAGTCTTCAACCTATTGAAGTTGGCCATATAATGGAAGAAGAAGAAGAAGACAGGAGCTAGGTAAGGTCGTATGCCCTTTTAGTATTGGCACCTGCTGATAATATCGGGAAAACAACATGGCTTTATTATCTTGAAAGTCATTTCATTGTGAAGTCCTGAATTCGTGTAAGGATTTAAGGATTTTCCATCAAAAATAATGACCAAAGACTGACACTGATAGTGATAGACTGCCGCACTCAATCATCAGGTCATACTCGACTCTAGCTCCGGTCGAACGGTAATATAAATCAGACGTCTTGCAGGGCTAACTCGACTCTCGAATCTCAAGATATCTGATAGTCTGCACTGCTGTACCATGGAGTAATTATTTATTACTCAATGGTCCTACTGAACAGTGTTATATGCGACTTTGTAGAGACGTTCTTGAACAATTGAATTGGATGTTCATGCACTTCCTTGCATGTAGCTTACATAGCTTTCTGATTACTAGGCATCAGATTATCAAAAAAATGCCTTGACTATCTGATTACTTCATGATAAAATGTTTTAACAAACGGATCATTATCATGTTGTGAGTTCTACGACCACTTAAATTGCAACTCGCTATTGGACACGGCCCACGGGTTTGTGACAAGTGGGCGATGACTATTAAAAAGTGCTGTGGATGCATCGCAATCATCGATACCTCATCCATCAGCTTGACTATGTCTCCTCATTGCCAAAAGTGGTAAAAACGTAAATGGCATTTCGATTTTATTTTCATTTCACTGGCAACCATTTACATTGTTATTTTTTTGCACATGGTGTTGCACAGGTATGAGAACATCAAGCTTCTACTCCATCAATACCGCTTAAAGTTCGATTGTGATGTGCCTCTACACAGTTGTATATCACCAAACTCATATTAAACAATCCAATATAAATATTGCATCTGAAAGTTGTGCTTTTCATAAATATTTCGAAATTGTTGTCTTTTGTTCAACTCTATACTTGTGTGCATTTCATGTTTGTATCTATCTTGCAGATGAGGTTGGTGATTCTTGATGACTATGACAGTGCCAGTGAGTGGGCTGCCAAATACGTCAAGAAAAGGATGAAGACTTTCCAGCCGGGACCTGACAACTTCTTCACATTGGGTTTGCCAACTGGTAAGTCCGTTTCTACCTCTTGAAAGTCTGTTAGCCCTTTCCATAAATAAATGGTACTGAATTTCTTGCACTTTCAGTTTCAACAAGAAAACCAACAAACCTGCTAATTAACAAACAATCCAACCAGTTAGTTGACTAACTACCGATGAAACCAACCTTTCACCTCTCAATGCTCAAATTAATGAAATTGTCAGTGTATCACACATCCCAACTAGCTATCCACCAAAAATACCCACCATCTATATTTTCATCTTTCAGGCAGCACCCCACTAGGTATATATAAGAAACTCATTGAATTCCATCAAGCCGGGGAAATCTCTTTCAAGTATGTCAAGACTTTCAACATGGATGAATATGTTGGTGAGAACAATTTTTCATTGCTCCCTTACATTGATTAAGACATTTATCCCACCTGATCTGAGAGGAACAGTTCTTGTGTTTTCACTATTGTACAAGGTATTTATAGATTATATCAACAAGGCTGTGATAAAGAATTTAACCACACAGAACCAGTGATTTCTGCATTCACTGTTTTATATGTTATGTATAGCTGATATTAAAAAAGGTTTTAATTTAACACCTTGTCAATTAACGGCCATGAATAGTTGTGTGTAAGTCTGTTTTGAAACTCAATATCCATAGAACTACACCATTACTTATTGAACTGTGCAATATCTGTGATCTATAAACTAAGAACCACAGGGGTTTGCTTTATAAGATTTGATGATGCACCTACCCAGACAGGGCTTTGTATACATAAAGCAACATCATATTTGAATGAAATGATATCAATTTGATTAAATGGGAGCTAGCTTTAACAATTCCAGAGATATCCAATTGTTCAACGATTTAAAGGTGCAATGTGTACTACCTATTTTAGCTCTTCCAAGGGACCACCCTGAAAGTTACCACTCCTTTATGTGGAACAACTTCTTCAAGCACATAGACATTGACCCCGCTAACTGCCACATTCTTGACGGCAATGCAAAAGATCCCCAGAAAGAATGTGAGGATTTTGAAAACAGAATCGTAGCTGCAGGTGGTGTGGAACTCTTCATTGGAGGTAAGAAAAACACAGTCAAAATTCAACCTATAATAAGCATACACAAACAGTTGTTTGAGAAACTATCTACTCTATACTAATGTTGCTTAAAGAAATCTCCAACTGTCCATTGCCATCAGGGCTTCTGTCCCTGTACCTGTATCTGCCATGTTGCTTTTCATAGTAGTGTCGTAAACAGTTTTACTCAATTCTACCCTCTCTACCTTAAAGCTTCTGGCCTGCCAGTTACCTGTCAGTTATTCCCTTACCCCAACTTAACTACCTCATTAAGAGGTGACCTTTTAGGTGAACCTACTAGAAGCCTCTCAGCCAATAGCATTCGCTGATGGGGGGCAGCCTCCAAAAGTAACGGGATATATAAGGGAGTGAACACACTCTTACAACAGAGCAGATCACCAACCATAATTGAATATCATCCTTTTCGGTCACTTTGATAAATAAAGAAGTTATCCTGTCTTTAGAATAAAGAATATTTCTCCTTTTTCGGCCGTACAACGTCTTTTGTGTCTTCAATTCATCAAGTATTCAAAGTCGACAGAACCAAGCTCGACAGTAGTTTTGATGTGTTTCTAATCTACATTGATTGCTCCAGGCATTGGCCCAGATGGACATATAGCTTTCAATGAGCCTGGGATCTAGCTTGGTCTCTCGTACCAGGGTTAAGACATTAGCTTTGGATACAATAGCAGCTAATGCCAGGTTCTTTGGAGGCGACATTAGTAAGGTGCCAAACCAGGCTCTAACTGTAGGTGTTGGGACTGTCATGGATGCCAGAGAGGTAATCAATATCTTTGAATACCCACCATTGCACATATTTATCTCAAACATAGTGTCATTCAAGCTGCCAGGACAAAAACATTGAATTTCCTTGTATACTATATAATTAATATATTTGGCGTTATTCGTAAAGCATACTGTACGTATATCTGACAAACCAATTGATCCATAAGGCACTGTAGAAAATATCATGCACTGGTATGTTATCTGTGATATGTGAAAAGCATCGTTAACTATCATTGTTTCATTTCCCTTTTTTCATTTCACCACTTAGTTATGATATTGAAAGTCACACAAAAATTGCATTTGGTTTATGTTCTGTTCAGGTGATGATCATTATAACTGGAGCTCACAAAGCCCTGGCGTTACACAAAGCAATAGAGGAGGGAGTCAACCACATGTGGACTGTATCAGCCTTCCAGCAGCATCCCAAAACAATCTTTGTCTGCAACGAGGATGCTACTCTTGAATTGAAGGTAAAAACAGTCCGCTATTTCAAGGACCTGATGACCGTGCATAATAAGTTAGTTGAGGATGATTAGGTTAATACAATAACTGTCAAGGTTCAATTTGATAGTTGAGGGATAGTTTCTAATGTTTAGCACAATGGAGCCACATACATTTACAGATTTTGGGGCAAGTTCAATCTTAGGCAGGGTATATATGTAATGCCAAACCAACAAGCTTCCATTCGCCTGTTTCTGATGCAATAATGCTTGGTATTAGATGTTTGCTATTTACATCCTGTATTGAAGTACTACACATTCCCTTCCAGTTGGCAAAACTGTGTCTGCTTTAATTGAATGGTTCCAACAAGTTCATTCTTGCCAATATAGAGTTGTAATTAAATTGAAAATGTAGCAATTCTTATTCTGTTCTTATTTTGTCCATGGTGTTTTTGTTTTTTTTTAAAGTGTATTAGATTTATTTCGTTTAATTGATTTTGGTGGTCAGGTTATTGTCCTCACTACTTGTGATTGGTCTTTGTCTATTCACCCAAAACCTGCCCTGTTAAGTTCAGATCAGATAAGGACACAACCTTTGTTGTAATTGAATGGTCCTTTGTTGAGCTCTGTCCTTTTGTAAGCTAAAGTCCATCCTTATCTGATGGCTGTTCTTGTGGACAATTAAGGCACAGTACCAAACAGGATAATTTATTTTGTTAGTGCTATAACTTGTATCGGCTCAATTTTAAGACTATCATTTTAGGACTAAGAACTTACAGCTGACCTTATTCTTCTAGTCTTTAGCCATTGTGGTTTTGCAATATTTCTGATGATGTGTTTTTTGCATGATATTTAGTAACTTACGTTATTTGTCATCTTTAATTAGGTATATGTACGTTCATGCTGCTTTGATTTGTCCAGGTGTGAACTAGAGCTCATATTAAAGAGAAAAAGTGTGCAGATATGTCTTCAGTGTTTTGTTCGTTGCTGTTCAGTGATATTTTTAAACCTCTGCTCAAACCTCCATCCGTCTGTTCATGGGCTTGTTGACCTTAACCTCATTCCCAAGGTCACACCCTAAATAAATCTGATTAATTTGTGTGGCATGTTTTGTCAATATAACTTGTACAATGTTGCAATTGCACTTGCAAACACGTCACACCTTTTAGCATACCACTTGTGTGGTTTAATTACAAGTACGTGACCAGTCTGTCGGCCTGCAAGTCTGACCTTTAGTAGATTTTAAACTGCAAGTTTTGTAAGGAAGCAAACTGGCAACCCAAATCATACATACACCACCATCACAGTAGGCATAAACAGTACAAAATACCTTTATTCACTAGTTCTCAGTCACACCATGAGTTTATAATAATCTAACAGATTTGATGGCACCGATATGATCAGAATCCTTGCTCAGCTATGGTTGGTGACATACTTTGTTTCAGCTGGAAATACATGGCATAATATATCTGCAGGAATGTTGTATCATAGCATGCAAAACCCAGCACAATAGAAAACAGGTTATATCAAACAACAAATAGGACATATGAGCAAATACTAATAGCATATATATTTAGGCCAATGAACCCAGGCAGAAACTAAAGCAAATATGCATAGAAAATAGGTTATCAACAACAAACTGACCATATGAGCAAATACTAATGCACGTTTTCAATGAAAACATTAATATACCAATAGATACATGTATATATATATATATATATATATATATATATATATATATATATATATAGAGAGATATATATATAGATACATAGAGAGATAGGATATATATATATAGAGAGATAAAGAGACAGATATATATAGAAATAGACATATATATATATATATATATATAGAGATATAGAGATAAGATAATAGATATATATAGATATATAATAACATATATAGAGAGAGAAAGAGACAGAGATATATAGAGAAAGAGAAGAGAGAGAGAGAGATAGAGAGATAGAGAGAGATATAGAGAGAGAGAGATAGAGAGAGAGAATATAGACAGAGATAGAGAGAGATATATACAGAGATCTATATAGAATAGACAGAGATATATAGAGAAAGATACATATAGAGAGAGAGAGAAAGAGAGAGAGATATATAAGAGACATAGATATAGATATATATATAAATAGACAGATAGATATAGAGATAGAGAGAGACATATATATAGATAGATATAAATATACTATATCTATATACATATATATAGAGATATATAGAGATATAAATATACATATATATATATATATCTCTATCTATATATATATATATATATATATATATCTCTATACATACATATATATATATATATATATATATATATATATCTCTATATATATATATATATATATATATATATATATATATATATATATATATATATATATATATATACATACATACATATATATATATATATTGTATGAGTATGTACTTGTCTCTGCTGGGCATCTGTGAAATTGGTGACTTACTATAAATAAGTGAATGTGCCAAGGGATAAATATATGCATGAATGGCAAGCTTTACCAGTCAATCATAAATACCAACACATGGTACACATAAAAAATGGTCAAATGTCCATATAAAATGTCCCCACAGATTCCATTGAACTCTCATGATGTTAACAACACCCTCAGGTTGTGAAGTGTTGACAACGTGAGGCCCCTAAACTGCTATATTACAAGCCCCAAGCTTGGTACACATGATAAATTATTCCACTAAACTTCATGATATAACATTTGATAAAGCATGAGTTTTTACAAATGATGTCATGGAATCGTAATCATGAAAGATCCAGGTATAGCCACTCAGATATGTTGTGGGATGTCCTTTTTTCTTCACCCATACAAAGACTTGGATGGCCTTTTTTTGAATAGATATCACTTAATGAAGAAAGGCAGGTCCCAAAGACCCAAATTGTAGACTCCATCCATGTGTCGATCAAATATACCAAACCTTCATACTCACGGAAGCTCATCATGCGTATCCAGTTTTTTCTTCACCTCTGTTACGTCGCTTTCATCCTCTGATTGCATGTAATTATTCATGCTTGCTGACATATCCCGAGGGCGAAAACTTTCTTTACTGTTTACACTGGCATCATAGTAATTTGATTGTTCCACAGACTCTCGTTGGGTCCATGAATTTGGGGATGTTAAATTTGATGAGTTTTGCAATGAGTTTGGGTTGATGGGACCAAATGCAGCGTCGTCTCCGCTGCCGGAATTGTCACTGGTAAGAAGAGGAGTGCGCTCATTTTCCCCTGATACAGGTTGGTATCCGCTGAATCTGGGTCGTAGAGGGCGTGTGACAACTTGAGTAGCTGTCTTACCTGTGTGAGCAAAATAAGAAAAAGACATGAGACATATGATAGGTATTATACACAGTGTATGCTTGCTTATTAAGAAAAAGTCAGAAATTGTACGAAAGATCATCTAAGATTATTATTGTCCACCAAAAAGGCAACAAGAAATTAAGTCAAAAGTAAATGTATAAACGGAATGAGTTAAACATTGATATTCATGTAAGACCAAGTTCATGCAGACTTTTTGCAGTCAAATACAATATTGATGAATTACGCTCGATTAAAACCCCTACAATAAAAGAATGAATAGATTGGTGAGACTCGCCTACAACCCTGACGTGTTCCACCACATCATCCCGGACATCAGAAACGTCCCACATGGACAGAAAGGAGTCAAAGCAATTTCTGTTAGGCGCTGCATTGTCGATGTATGGCTCATGGGAAAATGCATACTTGTGTGCGATGGCTGCCAAAAACATCTCGATGCATATACAGAAGTCCTGAGGGGGGAAAAACCACAACCATCAATTGCTTTTTAATGTGTGGACCACAAATTTGATATTATCTTCAATTAATGAAATAAGCTTGAGACAACTAGTGACAAAAAGTTGAGTTGAATATTTATACATTTAATTGTCATTCTCACGACAAGTTATGACAAGTGATATTTTTTAATTATGGCCTATAACTACCATAATATAATTCATTACAATGACGTGTTAGAGGTTGAATCACAAGTAACATATATTTAGACTTCACCTGTAATCCAGCAGATACATCCTTAATAGTGTAGAAATCCCAGGTTTGTTTTTCTTTGATCACACCTGTTTTCACCAGTAAAGCAATCAAGACTTCTTGCCTGCAGATTGAAGCATACCCAAAAATCAGTTATCATATCTGTCAAAATTGTGGAATATACACCGGGTTATGTTTTAAACTCAGCAATCATAACAACCAGGGTTTTAAAAGTTTTACTTGCCAGAACGAGAAGAACACAATAGCTTTGATGCAGAGGAATTTGTTAAAAGGATTGATAGGAACAAGTTCCTCTTTGGTAGCCATGTAGAAAAGGACAAGACAGTACATGGCCAGCTGCAGACAAAAGTGTGTTAATCAAAACAAAAATGTATGTTCATGCGGAGTGTGAAAAAACAAAAAAATAATAATTACTATTTTAATTACTTATAAAGAAAATGGCTGAACTGTATCATCTACGTTGAGTTGCACAAGATTGAGATGATAATGATGATGATGATGAAGATAACTATGGCATGATAAAGCAGAAGTTACAAACATTATTACAATGACGATGGTGATTCCCCCAAAAAATTTGACACTCACAATTTGTGAGAAGTTATTGATGATGATCAGATATGACCAGGCAGATTTGAAGTTGAAGTCCCCCTCCCCATAAACGTCATCACCAATCATCTGACAAATACTGGAGACCACACACAATAACAAATCATACCGTTAATCATTTTTAAGTATTTTCAACAGCACATATAATCATATAATGTATGAATATTATCACACATTTTTTGAACAGATGCATTTCTTCTCTGAGAGATTCTAAACATTTAGTTTGCATGTACTTTAAGCCAGTTGTTGGATAATGACAGTGGTACCATTCAGCTCCAGATGTCAGCAGAAAATTGAGACTTTGGATAACAAAGGCAGGTGTCTGACAAATTACCAAGAGCTGACATGCAAGGGGAGATGAAATATTTTTTTTAATAACAAAGGATGATAAATACACAGACATTCATTCATTTCCAACTTAATGGAATTTTTTTAAAGCAGAAACGGTCATTGTGATGTAAGTGGTACTTACAAAGCAATTACTGTAGTCAAAAGCCTGACCACAGTGTATTGAAGAATACCATGGCGACAATTATTAATCAGCGGCCTGAAAACAGTGAATCTCAAATTACAAAAATATACATTTACAAAATTATCGACCCAAAACCATGGGAAGATGGGAAGTCAGGGTAAAGAGACAATTCAGTCAATAGGCACCCTGTGCAGGGATTACTAGAAATAAGGAAAACTTTGCACACACACACACACATAACACATATATATATATATATATATATATATATATATATATATATATATATATATATATATATATATATACTCATCAAATTTAACATCCCCAAATTTGGCTTTGATGTTGATGATATAGATGTATATCTTAGTCAGGACTGATTGGTAAGCAGCCCACCTGCCCATCTGCCACGCAGGCAACCAGCAAATAGGAAACAAATGCTTCACTTGAGGCTTGGCTTCTAATGTGGCTTCTAAGTCAATGTATTCCCTGTTGAGAAAGTTTAGGAGGAAACACATGAAATTGTAGATCACATAGGCTTCGTAAAACTCCCGAGCAGTATCAAGGTATATGGTGACCTGTGTGAAACGGAGCCCAAACCACTGGACACACAAAGATCAGAAAATATGAGAAACAATAACCAAAAGTGACATAAAACCGTTTGTACTCATCCCAAAGATGTTACCGAGAAGCTATTGCAATTTGTGCTGCAACTTCAACATACTGCAAAACTAATTGCTCTTAAGAAGATCACAGGTGGCAGAGATCTTATGCAGTTATTTATCATTCATGAAGTTTACTTACAGCATTCACAGCATAGATCGGCACCATCCATAATATTCTGCAACAAATAAACCACTCAAAACTCTCAGAACATTTACTTGGCTAGACCGACAAGAAAACAACAAAATGGTCTACATTATACAGTACAGTGAAATACAAAATGATTAAACTAGAACATTATAATTTATATTTGGAAATAACTAAAAATCTATATATAATTAATCTGGATTATAAAGCAAGGAATGAACATATATCTGCAATTTTATTTTTCATTATATCAGTGACATCTAGTCTGTTTGCAATAATCTGGCTGATGAGTATAATAATGTCATGGCCTAAATTCTAATTCAGTGATTACCTGATAATATGGCGTTGAAGGTGTGGTTGCGTATAATGAATGACGTGTTGAAGAATTGACCAGACTGCGATGGGAATGGCTAACAGTACGAAAATCCCTCCAATGAACCAAGACTGTAGTTGTTTTTCGACACCGTGCAAATGGAACTCGACGATTAAAATTGGCAAAGCCACGAGAATAGTTAACACATAGAGTCCCATTACGAGGGGGCGAATCCAACGCCTCCAGCGAGACAAAAATCTTCGGCAATCCATTCTCAGCGCGAATAATATGTTACAGGAAGTGTCAGTAGTTTGAGTTACATCCTAATGAAAGGAATAGATTGATAATATTTGAGATAAAACGAATCAACAAATGTATTAGTCATTCTGGTGATAGATATCGTTCCTCGTCCCATGATCTGTTTGTGTTTATGCGAGATCTAACAAGGCGGAAGCGTTGTTTCTCTGGAGGTGTAAATTTTCATCATGTATATGCTGCTATTCTTGTTCCTTAGAGTAGTGTACAGACTGGGGGTTCTGGTCCACCCCCAGTTATCTACACTATTCTCTCCGAAACAGCTTATAAGAGCGTACATTTGGTTAGGGCTACCCGGAGTTGGCGTTACTCTTCTTCTGGAACCACAAAACAAAACACCTGCCACAACAATCTACAATATACCACTGGAATCACAAATCAACAAATACACCCTCCTACGACAATCTGGAATATACAGCTGGCTCCATCGGGCAACCAAATATCCCCTCACAGACCATAGAGCACGCCCCTAGCCACGAAATACTAGAAGAATTGCGAGCATCGGCAGAACGAGAAAACAATCAGGAAACAATTGCAGCCGAATACATGGTTGTAGAAGACTACACATCCACAAAACTAGTACAAACAAAATCCCCCAAAGCACATGAACTGGTACGCACAGCGTCCATGGAAGAGTATGTATACAAATGCACCCATTTTGCAAGGACAACCTTTCGAGGGGCAAAACGTACTGTTCTCTTTCTGGAGCTGGCTGGATCCGAGTTTGCAGCCTATGGACACTTCCTGGAAAAAGAGGTCGAACGGCTATTGGAACCACTGGAAAAAATACAGGGCCCAATAGTATGCAAGTTGGGTGCACTCAGCTGACAAAGCACAAATTCAGACCATAGTTGCTGTAGTTAGAGTACACAAGCAATCGCTGGTTCGGGTCAACACAAAGCAAGCCATTGGGCTGCAAAAAGAAATGTGCTGATTTGCACAAAACAATCCACACAAAGCAATCCACTGACCCAACAAATACGCTGGGTCACAATCCACCTGTCCAAACCAACAGAGCAATCCAGAAACCAGGCTACACAAATCAATTCACTGGTCTGTACAAAGTAATCCACTGGTCTGTGCAAAACAATCCACCGGGCTGCACATAGCAATACAAAGCAATCCACTGGTCTATGCAAACAATCCACTATCTATTTGCCCAGTAGATACGATCGTGCTCCAGGAGCAAAACAATATCTGTATGCTGCACACGGCAAATAGATGTCCACGTACTGTTCAATGTACAGTGGGCCACAACACCACCCATGCATTTTTCTGCATTCTCGTTCGACACATGGCCAACAATTTCATTTCTAGGGCCGCCAGACGCTGTGGTACTTACTGGCGGGAATTTCCGGAAACACTGTGGGATTCTTTTTGTATTCTTCTAAAGCTGCCACAAATAGATCTCGATTGAATTTTGGTAGACTCCTTCCTGCGCGACAAATATCTCCGACGGATAGGGCCATGTATATACTATATCTTTCTGTCTATATGGTAGGAGTGTGGTAGGAGTGTGGAATATTATGGTAGGAG
>CM067353.1:53124388-53149388 GCA_034190875.2 Urechis unicinctus | reverse complement strand
ATGTATATTTAGACTATGATAAATATTTATACGGCGAGAACGACCAGGGACCTTTCTTACTACTAGCATCCATATAACTTGGAACTAAACAAAACTCTTAAAAGACTTCTCCATTGTGAGCATTTCCTATCAGGTATAACGATTCGTATTAGAACAACACACACTCGCACTTTGGCCACTACAAAAATCAGCAATCACAAAATGACAAATATGCATACTAATCACCATGAAATTACGGCTATGTTTCTGTCGGTCTAACTGGCTGTTGGTCTGTCGAACACTTGAATATATACAACATCTAACTTTTACCTCAATGATATGCTATGTATAACAATTAACGCGCTTAATTACTGTTCAAAACTCGCAAGTCAATACAACATAAACTATTAAATAGACACGCCCATGTAACATATAAATCTACATATTAATCAGCTAGTATTAAATACAAGCTACTCCGTATTGTTGAACTTGGGCTTACCAGCGGTAAATGAGGCACTGGCTTTAGTAAGTGAAAGTTTAGCAGCATTTGTTAACAATCTTGTAGAAAATATGCAAACAAGTAACAGAAATATACAGTTTTTTAAAAAAAAGGAAGAAACTTTGTTCTACGGTCACTCATTGAGTGGTTTAGTGTTAGTTCTTACTCACCTTAGTGAACAAGTGACTATATGGTACAAGTGCAACGACATAACATTTTTTGAAACAATTGTGTCTATATTTTGTCTCCTACATATATAATAAATGGCTGTACATGTGCAAACTCCACTTGGCGCTCTCCACCCAATCATTTCATAATCTACAGGTGTAACGTACGATTAATTCTTAGATCAAAACCTAAACAACTGCATGGAAAATCAAATTTTCCACGAAGAGAATATTCCATGATAGTTATTTGCTATGCATTGCAACCACCTGCATTATTGGTTTATTAAGTAACTTGTACAGAAAACAATATAAACTGTTACCATGGTTATTCCCTCTCACCACGCGATAAAATTCGGTACGTATTCCAGGTCTTTGAGACAGTCCAGTTATATACAGAGTAAAAGGTATGCGATATGTAATTTATCATATTGAAGCGTTTGCTCTAATCTTACCTGGGCGGAGCATTCTATATATTTACATACAGCCGTAACCCATTTCGTGCAAGTGTAGATATCAATATTCATAACAACTAACAATTATCTCACATGATATCAATATATACACAAGTTGTTGTAAAGCATTGGCACTGGCACTCTGTTCAACCTTTAATTGTCGATAAGGGTGTCATATAAAACGCCACCGGTCGCTAGCGTTCCATTCTCGTCCTGCGAAATATATATCCACGTTTCTATCACTACTAAGCATAGCATAAAACAAGTTCATCAACGTAACCGATACTAAATTCATACACAAAATGCTACCTTCAAAATGAAATGAAATTGTGGCCATGTATGGTAGATTTCCCACTTGTGTCTACAGGAGATATAACGGCCAGTAGATGGCGTTGAAGACGAGGAATAGGAGCGGAAAGAGAATGCGGGAAAGAACATCGACCATGAGGGCTTTATTATGCTTCATTTTGTAACACCATCCGCTGCTTGAGGGTGTACGAATACGCATGACCGCAGCGGGGGCCGTGCATTTAGCGCTGGAGCTACCGTGGTTGGCTGCCCCATCATCGGTTCCTGGTCCATTTGACAGTGACATGTTTTCCTGTAATCAGTGGTACTAGCGTCATATATGGTTACCAAGCAAATACCAATTATCCAAGTGTTTAAAATCTTATAATTATTATCATTTATAATTTATAGGTATGCAAATAATTTGGGAATAAATGTGCAATATTGGGATTAAAAAATTTACTACAAACATTGGTTAATTCAATCCTGAGATTAATTCATAATATTAGTCGATGCTTATAATTCTGTCACCGGTTGGTAAAGTGGGGAGAGAAAAAGAATTGAGAATGAATCTGATTCCTAAAAGTAGAAAAAATTAATCATCAGCGATATATATATATATATATATATATATATATATATATATATATATATATATATATATATATATATATATATATATATATATATATATATATATATGCATATATATATACATACATTATATTATATTTGCATGCATACATATATATATATATATATATATATATATATATATAAATATATATATATATATATATATATATATATATATATATATATATATATATATATATATATATATATATATATATATATATGTATATATATATATATATATAAACACACATGCAACATTCTCATGAAATGCACACAGTGTACGCACAGACGCGTAGATACACACACGAGAGCACACGCGCCGCATGATCGGGAACTACAGGAAAAATATTCTACGATTTGTTGAATATTAGTGGCAATATTTCAACAAATGATTATATACTGGTGAATACATTAGCAGAACAAGAGCAATGAAAAAAGATAGCTTTACACACCGTTCCATGCATAATTGGACATTATTGATAGAATACATGCATATGCATATATACTTTTGTTGCCAATAGCTACTTTCTTTATCAAAACCAATGCAGATGTTAAACTACATCTTCGTTTTTATCAGTTGGCAATAACACGTGATAAGACAAAGCGTCATGATGTTTGCAACCGTTATGATCCTCGAGCAAGATTCGTTCAACGTTTTCTATGTAGCCGTGTAACGAACAAAGCTTAATCGCATTGTATCCAATAGTGTATTATACAGCCACTTAAACTTCTATGTTAAAGATGTGGAGATAATTCGTCATAGACAGAGGAGCTTAAAAATGGAACTAGAAATTGAGCGAACATTAAATATAGTAAAATCGTGATAACCTTTATCCTGAGATGAATTGAGAGGAAATCTCATCAGTCCAGCAAAATTGAATGAATCTAGTATCACGCAATTTCCATGCTAAATATGTGATCAAGCATTATTCATTAACACCATGGCATGCAGATTGACATACAAATATACAGACAGAGAGGTGCAACAGGGCGGGTACCCAGTGCAAGATCATCTCAACGGCGGGGGACACATGTTATACACAACATTGCAGAGTACATTGTTGGTGTATAACGTAGATTAGAGCAGACGAAACAGAAAAACAAAACCAACACCAAGATAGCACCAAGCGGGTTTTTTCGACATCACAATGACGGCCATTACATTGGGTTCATCCCATTGGTTGTCGTCTTCTGTAGCCACATTGGCTGTGGTGTAGGCGGCTTCCGTCATACTCTCAGTCTCGCCACATCCCGCCTTAATGTAACGAGAAGACACGAGAATAGAGGAGTGACACGGGCGAACACGAAGTGACAGCCCAAAACAACACAGGGATCAGTGACACTTAACCAATGTCAATCGTCACAAAACAATGCAATCATTATATAAGAATACGTCATGTATATATGTGATACAACCTTAAACACTCTTGAACACGAATTAAAAGGCATGTGACATTAACTTGACGTCACTTGCCCGGGACGTCACGAACTACACACGTGGGAACATGCCGCTAAGGGTCAGAACTACTCGACTTAAGTTTTCGCCCGAAACTTACTTTGAAACACTAGATTCGTATATCATACGTTGGTATGGTAATATTACCAATGACACTTATAAGAATCGAGGCTATTCCACAATTTCCCCAAAAAGCTAAAAACACTGTAATTAATTGCTTACGATACCACCACTTCTTATTTATAGCAACAACGAAACACGCCAATATAAGGTATCAAGTCAAAACGAACTTGCCATATTTACATAAAGCACGGACATACAGTCTACCGCAACACACCAAGCTAATTACATGTATCACGTACAAAGACACACACCTGTACACATGAAGCACAGTTACAATCCTTGGTGATGCATTTGGCATGCTTGTCGCGGCGAGCCAATACATTGACGACCGAGTATTCGATGAATGCTCCAAAGACGAATACTAGGCAAGTAGCCATCCAGACGTCAATAGCTTTCGTGAAGGAAACTGCAGGCACTGCTCGGCCACCGGAGGCGCCCTGAAAACAAAGCAAATAAAATAAATACCCCACAATCACAATGAACTCGGAACACAAAGTCGCTCGGATACCTAACATTGGATACCGACAGTTTGTAGCGGAGAAAAACATTGCAGTGTCATTATCTCAATCAAGATGCAGCTGCAGCATCTCACAAAATGCGTCGAAGGCGCCACCCTTAGGGCGAAAATAATGGTAGTGCAGTGCTATTAACGACCCTATTATCGCCCAACTACCCACCGCTGGTAATTTCCACCCCATAACCATAGCGTAGACCCAGCTTAATTCATCCTGGACTCTGAGATTTTAACCAGGGTTCCTGCTTAACAAAAGTCCACGAGCGAAAAACCCAAAGAACCCCGTTTGCGTATTCTAAGACGTAATTGAAAGAGGTGGGAAGCCAGAGATTGTTTTTGCACGGACAACAAATCAACGTGCGAGGTGACAAAAATATAATATCCATCCACTGTTGTGGCTATTTAACGACTGGTTACGCTAATTAACGGCATGCCCGTTTTGTGTTTGCATACTTTGCGTTCCTGGGTCCTTATAGTCTTGGTTTACCCCTATTCGCACGAATTCAGACAAGGAGATGCAAGTGATGTAATTAACCATTCTCCCGAGCAGAGGATTTACTGCGTGGGTACGAGCGGCAAACTCGCCGCGGAGATTGGTAATTAACACCCCAGTAATCATGGATGGCAGAATAGAATATTCCTATAGCGGTGAGTACCTCCGAAATCGATTTGATGGTTCAATGATGGGAGATTATTGGTTAATAATAGTGCACCTGAGTTCATGAAAATTATCGTTCGAAGTTTTGCTGTAGAGGATATGTATATTCGAGCAAACGCTATATAGCGGTGGTGATTTGGTATTTAAAAAAAGGTGCATATGACATATACGTATGTTTGTGTGTAATTGTGCATTTTAACAATCGAGGGGATATTCATGAATAAGAAATATTGAAATTATTACCTGCGTCGTGATTGTAAGGATGGTTAGGATTCCGAGCGAGATACGAGCGGGAACAGCGTCAAGGTCGATCCAGAAAGAGACCCATGATAGCAGGACGACCAAGAGACTTGGGAGGTAGGTTGACAACACATAGGCGCGCAAACGACGCTTAAACTTGAAAAAAGCGCGCAGACAGGGGAAATTTCCTGCATCAAATAGAACAGAAATCTACGTGTTGATAATAGTAACACGCGGTTAAGCGATTATGTTTGTGGCCGTTATTCAAGTTATGAGGATAAACAATGGATATATCAGTCACATAGCTTATTCATCGATATCAGGTTTTTTTATTCATGAAATGAACAACGTGAAAACTACAAATTTATGCAAATATTACCTGTGCTGCTAAATTTCTTATGGCAGATTTCATGGGCGACGCCATTCAAGGTGTATTCTGGGAGGGTAATGCTTGGATTAACCTCTACCTCAACAACCCCGACTCCCTCCCTCCATTTGAAAAAGAGGTCCTCTGTCGTGTACGCATCTGTGAATAACAATGAAGATAAGCTAAACCTCCTGATGCAATTACCAGGTTTTCCAGAATCGCACTCATTTATTTAAAGATATAGGTCCGAATGTTCGTGAATGTGGATGTCACAAAGAGTTTGTATTTCCACATTTCACATAAATTTCGTGGTTAAAAAACTTACAGCTGCCGAATTCGATTTTGCACGTTTGGTTGTCCATGGGATATTTGTCCAAGACCATATCACAGGCTAATGTCAATGTCAACCTGGAAACGTCAACACTTATTGGCACAAGGTCAAAGTTGCCTACTTTTTCATTTTGATTGCCAAGAATACCACGATGCATTTCAGGTGTTTACATACTGCGAACTGCAGTTATTGTTACCTGGTTAGGCAAAATCTGGGCATTTTCCATCATATTTGTCTAACTAACATAATAACAGTATTGTGTAAATCGAGCTAACAGAGACAAATTTCAAATATGATTATCAGAAAAATATTATATATGGATTCATATCTCCTACCTTTGGCTGTATAAAATAGTTCCGTCAGGGTCCAGACGTATTAATCTGTTTGGCACAGTAATTGTGTGAAATATTCCAGCTTTCAGGTTGCGTATGAATATATCAGGCGTCCACATTCGGTCAAACTGATTATGGTTCAACGTGATACTGCGATTAAAGCCCTTGTGGCTGTAAGCCAATCTTTCATCTCTCCACACCTGTCTCAGGTAAAGAGTCACTGAGAATTCCTATTAGAAACAAAAACAAATAATTACTCGATATCAAAATAATTATAATATTCGGCTAATAGTTAATGACATTAAATCTTACGCATATATTAAGTATTACTTTTAGCATGAATGGTGTATTTTGCGGCAATTCAAAATGCATTTGGCTCATATATTCAAAAAAATATGTAAATGAGTAGCATTTGCCCATATGAACTTAATCAGATATCAATGTTGATTTCATTTATTAATTCCAACGAAATATGACGATGTTACATTTGCAGACGATATCCTGCACATTGTCAAATGTTAGTTTATCGAAAATATTAATCAAATTTCGCATGATATTCTGTTATGTTACACAAAATAACATTCATTTTGTGCCGTGGTCGTTCAGAAAAAAATGCTAATGCATTCGAGTTACAACGACAATTTCATTTAAAGGACAATCTATGTTTATAACAAAAAAATAAGTGCAGCTCAATCTAAGACGTTTATTCACACATCAATAAAATCTGAAATATCCCCTAAATATCAAATCCCTCTAATAGATGACAACCACGGCGTTGATCACGCGCGGAATACCTCCACGTCTAGCGCTGCATCCATTTTTTGTCTACCTTAATTGGAATTTCAGAAACCCCACTCATCAGTGATGACGAGGGCATACCTATTCATAGCTACAGGGGAAAGAGTCATCATTATTTAGTGGTGCGTGAGCGATTGGTTGAGATTGACATGTTTGAAAGCGACTTTCCACGGCATCTCGTGATAGTTCGGGCTTGGTCGGGCACGTACAAATCTGATTGCCATGAAAGGCATGAAATAACTACTCACCATTTTCACCTCACTGATGGAACTGATGTCATTCACGTTCATGTTAATAGCTACATCCAGAGGGGTCCCTATGGCACAAAAGAAAACAAGATTGCATTTAAATCCTACCCTTAAAATATTCCACGTGAATAACTGACGATTCACGAAGACAAGGTAAGAGACCAGAAAGAAAATGGCTATGACGAAGCCAGTTGTGAAATTCAAGCACGATGAACGTTAGGGGAAATTTGTTAGAGTTAACACCCAGTTAAATCACCCCATGGTAGCGTTGAGCATAAAACCAAAGACTAACTCAAAGTGATATTATTATAGGATCTATTATATGTCCTTGTTGCTGGACACTCCAAAGGTCATTCCCGCTTCAGAAAGTCTTCATTCTTATATTGAGTGTCTGCTAGGCCGGGAATAATGCAAGCCATGAATCGGATAAACTTCTGGAAGGGTGTGTGGGCAGGAATTGCAGGGACTCATTTATTGGATGACAGGGCAGATTTTTCTCAACACCCGCGGCGTCAAACCTATTACCTGTGATTTACATGCTTCAGTGCACCCAACAAGGCCAAATTGCATTAGCCCCTGGTCTCCACATTATTTTCTCCAAACATGGATGAGCGTTTTCTTTATTATGTCCCAAAACTCATCCATGACTAGAAATATTATATGGAGGTGTGTTGTACTGAGGTTAATAAACCGGTTAATATATATATATATATATATATATATATATATATATATATATATATAGATATATATAGAGATATATATAGATATATATATATATATATATATATATATATCTCTATATATATATATATATATATATATATATATATATATATATATATATATATATATATATATATATATATATATATATATATATCTATCTATATATCTATATATATATATATATATATATATTAACCGGTTGAATTGTGATAAATTTTCTAGTTATATATGGAAATGACGGTATAAGATCGGTTGCAGATAGTCTTGAGCATTTAATGACGGTTAATATATACGTTCTCCGGTTTATGTATGTAGATGATAGTTAAAATTGACTGCGTTTGAGGGACGAATGAAGTGGCACATAACTTTTTGGTAGATTGTGGATAAACATGACAGGTCATGTCAAGGTCACAGTAGCAAAACGATGGTGCTTCGTTTCATCGTGCGGCGACGCTGTAGATTAAAGAAATAGTGATTGTTATTGTTGGTGGTGCCACCCATGCAAATCACCTGCCTCGCAAACAAAGCGATCAACTCATCAAAAGACGAAAGCGCTCTTTATATCACTTCAGCTTTAGAACCCCAACCCTCATACGTCAACAAGAATGTCATTACTGCCTCAATAACAATGAGCCCAATGAAACAATAAATGGCCCATGTGGCCTTCAAAATCACTGATTAGCGCTTAATACCTAGAACAAAGTGATTTGCGCGTCCCAGTCAGGGTGAATTCGTTCTCGCGATATCTCGCGTAGCCACGCTGCGAATTACCGATCGTATATTGAGGTACAGCCACGCGGGATTGGTAGAGAACATCCCTTAGCAGGAAATAGCGGGATATCATTTGGTGCAATGAGTCCGACTGGTTGGTTGAGGGGACGGGGAGGCTCTCTCGTTGAATATGAGAAGGGTTGATCCTCTATGGGGTAATTGATTTAATCCACATCTAGACCAAGCCAAAGTAAGAAGAAGGTTGGGTGAAGTGTCCAGCACACCTAGTTGGTCAAAGATGGAAGTCTGTTAAATTGGCACGAACGTTGAAACTCTTAAACGCTCGAGTCTCGGCGGACCTTCACATACGCACCTCATTAGCCTCGACTCACAAGCAATCAACAGTGCTTGCTCTAGAGTCTGAGTAGTACTAGAGATCGGTGAATTAATGGCATTGTCCTGTCAGACAAGTAACTAGGGACTTTTCACCATAAGCTTCTTACATTGTCGATCAGATATCACCATGAAAGATCGATATTAGCAAACATCTTAGACGCTGCATGAAGCGATTTTATTTCGCCATCTCGTGACAGGCCCATTCGTATACTTAAACAGCTTAAGAAACCAGACCTATGACTATCATTTTCCATTGCTACAAACGACCCATTGATATACCGACCCATATTGGCGGAAAACCCCCACTGACCATTACATAGGCCCCCCCCCCCCCCCCCCCCCCCCCCCACCATAACCCACGGGGAGTCCGACCTATTTACAATGAATAGTTTGATAAAAACTTCTGTAAATATATATGTTTCTAAGCACCTGACGGCTTTAGACACCCACTCGAAGAACGCTATATTGACAAATATGCCTCCGCTATGATATTGTTAATGCCAAACACGATGCAGATCACTGAAATGGACGATTACCGAGTTCTGATTGATTGCTATAATTTAGAGAATCCATTCAAATATTTGCTATTCGGTACAATTCAGCAAATTGTGATACAGCATGCAACGATGATCTGATTTATATAATAGACATCCATTTGACAGTTACATATCGGGATTTGAACATTCGACTCCTCTCGTAAGTTATAACGATGATAATCATAAACAGGTAGTCCCTCGATGTCCGGGTTTGATATTAATCCGCAATAGTGACCCGCCTACATCCGGGTAACCAGCGTCTGACTCACTTTCGTCCTCATCTAGAAAAAACATCTTGATCACTAAGCAGATCATGCTTCGGTAGACCCAAAACGTATATACCTTGTAGCAGGAGGGCTTATTACCTAGGAAGGGTAGCTTGGATGATGAGGGGAGGGTGGATAACGAGGGTTGTCTGGAGGGCAAGTCAATACAGATTGCAACCCCACACTAATTAGACGCTTAAGGGCATTTCGAAGGGTGTCTCCCCGATAATATTACCCTTACAAGTGACGCAGAAAACTTGACGTGGTACATTAACGGCAGTACCTTGGAACAAGACACATGCGAGCTAACAACGCCCACCCTTGAAGTTAACACATCATCAAATCACATCGAATCAACTGCAATAGGGGAGTATAACTGTATGATATACAATCAAAAGTAGGTCAATCAATATCAGTTACAAAATAACCATACCTGTGTCAGCTCCCGGTCGCGTTCGACTGTTGTATTTGTCTTCGTGAAGCAAATCTTCCACATAATCCGAAAGCGCTCTACATACAGCAGAACAGAGAGACTCCATTAAGCCGCAAAAACTATGCATACACCAACAATCTGAGCAGTCGTAAAAGAACAAAAACGAAACAAATGTGCACTTAAACGACGACTTTTTCTCATCCATACACCACCGACACAATAAATATATCGAATGCCAGAACGTGTATGGCAGACAGATCGTGTATACAACAACCAGAGGACGCTTTCATACTTCATCGATTAATCTTAATGCACTATTCATGAAATATATCGATGGCGTTAGAATCTAACTTGTTGTTGCATGCAAAATACAGAGAAAGTGGCTCGGACTGTATGATCACTATAGCTCGTGTGATAAAGAGCATAAAAAAGAAACACAACATACAAATTGGATATTGGGTAGCAGACAAAGGGAACCATTGGGGATGAATAAGTGCACATATATATATGTATATATGTATATATGTATATGTATATATATATATATATATATATATATATATATATATATATATATATATATATATATATATATATATATATATATATATATATATATATATATATATATATATATATATATATATATATATATATATATATATATATATATATATATACATGGCTGACAATTCAATCAGGTTACAAAGTGTGATTTATTTGCAAAGCAGGCATAAATTCATCTGACGTAATTCCATTCCACCTGATTCACAATGCAATCATCATTCACGTAGATTGTACCATATTATCGTGTCTTGGCCTGTACCATTCACCGGTAGTTATTATTCCGAAATGTAAACCCATAACGGTTTCGTCAGCTTTCCAGAACATCAAAAAAAAATTAAAATATCCCCTCATGTTACGTTTAGTACCAATAAATTATAGAGAAAAACAAATATATCATTTGAGTGGCACGTGTAGGTGGTGGCAGATGTCTGACCGACTGACCGGTGTGAACCTCGTGCGGTGGTTGATCAAATGCTGCGATTCACAATGGCGGTTTAATGGAATCCCATGTCCTTGGCATATTATCATCAAGAACGGGTTTCACACAAATCCCAACCCCAATCGCCACGCAATAGGAAGACATCCCAACAGAAAGCCTGATCCAAAAAGTGACCGTTGATCCTTATTTGATCACTAGATTAGTGTCCTGGGCAATAATCTTTTGCTCCTAGGGGAGATGAAAAGGCTATTAATAACCGTGATAGTGTAATTTAGAAAAACAGTGGTAAACTAAACCAGACAGCAAGTGCATTACCCAGCAGAAGTTAGGTTGTGCAGATTTGGACGGGTTTTTGGATGATTCTCAAAAAATAAAGGGTACTTCCGTGGACCGGTGAGTAGGTGCAGGATTGAAAACAGTGAAAGGTGGCGCAATACAGAAAACAAGGTGCCCGGGCTGACACCTGTGCTTAACGGACCCCTGTTTATACCGCACACACGTCTACCTTGCTAAAACGGACACTTATTCACAGTCTATTGATGTTCTGTTAAATACTGCTCTGTTGTATAAGACTATCTTCGAGGGTGTTAAAGACCCGGATACCATGCACTGAGAGTGGAGAATGATTAGCGATACCTCACTCATGGAATTCTAAACAATGATGAAATAGAACTTTTGAAATTGCCTTGTAGCGGATCGGACCAAGCAACAATAAGCGCAAATAGCACACCAATGACCTCTAAATATAACAGTGATTATACTGAATTTCGAACTGCATATGATAGAGTGCAAATGGCCAATGGAAAGGAACGATGCTTAACATTGAAGACGACATCATGGAGAAAAGGATGATTCTGCCATAAGGAAAATATATCTTGCTAACATCTGGTAGATTCAGGATGATATGAAGGTAATACAGGCAATAATTGTTGAACAATACTAACCTACTGCTGGCGTCGACGAGCAATGAAGATGCAGATAGGACGATTATGGCGGACACAATGGGTTCAAACCTCCCGTTGAACGCCATAACGATGCCGCGAAAGCCAAGATGTGATACGAACCCGCGATCTCAATCAGCTACGTGGTCACTCCTGCATCACATAAAGGTGTCAACATCATTATGATAGCCAAATAGAATCCGTTATGACGGATCCCATGTTAAAACCGTGGCTTTGATTCATTGGGTACTGCGACAGGTCATGTGACCAGATGGCAAAGGGGATATGAATTTTCGCGGGAAAACATGACATGTTTTTAATTGAATTATGGCTGGTTCAGAGGAAAACCATCAGGCGTTTTGTTTCACGGGCAAAGCTTAAAAAGAAATGCGTCTGCCGTGACCCTTTCACCTGTCGCGATGGAATAGAATGCCGAACGATAGGATAGAATGCCGAACGACGCATGAAAAAACATTACGCTGTCGCACGCCTTAGGTCTAATCGCTCACAACGCTTGTGAGAAAAACTGCGGACACACCATTAGTCATTAGCATAGAATTACAAGCACACCCACACGCTCACAAACATGCACATTAATAATATTACAACAAACATCCAACATGCTTTAATCGACATATTTCATCCCTAAAGCAAAAACATCAAGATTGAGTTAACACCCATGTTAATCATCTTTCCGCATTGCCCCTACCCCAAACTCCAACGCGTCGTAGGTCGAAATAATCTGGTTACAGTGTTGAAAAACGAGCACCCAACGCTACCGACTACGTCGAAGGATTAAGTCGTAATCCGCAAGTCTACTCATGGTGTCCACCTTGATTGCCACGCCCTCTAGGTCAAGTCAGGTCGTTCGTCAAAGCTCTGACATGGCTTGTAAACAACGCCCAGAGTAATCTGTGTGTTTGGGGTAATAATTGTACGGACCGAGAAGGTGTTTGGGGCGGGCGAGCAGTGTGGGAACTAGCAATCTGCTTCATATTCTATAGATAGTACATATAACTTCGCATTGTATGCAGATCACATAAAGACGTTGGTAAATAGATATCTCTATTAGGGCGTGGCGCTTGAGCATGTGTGCGCATGCGCTGCAATTCAAGCAAACACAAAGCATTTTGAGCGATAAGTGACAGATATTGATTTGATTGCTTTGAAAAAGCACCCATTTACAAACGCATCCATCAAATCATTATTATTCAATCCGGGTGGATACATCCCCCATCTCACAATCGATTAACAAATCCACCCACCTATTCTTTTTTTTTGTTCATACAGTTTTCCAACATTACATTACCCACCTTCTCATAATATCACCATCTTTTCCTATATTCATCCATCTTTCCATCCATCTCTCCACCAATCCACCGCTTTATCTATCCATTCAAGTTTCCATCCATGCATACACTCATCCGTTCATCTATTCATCTTACCACCAATACATCACAAAACAACATACGAACAACACATATACACACACAATCCTCGAGGTTTTACCCATTGAGTCGCGGTATGAACTTGCACACCGTTCGTCAGTGTAAAGCCGCGGATCGAGAACCCCTAGAACCCGTACACCTGTCCACACTGATCGATACATCGAGCTGCGCCCTGTAGAATTCCAGGTGTGGTCTCCGTAATCAGAAGCCCTACTGCCATCAATCCGGTCGCACCTAGCCGATATTAGTCCATATGTCATTATTGAAACGCCCTTTATTTGCACTATACTACATGTACATACATTTGATACTGATATATATATATATATATATATATATATATATATAGAGATATATATATATATATAGAGATATATAGAGAGATATATATATATAGATATATAGATATATATAGATATATATATATATATAGAGAGATATAAAGAGATATATATATAGATATATATATATATATATATATATATATATATATATATGTATATGTATCTATATATATATATATATCTATATATATATATATATGTCTATATATATATTTCTATATATCTATATTTATATGTATACATATATATATTTATATATATAATTATGCATATATATATAAGTATATACATACATCTAATATGTGTATATATATATGATATATATATGTATATAAATATATACAAATTTGAATATGCATAAACATATATATATTTTTATACATTAACATATATATTAACAAACATGCCGAATTCCCCAGAATCAACACGCATGAGCAGACAGCCGAGCGAAAGTTTACGAGATATTTTTCCTCCTAGTTTTCACCCTCCGTTCGAGGCCCAGCTCCGACCAGCACACCTTCATCTCACCCCACTCCTCGATTGCTCTCATAAATATGACATAAACGCAATGCAGAGCCACAAGCGCACAGGTGACTTGCAAGCCACATGGGATCCCCACCAAGCTGCCTCAAAGGACTGAATAATAGCCATGTCTTTTCAAAGGCCGTTCTAATCACAGTGAAGTACTTTGCATTGCTTCGTTGCGTGCGAGTCTACCATAATATAGAACTTTTGCTTGGTAGCAAACGACCGTGGATAGAAGAACGAAACTTTGTCTGGGATCGAGCTACAAATTACACCATAGATCCAAAGCTGATATTATGACACTAGGTCTGATCAGGCTTGATCTATAGGTTTTGTTAACGTTGCCAAATATGGAGTTGATGTCTACGTTACAACAAAAACCTTTCTTAGCCAGTGAAGGTCGTGGAAAATCAGAGAATGTCATCTGTGAAGCGGGTTAGATAACTGTGCATATGTCAGGTATTTATTCTAGTGAGTATTATGTGCATTTTATGTCAGTATACGTCAAGGGCACCCGACCTATCTCAAGGTTGTTAAGGTCAGGGGTATATCAGTGAATGTAATTGGTGAAGAGAAAATGGGTCAGAAAATTATGCATTACATGGTAGTGTCACGACATGGCATCTGAAAAGACAATATTTCAATTATTTTTTACAGCTAAGGGGTCGCTGACTCCGGCTTTATTCGTTTATGAATGACTGAAATCAACCGAACAATATCAAAGAGCTTAATACATTGATTTAACCAATTCTGTATAAACAGTTTTCATTAATGTTATGTTATTATAGGGTATAATAAATCGTCGATACTACCAAGAGCAAAAATAGGTCTGGGGTTGTAACAGCATGGCTTTGTTGTTCAAATGGGAATACAAAGGTCACAGATAGTGCCTAAGTTTTAAAAAATAAATAAATAGTGACGAAAATCCCCTTTTTGTTGAAAACTAGCAACACAAGACACCCATAAATTGCATGACATACTTCGTGTCACTCGTGGGAGGGGTTACTCTCATCCAAAACATTTTTCATTTGCAAGATTTGTCTGTAAAATACGATGGCTGTAGTATAGGTGGATTCACCAAGCTCTCTTAAGGTCTATATCTCACTTGTGGTTGAATTCCTCCTGTACACAATGTCATCGACTCTACACTAATTCCTTAAATAAAGGTCTGCTGATAATGGAAGATCACAGAGATGCTGCATGCTTTATTTCTTCTGCAAACAGTGAAATGGAAGCTCTTAATGAAAACTTCATATCATGCCAAGGGATGATCGAGTTAGTTGGGAATAACAAATGCACCGATTCCTCATTCAATGAAGCACAGTGAAACCATTAAGAGTCTTCATAGAAGTCATCCCAAATATATATTCCCACCTAACCACCCGTCCAACTATAAATGGTATCTGTAAAGAGCTGTCGTTCCCAAGACTATTTCCGTGAATTTCGGAAGCACTGTTAATAATACTTTTTGATTCTATCAAAATCAATTTAAACATTGGTTGTCAGATATGTAATCGGCACTCATGAAAAGGGCTTTCAATTATTCTGCAATCAGGCTTGCGTTTAACATTCCTACTATAATATCATTCGTATCGTCAGTGAATGTTTTCGTATTTGTTTGTTTTTTTACCGCTACGGAATACGATCCAGGCGATGTGAGTGTCAGAAGAGGTTACTCCTACGACATGCCCCAGATCAAGGTAACGCAGTCGACAATAGTCACAATACGACGAATAGGGTCTGTAGCATTAACATGTTGTAGCATAAGTAGCATTTCTGTCCCGCATTTGTCACGACTTCTTAATAATGCAGAGCGAGCTTCCGAAAGCCAACCAGCAGCTGGCTACTGGGCATGTTTCCTGGCGCAGCCGAGGCACCATTTAACGGAGCATGCCGCAGAAGGCACAATGCCATTAACCGACATGAATTATACAGGTGGCGTTATTGTGATTGGCGTCGATGCAGCGAGCGTAATTCGTCCCCTAGTTTGTTCACTAGGTCGTAGCGAAATGTAGTATTAAAATGCCATATCGGCAGAACTTCAATGCTTATATTTATGAGAGAATTTTATTGATATATTTTTTATGCGTCTGTGAGTTATTTTACAGCGCATGCGCGCAATGAAAGTAGCAAAATGACGGCAAGCATAAAGTGGTTAATCATTCGTTACTCCAAGATAAAGCCATCAATCTATTTAATAGGGAAAGAATTCAGCAGGCAATCGCATTGATGTATCGCCATTTTAGATAGCATACCGCCCCCAAAAAAATAATTGCCAGGAAAATTGGCCAGTACAGGATGTGGTGTGGTTGTTTTAAGGGAAATAGGTGGGGGGTGCACTCAAAAGTTACAGGCACGACCGAAAAATCAAATTTCACTAGAAACCGAACTTAATTTGACACTGATAACCACGTACCAGAATGCTCAAAACGTGTATATATGTTCCTTAATATATAGAATACTGTGTGTTATATGTATTTATGCTGAAATTGGTTATTATTTCCTCAGGTCATGCGCCGGGATACATATGGGAAATACAGAGCAACAGCGGGTTGTGGCTGAATTGCATCTTTCATACGCTTCATTAATTGGTATGAAAGCAATTAAAAAAACCAGTCGAGGGTCTGGGAAATATACGCGTTTTTTAAGTAGGCCTCAGATCACACATGAAATGACCCAGTACAGCAAAAATGTCGGTCCAACGTGTGATTAATTGATGATTTGGTCGCTTTGACAGCGCGGGTTCGGTGTTTGAGGGCGTGAGTGAATGCGGCTACGCTGTTTTAGACAATAGCAGAATGATGAAAGTGATGATGACGATGATTATGATGGTAATGATGATGTTGATGATGATGCCATGAGGGTTTTAGTGATGATCATAATGATGATGCTGTAAACGATTGTGATGATGATTAGGGGTTTTGTCAAGATGGTGATGAGGATAATGAAAAATAGAGATGATGATAATCGCGATAGTGATGACTGTGATAACAACGACGGTCGTAGTAACCAGAGAAATGTGATGATTAGAGAATTGACGATGATGATTACTGTTATAACAATATAGCTACCACTATCATTATATATATGATGATGATGATGATGATGATGATGATGAAAATAATAACAGTGACGATGATAAATAATGACGAACACTACAATACGGTCCTGGAGCAAAGCACTCCTTTATTAAGAGTTCCATTTTATGAACAAGCTCTACATTACCACCCCCCCCCCCCACCTCATTCTATGCCCCAGACTATTGCATTACTCAGCACAGATCCAGTCACCTAGACGACACTAATACACCATCAGCGCATGGGCTAATCATATTGAGGCTCAATATGACCGCTAATTTCTCACAAATGACCAAGTAATGTTACCAGAAGCCAAGGACGGGTAAAGTTAATTAAGTGCATTTTAGCTCCAACCTTTCCTCATATAATGCTTTCTTATCGACCGCTATGAACAGCAATATTCTTCGGTGCAATATTGCAGATTTGTGTATATATTTCATTCTATTAATTGTAACAATCTTTAATAATGGTGATGGTAATTTCAGAAGATATAACATCGATATTTTTGTTACCTGTCATGAAGAACAATTTTGTACTTGGAAATGGCATCTTTAATAGATCCGGTAGCCCCAGCAGTGATCCGCATCGTCTACATAACTCCTGTATAATGCCTTATAGAATACAGATGCACAACCAATATCAATTAGTTATTTTTAAGCAATACATTCATTTCCTTTGCTTTCATAAATTTTGTTTGACCCAGCCCTTGCGAATACCAAAATTATGTTCATTAAACAAATACTGTACAATAGAGTAGTGGTAAGTGGTGAGACGTCGCTGTTGCAAGCTGAGTTGGTTGGTTAAATAGATTGGACTGCAACGGAATATGGATGTAACATTACTGCTGTGTATACTTGGTTAGATCAGGGTACTGATTATTTACTCTTTCTGACGTAAGCTGCCAATTACTTTCCTCTGTGCCACACCAATGTCATCAATATCACAAGGTTATACAGGCACAATCCAATAAATGCTTACTGAGCGGTTAATTGCACGACTGCACCATTACCAGGTAATATAAACGCGTTGTTAACAGACAGGCTTAAGCGGTCTGCTAAATTATCGTACATTATATAACCGAGAAATTAATGCATTTTGCATGTGTGTAAATATTGGATAAAGGCTTTCCTAATGTCAATATTGTTAGGAGACATCGAGTCCCATTATGCCTTCGACCGATTTATCTAACAAAGTACAATTCATTAAAGACTCATTTCAAAAGAAGAACACATCTAACATGAGAAACAATATACTGGGATTGTACGTCTAGCATATCTTTGTTTACACTGCTAGCAAGTGAACCACTGATTAACCAAAGGGATGATTTTGACGATAATTTGCAGATAAATTATAACTTGCAGTCAGCGTTTTTATTTATAATCCTATACAATGATGGATTCTATAGGCAATAAAATAATTCTCCGGATACTTTATCTAGGTCGATGTTAATACTTTATAACATACCCTTTTCCGGAATTTCCCCAATGGGAAATATCTAAATCTCCAGAGATCGTTCAAATAAGCCCAGTCAGGACCGATATAGTATAAATACCTTGTAAGGGCACAATAATAGTTTCAAAGACACACTAGCCACAAGGGACAACGCAACTGAACTTGCCGAATATAAATCAATGCCATTTCACCAACGTAAATAATAAATACCATCTCAGGAATGATGATGGTTTCATGTCTATGTTGATGTCGTATACAAACGGGAGTTTATATATACATACAACTGATTAAAAGGTAAGTATAATAAGATTATTTATATTAACGTAGAGTGAGCTTCTTCAATAACAACCACACCTTGCATTTTTCAGCTTGACATAAGTTGTAGCTATCTTCGACCCCTAAAAAATACACTCATTAGTCACACAGCCACAGTAATATCCGGCAAGAGCTTGCTCAACCAAGTCATCTTGAGCAATTCAATTATTGCCACGATCTTCTTAGAGGCAGAATTAACATATAGAGTGTGGGAAGCCAGTGAACGATTTGCGCAATATGAACTCCGTTGTTTTTCATCACAGCTGTATGACTGTATTGAGTTCAGGAACGTAGGTGACTTCAAGCGGATGCGTTGCTTATCATAACATGCGTTGGAGGGGGTACGTTTTGCAAATGTTTTACGCTGCTGTTTGCAATGAAGAAACTTCTCGGCTTTGAGCCAATGTCTATTCCTCACTAAAACTCCAAGAACTGTCATGTCGTCTTCCTGTGCAATAAAACTTGCCATTGTGGATACCCATGAATTACAGACACACCTGTGTATAACGTACATATGTATTGAATGGATACCTGTTAATGACGGACATATGTGTTAAACGGGAACCTGTGTATAACGTGTATCTGTGCATAATGGATACCTCTGTAATACGGACACCTGTTTGACGGAAATCTGTGTATAACGAACATCTGTGTAAAACGAATACCTGTACACAGCGGATACAGCTGCTAAGATAATATCGAATAATATCACTGCCTCTTATGGATTATGGACAACATGATTTAACTCCTCCAATGTAACTTTTATGATTAACTTTTCAAGTCACCCCTCAGTTTAAAATCGCGATAAACAAACCGATTAACCCCTCGGTATGATATCACGACCAGCAAACAGAATAACCCCTCGGAATGATATGACGAGTAACAAACGGAGTAACCCCTCGGTATGATATCACGACCAGCAAACAGAATAACCCCTCGGTATGATATCACGAGTAACAAACGGAGTAACCCCTCGGTATGATATCACGACCAGCAAACAGAATAACCCCTCGGTATGATATGACGAGTAACAAACGGAGTAACCCCTCGGTATGATATCACGACCAGCAAACAGAATAACCCCTCGGTATGATATGACGAGTTACAAACAGAATAACTCCTCGGTATGATATCACGAGTAACAAACGGAGTAACCCCTCGGTATGATATCACGACCAGCAAATAGAATAACCCCTCGGTATGATATGACGAGTTACAAACAGAATAACCCCTCGGTATGATATGACGAGTTACAAACAGAATAACCCCTCGGTATGATATCACGCCCAGCAAACGGAGTAACCCCTCGGTATGATATCTCGAATAACAAACCGAGTAACCCCTTGGTATAAAATCACGACTAACTAACCGAGTTACCCCTCAGCGTAACATCACAATCAACCAAACGTCTGACCCCCTCCGTGAAACAACCCGATTAACTGACCTATTAATATGTAATATCGCGATCAACTAACCAAGTGACTGCCCAGCATACAGCACGTGTCAAGCTCCAGTACAGCCGCACACGGTCTAAATGGATGCTCCAACATTCGTTCTGCCCCAGCAGCAATCGCCGCGTGCTGATTACTCAACCAGACTCTCTTATGCGAGTAATTTTACGACTCAGATCATCACAACTGCCAAGTTTAACCCGCATGGATTTCACTGCTCGATACAGTAATTGTTGGCCATTAATCATTATCAAAAAATCGTTACAAGACACGCAGAATTCGCTCCTTACGTGCGACTGTGAAAAAGGTCGTTTTCAAGACACTTGACTAGCTCTTCGTGGGAACACATCAACCATCCGGTATTTTTACAGCGTCCTGCAATGAAATTTTATCTGGTTTATGCATTCGGAAGTCAGAAATGCTACTGCGCTAGCCATTTATTGGTAACGCGCAAGCAGACAGAAGGTCCCATAAAGGCAATTTGAGGATGTCCCAGAGCCGTTAATCCCGGCAACTTCAGCATTCATAGATGCGCAATATAGTTTCCTTAACAGCGCCTCCCTACTGGGTCTTTTTTTTTTTTTTTTTTGCGAATGGTTCGTCGTAAATGCTACCAACTTATTCCCACCAAAGAGATGTGGTCTAATTATGATGGCTTGTATTATGTAGATGGAAAGGCATTATCCCGGTCTGAACAATTGCCATATATGGGTTATAAACACGGTTGTTACCTTAATAGGAATCATAATCATAACTTACATCACAATGTCTCAGTTCATCTCATGTCGTTTATAACGCGGTCGCAATAACCTCATGTTGTTTATAACGTGGTCGCATTAACCTCATGTCGTTTATAACGCGGTCGCATTAACCTCATGTCGTTTATAACGCGGTCGCATTAACCTCATGTTCTTTATAACGTGGTCGCATTAACCTCATGTCGTTTATAACGTGGTCGCATTAACCTCATAAGATTGATAACACGGTCACATACACCACCTGTCGTTGGCAACGCGGTTACGTAAACCTCATGTCGTTGATAAAGCAACTACATTAACCTCACATGATTGATAACACGGTTAGATAAACCTCATAACGTTGATAACGCGGTCGCATAAACCTCAAATGGTTGATAACATTGTTATATTCACCTCATAACATATCGGTCGATATCTACATATATCTTAGTTGCCCATGGTGACTTACATATAAATTATTATGCTGCATCAATTTCAGCCACTGTGTTTCAGCCACTGTGTTTCAGACCGAAGACAATCAGACTAATGTAAGTAAGAGTCAACGGTCGATGACCAGAGACATTCAGACTAATGTAAGCAAGAGTCCACTGTCTGTGACATGACCCTTTGACAAGAGTGTGCTATTTGCATAATAGCTTAGCATTCTTTCAAGATGTATTACTAGGCTGTGGGAAGAGAAGATTTATGGCTGGGTAGCTGAATTCAATTTGAGAATGGTGCGGGTCATTTGATAATGAATGCGAGCGCCAAACTTATATATAATACAAACGTATCTTGTTGCAATAACTACTTGTTTGAATGGATACTTTGAATGATGATTGAATGTTAAAAAAGGAAGATTGTCAATGATTGATGTTTGAGAGCGTACGGTGGCCATATACAGACTGAATGGGACGAACAATACTGCTGTCAAAATTACAGTATACAATATAGTGTTGCATATCGAAATGCAAATTCACCAGTTACAAGTATTGTGGTTGCCGTTTCGCAAGTCGTCTATATATCTGAAATATGATTGTAACAAGAAACAATCGACGAGATTAATGCGTCGTAGATTCGCATAGTGTAGCTGTAATCATGTTGAAAACTATTAGAGCGAATTATAAATAACGCAAGGAAACAACCGGATGGCATATTGATTTTGCTTATTCATATTTAGAGGGTTTCCTTCGTGCAGAATCTTAAAACAATCATAAACTCGTCGATTTGATGTATTCGCTAAGTGATTGATCGCTGCAGAACGGACCGATTCCCTGCAGCATCTAAGGCGCTGACTTTACACATCGTGAAAATGAATGAGGCCAGCGACTGCGATGAATGTGAAATGTATTGACGTATTATCCAGTGTTATATTTGGTGTCAGAAATAATTCAGTCTGAGGCAGACAAAGAACCAAGGCCATTTTGAGCCCCGAGTGATGTTTCGATTACACGGTTCCTTATCTAATCAACGAGCCGTCGAATCGCAGTGCGATTGTTGCATAAATGATGCCTTAACGTCTGTGCTTTATAAGCATTCAGGATCCAGTGAAATCTCTGCGTTGCTGCCACGTGTGCACATTGATGATGCAGGCCCTCTGGCTACCTCGTTATTTTGACAGGTATCATAATGTGCCAAATATGCAAGGGAATCCATCCAAAATCGTATCATTCGATAATACCGTGGAACATGACGTGACAGATAAAACGCGACTGTCAACAGCACATTTGGATAGGCCCAATAACAACATTGCTAATAGTGTCCTGATAAAGCTGATACGAATCGGTTGCAGCGTGATTCGAGCCTTATGAATTCCGAAGCTGCACGCGAACATAACATATAAACATACAAACAATAATTCCATCCATCGCAAATATCCATAGAATTGTTTCTTAGGTTACAAAGCATCATCTTTGAAGGGAAAGTAACGACATTCCTTTTCTTGGTGATATGATCTTCCAAACATACCTTATCCCCTCCCCTACATATACGTCATATAATCATATATATACTCCACCCCTAATGTATGATATACCAACATAGAGATCACGTGTAAATGCGAGCCAATTAACAAACAAACTATCATCCAAAATCTTTAGATCTCGATTTATGTTTCTTAACAGATTGAACGACGCAATAAGACCACCCGTGGCTAATTAAGACCAGGTGTGTTGAAATAATTACAGTCAGGGTATCTAAAACATCGCCGCAAATGGCATGTACGCTGCTTTTACGACATCTTATTACGGGTAAGTAGCAGTAACCAGGTAAAGCTCGGCTTATGATAGCTCAAGCTGACCAATATTTGTATTAGTCAGAATTGCAGGTGACTGATACTTTTTGCAAGACGACTGCAGGTATGTATTGGGGGATTCATAACTTCAAATGGATATGGATATTACAAAAGCACATTAGAACACATTATGTGCCTTCAAGCGACAAATATGAATGCTGCTTTGACATAATGGAACATGATTCTCAGTTCGCAACCACCGTCTATGATACGTAGAATAGCATATTGAACTGAACAAATCTGACGAACTATTATACGTTAGATCGAAAACCCCATGACGTTACAATTGGTTGAGACACTCGTACACAGTACGGTTCTTTCTTTTGGCAGTTTAGCCAATTCGCGCCAGAGAAGAGATTATTGGCTTCCTCAATGACGGACTTCCTGTCGTCGGTATTTGGTAAACGGGCGACGTTTATATTTATGGTTAAAGAGACAATTTCGGTGACCGGTCCAGTTTACATCAAATGATATATCATTACATAACCAATACTCAAATCAATTAACTACCTCATGATACCAGTCCATCGTAATATTCGTACCCTCGGGTGTTAGTAGTCGAAACACAGATTCGTTCTCAATTATAATGGCATTGAACATTGGACATGAGCTCCGACCCGAGCTTTACAAATCCATATCAATCACGTGTCCCAACGTGAACTAGCCAATAGCACAAGGATATAGAATCATAAATGGCCCGAGGGAGTGAGGCTAACAATGAGAAAAATGATATAAGGCTCTTCAAAGAATGACCGCCAGGCGAACTGCCTCATCAACATATGCCCTGAGTTTGATCAAGCCTGAGGTTAGTGTGCAATTCAATTATTGTCCAGATTATCTCCACGGTTGGATTTCCATATAAAGTGGTAACGGGACAGCGACAGTACAAAAAGCTGGTGTTTGGTTTACTGCAATGTAGCATTAGAGAACTACAGCAATGGGGTGGACACGGCATTTATTGCTCTGGCTCGCTGTTCAGGCCGGTATTTGCATGCAGGAAGGACAGCAGTGTTTTGAAAAGAAGTTATGTAGCCATTCCGCATTGCATTCAAATGTGGAATTTTGGGTCATGTTTTACAACAACAGCGTGGGTCGTATTGAAGGATTGACACACTTGTACAAAGGGTAATAGATAGGATTGTTTAAATGCGGAGGCAGTTACAAAACATTGGATGCTGAGATAATTGCATAAAGAACACTCGAGTATGAATAAATCACAACGGCTAGCTCAATATATAGAACTTAATAT
>CM067353.1:53111888-53121888 GCA_034190875.2 Urechis unicinctus | reverse complement strand
CGACCAACCTTGCAAAGTGTATCCGTTCTTAAGGGATGTCCGGCGTGAGAGATTTTAAAGGGGCGGAGCAACAACCTACCACGCTGTCATAAAATGACGTCATAACTGCTGAATGGCATTAACGCAAATTGAGCATGCTCCACACTGGCACGCATTACAGGAGCATCCACAATGGAGTTCACATGAGCCAATCTCATCTTATTTGTTCCGATGATCATTCGATTGAAGTTTATGAGCATTCGATCAAAGTGCTTCCATTACTAGAAATATTGCACATACAATAGAATAGGCAGCAAAGAAACACCATTCCGGGAAATGCAATATAATACGCAGCAAATTTTATGTGCATTCGATCAAAGTGCTTCCATTACCAGAAATATTGCACATAAAATAGAATAGGCAGCAAAGAAACACCATTCCGGGAAATGCTGAGTGAAATGACGATTCGTACACATCACTGAACCCCCATAAAGCACTAGCATATTCCTGTTGATCTCTCTGTGTCTTCAGGTATGTTTTTAATCTCTGAGGTTTTCTATCACCTGTCTACGTATACATCATCAATCACGCGTTAGCATACGCAGGCGAGGTTCATCGATGATCGATTGACCTTCGCGGGTCGTATTCATATATTCAACGTTGATGCTATATTTTGCCAATTCACTATAGGGTCTTCCTGTTCATCCCCCAGCCCCTCCCAGGAGACCCCTGCGCAATCATCTCCTGCTAACCTGCCACCCTCAACCCCCCGCATTTATCAGAGCCCCACACAATCATGGGCTTAAAGCCACGTGAGATACCGTCAGTTGCCCCATAGCAAACACCACGAGGCTTATCCCCAACAATTTTGTCTCATATTACGCCGTTGGACAAAAAATATCCGGACTAAAACCCATCTGGATGGGGGGAATATTGCAGGCTTGTGATGACTGCATTCACTTAACATGGAACTGCAATCGAGGGAAGTTGGAACGAAGCTGTACTTACGCTGTTGTCATGGAGAGCCACGGGGTTAGTGAGTGTGTTTTGTCCTATTCCTGACCTGCTGACACAGAGTATAGGAAACATCAATGAGTTTTGAGTTGAGGGGGTTCACATTATAATCCCAAATGAAACGAATCACCGGTGTTATTAGATGCCATATATGGATGAGGATGATTGAGATGCTTTGGTAGCGTCACTAACGTGTGTCACCCAATTGGATCAAACCCGTTATTCCCGCCGAGGGATTAACACGATGCTGCGGAACAAACTGGTGGGGATGTCAGTAATATTAAGAGCATACGCTTGGAGCTCTCATCTCATACGTATTGGGCGAGTCGCGCGTCTACAAACATCGGACACGTTTGTAAAGAATTGGCTGTTCTTATTATTGAAGATAAGGCTGATAAATACACGGCCGTACGCGGACCTCTGCCAAGAACAGACTCCATCGTCTGGTCTTGTGATTGTCCCTGACATACAGGCGACACGGTTTGCGCACGTGTATAACTGGACAAGTTCATAGATTTAAGTTTGTGACATGTAAAAGTAAGTACGTGTCTGACACAGGTGATCACGCAATTACGGACAATGGTTTATACGTAGGACATAATCAATATATATATATATATATATATATATATATATATATATATATATATATATATATATATATATATATATATATATATATATATATATATATATTTAAATGCATGACATGTTCTGAGTTGACATTAGTATAACACTTGTCCACAATTGAATGATCCCTCAAGGATTCAAGAAATCGGCATTCAATCGCGGTGCTCAGTTTTATTAGTAGTAGGGCTGAGTGAATGTAGTTTGTAGTCCTCTGTCGGTGATTACAAATCATTTCTGAGCAAGTGAACACTCGAAAGTTCCTATGAAAGCTACATAAGAGGCATTCATGTATTCAGTTTTACGTCATTGCGAACAAGTCTACATGGTAACGCCCTCGTTGCGTAGATGGCACAGTCACTGAATGACGATTGCTTGCCAGAAACAATGAAGGCCACATCAATCACTTCAAACTAACATTGTACCCTCGAGCAGTTTTTTTTGATACGTGAGAAGTGAATTAGCAAGGTCACAAACGGCCACTGGAGGCCAGGAAGAGGACATGAAGCAGTGATAAAGTATCCAAGTCCACCTTGACGTGTAAGGTTAGGGTCATTCACATGTGGCGTGCTTTGGTTTTGAAAGACGAATGCGAAGGCAGTTATCTGCGCATGAAAACGTTTAATTCATCTCCATCAAGGAAATGCAATGAAAAAATAACTACATCGTATATTATTACCAAAACTAATACCCTACCGTAATGCATCTACAGCTACTAACTAAGCACACTGTTGGTTTATTTAAGCAAGTCTGTAGTGTTCATACACAAATGTTAGCCATACAATATTGTAGTTGATAGCCAACTACTTCTCTCAGCGATGTCGTTTTGTGTACACTCTCCCATTCCTAATGTCTTTTGTCCATGACTTTACCTATTATGTTATGCACACTTCCCACATTGTTTACAAAACACATCCCTTTACACAAAGCAAGACCGAACTAATGACCACACATTTCATTTATTGTCACCGACACACTGTGGTTGTTAGAAAGAGTCTTGAATTATTGCTATTATAAATTCCAATCCCTTCGCTAGTAATAACTCATCAAAAGCTATAAAAACCTAATATATGTGGGTTGAATGAGGAGAACAAAAGTGTAGGTAGTGGGTAAAGGAGAATGAGGGAGTATGTGTGTCTCCTGATCTGCTAAACATCACCGTAGGTAGTGGGTAAAGGAGAATGAGGGAGTATGTATGTCAGTATAGGAGAATAACTTGTTACAGAAATGGGAAAGTAAAGGAAGGAGGATGGAATGGAAGTATAGTGATTGATTGATTGATTGATTGATTGATTGATTGAGTGACTGATTGATTGATTGAGTAAGTGAGTTACTAATTGAGTGATTGAGTGATTGATTGATTGAGTGAGTGAACGGGTGAGTGTGTGAGTATGTGTGTAAATGAGTGAATGTGTGAGTGAATGAGTTTGGCATATGTGGAGATGAAAAGATGAAGTAAAAGAAATTGAGAATTAGACAAACAAACACAGATATTTTTACTGCAAGAGAGGCAGGGAGAGTGACTGAGAGACACCCTGGAAAGCGTCGATGACAGTTTCAGTCCCAGGAGAAGTCAGACTTGCCTTCTCAGACCCGTACTGTTCTGCTGATAAGCAAGCAGCCTTTCTTTAGCAAAACACACATCATCATCACAGCTCACCCATCCAACAGTAACGGAACCGGCAAATCCTGTAAACCTGGCAGTCTCTATAATGGGAAACGCGGCACCATCGCTAACCTGTTTTTAGTCGGCTTGCTTAATGACTTAGGGGTAATAATATTCGGCCCTTTCTTACTAAGCTGACAAAGACGAATGGTTTTAAAATCACCGGAACGATCACAATAAAATATCTGTAACAATACATCTGCTAAACATCACCGTGCGTTAACGATCGTCATTGATAACATTCAGGCCATGAAATTGCTTCCCAAACCTTCCCTATAAAAGTTGACGCTTGCGCAGTTGTTGCATGGTAGCGGCCGATGGTTGGTGCTCCTGCGCGATACAGATAGACACGCTGCGGGATTGCGACGGACAGTCATCACTTCCCATTGCGTGCTAAGGCGTCCCTGCGGACACACAATCCCCGCTCTGAAACTTAAGTCTTATGCTCCGGTAGCTAAACGATAAGCCGCGTTTGGTTTTATGATCAATTACCAATCAGGAACGAAATATAGACTTAAATCTTATTATGGAAAGCCGAGATAACAATATGCTCGCAAATAGGAGCAGACTGAAATGTCGATGCACTTACACTGCTGTGAATGGTGAAGGTGAAATGGAAGGCCAAATGAGGCTTTATTGGACACGAGGTCACCCAAAGCACTTGGGCAATACACATCATAATAAATGTCACATGACCTCAAACCGTTGACCGTTTTGTTCCGACATGACACGCATGGCCTTGAAAGACGGTGACATATCACGAGGTTTAATGAGAAATTTAACGAGGTCCCGGTCCACGCTGCTGACCGCCCCAAACAAAGAATATAGGCGCGGAAACTTTATATAGATACACATAAATCTGTCGTACATTACGTGTAATTATTCGTTGACAGATAAAACGCATATGGACTATTGTGTGGGTTTCTCAACATGATATGCACATAATGTCTTCCTGGAATAAAGCTGTAACTGTAAATTTCCTGTTTTTGTTACAGTACAATTTTATACCACACATGGAACTTGCAAAAGCAATTGTAAAGGAAGCAGACGGGATGGTTTAGATGTTCCCAGGAAATCTCTTTAAGCGAATCTTCAAGAGACAATATGGAATGAAATATGATACCTTTCGTCCGACAGCATAATACCCTTTTCCTCAATACAAAGTAACACGAAACAAGGCAAATTCCAACTACAATATTTTACCCATAACATGGTGGCCATTCGACCAAAAATTACTATAATTACAAAAGCTCTTTGTCAAACTTGCCCATTTGGAATGCCTTGGTACGTGATTTGATAACTCAAAAACACCAAATGTTAATTTACATGGACGCCGGTAGATCTGGAAAGAAACCACAAATGCCATTGCAAGTAACACTAATATTTAAATATTGTCATACAGCATCGCCAGTTCATCTCCAATCAAAACAGAAAAAGTTAACGTGACGTCGCGTTTAGAAGTGTTCAATGGCATGAACAATGGAAGTTTGTATATACCCTCACCCCATCAGAGATTTAAATACAAATATACACGCCAACAGAAACTCTCAATCATAAATACTGAACTGGTTTGTATTTAAGCATGGTATGGAGAGACAAAACGCTACAGTCTGGGCAACAGAAGCCACGTATTACGCATGTCCTGCATAAAGGTCATTGATCTAGCAAAAATACAACTGACATGAGAATAATTTTAGTACGGTGGCCAATATTTTAACAGAATCATTTAAAAATCAGCAGCAGCCTTCGATCATCCCCACACAGTACCGGCAGCTGCAGCCGTATTCACAGTTCAATGGCTCTACACCTGTACTAACAGAGCGTTTATTGTTAAACAGGTAACTCATCCAGAACTGAAACTGAAAAATTCATGCTTTAGAAACCCACCCGTCCAGAGCATCATATTTATGGTAGGCTCTCTTTGATCTTAGTATGTCATAACGTAATTGGATTGATTCATTCAATGTGACGTAATGAATGCATTTATACCGTTGTAAAGCGTGATTGGTGCCTCGTTGTCGGTGTAAACGCGGTGATTTCGTTATAAAGTTACAGGTATAAAACTACGGTGTTAGGTGATACGCATTGATATGTAAACAGGTGTGTGCACATGCCCCAGATCGATGCATTATCTATGTAGTCTGCATGTTGTCTTGGTCACGTTGTACATTTGATCGTGTTTACGAAATGTACAATAATCTGAAAAAAGTACTATCTGTTGTTTTATTTGTGAGCTTCAATTTGATATAAAAGCAAATATATCTAATAGCAAACTGGATATGTACTGCACAATGCTCCAGTTATTTCTCTGTTCCCGTTATTTGTATAATTTCTTAAGATGAAGAGGAAAAGATAATTGTCAGATACGATGACATCTAGATGGCACGGGGATACAGTATTTAATTGCATAAGTTTCATTAAACTTTGCTTCATTCAATGTGTAAACTACAAATGTATTATCACTAATACTGCAACCCTATAACATTCGGGGCAGCACAATGTTACATGGTTAGTGTTGACTTGGGTGGTTAGTGAGGTATCTCGCCGCGACAGCTGTGTGGAGATGCTACTGTCCTCATCCTTTCATAAAGCACGATTAAATCCATAAACCATGCACCCCAGGAACCACTCTTGGGGCCTTTCGTAAGCTTCCTAGCCATTACATATCAGGAACCTTCATTTAGGAGGGTTTATTGAGGGCGACTTGTAAAAATGGTGTTTAATGAGACGGTTTGGAATTTACTGGCCATCAAATTGCATTGGGAATAGAGGTGGAGGTCCTTGGTGTACGATCATCAATATGATTGATCGGGGTCAATGTGAACTTTGTAGCAGCAACCACCATAATCATCATAATTATAATCATCATCATCATCATCATCATCATCATCATCATCATCATCATCATCATCATCATCATCATCATCATCTTCATCGTCGTCATCTACATCATTATCAACATCATCATCATCATAATTATCGTCATCATAACCAACACACAGATCACTCTCCCACAACCATATTCACATTCTTCATTTGTAACCACAGGGTATGGAAAATTAATGAAGGGATTCATTTCGCGAATAAATCTTTCCGGCAGCCATCACTCAATCGCTTTGGTGGGTTATCAGGAACGTCATGATTGACGCTTGTCGCGATAATAAGGGCTAATTCAATCAAAAGCTACTTTGTCTCTCGCCAATTGAGTGGCAACTGACTGTTTGGATTACCAAAGACAGCTATATAGCAGATTCTATCCATGTCTAGAATTATATTATGAAATCTTCGGAGCTGATTGCGAATTGGATTGACCGAGAACAACCTAGACACCAATCGTGCAGGTGAATTATCATAATCAGACAATTTTAGGGATATCTATTATCATAAATTTGTAATCATTTCAGCTTTGAGTGGTGTATTTATGGCACACGATGATGTTAAGGCAATATCGCCAAGACGATGGGGAGGGCGGATTTAACATTCGTTGCGATTGCAACTGCGTCAATGTGAACACCCAACCAGCCTCCGCTGAAATCCAAGACAATTGAATATGGCAGCCCAACAGGAATACTGAAGTGGCGGAGATTGATAAATCCGACGACTTTCCCCAGTAATCCTGCCACAACCCAATATAGATCCAGTCGGGATCCAGCGCGATATCGTTCGATCTCAAGTCACGCTCTTGCGTCATCAATGATCCAGGGAGTAGATTCTATGATTGGGGCTATAATCATTAGAGGAGCTGCATTCTCTTTGTTGCATCATCCATGTCGCTATGCGGTTATCTCTTGTACAGGGCTGCTGAGGCTAGTTGAATGTGGACCGGAAAGTGTTCTGGTTGGGTAATGATTAAGGTAAAAATAAAGAGAGAAACAGAAGAAGATACAGATAGATGCGAGAGACATAGTGAGAAAAAAATGAATCGATAGAAAGGGATGAGGTAGAGAAGATAGATAGTACAATAAAAAAAGGCAAAGAGAGTGCACAGAAAATATCACGCATGTGGGGGAGATTGAGTAGAGGGTTAGAGCCAAGGAGGAGGAAGGGTGGGGGGGGGGGTGGGGTTAGACAAACACATCGCCAAATTACAACAGCCCGATATTTCAATCAGGGGGCTTACATTTACCTATTGATATTTCACTGACAATTACTCCCAGAAACTAATTTAAAAACATCTCTCTATTTGTTAGGGACTTTTACTAGCGACAGAACAACCCGGAATGATTACACCGACTGGCTTTTAGATTTCCGCCCTCACACGCCATCTCGCCGCGACCTCCTAATCAATCCCCGACAAACAGGCAGCATAAATATGTACACGGCTGCTGCAACTGCTCCTTACAAAACAGGACCCGTTCTTATGCAACTGGTTTTGATTGGTCCCCGACACGAGATTCCTTGATGATGAAGGGTGGGTCGGGAGCGGAGCTGATCAATGGAGAGCCCAGTGATACCAGGAAATTTACAAAGAAGTGAGCGCCACCGGATATAAGTCCGTTGGGTATGAGGGCGATTGGCAATTGAAGGATGATGAGAAATCACTTCTTAACTTAGGTACGCTAATGAATAGAATAACTGGGTTAGCTGCATGTTAAAGGGGAGGTACATGCAAAGGCGAGGTTATTATCTGATAGGCAAGTTATTCAACACATATTTGATGACTAAACTGTGTTCCATTTTAACAGGTAATTGATAAACAAATTACAGTTTCTTAACTTAGATGCATTCATCAATGAAATAACTCGGTTATTGGCTACAGTCGAGGTCGTTGATTTTTGACGAGTCAGTTTATAGGCGCCATACTTAATGCCTAAATGTCACTAAATTTTTACGACTTAGAGCATACCTAATATTCAGGCAGCAGTTATTAGCCAAAACATTCGAGTCAAGTGTCCCATAGCAATACACAACTGGGCGACATTACCATCCTACGATCCTACGCCATCAATGCCTTACTCACCCATCGTTAACATTAACCAGCGATCTAAATAAACATCAAATATTGTCACTTCACCGCTAGACAATTCACCTACAACTGTCGGAAATGACTTGTTTACACCAATCTTCATCTTCGCCACATAAAAAAAACCCACGCGAGCCAATCACTGTCAACGGATGGTATCAGTTACACATCTCTTCGCAGGGGGCCGCCTGGACAAGCGAGATAAGGGTTTGGATCCAAATATGTAATAACAACGCGCATCTGCGTCCCCCCCCCCCACCCGTGCTTGTTAATGATGCTCGCTTTGGACATTAAACACTGGCTAAGTTACATATATAATCTGCAATATTGGTTTTATCAATAACATAAAAATGGTACATTATACAATTAAAAAGGATTTTCTGTATCTTAAGAAATACGAATCCATGTGTATATATAATAGAGACGTCAATTGCGGCGTTTGTCGATGAAGGCTAACAGTAGGGTGGGGTGGGGGGGGGGTGTGTAGAATATGCACTGTGTGGGGGTGAGGGGTGTAGAATATGACGTCGTCTCTACTACCACCTTTACATTGCCACGTTTTAATACAACACTACTGCTGTCGCCAATTGAGCTATCATCGCTATCACTTTCTCTACTGCCACTATCATCATCACGACTGTTATCACCATCATCACTGACATCGTCATCATCCATCGTCTCAACACGGGTACAAATACACTCCTTCCACTGGAAGACTACATTCAGAACAACGAAACACAACTCCTGAGGGCCTTATGACACATACTAAGATGTGGTATCTTAAGGCAGCAGCATCCCGAACACAAAAGGCAGACAATACAAACACAATGACATGCACACGAGACGTTAATGAATGGAACTCCGGTCCTGACGTATGAGGTATGAATGGAGTGCATCTCTCACTAGCAATAACTGAATGAAGTGACAGTAACGTCATTTGAGAGTGTCCCCATTGTCCCACTAACGCAGCGTCATATCCTATACCCCCACTCATCCCCTCACCTTCCCAAACAACGTCATATTTTACACCCCCACTCACCCCTTACCCTCCCACACAACGTCACAGTGTTCATATTCTCTCCCTCCCCCCCCCCGCCTTACTGTTATATATACACATTGATTCGTATTTGTAAAGAAAAGCGACCGGAAGGGCTCACCCACCCCCCCCCCCCCTCCCCATCCCCTGGAGAGTCCGCCTACGTTGTGAAGCACGTCAATTACGTAAGACCTTGTTGATCGAGGATGGCATAACGTTTTCAAGACAGTTTAGTCCATCAAGACTTGGCGGGCAGCGGCGACCGAGGTCAAGGACAGAACAAAGGTTGAATCATCAGTCCTAAAATTCCTCTTTGGAGTTATAAATCGCCAACTAATGAGGTGATCGATTACGGAATCCGGTAGAGGAGGGAAGAGGGATAAACCTGTAATTGTACTCAGTGGGAGGGCGATTACGATAAGTGCGCTTTAAGTGAAGCGTACTTTAATACCGAGTTAATGAGGAAGCCGGGGGAATCATATAGGTACGTGCCAACCTATGCCTTCAGCGGTGCATAGATGGCAGCAGAGGATGTTGTTAGATTGAGAAAATACTTAAATAATACCATGGTAATGGACTGTGTGGGTGAACGAGTTGCTGGTTGTTCAATTATCACAATCATCACAATCATTCTCATCCATCACAATCACGATGCAACCTTTGTTATGAATATCCAAAGTAAACCACCGTTATATCATTTCATTGCTATAGCGCT
>CM067353.1:52784388-53106888 GCA_034190875.2 Urechis unicinctus | reverse complement strand
AGAAGATGGGGAAGGATTAGTAAAAGGTTGATGGGATGATGGGGAGGATTAGTAAAAGGTAAATGGGGACGGATTAGTATAAGGTAGATGAGAAGCTGGGGACGGATTAGTAAAAGGTAGATTGGGAAGATGGGGAGGGATTAGTAAAAGGTTGATGGGATGATTGGGGAGGATTAGTAAAAGGTTGATGGGATGATGGGGACGGATTAGTAAAAGGGTGATGGGAAGATGGGGACGGATTAGTAAAAGGGTGATGGGACGGATTAAAAGGTGATGGGAATGGGGTGATTAGGGAAGATGGGGGGAGGGATTAGTAAAAGGTGATGGGATGGGGAGGATTAGTAAAAGGGATGGAAGATGGGGGCGAAGGCTTGTCCCCGGTGATGGGATGATGGGGGACGGATTGGGGGGAGGATTAGATGGGGACGGCTTTAGTAAAAGGGTGGGATGATGGGGAAGGATTAGTAAAAGGGGATGGGATGATGGGGGGGGATTCCCCGGTAGTAAAATTAGGGTGATGGGATGATGGGGACGGATTAGTAAAAGGGTGATGGGAAGATGGGGACGGATTAGTAAAAGGGTGATGGGAAGATGGGGAGGGATTAGTAAAAGGTTGATGGGATGATTGGGGGAGGATTAGTAAAAGGTAGATGGGATGATGGGGACGGATTAGTAAAATGGTGATGGGATGATGGGGAAGGATTAGTAAAAGGTAGATGGGATGATGGGGACGGATTAGTAAAATGGTGATGGGAAGATGGGGAATGATTAGTAAAATGTAGATGGGAAGATGGGGACGGATAAGTAAAATGTAGTTGGGAAGATGGGGAGTGATTAGTAAAATGAAAATGGAATTGAACATCTACACAGAGCAGAGCAACTAGCATTATATACCAGCACCTATCTCGACAGGAATTTTTACACATATGGCTCAGGCCATTTAACATACCATCAACAAGCAGTCACTGCGCTCAGTATCAACCAACTCAACAAACATGACGTTGCAGCGGGGGTTATGAATACAGGAATATAATTGCTTGACAGCAGCAATTTGAATCTCTCACCAACGAGTTCTTTACGGCCATCAAAGGCAATCTCTCGATTGAGAAAGGAAACCGAAAGATCAAAGGCCATATTGGGAAAAAAACATATGGGGGGGGGATGTGTGCGGTGACGCCATGTGCAATCAGTACAGGTGCGCTGGAATACAGGTAAACTCAATCACAACATATTTTTACACCGCATTAGCCAAACGAAAGAGAAGATAGTTTTGTGTTCATTGACTCATGTGTTGTTCAATAAACAAACCAGGTATATTCGATACCGTAAACGTGTTTCCAAGTCAATGCACTAGCTTCAGAAACATTAATTATATGTTACCAATACTAGGTGGTCTGATTCTATGAGAAAAGAAATTCCAACTCAGGTATATAGCCGTTGTGCAAATATTTATTATAAGCTCATGAATAATGAAAGAAGACATTGCAACAGGAGAATAGAACGGTAATCGGTAACCGGGCTTCAACAAGGGGGTTTACGGTAGCGGAGTGGCACGCTGGAGTCGATGACCCCGATCGGTGATTAGTCTGAGGATTAGCTCCGGGCACGCATGGTTTACGAGATTGCTTGTACTACGATCCCAGGGATTAACCGCTTCTCCCGTGTCATCTGAGTGTACATTCCCTTATCTGCTTATGGTATGTGAGCTCAAAAATCTATCATTCTGCTGTTCGTAGTTCTTCGTTTGGACCTCACGGTCAATCCATCACGGTCAGCTCAACAGAGGAGTATTGACAGATGATCTTAAAAATGGTTCCACTTAGATTTGAACTCGATTAGGAGAATGACAATGACGGATAATAGCGTGAAACAATCGAACGCATTGAACTTTTCTCCAGGCGAACCCCCGAAAGGTGGCGCCCGTGAGAACACACCCTGCTGCGAGTCCTTGGAAATATCCTAGTGTGCAACAGTAATGGGGACGTGGGTTCTACGTTGTCGTGGTCAATACACACCGGATGCGTCTATTGTCCGCAAAAATTCGACAATTAAAATGTGGTTTGGACAGCAGATTACAGGGAGAAAAGTCACACAAGAAGAATTAATGTGGGTCAAAGAGGTTTGAACGCTTTACATCCGCTTTCATATTACCGTAATTACTCAAGCACTAAATACGGGTCACAACAATGCGACCTATTTTCACAACAATAAGCGAAAATACGATGAATGCAACGAAGAATGAACCAGCAAATTATAATATAATTGATTCCGACTCAGCTCTAAAAATCTGCCCGATTTTACTCATAATACACGATATATTCTCACAGCCCGTCATGAATCAACCAATGATTTCATGTACGAACAAATGTGATCTCTACATTAAATGATTATATCGTTACAACAAATTAAGTCACAGTCGTAACAGTCGCACTGGATTATAAATAAAGGCTTTAAGTGCGAACCTCATGTTAATTGCAGCGAGAATGTTCCTCGTTCGGATCTGGTAAAATTGACTGACCAATCACAGGCGGTCACGATACTGATCCATTACAATGAGGCCCGTATGTGTTTTGTACCAATGAAGCTCCTTTAAGAGTTACACTGTTCAAAGCTAAAATACAAGAAGCATGGGTAGTTTAACACAATTCTTTGCCACATATGAAGAGGCTGGTCAAAGACTGGTATCCATGTGATTAAAGCTTTGTTTCCCGGTAAAGCAAAAGCGAAATATGTCAACCAAACCCTTTAATATATACCCTAACGTCATGAAAACGAATTTACCCCGAATTCTTCCGACAATACCAGAAAAGACAAAGCATTGAAAGGTTTGCAAGGGCAATCAAAGATGAAACGATTGATTTGAGGTAGCATTCAATGAAACTTGTCCATGCATACATACGTAAAAGGCCGTACTGCAAACGGAATCCGGAAGCAACTTCCAACGTGAGATCGAGCCCAGCAAGATGGCGTCCACATGGAACTTGTTGAGAATGTCCCTTTTCATTTCATTCAGATTCAATAAAAGAGGTTCGCAAATCGGATTCAATTGGACTCCTGGAGGTTATTATCGAATATATCGTTGCAATTCGGAAGTAGGATGTCATATTTGTCAATGCGTAAAGTTTTGTTAATAACATTCCCAATATGCACCCGAAATGACGTTATCATGCATGTCCTGAATTTCGACGTACAATTGTAGATATAGAAGGAAGCACTAATTAGTTTTACTCATGAAACATTTAAATCTGGTGATTGGTTTTGCAAACGAGGACGACCATTGCAGCTTAACACTGGATTAAATCTATTCACGCATTTGACAAGCGTTGGGATCCTGGTTGAATTACACGCAGCTGCACGGTACATCGACGGCATGACTGACAAACTGAGGCTAACATATGGTGGGAAGGGGGGGGGTGTACATGTGGGGCGTCGAGTGATATGGCACACTTAAGTTACTAACAATCTGAAATGTCCACATCGCTCAAGCTGTGCTCATGAACTGCCTGCTTCGTTCACTGATTCACTACAAAATCACTGACCCATAACTAACTTACTGACCCACCCGCAATAAGCCCACGGACTCACTCATTGACTAACCCACGCGCTGACTCACTCACTCGCTGACTCACTCACTCGCTGACGCACTCATTCACTGACTGACTGACTGACTCACTCATTCACTGACTGCCTTACAGACTGACTCTTTGATTCACCGATTAACTCACTGTCAGACTCACTCACTAACTCCCATATTCACTCATTCATTCACTGACTCACTCACTCATTCACTCATTGACTGATTCACTAACTTACTCATTCACATGCCCATACCATAAAAAGTCACCAATCACCAAAACCCTTCGTCACCAACTCAAACAATACACATTCAATTTCCTCCCAACCACCTAATTGCCTCCCTTCCTTCGATTATCTCACCCACACAATCTATGCTCCCCACACCGTTGCTTTCTCCACAAGATATCCGCATCCGCATCCTCATCCTCACCTCCCCGCTTCAGCAGCCCAGCTCCACAGCGTACACGCACGCTCGGACAATTCTCTCTGTCTCTCTGTCTGTCTTTGCGCATGGAAAAACAAAGCGAAATATGATACCGCCTTTGCACCGCGACGAAATAGTACGGAACCAGTTTTTCGGAACCCGATATTTTGGTTTCCGAACGCATTCTGATTGGCTCTAATTATTAAACATTGGCACTTGGAATCTTGACATTATCTATCTATCTATCTATCTATCCATCTGTCTATCAAGTGTTTATCGCTTAAAGATTTTGGTAGCTTTACACAATGCAAGATCCACCTCACTATATAGAAAAAAACACGGTTCACGCCGCCGAATTGACTGATTGATAAGCAGGTTTTGTGATCGCGTTATGATCCAAGCGACACGGGTTCGAACCCCATATTTGATTTACCGGTACATTAAATAGATGGTTGCATTCTTGGACTGAAAACACAGCTGTAACAGTCGTCCTCAACTATCAGATACAGCGAATGTAAAAAGTGGACGGCGTACAGTTTGGGTTTATTACGTTGCACAACATAATTCGCACATTGATCTGCATATGCTTACTACACCCCTCGAATGATTTATGTCGTGGACAACAGCTGCGCGGACATTGATTGTGTTGATTTCACGATGAAATGTATGAATGAAATGGACCATCTGTTATGTCAATCGTATCGCCATAATTAATTTCAACGGTTTATTCGGATATGAGCTAGTGATTCGAATAAATTAATTACAATTGTTCATGCGAGTGAATAGCATTGTGTGATTGATGTTTGATGATGACTGGGGATAGTTTGTTAAAGGATATTATGGTTTGATAAACGTGCAGTGTCGCGGGTCGACATCGACAGGGTTGTCAGTTTCCCTGTTGGTTTCAGCGGAAAGAGCAACCTACACGAACGCTGAGCCGAACTGACATTGTAACGGAGATTGATCGCCAACAGCCAACATATGAGACTTGTAACTGAGCAGTCACCACCACACAACTTCTGTATCGTTATTTTAAGATGAAATGCGGTCCATTATTGCTATGAAAGCCATATGTCCTATTTAGCACCCAGACAGGCGAATTTTTTTCCTTATTTTTATCTTAGCTTCATTTATTGGGTTGCACGAACCGTAAGAAACAAGGGAAATTGATACCAGAAATTATGAAAACAAACAAAATATTGCGTATCGTCTTGCCACTGAGATAAGTGTCTGGTATTTATGGTTCCACGAGAGCGTCTTTACAAAGAGGATCCATCACATAAATTGGATCCGGAAACACTGTTGCCATTTCCTGTATAGTAATGAGCTTCGTACTTATGTAACCCAACAACAGTGAAACAGAAAAATATATGGATCCCATGCAACATTCCACAACGAACTCAACATACACACGATATGAAAGGAACCGGGTCCAATTTATTCGTTTACAAAAATTTGAAGTATATTTGCCTTTGGGAAAGTTTAGTGACGGATATTAGATCTAACCCGAGCTGGATACGCGTATGTACTGCTCAATAACTAAGTTTATTGCAAACCAAATTTAAAATTCTTCTCGATGGCCAAATCTTGACAGATTTAAATTTGATGAATTGTGACTTACATCCAAAATTTGCAACTTAAGCAAATGCATTTTATGCGAAAACATATATGACTGCATACATTTAAAAACACATATACACAGAGGGTTTCGCTTAAACTGCCTATGCGACCATACTTCGCCGGGATACGCCGTTGGATCGCGAAATCACATTCCTTGCTGGTCAGCGGTCAGCCTCCCATAGATACGGATGGACTCAGCGACCAGCGGACCTTCTAATGAGCAGCAAGCACTCTGACTCACTCCCAATGGTGATGATGACCCCAAGAAATCAATGGCGTACAAATTACCCCCAGCTGTAGCGGCTCCAAATTCGCCTTTAATCAAGTTCGCGCAACGGATGATTGCTAATTCCAATAAGAGATCATATCAACAAGGATTCGCGGGCGGCGAGCTAACGAGAACATTGGCGTCAGTCAGCGTTAGAGAGATCCTACAAGATGCTGAAAATGCACGGAAGAAGGGGTAGTCAGTCATGTGGGATCGACGCCAGTGTTAATAATGTACAATTGGCTCAAATTAACTCAACGCTACCCGGCGCGTGCGCATTTGGCAAGGGAATATTTTTTAGTGTTAGTCCAAAAGGTAATCCGCTGTGAACTTAACCGAACACCGCAATACCACCTCTAACGTACCGCTGTGGGATTCCAACCCATGACCCAACGGTCTTTCTTGGCAAGAGATAGATATATCAGATATACTGTCCCCATACACCCCATCAATCATTAACGATATACTCGGTAAAGTTTCACACAGCTCAAGAGCGGAAAAAGTATGCCAGATGTAGGACTCGAACCACCGAGCGAGAGACACTTGCTCATAAATCTCCAACCTGTGATTTGCTGTCATTGTACGGCGATAGAGCTAGCGGTATCGTTTTACGAAGACTTCGACCCGGAGGGAAGCAAGCGCGCTTACCAACCACAACATGCCGTTCTAAACCACGTGCTGTCGACTTACCCAGGATACACAAACATGCTATGTAACCCGGTTGAGGCATGGGCATAGTTTGCTTATAGTATATAACGAGCCCCGCAGCGGTGTGGATATGCGTACAGATTGTACTTACGTACGTACATTGAGTGCATCGAGTGGAAGGGATGATATTGATGTGATAAGAGGAACTATGGGCCGATTGAATCGATGGTGAACGGAAATATTGTACACCGCGCACTGATCAGATTGCTGAACGGGAATAGGTGGGGGAGGGGGTGTATGCAGATAAAAACGGGGCGCGTGGTTTTACAGGTTTACGGTAGCTGGCCAATTTGCCAAAGACATCTCAAAATTTGACTCAGCTAACAGACAAACATTAGAGGTCACGGTTACGATTGTACATTGATGTAATGGCGTTGAAATCGAGGCTGCAACTACCGTATCACGGAATATCGTTTTGGGCAGGTGGTAACAAGCAACAACCTAAAAAAATACGACCACTAGCGGCGGGAAATTCAGATATATGAACCTTACCGAGGTCCTTATTGAGGTCCCTGGCAGGAAGAGTCGCATCCAGTGAGGTCAATGGGCGAGTTCGTACTAAATATCAAAACCCGTCCGTCTCCACCCTTAATTGCAGGTAAAGCCTTGCATTATCCCTAGTATGACAATTTAATCAATGTCTTAAGATATGTAATTTGCCTTTTATCTTCATTAAACCGATTTCATGGACGCAATATCATTCCACCGTTATGGATCAGACAAAGCCAATTCAGACATCGCTTTGATACTGAATGTATTAATTACTTAAACGGACCGTATATGCCTGGCTGGAGTGTTCGACAATAATTGATGACGGCTAACCACGAGGGAGAATGTCACTCACCTGGACTGCTGAAGTAGACGAATTCGGATGCTTTCCTCCAGCCAGGTAAACACCTGATTCCTCTCCGCAAGTGTGTTGTTATTTACGTTAGCTTTTATCCGTTGTAAGTCCTGTGCGCTAAAGTTAGTACCTGGGAGACTGGTGACTCTCAGGTGTTTACGTTAAAGCGATGTTTGTATAGCGCACGTGGAGCTGAAGCAGCAAATCACTGCATTTGTGTCGCGCAGACGCAGTCGCGGGTTCTGCCAAGGGATGTGTTCCCAATCACGGTTGGCTGGTTTTTGATGGTGCTGTCAGCTTCGTCAGGGGGAGAAAACCGATGATCCTGGTAGTCAAATGTAATTAAGTTATCTTTGATCTCCTACCTCGACTAATGTTAACATTCACACATCCGTACGATGGATTCCCGGATGAATACAAGGAAGTCCTGTGGCTAAGTCTTGGAAAACACAGGTTTATCGATGTGTCGCCAACTCAACGTGGAAGCGTTGCAGCTCTAAGACATAGCTACCTCTGGAGCCCACCAGTCGATAAGCTTAAGCTTTCACCACGCCGCTACTATTTCAAGGCAAGCTCCGCCGCCGAACGAAATACATTTCTTGTAGGTATATTTAGCCAGGCGGGGTGAGGGTGAGTGTGATTAGAGGTGGGGTTGTTAAGTTACAGGGCAATTGATTCCGTCCTGCCCTCACAATGAACCACCTGAAAGAGAATTTATGAATGCACGTACAAGACTGAGCCCCGCAGCACGCTTGCCAACCTGCTAGCCCTAGATGGTTTGATGTTGCGCGCGGGGAACAGCCAATCAGCGATAAGGGGAAGTGCGCGCACGCGTGAAAATCCCCTTTTCTTGCCGGAGCAGGGCACGTGGTTGATAGATTGTCGCTGGTCTCGAGAGAGCGGCAGAATGCTTGGCAACAGCAGCAGCAGCAGCAGCATCTGAGCAGTCTGCAGACGTTATGAAGCGCTCAATGCCCCGATGCTGATAGCACTCAGAGAGCAGCGCGGTCCGACAATTCAGGAAAGGTGGAAGGCAATAGGGAAAAAGGAAAATCAGACGGGCCTCTTGATGGTAATTGGTCCCAGGTGATAGGGGAGCGGGCCTTTGGGAAATGCGACTGATGGAGATAGCGTTGTCGCTAGTGGTAGGTAGTCTTCGTTGACAACGGTTGCCGAAGGGGCGGGAGGGGTGGGGGGTGGATTTGGGGTGGGGAGTCCGACGCCCAAACCCTAACTTCCCTGTTTCGTTTCATGGCATACATTTTTTTAGCCTCAGGAACTCGTATAGAGATTCGCTGTTTTTATCGACAGCGTCATAGATAGCCATCTCACATAAACTTTTTATGATGTCACACAGCGGGTTGCACAAGTAGCTTGGCAGCTAATATCAACTTTTACTGACTTCTCCAAACAAATCGAACATACTTGAAATGATTATGACTAGCTATTGTCATACATGTGCCGTGCCAGCTGCCAGGGAGTGGTCTAGGTAATGATGACTACAGCTGTCGCTGCTTTTCAGACATATTGGAGCCGTCGTTTGAACGATCGATTATAGAACTGCATGGCAGCAGGAAAAAAAATAAAAGATACAAATTGAACTACAAAACCCCACCTGAAACAAAATATGACGATGATAGTTTCAAAATGTCACATGAAACGAATAAACAAAATTGAATAATGATCAAGAGTTCCAACAAAGAGAACGATTCATCCGCAAAATATGGCGAGGATAATTTCGAAAATTCACTTGAAATGTATATGCCAAATTGATTAATGACGAAGGGTTTCAACAAAGAAAACGGTTTATCCACAAAGATATCTATATTAATATCATTAATCATTGACAAGTGGATCCCCCACAATCATACATGGAGTGTTTGCCGAAATTCCAGCCAGAACAATGACAAGCGTCCAATTACTGTATGTGATGTTAGTCTATGATGACCCCCCCCCCCCCACACACACACATATATATCTAGTGTTAATTAATTCCAATTACAGGATGGGTAACAGCAAATGTGTAAGGGAGGGATACATGTGGTACTAACCAATACTCCATTCCAGGATCTGCAGGATCAAGCCATGAGTGTATTTGTGGTCCGTGCAAACTGCACCAATGGCCTGCATTAGTTGCTCATACAAATATCAAGAGCAAATTTAGAGTCTAGGATATCCTTATGCTAATATTGCCAATCAACAGCACAGAGGATGTGTTGAATTCACACAACGTTCACACGATTTCGTGCTATACTATAAAAAACATCTGTTGATGTTTTCAGCACTTAAATATGCAGCTTAGCCAGTCATCAGCAGAAGGCCTGCACCTTCAACACTTAAAGCCAGCTAGACTTTCCTATCGATGTTTATTCGTTGAATAATTCCATGATTGATTACCGCACGATTACGAAATATGTTACCGGCAATTGGGATGAACTTGCTAACGAAGGAACATGAAATTGACATGTGTCTCCATAATTCACGAACAATGTTTCGAGATACATGTGCGCCTAGTAACGTACTGAACAGCACTGGGCAAGTAATTTGGAGTAAAATAAAATTCAGCGGTCTGTGGTCGTTCCTTGGAACTACGTGCGTGTCATATAGACTCACAGCTGGGGTGTATGGCCACTTAGGGTTGATTATCTCATTCTGTTCTTCGTTTATTTTGTAGTTAGGTTGGATTCTTACTAGTTAGGTGCTTGGGTTGTTTGTCTTATAGATAATTCAAGAGTTGACGATTGATTTTATTGAACTATCGATCTATTATCTACTGAAGTTAAAATGTAAATATAACCTTCTGGTGGGCTGTTAATAAGAGTGCAATTCTTATTGAGAAGCCAATACGAGAGTCATTTGATCTTTTCCATTGAATATATTATGCCATTTAACAGGAAAAATTATGAAGGGGGAAAATGTAAACGTCTTTTTTTTCATTGAACGAATGCGACCCAATTATCGTTGCATGCTCTTGGACAGCTATGTCGATGTCAGATCAATAGCAATAACTAATCACAGGGTAGATTGCACATTTTTCATCGCGTGGAAGTATATACCTACAGGTATACCAGCTGTGGCTGAAAGCTTTCACCCGAGCATATGATTGCTAGATGGACGTTTACTACTCACACCTATTGCTGCTCGTTAAGCAGGCAAGCCAGGTGTTCACATTAAAAGAATTATGAAGGATCCAAATACTTGAAGCGGGTCATTGTCTTGAAAGCCTTTTACTGACATTGCAGCAACATTTGTTTGTAACCGTATTATACTAAGAGGTCAACAATTACCTCGACCATGAATGCCAGCGTGGCGATTGTCCATGGCACAAGTTAATCTGTCAAAAGAATAGATTTATCAATCGATTATGAACAAGTAGAAGCTTGTTGAGCCCTAAACATAATCCATTCTCACACCTGGCCCATTCACTCGAATTACATTACCACTATCGTAGGTAAGTATCTATTTTTTTGTCAAATCCAAGTGCGCAAAGCAATGTTTCTATTTCGAATGAGGGTGTATGCTTTCACGCACCAAGAAACTTGCATTATGCATATTATGTATCATGAAATTAGAATGAAATAGGAATTATGAGAGGGTCTGGAATGTCTGGAATGGGGTTATATAAATTTCCATCATACTTAATAGATACCAATGCAATAGCAGGGGAAAACATCAGCGATCGCCCGATTGTCCCTGGCAAGTAGATGAAGCCGTCGGACAAGTGAAGCTGCCATCTAACTGGCCCGACGGGACAAGTCGCTTTTATATTCAATTTCTTTTGGGTCTTAAACGAAGCATATTATGATCGATCGGCGATTCCTGGGAACGTGCACTCAGTTAACCGAGAAAGAAAACCCCAATCGCCCGTATGAAAGCTCAAGGTCTAAACTAACTGTGTTGCAAGACTCATCAACTCAGCGCGTGATCGGCGATTCTCGATAAATTCTTTGCAAGTCTACGCTTAGTGTATCGGACAAAATTTGATACCATGACCGGGTAAGGAGGTTTTTCAATCGGACAAGCAAAAATTAGGAGGACTTGCCCGACTGGACAAGTATTTCTCAGAGTTAGTGTTTATCCCTGAATAGTATGAACTATTTGACGATTTGATAATATTTGGTTAACAAATCGCTGATTTTTCTGACGTCATTTCCTATAAACTCACGTATAAGATCTTACAGACATTAGTCATCGTAGCACATATAGATCAGTTGCCGCGGCTCCTAGAACCACTACATTCAACTAGGAAAAATTAAAGGTGAATTTCATCAAAAATCAATGAAATTCTGTTGCTCAACAAAACTACCGACCGATCACTGATATTGGAGTTGATAAGCGAAACAATCCAATCCCATTCCGTTATTTCGAGAGGATGTGGTAATAAAGCAATATATGACAAGTGGTAGACGCTATTTGATATCTGATGCTGCAAATGGGTGGGGCGTGAGTGATGATACCAGAAAAAGGTTTGATTGTGCGTGCTTGCTTACTCGACAGGAGTGCTTCAAAGTTCGAGAGATGTTTTCATGGCGTAGATATCGGTAAATTATCAACGATTTTGTGTTCCCAATACCAAAGAAAGGATTAGAGATCGACTCTTTTTCAATAGCTACACAAAAACGAAAGCAAAATAAAAGTTGCAATAAATCGGCGAAAAATGCATCTTCAAAGTCAGCTTCGTTGATGTGCTATCATGTGCTAGCCAGATAGCTTTATGTGACAGTGACAGCAGATTAGATTCGACCACACGCGACCTAGTAACACAGAACATAAATCATAATTACTGGCCTCTATTTCATAAATCTGGGGGGTTTGTTTTTCATCTTGTAAGAGAAGTCACAAATCTGGCGTATGCGGCTTGCATTATGTTCGTGTAAATAATGAATGGGAATTCTGAGAGGGCCGTCCTACGGAATGAGCCTCAGTTAAAACTATATGCCCCAAGCAGCGCTACAAACATGTGGTGGTGTGTTTTTTTATAGGGGTGGGAATGTATACATAAGTTCAACTCCACCGGAATAGATCAAATTATTGCCAAACATCCCATTAAATCCGAGTCACACGTTGTGGTAGGAGTACTGAGACATTTATAAGCAAACGTTTTCAATGTTACTTGATCCTGGCTTAAACCTCTTGCTTCTAAAGGCATTTTCAAAGAAAAACTATGAGAAGGTGCAGATTGTCTGAGGCTAGATAAGAGTCATTCGAGTTATTGGTATTTAGTAACGCATAGATTGTCCGTAAGACAACAGAATTGACGCACGTTGTAATGTTATAATAACGATCTCAAACAAACAATAGTCCTGTCCTTGAAGCGTGTGTTAAGGTGAGTATGTGTAACATCAGTGTGCTAGTATAAACCCAGAAAACCACGTGTCAGAGAGCAATGACACTCGGACGAGAGCAGACAGGAACTTGACTTTCGTATGCTGTCTGCCAGTGAGTGTACATATACTGATGTACGTGCGTGTATTTCTCATGAAGTACTTGATGAGGCTTAACACCTATGTCGATGAAATAATGGATTAAGTGGCTCAAGGCTGGAGCGGTAGAGGATAAAATCTTGGAGGGTCGTTGAAGGCATTGATAGGTACCACGGGATCCCTCCGGCTGGGGCGGAGATATTCGGTTGATAAACAAAGGATGATGTTATCACACCATAGCATCCTCCTTCTAAAGAGAATACAAACTCCTAGTGGTAACTTGTGATATGATATGTTCCGATAAATGCATTAATTATGATGAAGCCTGCTCGAGCTCGTGTCATACAACCCTTGCTAATCGGTGATAACGAATCGACCAATTTACGAGTCACAAATTGATCTTCCTAATACGTTAACTGTAGGTGATTTCTTGATATCCGTTACAATAGCCGTTAAGTCTTATCACCTTGTAGAAGAAGCATATATATATATATATATATATATATATATATATATATATATATATATATATATATATATATATATATATATATATATATATATAGATATATATATATATATATATATATAGATATATATATACACATATATATATATACATATATGTATATATATATATATATGTATATATATATATATATATATATACATATAATATATATATATATATAGATATATCTATATATATATATATATATTTATATATATATATATCTATATATATATATCTCTCTATATATATATAGATATATATATATATATATATATATATATATATTTATATATTTTTGCGTTGCTATATCATTATAACGATCTCCAACATACAATACTCCTGTCTTTTGGATCACAGAGGTGTGTTGAAGGTGAACACAAATCGATTTCAGTACGGACAAATATGTGTCCGAATACAATAGCATAAGTAGATGATCCCGGACTAGAGATGACAAATACTTAAGTTTTAATAGGCAGCTTTCTGCCAGTGAGTGCTTCGAACAGGTGTTGCTATGCCTTCATGTATTTTTTATTCTTCAAGTACTCGATGACGTTTGTGAATAACGGTCAATTCTAATGTCGATGAAATACTGGATGATATGGCTTAATGGTGGAGCGGTAAAGAAGAATATCCTGGCGGGTTGGTGAAGGTATTGATGGATATAATGAGATCCACATGGTTGGTGTAGAAATATTCAGTGGACGTACTAAAGATATATGTTGATGTGTCGATGGCTGTAATGAATGCATATGTTAAATCAACAGGAGGTTGCATATTGTCACAAAAGGATCAACTAAAACAAAAATGAATCAATGCTTAAAAGAAGAAATGTAATGATCTTCATTATTGCCAGACTGATAAAAAATATTTGCAGTTAGGTGAGTGATGAAGATATTGATATTTATAGCAGTATTTGCACCTGATAAGATGAGAGAAAACCCCACCGTTAAAGAGAAAGCATGTTCTAGCTGGTTACTTGTATAATATGTATCCACAAATGTGGCAATTTGGCTGGAACCTGTTAAAGCTCGCGATATAAAGTTGATCTGTTGACACCAAACGCCACGAGAACCGGAACGCCGAAATAATTTCTCATGGCTTGACTGTGGCAGATTTCTAAGTATCGTTTAAGACACCTTTAAATGGCCGCTTGTTTATCACATCACCAAAGCTGACATGTATTACCACATTCCAATCATTTCATCTGCACCTATTCCTTTCTCCGAAAGCCATTTACCCTTGTTTTTTATCGCTATTTAAGTACATCAACGTAACCTGCTCAGCCAACTGAGATGCAGTCATCAGCGTGGATAAAACTACAACCGTCTCTTACCTATCAAGTGATTGAAGGTGGGCGTTAGTAATCTACCACCTGCCAGTGCTTTGAATGGCGAGTCTATATCTACACAGCCTTTCTAGCAAGTCCACTCTCTTGCGTACGTGTACTGGCTCCTGATGTTGGCTAATGTAGTTAGCTAGAGCTGGTGGTTCATACATAAGGCGTTGGTATTTTATCCCCACCTTTGTGTTTTGTGTTAGTTCTTGCGCTTTCGCCCTTGATAGACAAACTGGCTCAACTGAGCGACATCTCGGCAACACAATATATTTTCACAAACAAATTAACATAGTCGACAGGCAATGATAATCTTGTACAATGATAAGAACTACATACAAATGTAATCAAATGATCTTTTATCCGCAGTGACATATATTTCTAGCCCTTTTTCATATAAAATAGGATCCTTTGTAGTCTTATATTGAGTGTTTCCAATGGACAACACTCAATGTCTCAGTGGCATGCTTATATAAATATCAGACTATGACATTTGCCTCTGCTGCCATAACAAACATACAGCAGAGGGGAGGTAGCGAAACAATACCTATTGATAACTGGTGCGTCTGGCATTTTACTGTGTCATAATATGACGTCATAATATTGAATGGGAATAGTGAAATCGCTATCCAGCGAGGTTGTGAAGGGGTGGGGCAAAGGATATTGCAAGCAGCCCCTTTAAACTCGAATAGCATGAGTCGCCACGGAGGGACAAGGAGATTTGACATTAACCCTCTTACCCTCAAGCCCAACCGCTGTCATCGATTACTGCCTAACGCTAGAGTTAAATGTTATATATATAATTAATTACCCACAGGCCCAATTACCAGTCCCTGACCACTTACGTTTCTTTTTGATACATTGCGGATCTGTTATTGATCATTCTTTATTAATTCACTGTATAACAAGTAGCCAGTCCAAGTAGTCAAAGCTGTCATGTACGCCATTAATAAACGATCAATCATCGCCTGTGCTTATCCCCAACGAATAAGTTTTGTTAATAATGACATCAATTTGGATTTAGCTTCGAGGATAAATGCTAGTTATACTACGGAAAGGACAGACGGCCATCATAAACTCTTTCTTAGTAAGAAATAATTGGTCAGAATAAGATAATGCTATGTGCATGGGGTCTAAATGCTCGTTACGAAAATATTTATCTGAGTTAAACTATTAAAAATCTGTAATCAATCCTCTGTCAAACTGCCATGTAATTCGTGGGCACGCGTTACGGTTTGCACTTGAGACGGCATTTCATAATATGAAAACAATGTCGAGGAAAAGATCATATTCATTCTTTTAGTTTTAAAAGAAATGAGTTCAGAGAGGACTGGAGTTTTAGTTTGTGTTAACAGTGTGAAGCATAAAAACCAAATAAATGGTCAAAATAACGACACATCCATCGTCAACAAGTAATAGTCTTGGCTTAGGTTTGTTGAAGGTAAAACATCAGTCAAATACAGCCTCCCACGTGCCAGAGAGTCAACGCTACAGTAGATGTTCGGTAATGATTGAGACCGGATAATTGAGTTTCTAAGGCAGCTGGCTGCCAACGAGGGATTCGACTATATGCTGCTGTGCATTCATATTTTGTTATTTAATAAAGTGATTCATGACGTCAGTGTATACCATTAAATTCTGATACAGACGAAATTCTGGGTTATTTGGCTTAAGCAATAGAGGATGATATCCTGGATGTAATTTTATTGGCGGGTATAAAACTGATAAAGGGATACTTGTGTGGATGGTGTAGTGATGTGTGGTTTACGTCAAGTTGTATTGGTTAGATTGTGAACAGATAGTTGGAAACATGTTAAATCAACATCTAGTAGGATAAATATTGAGCGATAGAAGACACAAACAAATCAACTTTTGATAGATCATAGTGTTTTGTTTATTTATTGCTTATTTATTACAATGATGAAAAATGTGGCAACGTGGATGATTAAATTATGAATATGATACGTTGTTTGCAACTTATAATATGAGGCATGACTTTGTGTAACACTTTTTCTTCCCAGAGAGAAAACAAACAAATGGTTGTTATTCGAATAACTTGATGCAACACCAGACGTCTACATGTCATATGAAACGTTTTCATCTCCAGTATTTAACATATTAATTGTATTTGATGATGAAAAGCATTCATGTTCGAAACACCTTCTATAAAAAAAGTTGTCATCAAATGATTCTATTGTTAAGTGGTCAAATTCTTTTATTGTATATGTTTTGAGACAGCAGTATATCCAAGAACAAATGGCGTAATAAACTATACATCTTACCTAGAAACCCTTACTTCCAGCATGCGTTTTTCAACCTTATTTAATTTCAGCTATCTCATATCAAGCACTCCAATTGGGTAACTTGATCTCTTGCTACTGGCTCACAAAGCATATCAACAGCAATATCTTTTGTGAACTAATGTTATATAAGAATCTCACCAGCAGCCTTCCTGTCTGCTGGAATCTGCTGATGCGTCATAAAAAGCGTGCTCCCGCTGTGAGCCGATACATCTTAGTAACTGCAGCAGATCCTGTTCTATATCATATGTGCAATAGTAGTACTACAGTTAAGTGTATATTTTGAAAAGGAGAGTAATTTGGCGATATAAACGACAACGCATTCTGACGTGTAAAGCGTTACCACATTGAAGTTATACATGCTGTTCTGTATCAGGTTCATAGGCGGTCAGGTAGTTCTATAGATTTTGATGCAGCATCGGTTATAGTTGTATACATTCATATTTGTATCAACACATTAATCATTGTTTAGGTACAATTCAAAGGTAATTGTGGATTCACAATTACTACAAGAAATAAAGCTACAATGACAGAGTTGCGGGTTGTTGGAGAAGCTGTGTTTTATGCTGTATCATGACATCACAGCCTGATAATCTGCAGTATCCTTAATCACGCAACAATATGAGCATTTGAGTAGAGTGGACGCCATCTGATTAATGATAAAACGTGTGCATTAATGCAGTAATGTATGAAATCTCACATGCCCAAATCATTAGGATTACATGCTGACAGCATTCCTATTCGTTTTTGATCTCCTAAGCAATTGTGGTAATCTTTCATTATTATTTGGACTATTAAACTGCATCGCAGAAAAGTCTACTTATTCAAATAGCAGCATCGTCGGTTCAATATTTCTTAATAGAAAAAATACATATGATACCCAAATGCTGGGAAGTCAGTGTTTTTGATTTTGTTACAATTTCCAAATACAAAAGTAACATGTATATCTGTTATCTGTATCTTACCAATTTTTCTGTCTACCAATACTAATTGCGCCATTTACGGTCAGTAACAAGGTAGAGGAAGATTGTCATTTAATATGCAACATGTCAGCTTTGCCTCCAATTTCCGCATACGTAGTTGGGCATTGGGGTTTTGGATGTACAGTCTGTGTTCAATGATCCCTGGCGGAATTAAGCGTAATGAATAAAAAAACGATATCAAATGTTCCTTGAATATATAAACAAAACGCAAGAAATGTTGTCCTGTGTTTACTGTGTCTGTTACTCTAATGCAACATTATATTTAAATGTCACAGCGTCAATGACAGCACGGCGCATGAGCTCTATAATCATATCATCATATCATACATACACTTAGTCTCTTTTACTTCTTCCACCTTCCGGCTGTAAATCGGTTATTGCCTGTCACTACATATCAGCGTTAAGATGATGAATTCATAAATCTCTGCAGTAATATATCACCGCTTATCTCGTTTCTGCGGATGACAGATACATTGGTATCCGATTTAATTAGTCCTGGGATGAGGTTATTTCTACCGTGAACGATTTCTTGACGTTCTCAGAAAAGCTCAAAATGAATTCTTTGTTATGAAAGACCTGTGTAACAGTCGTTGATATGTATGACAGCATTCCGATCATCTGCTCTTAGTCGTGTCTATCTACTGTCATCAGAAAGCTTTCTTCCTTGTATTACACCCTTAAATAAGCATCCAAACCCTTAAATAAGCAACGGAGAACACGCATTGCGCATCCAACGGACCACACCGCATTGCACTGTTCAACTGATTGCAGGTGGTCATAAGTACGTCTTCGCAGTCTTATATTGAGTTATCCATAAAAAGTGTTATTTAAGTCGCCTTATCCCCGACTCCACACACCAGGCAACCATTGGTTGCTTGTCATGCTGTTGGTAAATCTTGAAACTCGTGCTGCATATAATTCACCGTAGCCTGTTATAAACAATGATTCTAACCACACGTGTAGAGTGTTGATTCGCAATGATTGCATAATTGATCTGCATTAGTTGCTTATATTAATAGTGGGAGCCAATTCAGATAATTAAATGTCCCTTTGATAAAACAGTTGATATACAAAAGAAGTGAAGAATGTGCAATATCAGAGCAATGTTTTTGAATGTAAATACAGACCACGCGTGCATGTTTTAAGTCTTTTGCTGAATCTATCCCTGTTATTCTTCAGTGAGCAGATTTGATTTATTCATCAATTCAACGGATAACATCTGGGTCAGACCCTCAATGCAAGCTGGTAAGGTAAGGTTTTATTTATAAGCAACCGGTAGTACGTATATCTCATTTGATTTTAGGTGTAACAAGTCTGTTCTATTCTATGTCCTATTCACAGTGTGCTGTAAATTGTGCCTAATTACGGATAATTGTTTAATTCAAAATACCAAAACGTTAACATCTAACCTTCCCTATTCAACAGTGGATAAATATTGAAGTGAAACAAACTATTTATTTTGCTCAAATCCTCTGTACAGTAAATAAGGTGTATGTATTTGGATAAATGAGTCAATGAATTGATAACAGATTGCTCGCTCAATAGATTGATCAGTCACCGCTGTTCCCAGTATCATGCATTTCAGCTTTCAGCGATTCGACCAGACCAGGACTTGTAAGAGAATGTGGTGATTGGAATGTGCTAGTCAGTTATCTGTGTTGCTATGCGTGCATAGCGGCTTGTACCATGATTCGTGACAGAGAGGCAAGAGGTTACATCCTGGACCCTCCACCCGCCATTCCAGCGCTGGCAATAATGACTATTTACCGCATTTGAAAAGTCATTGACCAACTCCACTAAATTTGGTTTGCTTCATCAATGTCTGATTTATAATAGATTAATCCTGCTCTATTCAATGTAACAATGTGCCAGATAACCTGATTTAATTGTGGCATGTCTGTATATGTGCGCCATGAAATATATATCATTATGATATGCATTAACCAATTCATCGTTATTGCATTATACCATGTGACAATATTTGCGGACAGTATTCTGACGTCAGCAACAATAGTGGTGCGAATATTGCATTATCTATGAATAACATACATACTTGGGACCCCAATAATTTTGACCAAAATATGCGTCGGTAGTTAAGAAACCACACAGACTTGAACCATTAACCGTGCATAAAGCTGGAATCCATTGATTGCCAAACGTCCCTGTAATTCTTAGAAATGCATTATCATTGGAATTCTGGGAAACGATATTATCCATATGGTCGTATATAACTCATGGTTGTAATGACAGCAGTAAATAAACGACTGCAGTAAGTGCTGATAACGTACGGCCACGAAGGAGTTATTCGACACGGGAATCGGTTTTCAGTACACACACACACACACACACACACACACACACACACACACACACACACACACACACACACACACACACACACACACACACACACACACACACACACACACACACACACACACACACACACACACACACACACACACACACACACACACACACACACACACACACACACACACACACACACAAACACACACACACACACATATATATATATATATATATATATATATATATATATATATATATATATATATATATATTATATATATATATATATATATATATATATATATATATATATATATATATATATATATATATATATATATATATATATATATATATATATATATATATATATATATATATATATATATATATATATATATATATATATATAAATATATTTGACCTATTTCAGGTGATGCTATTCAGCCGTTTTCACTAGAACTGAGACTTCGCGCATTATAATTAGCAGACAAATCTGACTCACTAAAAGGCGACAAAATTAAGTACGGTTCTGATATAGCAACGAAGTATATCAACCAACTAATCTGTTTATAACCAGAGGTCCACACAAAATTAATTAGTGCTTACTAATAGAGTAGCAGTTTTCACCCCACTATACTTAACTCATTGTATTGTGTTGCGTTTCAGGTAGTATTAGAACGTATCTGTTTAAACTACACGGTTTCATTTCAACCTTCAGCAGCCCGATGCCGGTAGCGGGTGTGTATAAACTTGTTGATGGATCAAAAGGGCGCTATCCGAGTATCGCAATCATTCTCATTCATTGGCAACACGAAATCGCCTCGTTGTTGAAACCGATGATGGAAATGAGACAGTTACCAGGTAACGTCAATAATCCCATCTATAATCAACAGCTAATTAGCGTTTGATATAAACGACCATTGAGACCTTCACCATAGTTATATTAGCTATATTATTGGCTAATTAAACGCACTGGTGAACAAGTACTCCTGCTCCACTAACCAAGCTTGCATCGTATTAAAGGACTAAGCTATGGCATTGCTGCAAAATAGGTCATACATTTGTCTGAGATTACAATATGAAGGAGCTCAAGGTATATGGAGAGTTAATACTATCACGAGAGGGTATATGAAAGCATTGGTAAATGCACAACGATTTGGTTGGTGAAGTGAGGTGCAGTGAGGGTCAGGAAAGTGGTAATGAGTTCAACATACATTGCCGGAAACAATTGATATAAATGATACATTAAACAGATACAAACAAAACACGTTAACGGGAGCAATGAATAATAATGGTAACCGCTGTAGCAAATGGAAAAGTTGGAGACAAATAGGAATGACCGAATTCATAATATAACTCGCCAAATTTTATTGCAGAGGTCCTGATTATAACGAGAACTTGGACGCGTTAGCCTATTCACTTATAACACTCTACAGAGACAAGGCGACTAAAACAAAACATATAAATGAACGCGAATCGCTTGTATTTCACAAGTAAATTCAATTTCGATAAAAGAGTAGGCTATATTATCTATAATGACTGAAACGAAGCAAGATATCTTAATAACAGTCGTTCACCTCTGCCCTGTGTGTTAGACGAGTGAGACGGAAAGCATACTCCAACATTTCAATGAGTTATTTTCATTTGTAGCCAGACAAACAATTCAGATTGGCAAGAGGGTATTTGCGTAATGATAGTTTATTGAGTTGCCTGTTTTCTCTGGATTGATTAAGCATAAATGAGATCAAAGGAAACGCGTCAGTGATATCAAATATAGATGCTTTGTGTCTAAGGCGAAAGGGAAGCACAGCATTAATATTAGAGCACATGGAATGTTACATCCCACAATCAAATATATTGACTGCTGCCAGGTTTGTCGCACTTGTTTAATCCCGATAGATTGCCGGCAGCTGCTGTAATATCTAATCCACTTTATCATTCAGCCACGTCAACCATGGATTATGCAAACTGGCTTTGCTGAAAAGCTATTCACGTTATCAATGCAAAATCAAATTCCGACACAGATTTTGGATTTATCGGTCAACTCGCACAAGATAGACATGTCACTCAGATTGAGATGTCATCGTGTATATGCAGCCTTCGATCATAGCTCTAAAGGTGCAATAACTTAGCATATATTTGAAATTAAGCCCGTTTACAATATTTTCTGGTCTAGATCATACTTGCCATGGTAGTACAATTACAGCCAATGCTGTTCTGTATGAAGTGTCGGGAGCCGGAGCGTTTAATTTGGACGATATAAACTACGCCATTCGCCAACTTTCCCCAATCTGTAGTTTCAACCAGTTTATATACATTCTGCGTAAGGCACTGTTATAAAGAACGCACAATATGTACCATTAGTCCTGAACATATGATGAATGTTTGAAGGAGTTGTGCTTGATGGTCAACGATTCAAGCAGCAGCATTAATCATGCATCCCCAAAATGAAAACTGGACATAAGCAATAAGAACATTTCAGTCCAGCAAACGCCAGTTTGACATTATATCAATTAGGTAATGCATGCGATCTCGCACACACAAATCTGCGGGATGTAATGCTGACTGCATTTTTGTTTCCTATTTGATCCCTGCACAAGTAAATGTGATTATGTCACGTTGCAGTTTGTCGCCGTGAACACATAATCTGTACTATAGATGATGCACACTTATAATAATGACTGTACCAATCTTTAAGCATCAATCAAGTTAAGACAGCAGCTTTTCGCTTATAAGTCAGTGCTGTGTAATGAGAGTTCTGTACATAAGTAAATGAAACTACCAGTACGTTCAGAAACCAGCAGAACAACTCGAAACACTATCAATAACCAGCCAATAAAACAACAAATTCCGCCCAAAACCAAACTACCGCCAATTAAACTACAAATACGACGAAAAAAACAACCAGTAAAACCAGTCAATGAAACTACACATACGATCAAAAACCAAGCAATAAACAGCAATGTGGTTAATAAACAGCCAAAATATGATGATGAAGCTATGATTGTCAACATGGTTGAGAATATTAAGGCAATATCAGTCAATCATGTTGGTATATTTCGCGCTCAGTTCAAGCATCGGGGTGCGGTGGTATTAAAACACAGGTAACAATATTCAATGTATGATTTTACTGTCTCCCGTATATAAAACCATCTGTATACCTGGTTGAAAAAGAACGGTCGATTGTAGCGAGCTTAATGAGTCCACAATGCCCCGTTTATGTGCAATAAGAGGGATTATTCGGTGTGATAGTGTTTGATGTACATCTCACAGCATTCCGATCATCTGTTGTTGTTCTTTGCCCCGTTACTTCATCTGAAACCTGTTCACTTTTTTTAGTTCATGTGAGCATATCCACTTTACAAGCTTTGTCCACAGAGAAAGGCTATGGTTAGACCCTCATTCGTCTCCCATCTGCCAACTGATTACAGGTGATGTACATCGAATTCCGAGTAAACAGCATCATAACCCTTACAGCAAGTTCATGCTTATGAACGGTGTTATGGATGCAGATGTAGGAACTAAATCTGGTATAATGGCAAGATATGTCTGTAGCAAGTGGATTGTCCACTTAAAGTAAGTACTTTATCCCATATGTTTCACACTCATGTGTTTTATGATATGTCTTGTATGTTCATGCGTTATTGACGAATTGACATAGCCCTAAGCGATATCATATCATCAATAAATACCGGTTTCAACAACGCAATATATGCATCTTTGTCAGACACGTAATGCATACGATTGTTGCTCACACTGACATACGAATGCTTGAGAGCAAGTGTGTTTGAGTGCACTTACATTGACGGCAGAGTACCCAGATGGCTTGGTTGCTCAGGTAAGTAGTCTGCAATTGGCTTGTGGATGCTCAATGCGTGGGTTGATCGCTGTGCAGGTAAGCCATGCCGTCATTGTGTTACACGTAACTCAGTATTGTGAAAAATAAAGGCATTTTCTATGAATAAGGAACAGTTCAGAAGCCTGTTCAACACAGAATCACATCGTTTTCTAGCATAGACCAAGGATGGAGTTTTGTATTGTGGGAGTTCAAATATTGTCATGAAAAATGACCAAAATACAAGATATCTCTAGCAAAAGGAGTATTTTGATCTTTAGCTACGTCAATAAGATTACATAGTTATCTGAAATGCGTGAAAACCAAACGTCGAGGTGGTAATCTTAGAATCATATCCCTGCTCCAGAGATTTAACAGTAGCAAATCAACTCCTTCATCTCTGCATGCTGCATATAACATGTGCTGCTGCGGAGAACGAATACTTTATACAATGAACCCCCCGATTTAAAGCCTCGTTTACCTTCTTCTTCTCTCTCCGCCCTGAACTGAATATTCAACGATAAGTTGTCGCCTATTCAGCATTCGCCATCACAATTGCAACATTGTGCATATGATATATCAGATTCATGTGACCGTCGACAAGACTGCACAATAAAGTACACCTTGTCATAACAACATACTACTTCCATTACATAAGCCTTGGTAGATTAAGTAATGTTTCGATGACATTCGTCCTTCTCAGCAAGTCTTTGTGAATGCATGTCGTGTTCGAAGTTTGTTATATTTACAATGAATTTGTTATTACGATAAAGCGATGTCGGAAAAGTGCATTGCATTTTGTTATGCCCAGACAAAATGCTGAAAACATAACGATGACAATTGTGACTGATTATATCTCAGTTACTTTTCTATTTCACACTATTAGCTTGTAGTCAGCTAAACAAAAGTACCGGGTGCTTGCCAAGACCCCGAATCTTCTATTAAATTAACTGTTCTGCTGGTAGGATGTCTGTAGGCAATTAATCTCACGGACACTTCAACCGTGGATTATGCAATCTGGTGCAGATGGTTAATGTTTAGATTTGCTTACCTCCAAGGCAATAATCCAAACAGCACAGACAGAATTCAGACTCAGCAACGTCTGGATTTTGGAATTACTGATCGACTTTAGCAATATAAGTAAGTTAATCATATCAAGACGTCCGTGCACATGCCCAAATATTGAGGATTAGTTGATTCTGGCACCTAGCGCTTTGATTTTGTTTATAACAGGATATAAACAATTGCCATTTGTCAATAACTAAGCCATAACACTGCAACCATCCGGCTCTTTCATGAGAAGAATGAATTACATCACAAACTTTTAAGTCCCATTTGCGCCAAACAGCTGATCATATGGGCGTCATTACTCGCGACGACTTGACAGCCCTTTGATAACAGGCCTATAAATATTCTTACTCACCTACTTTCCTTTATGTGAATAAACCACTGATCATCAGTAAGATCCGGTGTGGCGTGTGCCTGCGAGAAGCGGTTATTACCCTTCGGTTAGTTTTGACTTATGTTCAAAGTTTCTGTGTGCCATTATGAGTCAAAGACATTGGTTGAGATTACACTTATACATATATGCGCGGATTATGGCATGGTATATAACGTGATAGCTGATAAGGATATAGTATTAATCTAACAGTTTGAATCTTGTGTCAATACTATCTTTCACATTTCACTTCTGCTCATGCTAACCTTAAGTGTTGTGACTCATGATAAATGGTTTCTCACAATAACTAATAATCAATCCATCCGAGAAAGCAATCCAAACTTTAAACAATATCCGCATTTTGGAAATATGTGTACTTTCCCTCTTGTTTTGTCAACAATTCATAGCTGAGACCGATGCTCTATCAAATGAACAGTGAGAGTTTGTTGCTGAGTGGCATCTGTCCAGTGCTATGTCACATGTCACGTGGTGGAATCATAACTGGTTACTTGTGGCTATAGGCGTCGTTGTCAACATCGACTAGCAAGAAATGAAACTTAGTTTATACATACACCCTCCCCCTCTTCCCTTCTATGTTGTCTGCAACACCGAGATTGGTTTTTTTTCTTCGATCACCACTAAACTCTGGCATGGGAGCTTGATCCATTAAATAAACCTGAAAATAGTTCTTCACCACTGCACATAGCTGTGGCCAGACACCGAGAGTGTGTAATTAATGATATCGTCTAGATAAATATTACATCATCTTGATGAAGTTTATTTCAATCTTTCGTTTTTGCTGTCTTGGCTGTTTGTCTTGCCTATGTGATCCACTTTTGTATTAATATAACAAACAATCAACTGCTTTTAAAAGCTTGAGAAGATCTCTAAAGCTAGGTGAAATAAAATTATTCATATATCTATTAATTTTATTGCTTATTGTAATACAGACAATCGACGATGGAAATTAAGTTGCTCTCAAGTGTACACCTTTAATTATAATTGATTCCATGTAAATTATTAGCAAGAATGCTTTCTGTAGCCTGTGTCCGGGCCTCTAATGAGATAATGTGAATTGAAGATCCTGTGTAACTTAAAACTATCATTGTTTTGCTGAGCTACCTAGCACAAATACTATTTGGGCATCAACCCATTTTATTTTATTCCTGTTTTATGTTCCAAATACACCAATTCTAAGCGATTTTTTAATATCAGTAAATAAGCTGCCAATAGATACTTCGTTGTACCACATTTGAGAACAGCCGTTTCGATTTATTACAACATGCCGAGGACGCAATCTCCATGAACTCATCTGAATGCAAAAGTGCACATGAAGTAATGACGTCGCTCTGATGTAGCAGTTTCTTTAAAGGCAAAATGTCTTGATTTATAAACTGTAATCTAGCAAGTGCCATCCGCCTCCTGTACAATCAAACCACGTTACCGACAGCGAAAGGATATTAGTGTGGTAAAAATTCAATGCTAACTAATCACAGACAATCATGAACATATGAGCACTTGCAGGTAGATTCTTCATAGCCATTCCGGGAAGTTGATGCTCATATTCTCTCTCGAAAAACATCTGGTGGATAACAAGGGAATGCAAAGAGCATCTTCATCATGAGAGCAATGATGGGAAGATTCAGCATCTGGTGATTTATCCAGTATGAGCTTCACATTGAGAGTCATCCTTTCATTAACAAACACAAGCATTGTTTTGGTATAATAAGTGGTTAACTTATTGCTTTCGAGCAATGAATCAGAAACAAAACGTGGCACTGATATGCAACTGGTAGGAAAAAAGTACGATCGAGTACACTTGCTTTGAAGGTAGAGCACAAATATATGCGCTTTTTCAGCAGGTATTGCATATAAGTGAGTAAGAAAATGAACCATTCATTGAACAATAGTAGCCTGCTTGCGCAAATTGATCAATACGAGGTAATTAGCAAAAAAAGCCATGTTTTTGCAGCTTGAGAGCTGGAAATGGTGCAGAACGCAAGCTGAACCATGCATGTTACATATAAATTTTTGTGCCGAATGAACTAAGTAAACAATTAGTAATAACGACCTTTTTCTTGCTCTATCGTCGAGAACACCAACTAAGAACATATACAACCTAGTCATGGAACTGCTAATAAAACCACGCAACCTGGAGCGGTTACTCAAATGTCATCTACTTTTGCTTGTATCTAGAATTGCATGAAACCAATTTAATTGGATGTGTATCCTGTCCAATAGTTGACATCGGAACTACAGTAGTCGAATAATTTGGCATAACGAATCTTAGCAATTGTGTTATCTGTCTTTCAAAATTACAAAGAAGTACAATTTACGTTGTTAGATAAATCGCAACGGTGTAAATATAATGTGCTTGCATGACGTTGTGCATTTACATCCATGCGTCTAAAACAATGTTTAAGCTAGAAATCAGGAGAATGGTACTCGCCTAAGAAGTGGCAAAGATCACCATTGCAGCCATATTTTAAGGTATATTTGTTTACACTTGATTTCACAAGACATGAATGTTCTGTACCAGCGAGCAATTGGATTGATAGACGATGTAAATCAAAACTGTTTCTTTGGTGTCAACGTTAGCATATTGTGGAAGCGTCGAATGCGCTTACAATCATAGATCAATATTAGTAGATGCATTGTTTCTACAATCTAATCCATAGCATTCAACAGAGGCAGCTTTGGGAGATAGTTGAGAGCACAAGAATAAATCCTGATGCACATTTAAAGAAATCATGCATTAATGTATGGCATTGCATTTAAAAAAGCATATATATTTATATATATATATATATGTATGGCATATGCCAATTATATATATTATATAATATATATATATATATATATATATATATATATATATATATATATATATATATATATATATATATATATATATATATATATATATATATATATATATATATATATATATATATATATATATATATATATATATATATATATATATATATATAGAACCATAGCTATCCACCAGTGCAGTTAATTTGCGTCAGCGATAATGGGTTTGCCTGTATGTGTGTATAAGTAATTACAAGTTGTGTCTTGTAATGCCAAGGAGTGTAATGGGGGAGCTTGAAGTGATAGGAACCATATGCAAAAGAAGCGTCTTTGCCGGGAATTTATTGTTTAAACGCATCAGAGCCATGTTAGATAAACAGTTGAGCCGTTGGGTTATCGTCTTTCACACCTCACTGACGGTTGTGTGCACAATGCATTTCAGACTAGATGCTGATTATCATACACTGCCATTCACTCTTCGTTTCTTGAGAACAATCATACCATTGTGACTTCCATAGGAATGAATCTATTGCTTTTCTCCAGTTTTTTGTTGCCCCAATTTCTTCCATTTGACAATTACCGTTAAATGGAGCAATACTGTCAAATAACACATTAGCGCTGCCAACAAAGAGTCAGCAGAACCGAAGAGCAATCACACATTAGGTGTGTGGATAATAACAATTATGAACTAAGTCAGAAGTAGGGGCCACAAGTACCAACGCGGAGATAAAAGGTAATCGTACGCCCATACAGCTTTCCGATGATCATCTGAGTAACAATGTGTATTCTACAACACTCATATCGACTAAAATACGTCAACATTACGTCTAGTGTAGGTGTATCTATCAATTTCACAAATATATCATCATAAAAAGATCAACTTTGTGAATGCGGATTTTTGTGACACAAAGATTAATAAGGCCCAAGGAGGCCATTGTCACGTGTTACGCGGGTTCTACATGCTCTGTTGCTATATATAACAAAGTTGCTTCACAATATTCTCGCTACATTACATGACCACCGCTCTCGTTTGGAACCCATGCGCCAATTAATAGTTACCCATGTCGTCGTCGCATCGTCATCGCTAACTGGTGATTTAACGGAAATTTGTACCTGGCGTGGAAATAGCTATACACAGGTAGTGACTAATTCTTGCTAATGTCTGAATAGGAATTGTTCTCTATTGAGAAAAGGTAATGGCCCCTGCACACAGTATTTGTGTCCTACTTTTGTATTAGAGTACTTTGGCGTTGACTTATTGTACATAGAACGACTTATTGTACGAGATATGGAATGATAATCGGTTATTGCGTCATAAAATCCGAGATAGATTGTACAGACCATTGTGTTATTTCTTCGACAGACACTAAAATCTTGCGTCATAAATAAATATCCCGCGTCAGGGGCTAACTGGTCATCTATGCTTTAAGGTCCATGAACGTACTTAGTAGTAAGCTCGCCAGGCAAGTACTGCGTAGATGCGCTTCTGCAAAGTACACCCATGCAGAGTAATCTCCGGTGTGACATTATTTGCGCTAAGCAGTTGCATTTACTGCTTTTACATTAATTGTATATTTTGCATGTTTGATCTAAGATTTGGTGGTGTACCCTGACTACCAGATACGTACAATGAAACTCTTTCATCATTTCATTGCCTTCCATGTGAATGTGCTAAGAAACGGGGCTAACTGGAGATTTTTGCTTCATTACTTCTAAGTCAATGTCGAACATGGCAGCACAAACAACGGATGGTTATTCAGGCTAATGTCACGTTTAGTACTCTTCCGCCAAGTCGTCCATGTAGACAAGATAATAGTATGACGTCTGCTTGTCATCAGGTGCGTTTTATCTATTTCAAATCGACGGACGTTAAATTGAAATCATCAAAGCATGGCCAAGTTAGGTTAGGCCTAGGCGTTTGTTGTCTTTCCTAGACATCTCACTGTAGATCATTGTTCAATATGAAAATGCTGTAGTTGCCAAATGCTCATCATTCTTATGTTATGATCAGGTAGTCGCATAGCACTGATTCACGAAAAAATCTAGATTAGGTGTCCCTATTAACTCAATGCAGCTTTTATCATCAAGCAACAAGCCACGTTAACGATTTCCGTGGCTTAATTAATCTAGTTAATATTTTTAACTAACACTATATTACGTTTGGCAATCATCCTTTAGGTTGAAGCTCATGGCACATTTAAAATCTCATGCCTGGTGCAATACGCTAGAAACGGGACAAATAATATGCTAGAGAGGATTCTAACACTTAGGCTAGTTCGCGAGCTCAAAGTATGCAAACCCACTTAACTTCTTCAAGAGAATCATGGAATCACAAGAGGTCCAATGCGTTTTTCACATATTTTGAAAACCCTTTGACAACCCTGACCGTAAGCGATTCAACCACAACCACTAATGTCCTCTTTGGATCCTCGAATTAACTGTCTATATGGATTTGTTGAAGATGCACTACAGACAACAAAGTGCTCCACAAAAATTTTGGTAGATGTTCTGTAATAATGTGGCTCATAACAGCTGTTTCTTCATATTTGAAGTTCGTGGAAAAATTCTGTAGCACGATGGTTTGGCCATATATATCCTTGCTGCGGTTTAGAAATTAATGTAAACTATCTATCTACTGCAGGGAGATTAAATTAAGTTGTGTTACATATAATGAATAAGAGATTCAGTTATGGAGCAATTATTACTATATCAATATAATAATAACCGTTGTGAATAAACAACTACAAATTTGATTAGTTTCAATAACGGAGGACATGGATCTTCACCAGCACGTACACATCTACCAGGTGCACTCAAATGTTTCATATGTTCTTGGGTGTTGCACTAGACACCATAGCTGTGTGTATATGATGCTAGCAGAACAAATACACCACAAACAATCTGTACCAGATGGAAAACGGTAAAGAGCACCAATATACTTACGCTGTTGTTAGAAGGATAATGTGTTTTGACAGCAGGAGACAAACAGCTGCAGCGCAAATTGTGCCGCTGGGAGATATTTCTTGCATGAAGTCCTTTTAGCATGATGTCACGACTCAGCAGCGAAGAGTAAATGTTGGCTTAGCTTGTATATCAAAATAACTGTATATGCAGCAACTTGAACTCAGACGTTTTCCGATATACACTTCGACACAATCATACTTCAATATTGCCGTAATTAAACTTTTTTTGTATCCCATACATAGAAGCATAGATGAACATTTCACAACGAAAGTCACGTATTAGCCGGTGCATATGTAGGACTCACTGTATTTTAGAACATAAAAATTGCATCCGTAAACCTTAGAGATAATATGCGTTAAGACAATTCTTTGTCTGAGGGATTTCATTGCGAAGCATATTTTGCGTTATGCATTTAAAATACTGCACCTACCTCGGGCGAGAAAACTAAACAGGAAGTCTGGGTCCTGAACGTAGGCGTTCTTCATATGCCTAACGAATACACTGCGTCACAATTATCTGGCGACGCCTCGGGGACTAACTTGTCATCTTTGCTACATTGTTTCTGACTTAGTCCGGGTCAAAGATAGCCGTACAGATGATAGATGGTTCTTAAGACTAATGTTGTGGAGTGCGCTTACGCACTGTAGACCCATGCAGGCACGACAGCAGTTTGGCATCTGCTGGTCATCAGGTGCGCTTTTCCTTTACAAAACGACGGACGCTAAATGGAAACATCTCACTGTGGATCATTGTTCTATTGAGAAATATTGTAGTTTTAAAATGCTCACCGTTCTTATCTTTTGACCATGTAGTCTTATAGCCATGATTCATGAACAAATAAATAGTTGCATGATGCGGTTACACTATCGTAATCTGCATACGCTAGCTATATAGTATACGTTTTAATGAACAATGTAGTCAATGAGATTGGTCTTGAGCGAACGATGAACATATCAACTTTGAAATGGTATGTATATCGTTCAATCAAGAGTCCTGTTTTTTCTGGCTGATGGTGCATCGGTGAGTACTAAAATACTTCGCATAATAATACAATGACACTGAAAGATGTGTAAACTTTTATGACATATATAAAGCCTTGCAGGGTAACAATAAACGGCAGCTTTGGAATTGCAATCCGCGGCTTATGATAACCAATTTCACAAGTATTTATCGTGGTCTTGATTTAATCCTGACGTCATTTGGTTCAGATGATGTTTGCCGTCATTATCCCAAAAAGCGTTCACTGTCGTCAATGAGCTTCAAAATGCGAGGGTGCGGCTACATACCTAATCTCTGATTGCCATTTGACACAACGCAGCTTTACTCACCCAGAAACATGCCACGTGAACGATATCCGTTGCTTGAATAATGCTATTTAATATTTCCATCTTACGCCATATTATATTTCACTTATATTATAAGTCCATATGTCTTTGGAAAACTTCCTTTGGGTAGAAACTAATAGAACATTTTAAGTCTCATGCATAGTGCAATACGCCAGATATTATAAATGACCAGATTATGGGGAAGAGGATTCTAACACGAAGGCCAATGCTACATGTCCTAGTATACATAAACACTTTATTACCTCAAGAGAACCATGGAAGGACTACAGCTTGTATGTTTTTTTCCGTTTCTCAATCACCCTTCTGGCAACTTTAATCGTTATATATTTAAACACAACCATTAATTACCTCTTTGGACCTTTGATGTTACAGCTTGCGGGGGTTTATTGAAGATGAGAATAGCACTACAGACATCAAAGTGTTCTACTACAATAGCATTGAAAGATGTGCTGTAATGCCCTGGCTCATAACAGCTGTTGCTTCATATTTGATGGTAGAAGAATTCTGTAACACGATAGTTTGGCCGTATATATGCAGTCCAGACATTGGGTGGAATCATTGGTCCAAAAATATGTACACCTGTCGGATTGCCATGATGTAATAAACCAGGGGCTATCTGCACCGGTATATATATCTATATGCCCGACGTTATATCATGGAAATTGAAGTTTCCTCTTTTGACTAAAACAGCAAGTTAGTTCAGCTGCTCAGTGGATGCTCTACTGATTGGAAATAAACATGGTTCAAGTTGCAAGGTAAGATACATCTTTGCGGAAGCAATGCCTATATTCCATGTGATCAGATACTATTTTTGGCACATCTACAGCAAAGTCAAAGAACAGCACTGGTAAAAAATGGTGACATGATAATAACATTCCGATAGTATCAAACGAATCTAAACGATAGTCTGCAAGGAGATGGATTGTAAGTGTTAATTCCAAGTGCCTGATACATCAGATTCTATCTCATGCTCGAAATCTTCAGAGTGCATTTGTATCTCATGCTCAAAATCATCCGAGTGAATTTGTATCTCATGCTCAAAATCATCAGCGTGTATTTAATAGTCAGACCTTCATCCAATTGCTGAAATGAAGAGCACGACGATGTGTCATGTGAAAAGGGAAATTATATCATTCCTTCGATGAAAAAACTCGTGTATTGGTTGACTGTCAATTGCCACAGTACACACGGAGGCATATGAATGATCCATAAAACAATGTAAAACTTAGGAAAATATACCCACAAATGTAATCCAAACATTTGACTTGATATGATTCATTTATTCGTAACAATAAAATCAACATTAATGTAATTCTGGGTTGCGAATAATGGGAGTTGCGATCTTGCGGTTTGGACTATGAAGCTGCAGCTGATCGTTACATATTTCAAAAGGCTGCACACAACCTCGTTATGTTACTGACTTCACTAAGTGAATGGCCGGTATACAATGTGGCACGCAATAAGAAAAGGACTACTCTAGCATGTTCGACCATGTCAGCAATTCGCTACTGAAGTGGTTCAGTTTGCTATGAACATGAACCTAGCAGCGTTATCAGTCGCTGGCAATCAGGCCTAGGGTCATACTAGTGTGAACTGAAGTTCTTAGAAGGATCTGAACCATGAGAATAGCGGCCTGCTTTCGGCATTCACATTCCTGGTGGCCGAGTGGGTACCAGGGCAATTCTCATTGCTGTGGTTTACAAATTGTTGTAAGCGGTACATCTGCTGCTGTAGGAAACGAATGTAATCCGTTTCGTATGCAGCAACTATTACTCCACCAATTTAATAAGATGTGTTGTAAGTATAATCATCCAAATGTGCTTGTTTTAAATAACGAATGACATGGTTCCTCACAGGCATGTTCACATATACCAGGTGTACTCACCTGTTTTAGATCACCTTTTTTATGTGTGTCGCATTAGATACCATAGTTGTGCATATGATGTTAACACAACCAGTGCACCACAAACAAGCTGTTCCAGATGACAAACGATAAGAGGCATCAATGTGTATACATCACCAATAACTTTTATTTCTAACGAAGGATATGGATCTTCACCTGCCGAGGTCATCAAGTACACATATACGAGGTTTACTCGCCTGTTTCAGATCACACTACTCTTGTGTGTTGCACTAGAGCTGTGTGTATGGAGCACAAACAACTCACCGCAAACAAGTAGTTACAGATAGAAAACGACAAAGGTATTACAACCTTCTCGCGTGGTAGCGCTTATACAGCCGCTGGGAAATGTTTACAGCATATCGTCATTTTAGCATGAGGTAGTATTTGTTTTGCTAATATAACAAAATAACATTTGGATGACCAAGATCTAAACAGCAGACACATTGTACGCATCATTTACCGTCATTTGTTTGAGATATATGGCGTAATATGTGGTGACATTGCTGCTTGTGTAGCTGTTTTAGTCTGTTGAGATGGTAGCGTATATCAATTCATTTTTTGCACTCCATATCACCTTAGTAATTCCACATATCCCAGTCAGATGTCAAATTTATCATAGTATGATGTGTGCATTGCATTAGTACTAATTGGAACTGGTTGTTTGGGTTTTAACATGCTTATACAACTTATTATATAAAAGTGCGTAAGTAGTATAGGTAATGGAAGATCTAACTCACCTCCCAACAAGGTCATCCCAACCAGTCATCCAATCATATTTCCAACAGACTAATTTAGGGCAACCACGCACACCAAGACTAATGAATCACCCACTTACAATAATGAATCCCCACTCGACACCCAGTTCGACTTATCATTTTCACCGAGAGGCTCAGATTTTTCGGGTACAAAACCCCCACTTGCACTAATGATTTTTTAGGCGAACTGGGGGGTATTGCCAATATGGACGCGAACTCCCCACTACAACGTATTTTACGCCCCACTTCAACATATTTTAGCCCCCCACTTCGACCATTCCTTTCCACAAATCAATACGTTTTATTGTACGCCCCACTTCGACGTATTTTACCCCCCACTTCGACGTATTTTAGCCCAGTTCGACTATTGATTTTCACCGAGAGGCTCAGATTTTACGGGTACACTTAACTAATGATTTTGTAGTCAAACTGGGCCAAAATACGTTGAAGTGGTGCAATGCGACCTATTATATATATAATTACCCAGTTAGACTTATCATCATTAGTGTGGGTGGACGTTATTCTCCAGTTCGACTATGGCCAGCCTCCCTTCCGACCCATGGCATACCCCCTTTTAGAGCTTTGCGAGTACATAGTACACCATGCCTAGATCCGCCCTACCCCAATAAGCCTATACCGAGATACGGTCTGGAGCCCTGTCTGTTCGCACGGCAAAAGAGAAATACCACATCTTGTAAGCCCGGTACACAAAAATCCGTGGAATAGCCCCCTTTGGTGTTCCACTCGAAGAGCGGAGAACTGGGATCTGCAAGAATAGAGGTTTCCCCACTTGTTTCTATCCGAAAGGGAGCTAGAGATTCTAGATTCCTCGGGTTTGGCATTTACGAACGACACCAGATACCAAAGTATTTTCTAGAAATATATCTTGCAAGCTACCAAGAACCAGCCCAGACAGGCCATATTCTCGACTTTGTCTACCTGTACAAATGGGGCCCCAGTGGCGGCAAGCTTTGTATTGTATCTTCGAGACCCCGAAAAGCAGACAAACCACACAGCAAATGCGATAGCAATTGTCTCCAAATAGGCCCACCTCCAAGGATCTTTGAGGATCCAGATAGTACTTGCAAATGTGGGGCAACAGACCACTGCGTCGATAGCAAGAAATGCCCGCTGTGGAGCCACCGCAACATTGTCTGCAAACCCAGACTGGTCCCATTGTCGCTTGTAGTCCCAGATACGATAGAAATCCGGTCTTGCTTCCAAAACATCCAGAACCTCTACGACGACGAATGCCCTATCTGGTGCCTACGATACGCACAGCTCGTTTGGAGTCTTGCAGAGAACTGTGGATGCCAACAAAAAGAATGCCACTGGAGATGTCTCGCAGGAAAGGACAAATATCCAGATCTTCCAAATTTGCCACCAGGCCCATCGCCCCCGGGAAAACCATTGGCAAACTATGGAGGTCCTACAGAACTAGAACTGCCACCACCTCGAAAGGAGGAGCACCAAAAAGCATCGGCGTTGCCAGCCGGAAAGTATCTTTGTAGAAACTCTGTGGTCGCCAAAGATAGACAAAATCAAAACAGAACACTTTTGTTCTTGGAAACCCCGGAAAGCCCAACTGCAGTCCCGGTCCATGGATACAGGATACAAGAAGCCATTCGAGGACATGGTGGAATAGAAGCCCTCCGAATAGCCAAAACCCCATTCTCCTGCACGCTAGGCAACCTTTGCTTCTTGCCGGCCACATCCAGGAAAGACGATAGAGAGACAGAACTGGACATGCAACGAAAGCCCCACATCCACTAGCCAGCGGACTACTCCATACTGCGAGACGCACCACCGACCACTGCTAGCCTCCTCCAGCCTGCCACACCGCCAGCCAATCCGCAAACCACCCGCCGCTAGCAAAGGGCAAAAGCAAGGCTAGAGCCTAATCCACATACAAGGGCGCAAATATCTGCAACCCCTTTTTCGGCGGCGCCCTCCAGCCCCAGCCAGCCGAGCCCTCCACCCCAAGCAATCTATTTGTCTCTCCCCAATAGAACCCCGGCCCTATTCCATGTAGAAAGGGTCCTGCGCAGGCCGGGTTGCATTGTCCCGAGGCTTGGGGGCCGGTGGTAGGAAATTCGATGCGGCTTCCGTATGGCTTTTTGTGATTTTCCAGACCTTCCATACAAGAAATGCGGCAAATCCTACACATCCCGCCATTTGCAATCTTGTCGAAAACGTCGCTAGGTCCGCAATAGTTCCTAGATTGGTTCCAACGTCGTCGTCGTCTATTTCCTCCTCCACGTCTGTTACAAAGGCGTCTACCTTTCTCTCCAACCCTTCCACCTTCCATTCCACCCGATGGATAGCATACAACAAATCGTATAGACTCGTGGGCCCCCGGCCACCAGCCCCAACCCTAGGATTCTCCTCTTGCCCACTAGAGGTGACCCGCCTCACCAGCCTCGCGGACTCCTCCTGCTTGTTCTCTATCTTTTGCGCCAAACCCCCATTGGACACCTTCGGCAAGGCCCCCATAGGTGGAAAACTGGCCCTTGCCAGTACGTTGTCAACCTGGTTTCCAGGAAGAAGGGCGCCTCCATCGTCTGTGGAAGCCTTGGTTGGATTGGAGTCCTCCATAGAGCTAGCTGGCCTCTCTGTTGCCCATATTCTCGATAGCCTAGTGGACCCGATGCCATACTTCTTTTTCGCGGCAGCAAAGGAGATTCTTTCCTTGTCTGCACGTAGGGCTTGCACCGCTTCTTCGGAGAGATGTTCTGCAGATGGCATTGTATTCTTCGCAAGGCCTTGGCTCTATATCATCCTACCCAACCCACCCAAACCAGCCCAGCCCAACCTATCCCCGGCCCAATCTGGCTACCCAACCTATACCCAGGAATCCCTAGTCCAGGACCATCCAGACAAGGTCAACCTAGTGTTTTTAACATCAGTCAAATACAGCCTCCAACGTGCCAGAGAGTCAACGCTACAGTAGATGTTCTGCAATGATTGAGACCGGATAATTGAGTTTCTGGGGCAGCTGGCTGCCACGAGGGATTCGACTTTATGCTGCTGTGCATTCATATTTTGTTATTTCATGAAGTGATTCTTGACGTTAGTGTATACCATTAAATTCTGATACAGACGAAATTCTGGGTAAAGTAGCTTAAGCAATAGAGGATGATATCCTGGATGTAATTTTATTGTCGGGTATAAAACTGATAAAGGGATACGTTTGTGGATGGTATAGTGATGTGTGGTTTACGTAAAAAAGGTTGTATTGGTTAGATTGTGAATAGATAGTTGGAAACATGTTAAATCAACATCTAGTAGGATAAATAATAAGAAAGAAGACACAAACAAATCAGCTTTTGATAGATCATACTTTTCTTTTTGCTTATTTTTTACAATGATGATAAATGTGGCAAAGTGGACTCTTCTTCTTCCCAGAGAGAAAACAAACAAATGGTTGTTATTCGAATAACTTTATGCAACACAATGCTTCTACATGTCATAACAAACGTTTTCATCTCCAGTATTTAACATATTAATTGTATTTGATGATGAAATGCATTCATGTTCGAAACATCTTCTATCAATAAGTTGTCATCAAATGATTCTATTGTTAAGTAGTCAAAATGTTTTATTGTATATGTTTTGAGACAACAGTACCCAAGAACAAATGGCGTTATAAACTATACATCTTACCTAAAAAACCCTACTTCCAGCATGGGTTTTCCAACCTATGTAATTGCAGCTATCTCATATCAAACACTCCAATTTGGTTACTTGATTCCTTGCTACTGGCTCACACAGCATATCAATAGCAATTTCTGTTGTGATCTAATATATATAAGATGCAGAAACTCATCAGCAACCTCCATGTATGCTGTAATCTGCGGATGCGTCATAAGAAGCTGTGAGCCGATACATAGTAGTTACTGCAGCATATCCTGTTCTATATCATATGTGCAATAGTAGTACTAAAGTTAAAGTGTATATTTTGCATTCTGATATGTAACACGTTAATCTACCTCATTGGAGTTATACATGCTGATTCTGATGCAGCATTGGAAACAGCTGTAAACACTACATTAATCTTTGTCTAGGTACAATACAAGGATAATTTTGGATTCACAATTTCTGCAAGCAAATAAGCTACAATGACAGTTGCGCACAAAATACATTATCATAATATCTTGAGGCTTGATTGAGTTAAAATGATAAAATTGTATACAATTGTAACGAAAACTTCCTGGTTGTTTTGGGTTGCCATTTAGACGCCCAACTTAATAACAATTCAATCCATCCTAAACCGCAGTCAATCCTTTCGTTTAAATTTGATCTACGCTTAACGGGTCAACCCAGTGTAATGGTCATTTTTAAAGGGCAATATAAATCCTCATCTACTTGTTATTTACCATAAGGACGTTTGTTAGAGGAGCTGTGTTTAATGCGGTTTCATGACATCACAGCCTGATAATCTACAGTATCATTAATCACGCAACAATATGAGCATTTGAGTAGAGTGAACGCCACCTGATTAATGATAACATTAATGCAGTAATGTATGAAATCTCACATGCCCAAATCATTAGGATTACATGCTGACAGCATTCCTATTCGTATTTGATCTCATAAGCAATTGTGGTAATCTTCTATTGTTATTGGTCTCTATGGACAGATAAACTGCACCGCAGATAATGCATACTTATTCAAATAGCACCATCGTCGGTTCAATATTGCTCAATAAATAATTCAGATAACTGCTAAGAACCTGTGATACCCAAAAGCTTGATTTAGTGACTAATTCTAAATACAAAAGTAACATGTATATCTGTTATATGTACCTTAATACACTCAATCTAATGTTTCAGTCTACCAATGTTAATTGCGCCATTGACGGTCAGTAACAAGGCAGAGGAAGATTGTCATTTTACATGCAACATGCCAGTTCACAATACATGCTTTGCCTCCAATTTCCGCAAACGTAGTAGGGCATCGGGTTTTAGAAGTACAATCTGTGATCCCTGGTGAAATTAAGCGGGATTAATGAAGCAGCTGTATCCAATGTTTCTTGAATATATAAAAAAGGCAAGAAATGTTGCCCTGTGTTTGCTGGGTCTGTTACTCTAATGCAATGTAAAGTCTAAAACAGCGTCAACATGTCTGTATAACATATCATCATATCATACATACACATAGTCTCACTTACTTTTTTCATCTTCCGGCTGTAAAAAGGTTATTGCTTGTCACTAAATACCAGCGTTAATATGATGAATTCAGAAATATTTGCAGTAAAGTATCACCGCTTATCTCTGGGGACGAAAGATACATCGGTAACGGATCCAATTTAATTAGTGCTGGGATGAGGGTATTGCTACCGTGAGCGATTTCCTAGCTCGGAAAACTCTGAAAGAAAATATCTGTTATGGAAGCACCTGTGTAACAGTCGTTGATATGTATTACAGCATTCCGATCATCTGCTCTTATACGTGTCTTTGTACTGCAATCCCCATTATATTACACCGCTATATAAGCACTAAAACACACCTGTGTGTATTGTTAAAATCATATCTGTATTGCACTTGTCAACTGATTCCCGGTGGCCATGAGTAAGTCTTATCAGTTTTATATTTCTTGTTTAAGTCGCCTTATCCCCGACTCCACACACCAGGCAACCATTGGTTGTTTATCATGCTGTTGGTAAATCTTGAAACTCGTGCTGCATATAATTCACCGTAACCTGTTATAAACAATGATTCTAACCACACTTGTGGAGTGTTGATTCGTGATGATTGCATAATTGATCTGCATCAGTTGTTTATATTAATAGTGGGAGCCAATTCAGAGAATTATATCTCCATTTGATAACATAGTTGATATACAAAGGAATGATGAATGTGCAATCTCCGAGCAATGTTTTTGAATGTAAATACAGACCACGGGTGCATGTTATATGTCATTTGCTGAAACTATCCCTGTTATTCTTCGGTTAGCAGATTTGATTTATTCATCAATTCAACGGATAACAAGCTGGTACGGGCTCACCTATGACCAACTCAATTATTCAAGTACTCACTAAACAGGTATCTTTTGTGTATAAGCAACCGGTAGTACGCATATCTCAATTGATTTTGGAAGTGAAAACTTCCCCGGTTTAATATCCCGTAGTTTGTTTTCTACAAAATGTGTACATAGTCTATACTTTTGCAAATCGTGCCTAATTACGGAGAATTGTTTAATTAAAAATACCAAAACTTTAACATCCAACATGGTGAAGGTATTGATGGGTATAAAGGGGATTCGTCTGGTTAGTGTAGAGATATTCGGGTGATGTTGGATGATGTTGGATGATGTTGACGAGTCGAAGGCTGGAATAATTGCATTTATTAAATCAGCAGGAAGATTCATATTTTCTTTAAAGATCAAATATACAAAAAAATGAATCATTGCTTAACAGAAACAATATTATGATCCTCATTTTTGCTATATTGATAAAAGATTTTTGTTGTTGAGGGATTGATAAAGATATTGTTATTTATTGCAGTATCTGCACCTGATCAGATGAGAAAAAAACCTCAAGGAGAAAACACAATCTAGGTGGTTAATTGCAACCAAGAATGCTACAACTGTGCTTGTGTCTGTGAAAGCTCGAGGCGTACAACCGAAGTTTTATCCTGTACACACTACACGCCGCCAAAAACAGAACGCCGAAATAGTTTCTAATGAAGTGACTGCGGCGAATTCTTGGTATCGGTGAAGGCACCTGTAAACGGCCGCTTGTTTATCAAATTACCACAGTTTATATGTATAACCGCATTCCTATCACCTGAACCTATTCATGTCTCCGTAAACCATTCACCGTCGGTTTTTATCATTATATAAATATACCAAGGTAACCTACTCAGCCAATTGAGATGCAGTCATCAGCGTGGATAAAACTACAACCGTCTCTTACCTATCAAGTGATTGAAGTGGGCGTTAGTAGTTTACCACATGCCAGTGTTTTGAAAGCTATGTTATACCAACACAGCCTTTCTAGCAAGTCTACTCTCTTGTGTACGTTAACTGGTTTCAGATGTTGAATAATGCGGTTAGCTAAAGCTGGTGGTTCTTACATAAGGCGTGGGTATTTTATCCCCACCTTTGTGTTTTGTGTCAGTGCTTGCGCTTCCACACCACAAATAAATCTACTGATTATAAAAAAGTCTCTTACATATTTTTAAAACCAGTTGTCAAACCATAGGCGACAGGCCATGATAATCTTCCCTAATTATGCAAACTGCATACAGATGTAATCAAATTATCATTAATATGCTGCGACATATATTTCTAACCCATTTTAATAGAAAATAGGGTCCTTCGTAGTCTTATATTGAGTGTTTCCAATGTGTACATTGTTGGTCTACACTCAATGTCTCATTGATGGTCTACTTATATAAATAGTTTGAACAATTTCGGAGTATTACATTTTCCTCTGCTACCATACCAAACCTACAACAGAAGGGAGGGTGCGAAATAATACGTATTGATAACTGGTGTGGCTGGCATTTTACTGTGTCATGAAATGACGTCATAATATTGAATGGGAATATTGAAATCGCTATCCAGCGAGGTTATGAAGGGTTGGGGCGCAGGATATTGCAAGCAGCTCCTTTAAACTCGAACACCATGAGTCGGTACGGAGGGACAAAGAGATTGGACATTTACCCTCCTTCCCTTAACTCCAACCGCTATCAAAGATTACTGCCTAATGCTAGCGTAACACGCCATTTACATCAATACCAACAGGGCCAATTATTAATACCCTCTGACCGATTACAGGCATATAACACATACTTTTATCTTAATTGGCTTCACTTACTGTTCTATTAACATGTTGCTGATCTCTCTTTCATCAATCTTTTATTAATTCGCTGTAGAATGTTTAGATATGACTTGTGAGTCAGTCTTAGTTGTCATGTACCCCATTAAACAAGTATTATTCATCTACTGTGATCATCCGCAACGATCAGCGTTAGTTTTGTTAATAATGATGTCGATTTGGATTTAGTATCGTTAATACATCGATGATTAAAGCCTAGTCATACTAAGAAAGGAAGAGATGGCCAACGTGAACCTAACTAGCTAAATTAATCGTTGAAATAAAGACTGTAATCATCATAAAGCAATACTCCTGGCATTATTTCATTTAGGTTTGTTGATGGTAAACGTATTTAACATCAGTCAAATACAGCCTTCTTGCCAGAGAGTCTATGCTTGAAAGGACGCTTTGCAATATCTGAGGGCTATTTATTGAGTTTCTTGGGTAGCTGGCTGTCAGTGAGTCCTCGACCATATGCTGCAGTGCATTCTTATTTTGTCATAAAGTACGTGCTGATGTCCGTGTATGCTATTGAATTCTCATGCAGACGAAATACTTACGGGTATAAAGGGATCCATGTGTGAATCGCATAGAGATGTGCTGTTTACGTAAAAAAACAGGTATTGATTGGATTGTGAGTAGATGGTTGAAACAAATTCATATGTTAAATCAACATCTAGCATAATAAAAAATTTCAAAGATATAAACAAACCAGCTTTTGATAGAAGATAAATATTATGGTGATTATTCATTACTATGGTGATGAAATGTGGCGAAGTGGGTGATGATATTATTAATATAATGGCAAACGTTTTCATCTTTTGTATTTAACATATATGTATGTATTTGATAATGACATGGATTCATGTTCGGAACATTTTCTATCAATAAGTTGTCATCAAATTATTCTATTATTTTTATGTTACGCTGTAGTCACAATGGTTGCTTATATATGTTTTGAGACAACATTACCTTTACTTTACTTTACCTTCTCAGGTAGTTCTATAGATTTTGATGCAGCATCGGTTATAGTTGTATGCATTCATATTTGTATCAACACATTAATCATTGTTCAGGTACAATTCAAAGGTAATTGTGGATTCACATTTACTACAAGAAATAAAGCTACAATGACAGAGTTTCGGGTTGTTGGAGAAGCTGTGTTTTATGCTGTATCATGACATCACAGCCTGATAATCTGCAGTATCATTAATCACGCAACAATATAAGCATTTGAGTAGAGAGAACGCCACCTGATTAATGATAAAACGTGTGCATTAATGCAGTAATGTATGAAATCTCACATGCCCAAATCATAAGGATTGCATGCTTACAGGATTCCTATTCGTATTTGATCTCCTAAGCAATTGTGGTAATCTTTCATTATTATTTGGACTATTAAACTGCATCACAGAAAAGTCTACTTATTTAAATAGCAGCATCGTCGGTTCAATATTTCTTAATAAAAAAAGTACATATGACACCCAAATGCTGGGAAGTCAGTGTTTTTGATTTTGTTACAATTTCCAAATACAAAAGTAACATGTATATCTGTTATCTGTACCTTACCAATTGTTCTGTCTACCAATACTAATTGCGCTTTGCCTCCAATTTCCGCATAGGTAGTTGGGCATTGGGGTTTTGGATGTACAGTCTGTGTTCAATGATCCCTGGCGGAATTAAGCGTAATAAATAAAGAAACGATATCGAATGTTCCTTGAATATATAAACAAAACGCAAGAAATGTTGTCCTGTGTTTGCTGTGTCTGTTACTCTAATGCAACATAATATTTAAATGTCACAGCGTCAGTGACAACACGGTGCATGAGCTGTATAACATCTCATCATATATATACATACACTTAGTCTCTTTTACTTCTTCCACCTTCCGGCTGTAAATCGGTTATTGCCTGTCACTACATATCAGCGTTAACATGATGAATTCATAAATCTCTGCAGTAATATATCACAGCTTATCTCGTTTCTGCGGGTGACAGATACATTGGTATCCGATTTAATTAGTCTTGGGATGAGGTTATTTCTACCGTGTACGATTTCGTAGAAAAGTGTACGTTCTCAGAAAAGCTCTAAATGAATTCTTTGTTATGGAAGACCTGTGTAACAGTCGTTGATATGTATGACAGCATTCCGATCATCAGCTTTTAGTCGTGTCTATCTACCGTCATCAGAAAGCTTTCTTCCTTGTATTACATCCTTAAATAAGCATCCAAACATACATGTTTATCCAACGGAGAGAGCGCATTGCGCATTGTTTAAACCACACCTGTATTGCACTGTTCAACTGATTGCAGGTGGTCATAAGTACGTCTTCGCAGTCTTATATTGAGTGATCTATAAAAAAGTGTTATTTAAGTCGCCTTATCCCCGACTCCAGGCAACCATTGGTTGCTTGTCATGCTGTTCGAAACTCTTGAAACTGCATATAATTCACCGTAGCCTGTTATAAACAATGATTCTAACCACACGTGTGGAGTGTTGATTAGCGATGATTGCATAACTGGACATAAGCAATAAGAACATTTCAGTCCAGCAAACGCCAGTTTGACATTATATCAATTATGTAATGCATGCCATCTCGCTCACGCAAATCTGCGGGATGTAATGTAGACTGCATTTTTGTTTCCTATTTGATCCCTACACCAGTAAATGTGATTATGTCACGTTGCAGTTTGTCGCCGTGAACACATAATCTGTACTGTAGATGATGCACACTTATAATAATGACTGTACCAATCTTTAAGCATCAATCAAGTTCAGACAGCAGCTTATCGCTTATAAGTCAGTGCTGTGTAATGAGAGTTCTGCATATAGGTAAATGAAACCACCAGTACGTTCAGAAACCAGCAGAACAACTCAACACACTATCAATAACCAGCCAATAAAACAACAAATTCCGCACAAAACCAAACTACCGCCAATTAAACTACAAATATGACAAAAAAAAAACAACCAGTAAAAAGACAATTACCAAGCAATAAACAGCAATGCGGTTAATAAACAGCCACAATATGATGATGAAGCTATGATTGTCAACATGGCAGAGAAGATAAAGCAATATCAGTCAATCATGTTGGGATATTTCGCGCTCTGTTCAAGCATCGGGGTGCGGTGGTATTAAAACACGGGTAATAATATTCTTTAACGGGTAATAGTATGCTTTTACTGTCTCCCGTATATAAAACCTTCTGTATACCTGGTTGAAAATTGAAGTTAAAAAGAAAAAGAACGGTCGATTGGAGTCCACAATGCCCCGTTCATGTGCAATAAGAGGGATTATTCGGTGTGATAGTGTTTGATGTACATCTCACAGCATTCCGATCATCTGTTGTTGTTCTTTTCCCCGTTACTTCCTCTGAAACCTGTTCACTTTTTTTAGTTCATGTGATCATATCCACTTTACAAGCTATGGTTAAACCCTCATTCATCTACCATCAGCCAACTGATTACAGGTGATGTACATCGAATTCCGAGTAAACAGCATCATATCCCTTACAGCAAGTTCATGCTTATGAACGGTGTTATGGATGCAGATGTAGGAACTAAATCTGGTATTATGGCAAGATATGTCTGTAGCAAGTGGATTGTCCACTTAGAGTAAGTACTTTATCCCATATGTATCAGACTCGTGTGTTTTATGATATTTCTTGTATGTTGATGCGTTATTGACGAATTGACATAGCCCTAAGCGATATCGTATCATCAATAAATACCGGTTTCAACAACGCAGTATATGCATCTTTGTCAGACACGTAATGCATACGATTGTTGCTCACACTGACACGCGAATGCTTGAGAGCAAGTGTGGTTGAGTGTACTTACATTGACGGAAGAGTACCCAGGTGGCTGGGTTGCTCAGATAAGTAGTCTGCAATTGGCTTGTGGATGCTCAATGCGTGGGTTGATCGCTGTGCAGGTAAGCGAGGCCGTCATTGTATTACACGTAACTCAGTATTGTGAAAAATATAGGCATTGTCTAGGAATAAGGAACAGTTCAGAAGCCTGTTCAACACAGAATCACATCGTTTTCTAGCATAGACCAAGGATGGAGTTTTGTATTTTGGGGGTTCAAATATTGTCATGAAAAATGACCAAAATACAAGATATCTCTAACAAAAGGAGTATTTTGATCTTTAGCTACGTCAATGGAATTACATAGTTATCTGAAATGTGTGCAAACCAAACGTCGAGGTGGTTATCTTAGAATCATATCCCTGTCCCAGAGATTTAACAGTAGCAAATCAACTCCTTCATCGCTGCATACTGCATATAACATGTGCTGCTGCGGAGAACGAATACTTTATACAATGAAGCCCCCGATTTGAAGCCTCGTTTACCTTCTTTTTCTCTCTCCGCCCTGAACTGAATATTCAACGATAAGTTGCCATAACACTGCAACAAAAGCACCGGGTGCTTGCCAAGACCCCAAATCTTCCATTAAATTTACTGTTCTGGTGGTATGATGTCTGTAGGCAATTAATCTCACGGACACTTTAACCGTGGATTATGCAATCTGGTGCAGATGGTTAATGTTTAGATTTGATTACCTCCAAGGCAATAATAAAAACAGCACAGACAGAATTCAGACTCAGCAACGTCTGGATTTTGGAGTTACTGATCGACTTTAGCAATATAAGTATGTTAATCATAACAAGATGTCCGTGCACATGCCCAAATATTGAGGATAAGTTGATTCTGGCACCTAGCGCTTTTATTTTGTTTACAACGGGATATAAACAACTGCCATTTGTCAATAACTAAGCCATAACACTGCAACCATCCGGCTCTTTCATGAGAAGAATGAATTACATCACAAACTTTTAAGTCCTATTTGCGCCAAACAGCTGATCATATGGGCGTCATTACTCGCAACGACTTGACAGCCCTTAGATACCAGGCCTATAAATATTCCTACTCACCTTCTTTCCTTCATGTGAATAAACCACTGATCATCAGTAAGATCCGGTGTGGCGTGTGCCTGCGAGAAGCGGTTATTACCTTTCAGTTAGTTTTGACTTATGTTCAAAGTTTTTGTGTGCCATTATGAGTCAAAGGCATTAGTTAAGATTACACTTATACATATATGCGCAGATTATGGCATGGTATATAACGTGATAGCTGATAAGGATATAGTATTAATCTAACAGTTTGAATTTTGTGTCAATACTATCGTTCACATTTCACTTCTGCTCATGCTAACCTTAAGTGTTGTGACTCATGATAAATGGTTTCTCACAATAACTAATAATCAATCCATCCGAGAAAGCAATCCAAACTTTAAACAATATCCGCATTTTGGAAATATGTGTGTTGTTTTCTGCATGCGTTAAAGAAGTTCCAGTACTTTCCCTCTTGTTTTGTCAACAATTCATAGCTGAGACCGATGCTCTATCAAATGAACAGTGAGAGTTTGTTGGTGAGAGGCATCTGTCCAGTGCTATGTCACATGTCACGTGGTGGAATCATAACTGGTTACTTGTGGCTATAGGCGTCGTTGTCAACATCGACTAGCAAGAAATGAAACTTAGTTTATACACCAACCTCCCCCTCTTCCCCTCTATGTTGTCTGCAACACCGAGATTGGTTTTTTTTCTTCGATCACCACTAAACTCTGGCATGGGAGCTTGATCCATTAAATAAACCTGAAAATAGTTCTTCACCACTGCACATAGCTGTGGTCAGACACCGAGAGTGTGTAATTAATGATATCGTCTAGATAAATATTACATCATCTTGATGAAGTTTATTTCAATCTTTCGTTTTTGCTGTCTTGGCTGTTTGTCTTGCCTATGTGATCCACTATTGTATTAATATAACAAACAATCAACTGCTTTTAAAAGCTTGAGAAGATCTCTAAAGCTAGGTGAAATAAAATTATTCATATATCTATTAATTTTATTGCTTATTGTAATACAGACAATCGACGATGGAAATTAACTGCCGCGTTGCTCTCGAGTGTACACCTTTAATTATAATTGATTCCATGTAAATTATTAGCAAGAATGCTTTCTGTGGCCTGTGTCCGGGCCTCTAATGAGATAATGTGAATTGAAGATCTTGTGTAACTTAAAACTATCATTGTATTGCTGAGCTACCTAACACAAATACTATTTGGGCATCATCCCATTTTATTTTATTCCTGTTTTATGTTCCAAATACACCAATTCTAAGCGATTTTTAAATATCATTCAATAAGCTGCCAATAGATACTTCGTTGTACCACATTTGAGAACAGCCGTTTCTATTTATTACAACAGGCCGAGGACGCGATCTCCATGAACTCATCTGATTGCAAAAGTGCACATGAAGTAATGACGTCGCTCTAATGTAGCAGTTTCTTTAAAGGCAAAATGTCTTGATTTATAAACTGTAATCTAGCAAGTGCCATCCGCCTCCTGTACAGTCGAACCACGTAACCGACAGTGAAAGGATATTAGTGTGGTAAAAATTCAATGCTAACTAATCTCAGGCAATCATTAACATATGCGCACTTGCAGGTAGATTTCTTCATAGCCATTCCGGGAAGTTGATGCTCATATTCTCTCTCGAAAAACATCTGGTGGATAACAAGGGAATGCAAAGAGCATTTTCATCATGAGAGCAATGATGGGAAGATTCAGCATCTGGTGATTTATTCAGTATGAGCTTAACATTGAGAGTCATCCTTTCATTAACAAACAAAAGCATTGTTTTGGTATAATAAGTGGCTAACTTATTGCTTTCGAGCAATGAATCAGAAACAAAACGTGGCACTGATATGCAACTGGTGGGAAGAAAGTACGATTAAGTACACTTGCTTTGATGGTAGAGCACAGATATATGCGCTATTTCAGCAGGTATTGCATAAGTGAGTAATGCCATCATTGAACAATAGTACTGCTTGCGTTGATCAATACGAGCCAAAAAGCCATTGCCTGAGAGCTGCAAATGGTGCCGTGAACCATGATTTATATAATTTTTGTGCCGAATGAACTAAGTAAACAATTAGTAATAACGACCTTTTTCTTGCTCTATCGTCGAGAACACCAACTAAGAACATATACAACCTACAACTCATAAAACCACGCAACCTGGTGCGGCTACTCAAATATCATTTACATTTGCTTGTATCTAGAATTGCATGAAACCAATTTAATTGGATGTGTATCCTGTCCAACAGTTGACATCGGAACTACTGTAGTCGAATAATTTGGCATAACGAATCTTAGCAATTGTGTTATCTGTCTTTCAAAATTACAAAGAAGTACAATTTACGTTGTTAGATAAATCGCAACGGTGTAAATATAATGGGCTTGCATGACGTTGTGCATTTACATCCATGCGTCAAAACAATGTTTAAGCTAGAAATCAGGAGAATGGTACTCGCCTAAGAAATGGCAAAGATCACCATTGCAGCCATATTTTAAGGTGCATTTGGTTACACTTGATTTCACAAGACATGAATGTTCTGTACCAGCGAGCAATTGGTGTGATAGACGATGTAAATCAAAACTGTTTCTTTGGTGTCAACGTTAGCATATTGTGGAAGCGTTGAATGCGCTTACAATCATAGATCAATATTAGTAGATGCATTGTTTCTACAATCTAATCCATAGCATTCAACAGAGGCAGCTTTGGAAGATAGTTATGAAAGCACAAGAAGAAATCCTGATGCATGCATTTAAAAAAGCATTAATTTTCATGCATTAATGTATGGCATTGCCAATTATTATACTTTTAATACATATATATATATATATATATATATATATATATATATATATATATATATATATATATATATATATATATATATATATATATATATATATATATATATATATATATATATATATATATATATATATATATATATATATAGAACCATAGCTATACACCAGTGCAGTTAATTTGCGTCAGCGATAATGGGTTTGCCTGTATGTGTGTATAAGTAAATACAAGATGTGTCTTGTAATGCCAAGGAGTGTAAAAAGTGAGCTTGAAGTGATAGGAACCATATGCAAAAGAATCGTCTTTGCCGGGAATTGATTGTTTAAATGCATCAGAGTCATGTTTGATAAACAGTTGAGCTTTTAGGTTATCGTCTTTCACACCTCACTGACGGTTGTGTGCACCATGCATTTCAGACTAGATGCTGATTATTATACACTGCCAATCACTCTTCGTTTCTTGAGAACAATCATACCATTGTGACTTCCATAGGAATGAATCTATTGTTTTTCTCCAGTTTTTTGTTGCCCCAATTTCTTCCATTTGACAATTACCGTTAAATTGAGCAATACCGCCAAATTACACATTAGCGCTGCCAACAGAGAGTCAGCAGAACCGAAGAACAATCACGCATGAGGTGTGTGGATAATAACAATTATGAACTAAGTCAGAAATAGGGGCCACAAGTACCAACGCGGAGATAAAAGGTAATCGTACGCCCATACAGCTTCCCGATGAACGTCTGAGTAACAATGTGTATTCTACAACACTCATATCGACATACGTCTACTGATTGATAAAATTCGTCAACATTACGTCTAGAGTAGGTGTATCTATCAATTTCACAAATATATGATCATAAAAAGATCAACTTTGTGAATGCGGATTTTTGTGACACAAAGATTAATAAGGCCCAAGGAGGCAATTGTCACGTGTTACGCGGGTTCTACATGCTTTGTTGCTATATATAACAAAGTTGCTTCACAATATTCTCGCTACATTACATGACCACCGCTCTCGTTTGGAACCCATGAGCCAATTAATAGTTACCCATGTCGTCATCGCTAACTGGTGATTAACGGAAACCTGCTAGCATTTGTACCTGGCGTGGAAATAGCTATACAAATAGTGACTAATTCTTGCGAATGTCTGAATATTAATTGTTCTCTATTGAGAAAAGTAATGTACCCTGCACACGGTATTTGTGTCCTACAATTGTATTAGAGTACCTTGGCGTTGATAGAACGACTTATTGTACATGGAAATGATAATCGGTTATTGCGTCAGAAGCGAGATAGATTGTACAGACCATTGTGTTATTTCTTCGACAGACACTAAAATCTTGCGTCATAAATATCCCGCGTCAGGGGCTAACTGGTCATCTATGCTCCATGAACGCTTAGTGTTTCTGAATACTTCAAGGTCATAGATGGCAGTAAAAACGGTAGTTGGCTCGCCAGGCAAGTACTGCGTAGTGCGCTTCTGCAACGTACACCCATGCAGAGTTGTTGTTTGCATCTTTTGATTCAAAAGATACATTAATATCCAATGTAATATTGGAATTGGGCGCTGGTCACGTGTTCATCAGGTCGTATATGCACGATATAAACGCTACATATCATTACCAACACTCTTGCACCCTGAACGCACATAAACAGTTACCCATGTAGAAACTGTCCACTGGTGATTAACCTGCTGTCACACATATCAGGCACGGAAATATGTATATAAATAGTTGCTATTTCTTTCAGACGTTTGACCAGGAATCGTTTTTTACATAGAAAATTAATTGCCATTGAGTCATTGTGTGGCACGGTTCTAATGCCAGTCCCTTGGCGGTGATGAGACTTCCCCATGCAGTGCGTGGAAATGATTAGAGGTAATGAGTTATTACGTCAGAGGCGCGATACATTGTGTAGACTATTTTTTCTATTTATACACCAAAGACCCGCGCCACAATTATTTGGCGAAGCCTCCGGGGCTAACTGGAGATTTTTGCTTCATTATTTCTGACTAAGTCAATGTCGAACATGGCAGCACAAACAATGGATGGTTATTCAGGCAAATGTCACGCTTAGTACTCTTCCGCCAAGTCGTCCATGTAGACACGACAATAGTATGACGTCTGCTTGTCATCAGATGCGTGTTATCTATTTCAAATCGACGGACGTTAAATTGAAATCATCAAAGCATGGCCAACTTATGTTAGGCCTAGGCTTTTGTTGTCTTTCCTAGACATCTCACTGTAGATCATTGTTCAATAGGAAAATGCTGTAGTTGGCAAATGCTCACCATTCCTATGTTATGATCAGGTAGTCGCATAGCGCTGATTCATGAACAAAAACCCTTATATTAGCTAGATTAGCTTTCCCTATCAAATACCCAATACAGCTTTTATCACCAATCAACAATCCACGTGAACGGTTCAAACACAACCACTAATGCCCTCTTTGGATCCTCGATTAAACTGCCTGTAGGAGCGATTTGTTGAAGATACACTAAAGACAACAAAGTGCTCCACCAAAAATTTGGTAGATGAGCTGTAATAATGTGGCTCATAACAGCTGTTTCTTCATATTTGAAGTTCGTGGGAAGATTCTGTAGCACAATGGTTAGGATGTATATATCCTTGCTGTGGATTATAAATCGTTGTAAACTATCTATCTATTGCTGAAAGATCAAATGCAAGATGTGTTATACGTGTAAAGTAAGATATTCAGTTATGGAGCAATTATTACTATATCAATGTAATAATAAGCGTTTGGAATAAACAATTACAAATTTGATTAATTTCAATAACGAAGGACGTGGATATTCACCAGCATGTACATATATACAAGGTGTACTCATCTGTTTGACATCATCCTGTTCTTGGGTGTTGCACTTGACACCATAGCGGCGTGTATACCAAATGCACCACACCAAATACACCACAAACAAGCTGTACCAGATGGAAAACGGTAAAGAGCACCAATATACTTATGCTGTTGTTAGATGGATAATGCGTAATCCATTTGACAGCAGGAGACAAACAGTTGGATCGCAAATTGTGCCGCTGGGATATATTTCTTGCATGTAGTCATTTTAGCATGATGTTACGACTCAACAGCGTCTCTCGTCTAATGAGCCTTGTATACATATGAGGAGCAGAGAAGAGTTAGTGTTTTCTTAGCTTGTATATCAAAATAACTCTATGCAGCAGACAACTTGTACTCATTTTCCGATATACACATCGACATTATCATACTTCGATATTGCTGTAATTAAACTCTTCTGTACCCCATACATAAAAGCATAGATGAACATTTCACAATGAATAGTCACGTATTAGCCGGTGGATATGTAGGGCTCCCAGTATTATAGAACATAAAAATTGCATCCGTAAACCTTAGAGATGATATGCATTAAGACAAATCTTTGTCTGGGGGATTTCGTTGCGAAGCATATTGTGCGTTATGCATTTAAAATACTGCACCTACCTCGGGCGAGAAAACTGAACAGGAAGTCTGGGTCCTGAACGTAGGCGTTCTTCATATGCCTAACGAATACCTTGCGTCACAATTATCTGGCGACGCCTCGGGGGCTAACTTGTCATCTTTGCTACATTGTTTCTAAGTCCAGGTCAAAGATGGCCGTACAAAGAATAGATGGTTCTTAAGACTAATGTCGTGGAGTGCGCTTCCGCACTGTAGACCCATGTCGGTCATCAGGTGCGCTTATCCTTTACAAAACGACGGACGCTAAATGGAAACTGTAGATCATTGTTCTATTGGGAAATATTGTAGTTTTAAAATGTTCACCGTTCTTATCTTTTGACCATGTGGTCTTATAGCCATGATTCATGAACAAATCTATAGTTGCATGATTCGGTTACACTATCGTATTCAGCATACGCTAGCTATATAGTATACGTTTTAATGAACAATGTAGTCAATGAGATTGGTGTTGAGCGAATGATGAACATATCAACTTTGAAATGGTTTGTATATCGTTCAATTAAGAGTCCTGTTTTTTCTGGCTAATGGTGCATCGGTGAGTACTAAAATACTTCGCATAATAATACTATGATACTAAAACATGTGTAAACTTTTATGACATATATAAAGCCTTGCGGGGTAACAATAAACGGCAGCTTTGGAATTGCAATACGCGGCTTATCATAAACAATTTCACAAGTATTTATCGTCGTCTTGATTGAATCCTGACGTCATTTGGTTCAGATGATGTTTGCCGTCATTATCCCAAAAAGCGTTCACTATCGTCAATGAGCTTCAAAATGCGATGGTGCGGCCACATACCTAATCTCTGATTGCCATTTGACACAACGCAGCTTTACTCACCCAGAAACATGCCACGTGAACGATATCCGTTGCTTGAATAATGCTATTTAATATTTCCATCTTACGCCATATTATATTTCACTTATATTATAAGTCCATATGTCTTTGGAAAACTTCCTTTGGGTAGAAACTAATGGAACATTTTAAGTCTCATGCATAGTGTAATAGGCCAGAAATTCTATAGGACCAGATTATGTGGAAGAGGATTCTAACACGAAGGCCAATTCTACATGTCCTAGTATACATAAACACTTTATTACCTCAAGAGAACCATGGAAGGACTACAGCTTGTATTTTTTTTTCTGTTTCTCAATCACCCTTCTGGCAACTTTGATCGTTAGATATTCAAACACAACCATTAATTACCTCTTTGGACCTTTGATGTTACAGCTTGCGGGGGTTTATTGAAGATGAGAATAGCACTACAGACATCAAAGTGTTCTACTACAATAGCATTGAAAGATGTGCTGTGATGCCCTGGTTCATAACAGCTGTTGCTTCATATTTGATGGTAGAAGAATACTGTAACACGATAGTTTGGCTGTATATATGCAGTCCAGACATTGGGTGGAATCATTGGTCCAAAAATATGTACACCTCTCGGATTGCCATGATTTAATCAACCAGGGGCTATCTGCACCGGTATATATATCTATATGCCCGACGTTATATCAAGGAAATTGAAGTTTCCTCTTTTGACTAAAACAGCAAGTTAGTTCAGCTGCTCAGTGGATGCTCTACTGATTGGAAATAAACATGGTTCAAGTGGCAAGGTAAGATACATCTTTGCAGAAGCAATGCTTATATTCCATGTGATCAGATACTATTTTTGGCACATCTACAGCAAAGTCAAAGAACAGCATTGGTAAAAAATGGTGACATGATAATAATTCCGATAGTATCAAACGAATCTAAACGATAGTCTGCAAGGAGATGGATTGTAAGTGTTAACTCCAAGTGTCTGATACATCAGATTCTTTCTCATGTTCGAAATATTCAGAGTGCATTTGTATCTCATGCTCAAAATCATCAAAGTGAATTTTTATCTCGTGCTCAAAATCTTCAGCGTGTATTAAATAGTCAGAGCTTCATTCAATTGCTGAAATGAAGAGCACGACGATGTGTCATTTGAGCACTTTGTTTTTGAAAAGGGAAATTATATCATTCCTTCGATAAAAAAACTCGTGTATTGGTTGCCACAGTACACATGGCAGTATATGAATGATCCACAAAACAATGTAAAACTAAGGAAAATAAAATCAACATTAATGTAATTCTGGGTTGCGAATAATGGGAGTTGCTATCTTGTGGTTTTGGACTATGAAGCTGCAGCTGATCGTTACATATTTCAAAAGGCTGCACACAACCTCGTTATGTTACTGACTTCACTAAGTGAATGGCCGGTATGCAAAGTGGCACGCAATCAGAAAAGGACTACTCTAGCATGTTCGACCATGTCAGCAATGCGCTACTAAAGTGCAATTAGCAGCGTTATCAGTCGCTGGCAATCAGGCCTAGGGTCATACTAGTGTGAACTGGCATACACATTCCTGGTGGCCGAGTGGGTACCAGGGCAATTCTCATTGCTGTGGTTTACAAATTGTTGTAAGCTGTACATCTGCTGCTTTAAGAAACGAACGTACTCCGTTTCGTATGCAGCGACTATTACTCTACCAATGTAATAAGATGTGTTGTAAGTACAAACATACAAATGTGCTTGTTTTAAACAACGAATGACATGGTTCCTCACAGGCATGTTCACATATACCAGGCGTACTCATCTGTTTTAGATCACCTTGTTCATGTGTGTTGCATTAGATACCATAGTTGTGCATATGATGTTAACACAACCAGTGCACCACAAACAAGCTGTTCCAGATGACAAACGATAAGAGGCATCAATGTGTATACATCACCAATAACTTGATTTTTATTTCTAACGAAGGATATGGATCTTCACCTGCCGAGGTCATCAAGTACACATATACGAGGTTTACTCGCCTGTTTCAGATTACACTGCTCTTGTGTGTTGCACTAGAGCTGTGTGTATGGAGCACAAACAACTCACCGCAAACAAGAGGTTACAGATAGAAAACGGCAAAGGTGTTACAACGTGTTCGCGTGGTAGCGCTTATAGAGCCGCTGGGAAATGTTTACAGCATATCGTCATTTTAGCATGAGGTAGTATTTGTTTTGCTAATATAACAAATAACAAAATACCATTTGGATGACCAAGATCTAAGCAGCAGACACACTGTACGCATCATTTACCGTCATTTGTTTGAGATATATGGCATAATATGTGGTGACATTGCTGCTTTTTTTTCTTGTTTAGTCTGTTGAGATTGTAGCGTATATCAATCCAATTTTTTCACTCCATATCACCGTAGTAATTCCACATATCCCAGTCAGATGTCAAATTTATCATAGTATGTTGTGTGCATTGCATTAGTACTAATCGGAACTGGTTGTTCGGGTTTTAATATGCTTATACAACTAATTATATAAAAGTGCGTATAAAGATTTCTTAAAACATGCTTCATGGCCAGCCATGAAGATAACTTGATGGGGTTATGACTAAGAACTTGATTTAACACTTATTCGGCAGTCTAAACAAAATATATAAGTGGGCTAGCTGAGTGACACCATTAAATGGCAATAACTGACAATGATCATTTCAACAACCTATTACCACCGGAGAGCATTTTTGCAAAATAACTATATTTATAGACCTCTGCTTCAATCATTCACTTGGAATCACATTAACAGACTTAATTAAGTTTGAGATCATATCACTCTCTTGAGACTGCAACGGTTAAGGAACAACTAATTGGATTGATCAATACGAGTCAATCAACCATTACGTATAAGTTACAAATTGTGTCGCAGTTTAATTTTATCATTAAGAAATTAGCATGACGAGAAATATTGAGCAGCTCAGAGAAGAATATTGGACAATTATTCTCTCACTTCCAAGCTGTGACCACAGAACGCAAACTCTTACCGTATATGTATGTTACACTTCCTAAAAAGTTCACTGCTTATGCAGCACAGGACCGTAATAGTTCTTTTGGTGTTGAATGAACGAGAGCAAACAATTAATAATAACGACTTATTTGTTTTTCTTTCATCAAGAACACCAACTAAGAACATATACAACCTACCATTAATGGAACGTCCTCATAAAGTAACGCAACCGGAAGTGGTAAATCAGCGCATTAACTGTCATTTTCTTTTGGTTTTGCCTAGAATAACACAAACAAATTTAATTTGCTGTGTATCCTGTTGCCATCTACTACAATAGTTCACAGTAGTCGAATAGTATAACGGGTTTGTTATTAAGAACAATGAACCCTAGCAATCGTGTAATCTGTCTTGCAACTCTATCGGAAATGAACATAAGTAGATGCATCGTATTTAAGCATTCAACAGAAAAAGGATTTGGAATAGATGGCAGAAAGTTAACGCCAACGAAGAAGTCACTATGCATGTATATGAGGAAGCCATGCATTAATGTATGGCATTGCCAGATATGCTTTTAAAAACTCGACAGAACCGTATTTATCTACCAGTGCAGTTACTTCGTATTAGCGATAATGGGTTTGCTTCTATGTGTGTATAAATAAATAAATACAAGATGTGCCTTGTTATAACAAGAAGTGGAAAAGGTAAGCTTGAAATTCATGAACATTTGCCTGTAATCACTTTGTAAGTATGCCTTTGCATGCTTAACATTCAGTAGGTTATGTGATACTTAAGTATGCTGCCAGACTTGATCAAAGGACGACTAGAAGGGTATTAATGTACTTGCACTGCCAATCATTCTTCGTTTCTTGAAAACAATCATACCATTGTGACATCCATATGGACGACTCCATTGCTGTTCTCCAGTTTCTATTGACACATTTTCATTGAGCCATTTCTTCCATCTGATAGTTGCCGTTAGAGGAGCAATGACATCGAATTACACATAAGAGTCAGCACAATCGAAGAACAATCATATTCACAAGTCAAATAATCCCATGGGATGCATATCTTAATAATGAAAAATTGAATTCTGGGCGACCAGTACCAACATGGACATGATGGAAACATACGTCCACGCAGCGCATTGTGTACGTCTGTGCGCCAATGTATTATCTGCAACACTCATACCGACTGAAATGTGTCAAGTAAAAATCGTCAACATTACGTCCAGAGTAGTTGTATCAATTAATTTCAAAAATATATTATTGTGAAAAGACGAAGAAAATGAAAGGGGAACTTGATTATATAATTCACGTACATATAGGCCGTATATATTCAGAATCAGATAAGGTTGCTGTAAACATAATTAGCTTTGCAATATGTTCGCTACATTACATTGCCATTACTCTAGTTTGGAAACGTAGGCGCCAATAAACCTGCTGACATACATATCAGGCATGGAAGTTGGTATATAAATACTGACTATTACTTGCTGATGTCTACATAGATATTGTTCCATATTGAGAAAGTTAATATCCGCTTATTATTTTACGCACGTATTCGTGTGCTTAGATTTTAAAGAGATTCCCCAGACAGTGATAAAACCACTCCATGTGCCTCAAAACGTTAAATGATAATGAGTTACAGCGTCAGCAGCGCAAAACAATGCATGAAGTATTTTTGTCCGACGAACACAAAAATATATCATGACGCCTCAGAGACTAACATATCATCGTTGCTCCATTGAATGATAGTGTTTCCAAGACGGCAGCATAAACGATAGATGGTTCTTGAGACAATTGCTGTGTATTGTACTGCTGCAAAGTAGACCCATGCCGAGGAGTCAGGTGTGTGGCATTACTTATTTAACAGGTGCTTTTACTGTTTTCAATGTAAAATCGGAATCGCCAACTCAGTATATTTTTTATGTTAGACCTAAGATTCGGTTGAGTATCCTGAGCCCCCGATACTTATAACAAAACACGGACTATTGCACATGTAGCATGCTAGCATTTCTGATATTGCGAACAGCCAGCATCATAGCCATGGTACATTTCTATCTATTAACAACAGGCTAATTATTTTCGTAGCATGATTCTATGATTCTATCTGCATTGAATTGTTCATGCATGCATTAAATCATAGGCACGAATTGTGCCTAAATCAAAATGACGAATCCTCGTCTCGTGAGTCCGTAAATAACGTCATATTCACAAGATACAATTGGCTTTAAAAAAATGGTATTGCACATCTTTAATTAAAAAACACTGCGGTTCGTGGCGGACGATGCATGGTGTGTGCATACATACTCAGCAAAATCCTTTTATAAAACTAAACGATAAATTTTATTGCGTTTTATTGACTTATGGAAAAGCTTGTAGAGTAACTATACATGGGCGGCGTTTTAATTACAATCCATTTGGTTTAGATGAAGTTTGCCAAAATTACCTAGAATAGCTTCCGAATAGTAGGACTGTGGCAACTAGCCTTATCTCTGGTTGTCATTTGTCTCCGAGACATGACAGATCTTTACTCACCAAGAAACGTGCCACGTGGGAGATTTCCGTGGCTTAAACCACGCTATTCAATACTACATCACTAACCCTCACTACAATCTGATGAAAGATAAAAACCTCTACACAGCGTGTTATCTGACATGCCACCACGGAACTCTCGGGATAAGGAGCTGTTGAAATTCTAAATCACACGCAAACAATGGTGGATATGAAGAAGCCATCCTCACTGTTTTAAATATTCAATTAATTAGGGTTAAAGATTCAGCGACGTGACGGTCGATACAAGATCTTGAAAGGAAAATAATTCGGCGATGTGCAACAGTGTGTAAGCAGGTTGCAATTAGCTTTGGGAAATGACACTATTTGCACTAGGTATGAATACATTTGATCGGATATCAAAACTACACGTAAAGCAATTATATCTTAAAGAAGAATCCAGATACCTTTCATTTTATTGTGCACAAAGACAATTTAGTGATGAACCTTGACACGTATTCAAGGTAGTGTTATTTGTATTCCAACGAATACATCGTAATAATGGATTCTCAATCAAATGATTATTGGTTTGAGTGAAAATGTTTGCCACCATCACAATACACGTCCCATAGCATACTGTGGGCGATGTTGTTGATTGTAGGAAGTTACGACAATAATATGACAAATATCGTGATGATTATATTTGCGTGCAAGTGGGTAGCCAAAACATGGTACAGGTCACACCGCAGCCTATCGTTTTCCATCCGGCCTATACGCTCTGCACCAACGGGTTTAATTCTGATGGATCAGATTTGATTAAATTGATAAAAGGCAAGGATGAACTTATACAAATGAAAGGTAAGATGTGTTTCCTGTTGCGCTGATACAAGTAAGTCAATGTATGTTTTTCAATGTATTACTGTGTTCCATAGGCGGTCAGTTTATGTACATTATCGCAGGGGGTAATATTGCTTTAAGTGTTAAAAATTACATCTGCTAAATGTGAAATTGTGACGTGAAGCCACTATGACATATGTGAATAATTCATTGACTCACCCCTTGTTTTACATTAACGTTTTGTTGCATTAAGCACTGTTGCCATATTCGGGCAAACTTGCGACAATTGGTCGCGAAATTGTTTTGTTGATTGTTTCAATCGTGACTGGGTGTGAACTAAGCTTCTAATGCCATGGTGAATCAACAATTAACACGGGATATTGCTCGGCAGGAGCTGGTCTATTGAAGGGAATCATTTTGGTTGAAAGCCAACCCAATCGAGCTTTAGATGCATAAATATAAAGCGTAGGCCAGGTTATCGTTGACATGATTAATATAAATGTTAATGTTAACTCCAAGAATCATTCAAATGAAAAAAAGAAATGGCATATTGTAAATGTTGGTGAGTTGGATGGATGTAGAAGCGGAAGCATATCAGTTAATGTGCCTCTCAAGCTTTGAATCATAGTAACTAATAATGGCAAGAGTTAAAACATACAACATCTTTATAAGCGATACAATGAGGTATATATGGGCACTATAAGACGGCAAAAACTGACACCAATCATTTCAAAAACCCATTAACCCCGAGAAGCATTTTCTCAGAATAACTTTATTTATAAACATATGCTCTGAACATTTTACATTTATTGACATAGTAAAGGTGGAGGCCATACCAACACAAAATGTCTGGTTGTTAGGTTATTGCTACGAAGTGCGTAGTAGTACCAATTGCAACTGTAAATTTGTTTCATACACATACCCGTTACATTGGCGTTCTTCATAGGTCATTGTTGGATCCAATGCAATTTACTACTGCAAATCAAGTAAGATCAAACAGTGAATATCGAACGCCTATTACCGCGTATCTACAGGATACTATCCCATAGCGAAGTCAATTATGAAGAGATATCAGAATAGTCATCACACAGGATGGTTCCCGAATATATGAGGTTAATAAACGCCCATGTCCCGCACGAGTTCACTCTCATATGATTGAGACTCATTTTCCCTCATGTATCTGATGTAAACATTTATTAAGCCTGATGATCATTGCTCGTTGCACACAACAGTGTTTCAAAAGAGGGAAACATTTCTTAGTTGCCCTTCAATTGCAAATGTATGTAGATACTGATTATTATAGCTGTACCATTATTCTATAAATCATAAATCCTGTTTTAGTAGCAAATTTTGAGCAATATAAAAAAACCGTTACAGCATGCTGATGGGAAGATGCTTAACCCTCACCTAAATGCGTAATTTGTAACTCTTAAAATGGCGCCTTTATAATACCGCAATAAAATTGAAACAGCTGTTGATGGTTACAACATTTCAAATATTGTGTTTTGCATTCAGGAAAGAGCTGGTCGAGTATATAACAAATAAGTAAGTGGTTCCCCGTGAGACAAATACGCAAGTCCAGTTGTCGTATTTGTAGGTCACGCCAAGGTAATCAATAAATCTTCAAGAGAATGAAAGTAAACTGTATCAAATTACTGGACGAGGAAGATAAGTATTGATCCTATTCGTGCAGTGATGGCAAAATAAAACTTGGATTTGGTTACGACGAAATAAATACTCAATTACTACACTCTGATGAAACATACAAAACTCTACATAGTGTGTTAGCTGGTACGGGGAATAGGTCAGTCGGTCCCCGTTTGTCCAATACGCAGGTCCATTTGTTTAAGAGTTGATGAGGTAGTCGACATTGAAAGTTTTATTTGCATGTCTGTCCAAGTTAATCCTCTAAGCTTGAGATATATTTGAATTCAGCGGTATGATGCAGTTGACATTCGAGATAACAGTTTTGGCTGATGTTTTCAAATCGCCTGTTGTACCGTATCAATGTACGTAATCGTCCCATGCGCTTCACACCTTTTGCTACCCCTGGTGTCACCGTGTGGTGAGCGTTGTGTCGGTACTGATCTACTGGGGATCGCTTATAAGGTAGTTCTATGGTTGTTTAACATTTAAATGATAATCTACATAATAGGTATTCTGTCAGTCATGTTATGGTACAAGTATAACTTGCGTTCTTCACTAAGAGCAGGAATTGCACTTTTGTGGCAGAAATTTCGACGAATGTGTGTCTCGTACAACGGAGTCGTTATAACTAATCTGCCAATCAATTTGAAGTCGAGCGAAACTAGATAGTGGCTGGATCTTGAGAATAGCTGTCTGCTTTCCCGATTCACATGCAAGGAATTGTAAAACAATGTTATGCTTGGCAGGATGATGGAATGTTTTCACAGCAAAAGCACCACAACAATATGTTCCTTATACAATAGTTACTATGCACAACCAATTTCATGTCTCGAGCCCATCTCTTGTTTACACCAGGATTATGTTTCACTGTTGCCAAAGAAAGCCACATTCGAGTGAAAGGAAAGCAATTTGCTGTTATATTGTTAGCTTAATTGAGTTGCGCATGGTTGGGTCTGGAATAGAATTAAAACACGATAAAAATCAGAACTACTGCTCTCTTTGTAGGAACTGATTCTATTGAAGGTATTCATCTCGTTTGGAAACCGAGTCAAATGAGCCCTTGATGCATAAATAGCATTTCTTACGGATAGACTTTTGGCTTACACATAGCGATTGTTGAGGTACCCAGTCTCCCAGAGTCTAGTAGATTAACATTGCCTTCTTTGCTATGCCAGCTTGCATGTTGTGAGCAAGAACGTCGCTATTTAAAGTCGAATTAATCATATAGGTTACTCTCTTAAAGCATAACACAGCGATGAAGGTAATTACATCAAGTGGGAGCACAAACGGCAATTACAAGTGCAAGTAGTTCAAAGAAGAATGTTCTAGCATTTCTAGATGATTGACTACATGAAATTTTTCCGTGCCCTTACAAACATCTTTATATCAGTACTAGTCATGCATATCAATAATGACGGTTGTTGGCTGTTTGAGTTGCAGCCGATAAATGCAAGATGTGTCATTTATTCGCCTTCAGTACCAAAGCTACGCTGGAAATGATAGAAAACACATGGCAGAGAGACGCCCATGTTTAGGCTTAATTGGTTTCAGACATAATGCCTGGTTAGATATTTAACTGAGCCTCGGGCCTCTAGGCGTTCATACCTCACCGACTATGATTTGCCCTGCGCTCACTCAATCGGGAGTAGAGAGGCTATGAGGACAAGTAATTGTAATTACGATTGACCATGCATGAACATTCACTTGTAATAACCTTAGAGGTAGGTCTACGTTTGTGTAAGATTGTGTATCTGCAGTGCCGGTTATTTGCAGTCATGTTGAGCAGAATTTGCTGTTTAGTTATGGATTTGTAAATCTACATTTTACATTTTTGGTCTTTGTAGATACATCTTACACAAATCGCATGAAAACATTCCATGCAACGGGTAGGCCAATGCCCTTTTACCGCGCACGACTTTTATATGTAACGCCCAGGTTTTGTTGATAATTGCCAAACGAGAATACTAACCAAATCAGCAAAAGGGGATATAAGCACATATGCCAATGCAGTGGTTGATACATATTTTTGGGATGTGCTATTGCAAGACAATAGGAGCTCTTTATTAAGCGTATTCTAAACTTTACTCAGGAAACTGTCCATTGGTGACGGCGTGGCCATTTGTAACTTTCATTACAATTAGAGTAATACGAGGTTAAATGAACATTTTCTTTTGCTCTGATAGAACTATAACTAATATTCAACGTCATGGTTTTCTCTTTTGCATCCAAACACAGTCGCTCATGCGACGTTGAGCAACTGCGTGAGCACTGGAACGTCTTGTTCGTTGCTGACTAAACGCTTAAATATACGATTTGCAGCTGAGCCATCCACTCCAAATACAAACAAACACCAAAACAGTCATCATTGTGGTTAACGTCATATCTGAATCGCACCTGTCAACTGATTGCAGGTGATGATTTAACTGTATTTCACTGCTCAGTGCTTTGTATTATAGATTATTGTACAAAAGATCCATTATTCGGCGCTTTAGTGCAATTATTATTCTGCTTCCGTTTCAGTGTAGTTGCTTATACCAAATCATCGACAATAACCGATACAGGTGCATCAAACGAAAACAGCCTCTGAACTTTGTTAACCGACATAATGAAATAGATGGCGACATGGACTAGTTACTACGCATGCGCAACACGACCCTTTCCTGGTATTATCGATCGAACTCTATTTGTTATTAGGCCGGGACGTTTTGAAGCGTCTGCCGCGTTTAAAGTCGTGCCGAAATTAAGCAATAGTACTTGTCAAAGATCATATAAAATAGCCGGGGTAACCGAGTGGACTTGAGTTTTTGTACATCCTTGCTAAATATAAAGGGAATCGGTAAAGGAATTTGTTGTTCAAAACAGCTTTTAAATGATTTTTGGTGAAATGCATCTTAAGTAGCCATTCATTTTCTCTCGAGCTACGTATTTCTGATAACAAGTGTGTGTGGTAAACGTGTTCTACATGACAATATGGTGTGATGTTTGTGCAGCTGGTAGTTCAAAATCATTGTCAGGGCTTGATTGCTTATATACATATGTGCGGTGTTAGATATATAACTGAACCTTTTGGCTCCTTTCTTTCACAACTCACAGACAGCGATTTGCATCATGCAATTATCACTCACAGTGACGTGGTGGGGTCGATCTATTGATTAACAATTGGTCATGCATGAAGATTCACCTGTAATCAGCTTTCAGGTATACTAGGCATGCTTAGCATTTAGTTGGTTATATGCAATTAAGGCATGCTGTCGGGGGTGTCTGAATAATGGCATGATTAAATGCCGATTAACATACTTTCAATGCAATCCATTGTTTGGTTTTGACACACTTGTACAAATATGGCACCCATATGGCTACATTCCATTGTTATAGTACAGTTTTGTGTTGGTATATTTCCGTTGACTCTTTTCTACAATTTCACGATTGTCGCTTTACGAATAATATCGTCAAATAACACTCAAGCGATGTCAACAACGAGTCAATACAACCGAATAACTATCTCTGAAGTCAAATAATGGCACACATCATCTGAAACAGCATGGTATATAGGCCACTTCATAACCAAGTGAGCTTTGTAATGATAAGTTACAGTTCGGAATTCTAACTAGTAACGCAGCAAGGCTTACCGAAAGTCAATAAAAACGATATCAAATTTTTGTGCTGGGTCTTAATGTACATACGCATTCACCACCAGGTGCAAATAAGCAGGTCGTTTGAACTGATAGTATACAATATCATTTCAAAACGAATCCTTTTGAACATTGCTATATTAACAAACTTCAATTAATAGCACAAAGCATGCAGATGGACCGCATATTTGTTGATATTCGCAATAATTTACTAAATGAGAAGTAGGGACCAGCGGTATAAACACGCCCATTCAGCATCATGATGTACGTCTGATCGACCTTATTGATTATACAGCAATCATAGAAACTAACATCTGTTTGCAGACGTGTGAAAATCGACCAGAGTTGTATCTATCAATTTGATAGGTTAATTTTCAAAAATAGCAATTGTGAAATGTTTCTAAATTATGAACCATCACGACCTTATGGGGCGTTTTTCATGTGTATATCGGGTCGTATATGCACCACATTAACGCTGAGTTGCCATATATACGTAACTTTACATTATTACCCATGTAGTCATTGCCCATTGGTGATTAGCGGAAACCTGTTGACTTAAATATCAGGCGCGGGAAAGTTTATATAAATAGTGGCTATTTTGTACTGACGCCTGAAAAGTGATTGCACTCTTTTTGAAAAGTTCATAGCAACTGACATATTGTACACATGATATTCCTGTCCAACGATTACAAAGAAATGTTAACAGATAATAAAGTGCTATAAATAGCTTTGGCTGCTTTTGTTTTATATCCAGCAAACACCCCTCAGGTTGTGCGTCGCAATTAACTGGCGACGCCTCAGGGACTGTCTTGTCATCCTTGCTCCAGCACTTAGTGTTTCTGAATACCTCAGGGTCCAAGATGGCAATAGAAACTATAGATGGTTCGTGTTAAGTGATATCCCGTATACACTGGTCAAAACTATAGCATCACTTGGTAATGAGGTGCATTTTGTCCAATTGACGGACGATATATCGGAATCACGAGCTCAATGTATACTAAATGTGAGACCTAGGAGTTCGTTATGTATCCTGAGTCACAGAGACGAAGACTGTAACACTAAGGGTTGTTCTAGAGCCTCGGGTATGCATACATTCATAAATAACAAGATAACCATTGAACAACAAATGCTTCTAGGCCTTTTCCCATCGCTCAGGCATCAAAGTATTCTACTACATTGGCAATGGTAGATAACATGGCTCATAACAGCTGCCTCTTCATATTCGATCCAGCTATTCTCTAACACGAAGGTTCGGCCGTATATATCGGCGTTATCGAACCATACTATAATTGATAATATACATCTATGGCTTGCATCTGCGGTTCCTAATTTGCTGACGGCGACATACATACTCAGCTACTACAATTTGATGGAACATACCAACATCTACACCGCGTGAAAGCTAGAACGGGGGCATTGACATGCTGAGGCTCTAGGGGGTTATTAATGATTGAGCGCCATACCTTGCATTACCTCTGATGTTAATGTGCTCAAACACATACGCGATCGTTGCAACATGGTGAACCAAGATTTCATCCTCCACGGTTACATAAACTGACCTGTGGGTAGTTACACCGATGGAATTGTCGGTAAATTTGCAGAACTACTCATATACTAGCAGCTAAAGTAAAAAAGGTCAGCTTGTTATCCGAAAAATACACTCATTAGCACATTTCGGTTCATATTTAGACACACTCGGAACCAACAGTTGCATCTATCAATATCGCATAACAATCAACGACAATAAATGACATCATTATTTTACAGGAAAGCACATAGTTCATAACATTGATGCAGTGAAAATGGGTACCACTTACGCTCATATCACCTTCATCAAGCGTAGTGAGAACGTTCATATTTATAGGCGCCGTCGTAGTAACGCTACGTGCAGATTTATTGCTTACAGGCATTAAACCAGGTAGGGGCTCCGTTATCTTTGTATAGTGATAGAGCAGCAGTATGTTTGTGTACACCCGTTTCTAAGTCATGACGTTGGTTTGAGTTCCACAGGCTCTATATCTGGATTTTTTTGTAATTGGTGTATAGTTAGAAATTCAGTTTCGTATACTACAAATATTACTCTATCAATTAAATAAAAGGCATTTTGAGTAAACAATTACAAAGTTGCTTATTTTCAATAAAGAATGACATGAATCATTACCAGTATATAAACATATATCAGGTGTACTTGCCTGTTTCATATATTTCTACTCTTCGATTTTGTACTAGAAACCATAGCTGCGTGTATGATGCTAACACAACAAATGTACCGCGAACAAGCTGTTCCATGTGGAACACGGTAAGGACCAGCAATGTGTTTGGCTGTTGTTAGATGGCTTATGTGTTATCTATTTGATAGCAGAAGACAACTGTGAAGTCAAAAGAGCCCCTGGGAAACGTTTTCAGAATATATTCATTTGATTATGATGTTAATATTAAGCATAGTCTCTAGCCTTATTTCAATATGAGGAGCAGAGAACAGTTGTTGGAACCTTGGTTTTTATATCACAATAACATTTGGATGTCTAAGCTCTATGCAGCTGTCAGATTATACTCCGCACTTGCCAATATATACATCAATATTATCATGTTGTTTGTGTTATGTGGCGTTATATGTGGTGAATAAACACATATTTGATATTGCTGATTCTTTAGTTGAAGGCTTTTCAGGTGGTTGCGTTTTAAGATAAATCCAATTTTATCATCCCGCATTATATCACTACATATATGGGTATAAGTACACATATTGAACCAGATTATCATTTCAGATGATTTTCACAGATAGTAGTCAAGTTTATTGTACAATGATGAATGCAATGCATAAAGACCATATCAGGTATTAACTCACATGTACAACAAAATATCAAAACATGTGTACAAATCTACGTTATTAACATGATCGGGTTATGACTGAGAACACTTTTTTGGCAGTCTAAACAAAATCTGTATTAAGTAGACTAGCTGAGTAACATTGGCTAATCCAGATATATCATTCATGAACGTAATGATTATGAGAGTGCTCGGTCAAGTGTTTGGAAAGATACCTTGTTTAATTGTTTAGGCAGTTCTCATGTCCAATATATGTGTCCGGTATTTCTGGTCCCGCTGAGCGGCAGACATCCATATTGTGAAAAGGAAAATATAGATGCGGAACTGTTTTTGGTTAATACAGATTCTTCTTGTAATACAGTAATCACAGTACTCAACTTTACGCTGCGCATTCATGACGAAAAGGGTTCAATATAATAATTATTCATCAAATTACATGGAAACTTCATCTGTAGGAACTGTTGTGTTGAAGGAATACCCTTTTGGAAGCCAACCCAATCGAGTGCTTGATGCATTAATAGCAAGCGTAGGGTAGGTTGGAATGACTAATATATGCTTAAGAAGTATACTTTATTGTAACTGTTGGCGTTGGCGTTTGTCATATGGCATTGTTGGGTTCAAGTTGCTGCAGTGATAATTCTACAAGATCATACAGTCAAGACCGAACTTCTGTTATCGCGAATCTTCAGCGTAATATGCTTTCAGAAGTATAAATTCATTTAGTCTGGTGGTCCTTGCTTGTTGTACGAACAAACAACAGTGTTTCGTAAGAGGGGCACATTACTGAATTTGTACTTCAGTTCATTTTCGACGGTATGTAGATAATCATCAATATTAAAGCTTTCACATTGCGACTAAATTGTTCTATTAATACAAAGAAAGAAAAGTTGCAAATCATCTATCGTCCTGTTTTCACCATGGATCTTGTTATTCATACTATTATTGACACAATAAAACTATATATGATCTAAAAGGTTAGCCGCGTGTTAATTGTTGCTTATTTCTGCATATTGATATATATACGACCAGTAGGAGTGTGTGTTTTTCACTATCTTTGTGATTAGAGCATTGCTAGGATCCAGTGACTTTTACGTGGCAACGCCCAAGGCTTTGATACATATTACTGTGATTCTTAATCGTTCCTCGTTATCCATCATAATATACATTTATTCATTCAGACGGCCTTTATTTGGAGCGACAGAGCTTGGAGCGATAGCTGGTTCACCAATGGGTGTCGTGTGTAAGATCAGTATTAGAGAGCATCGCGATAACATCATCATTGAGTTGGCTTAGGTACAAAAGGCTACAATGTTGCTATAGATATCTTATTAACTCAACTGAAAGTACTCGCTCTGCATTGGGGGCTTGCATTATATTTCCAGGGCAAGCAATGACATGAATATTGAACAGTACAACAATGGTGCTATACTGTGTCAAGTACCAAATGTGTAGTAAGCAAATGTATTGAGTTCACGAGTAGGTATAAATTGTGAAGGTTTTCAGAAAAAAGTCTTGAGGGTTGACTAGTGAGAATAAATGTGTGGTATCCCATCCATGGAGAATAAGAAAAACAGTTAATTAGCCAAATAATGAGAGAACAGAAGAAGTAAACAAGCATCATAGACAGATAGGTTAGGGATTATGGGATCAATTAGCACTAGCTAATCATACACAATCGAACCATGCGTCATTTGTTTGCGATACGATCGATCACTGGGAATGCTTAGCCACATATTCTTCCACGTTCTGATAATATCGAACAATCGTAACATTTTGCATAGCTTACACAAATTGTCAGAAAATTTATTGCTATATATCATGCAAAGTTCCGCTTAGATATACTTGCATTCATATTTTTTAAATTCATCCCTAAGCACGGTGTGTAGGCACCTAACAGGTCAATGGATTAGTTATAGTTTGTATTCATCAAAAACTTTTGATAGCCAAATGATACGAATATATACAGCAGCCGCATTTAATGTAAACTGTCATTTTCAGGAACACAGGGTATTCAGATCTTTCTGAAGAGAAGGAAAATTATCATACACAATGGTTTATTTTTCTATTTGCTTATGTCACGCATGTTATGTTAGGGTAGTGCCTAGGACATCGTAAGCTGGTATTTGATTCCAGACATTTCTGTGTTAAGGTATCTTCTCTGCTGTTGAAATAAAAACAAATCGGTTGCTGTTTAAATATATAATATAATGACGGAATTCGTCTAATCAAGTGGGTTCACCAACAGCTTTTGAAATGCAATCTCAAATGCGAATAGTTACAACAATAATGTTCTTGTGTTTGTACATGTTTGACGACACAAAGTCATCCATACACTTACGAACAACTTTATATCAGTGCTATTCATGCATATAGATAATGTCGGTTGCTGTCTGTTAAAGTTGAAGCCGATAAATGCAAGATGTGTTTGGTTGTTGTTCTGAGTACCAAAGCTACGATGGAAATTATAGATAACACTTGGCATCCATGTTTGGACATCATATAAATAACTGAACCTCAGACGTCTGGTCGTTCATACCTCATTCAATGTGGAGTAGAATTGTTGTTAGGGCCTGTAATTGTAATTGCAGATGACCATGCATGAACCACCCGTGTAATTAGCTAATATGTAGGTGCACGTATGATAAACATTACGATTGTTGCCTGCAGTGCCGGTATTTGCAATCATGTTAAAGTAAGAGCAGAATTTACTGTAGTTTATTGGATTTCTTTTTGTACCTTTACAAAGAACACTAATCTCATCAAAATATTCCATAGAACGGGTTGGCCAGTGCTCCTTAACTGAACACATTATAAATGTATAACACCCATGTTAATAGTTGATTCTTGACAAAATTGTTTGGTGGTATACTTCAACAATTGCAACAATAGCACGATTATCGCTTAAAGGAATAATATTGTCAACAAAGAGTCAGTACAATCAAAGAACTATCATTATCGGAAAATCAAATTATCCCATGGACCGCATATTATTTTTGTTGTTATACACAATAATTTACTAAATCAGAAGAAGAGGCCACCCACTAGTTTTACCATTGACATAATGAAAATCACACGCCCATTCAGCGTAAAGGTGTACGTCTGAGCAGCAATATTCATCGTAGAACCAGAAAAGGGCTACAGTAGCCCGTTCGACTGTATCAGTGGCCAATGCGCCACTGAAGTGGTTCAAATTAAGATGAACCAGCCTAGCCTAGACGAGTCATTATCATTTGTCTGCCAATCAAACATAGCTAGAACTTAAGTAGGGCTGGGAAGGATGGAAACCATGACTAGCTGTCTGCCTCCGGCATTACCATTCCTGGTGGCCGAATTGGTGATTAGTCAATTCTCCTCGCTGTGGTTGAGAAATCGTTGTATGCTATTTACCTACTGCTGTAAGAAACAACTGCGAATTGTGTAATACATGTAAAGTTGGACATTCAGTTTCGTACACAGCCACTATTACTCTATCAATGAAATAACAGGTAGTACACATTTACAACGTTGTTTATTTGCAATGGCACAAGACATGGATCCTGACCAGCATGTACACATATACCAGGTGCACTCGCCTGGTTTAGATCTTCCTGCTCTTCGGTATTGTACTAGTAACCACAGCTGTGTGTATAACGCTAACACAACAAATGGACCACAAACTAGCTGTTCCAGATGGAAAACGGTCCAGGGCCTTAATGTGTTTAGGCTGTTGTTAGGTGGTTTATGTGTTATCAATTGGACATCAGGCGACTAACCGATGAAGTGTAAATAAAACCGCTGGGGAATGTTTAAGCATATCGTCATTTAGCTTGATGTCATTGGTGGGTCAACAGCAAATAGTCCCAATGATGATTTGAAAGATCATACAATTCCTATTTGCTTTGGATTAATATAATATCTATTGCTATGACGGCATGGCTTCCAATGGCAAGCCTGGACGACAAGCCATACGGTATCAACAATATTACACAAACAAATGTTATCTCTTAACAAAATGAATTCTTGACCTATTAGTTCAGCAATCGGGACTGTGATTGCGCCTTGTTTACATAACGTAAGGTTGGTGTTAAGGCACACTATGTTCCGCACACGTTTACGATAGATGTCAGCAAGGGGAGCCGGTAAAGCGCACTATTTTCGGATAGATGTCACAAGCTGCAGCCCCTTAGATGTTTTGACATGACCCCTTAGCAGATGTTTTGACATGACCGCTTAACCAAGTCAATACAAAGCCGAGGGAATGCCACTAAGCCGGTCCCAGTGGCTTGGTGGTTTACGGCCTCGCCTTTCGACCCACAGGCTGTGGGTTCGACTCCAAGGTGTGACAAACTGACTGGTTATTCGTAACTCGGGTGATCACGTACAACTGGCGGTCCAATCTCCGAAATGGGATGTAAAAGATCCTCTGAGGACGACGTGCTCCCAGGCAGTGACCACCCTCAGAGTTACACACTCACTGCTAGTCGTACATAGCCTAGTTGCTAAACACGACTATAATTCGATGCACACACACACATACACACACACCACTGGTCGATTACGTAAGGTTTATATATATATATATATATATATATATATATATATATATATATATATATATATATATATATATGTATATATATATGTATATATATATATATATATATATATATATATATATATATACACACACACACTTATAAATATACACATATTGTGTATATATACCCGCTTTGATTGCACGGTGACATCCGGTGCACACTGCCGCTGAGACGAAAAGACGGTATATACACGGACCGAGGGGAGCTGGTAATTACAGGATAGATTTAACAAGCTGCTGCCGCTTAGATGTTTTGACATGACCCCTAAGCCAAGTCAATACAGGGCGAAAGCGATGAATGCCGCTGTTCGATTATTACGTAAGGTTTGGCCTGTTTTGAACTGACCCCTTAAAGCCAGCCAAGGTAAGCGATGAATGCCTCTGGTTGATTACGTAAGGTTTGGCTACTTAGACACGAACTGCAGATAGCCTGCTGCTAAGCTGCTGCAGTAGAAAACATTCAAACTAAACGTCCTTTTTACTGGTTTCTTTTACTGTGAACGCTTTAAATACTGTTACAATCATTATCACGAGGCCAAGTTCTAGTTACTGACAAAATTTCATGTGCGTAAATACAGAGATATCAGCGAGGAGAGAACTCGTAGCAAAAATCGCGATAGGTACTCTAAAATACATGTCATTATAAAAAGTACAAAAAGTGAAAACTAGTATTTTTACTCCTATTATATGCTACGATAATTGCTTGTTACAACCATGTTATTCATATGTTCGTAACTGCAGTAGTTATGGAGGAGAAAGTTACAGAACATGAGGACAAAAATCGACGAAAAATCGATCCCATAAGCCTCCAACACTGCGCATGCGTGTCAAACTGGATCGGTAGTTGTATCCTATTTTGATCCATCATTCCCCAAAATTTCATGTTGATATGTCCAACCGTTCCGGAGAAAAGCCACAAAAACTTATGCTGAAGCAGAAATCGCAATTGGTACCCTAAAAAACATGTCATCATACAAAGTACAAAAAGTGAAAACTATTATTTTTTACCCCTATTCCATGCTACGATAATTGCTTGTTACAACCATGTTATTCATATGTTTGTAACTGCAGTATTTATGGAGAAGTTATACAGAAAATGGGGTTAAAAATCGACGAAAAATTGATCCCATAAGCCTCCAACACTATGCGCATGCGCGTCCAACTAGATCGGTAGTTGTATCCTATTTTGATCCATCATTCCCCAAAATTTCATGTTGATATGTCCAACCGTTTGGGAGAAAAGCCTGAAAAACCTAGGCTGGAGAAAATAAAACAAAAAAACCAAAACATAAGTATAATCAGTATTATTATTGATAAAGAATCCTAGTAATCCATATACCTTAAATTCCTTTGTGTACGTAGGCAATTCACAAATTAATCTTTTGTGCGTATTAAAGGTAGCAACATTCTCATTCCAACGTGTTAATTGATGCTCATTCGAACTCTATAAGAAGCCCAAATGATACGTTTGATACGATGGAGCTGTTCCAGTCACCATTACAATACACACCACACAACATGCTGTTGTAATGTGTGCTTGTGTTATTAGAAGTAATAGCAATATTTAAGTAATGACAAAAACCATGTCGACTCTATTTTCCCGGCGTCAAAAGGTTATGATTGCAACACTTACCGAAACAGTTGAAGGAACAACAAGTGTCATCAAAAGGAATTATTGTCCATACAATGTGTTGGCTGACGCCTTAGCCTCACAGTGTTTTGGTGCGTTTGTTACAAGGCATTAATTGCTCTTGAATTTAAAAATTCCCGACATAACTAAGCAATGGCGGCAGTGTAGCTATTGTTGTGGACTCTCTTCGTGATTGGAGCATTGTTAGGATCAATGTACTTTTACTTGTCGTGATGGAGGAACAACTATTAAAAAAACGTCAAGATTTCCCAATTTTCATCCAAATATCGGCCTCTTATTGTTTTGCGGCATTGCAAAATATTTATTGTACATCACTCACATTAACAAAAGTTGCTTGCACAAAATCGACCAACATATGTAGATTTATCTATTATTGTTGTTATTACACTATTGTAAATAACAAATGCGGAATTTCTTCAGAGATACATTGATCAAGACCCATAGACTTTTATGTTGCAATGTTGACTTTGAGGGTCGTGCATTACTTATACATCGTTTCGTAGTTTGCCATATATATCCTTCAAACAAAGCGTTGCATTAGTCGGAACTGATGAATATCATGCCTTTCTACCCAATAAACATTACTGCAATAAACATTACTGCAATACACTTAATGAGCAATTACAAACTTACAAATTTGTACTTTGAATGCGCTGTATGTCATAAAAGTATTTAGAAATACCCCGCGACATGTTCATAACGGTAACTTGAATAGTACAGGGTCATAGTAGGCGCACAGCCAACCATACCCCATTAATCTCGTTCATTAGACGAAGAAAGCTTGTTAAAATGTAATCATGAAGCTCTACCCTACATATCGATAATGAATTCTTCTTCTGGTGTGGCAGGAATTTCTACGATTCTGTTCCTGGCATATCGGAGTCGTTATCACTTGTCTGCCAATCAAACATATAGTTCTGTTAGGTTGAGCTAAAGTGGGTAGCGGCTGGATGGAAGCAACGTTGAGATAAGCTGTCTGCTGATTACCTTGGCAGCCACCGCTGCAGTGGTGGTGTAGATAGTATTAACAAAGCAAGATGTCTTCGCAAGTAGTTACACATATCACTAAATTAGTTTAGAAACGTTTTGCTTCGCAGTGTGCGTGATGCTACCATTAACAAACAATACGTTCTAAATGAACAACGCACAGGAACATAAATGTGTTCAATTTGCGGATGGGAGAGTTATATGTTATCTGCTTGGCATTCTAAGTCATAAAACAAATAGCCATTTTGACATATCGCATGTCAGGACTTTATTTGATCTTTGGTCGTGCGTGCCATTGTCGGATGAGACTACGATAGTTTACCATGCATGTATAACAATGGTGCATTTGATTGCAAAACTCTATACAGAGGACAAATTATACGCAGCATTACGTAATACACTCGCCAGCAGTCTGCAAACGGCGTAATACACGGTGAGTGAATTATTATCCTTTAGATTATTTCTATATGTATGAAAGATAGACGCCTTTTAACATTTCTGGACTGCTGTGATGTCCAAATAATGAATCTAAACACCGACAGTTCATGGATAAATTGGATTCTATCACCCCACTAAATGTCACTAAAATGAATCGATGTAAAAGAACGAGTCATATTTCAAATAAAGTTAAAAGTGGCAAGCAGTGCAACAGGATCACGCCTGATCCGATTACTGAACGTAACAAGGAAATGCCATCCGGAAGTAGTCACTCATGTGTCGACAATATATGTACTGGATAATGTGAAATAGGGATATAGGCAATAAGATCATCAGATGCACGAGGGCTGTCCATACTATACACCAATTTGCATGCACATTCCCAATTACAGGGTAATTACTTGTTTTACACGTATCGTGTAGGCGAAACAAGATATAAATGAACAAGCTGGCTCTCAGACGTTGCTACATCAAGGTGGCTCATTCATTAGCATACGTTGAACACCGATATATTTTGTGCTGATGTATTTCATACAAAGGTTAGTGAGCGCAATACCTGTGATACTACTACTGTCTATATGATTTCTTATGAAACCCAGACATCTCTTCCTTTTGATCAGAGAATGTCTTCCTTTGGCTTATTAATATCATGGTGCATATTACAGTACGAACGCTGGTATAGAAAACGCTGTTACGACAGAAGACACTACATCTAACTCAGAAGCCCAAACAATCTTAAAAGTATACAATCACTTCCACGGTGTATTCTGCGTAGCATGCAAAACGTGAATTATATGTGATTGAATTCATGTCAATGGATATGCAACACAGAGCCATTAACAGGTACGTGAATTCTTAATTGTAATTTCTAATCAGAAAACAATTGAGCATCTTACAGAAATCATTTTAATCACAGCAATTGAGGCCAAACAACAGGGCCTGTTTATTTTGATTAACAGTTGCTGTTTAAAGGATCATCCAGGTTTCTCTTTGCAGAATGCTTTGAAGTGTCAAGAATGAGCGATGATCAACGTTTATACCATTATATGAGATGATGATGATGATCGAGGTAGATTTCTTGTTTTCGTGAATTGCTTGGAGTATACAATTGGTGATCATCAATTGTGGCCATAGAAAACATCTGAGTTATGTATGATGAGTGAGCAGCCTGAGTTCTCTTTGCAGAGAGCTTTTTAACTGTCAAAATAGAGTGATGGTCACTTTGGCACCAGTTATTGTACAATGATAGGCGACAGTGACGGTTGAGGTAGAATTATCGTGTTGTCGATAAGAAAGTTAAAATTGTAGGGCTGCATAATTGACGCCATGATAACATCGACATGCCCACTATGTTAATCTAAACTTTGCCATATGTCCACTGTAGTTTCTGTAGTTATGTATGTTTGCAATTATCAACAATCAAGGGCTCGCATTTATGATGTGACAGCTCAACTTCTCCAATTTAGCAAAATAACGACGTATTGATAAATACCAAGGTCTAAGTTTGAGTTTTTTTATGTCAACAGAGCTTGGAGCTGGTAAATGTTCGTTCGCATATACACTCAATTATACTTCATTCCATATTACACCATTGTATCAATCTGGGCTTGCCACATAGGTTGACATATTTGTGTCAAAGCTTTGGATCATAATACGATCTTGATAAAACATAAAGGCAAATGTTTTCTATTCATTTTACTGTAACCTGTTTTGTTTGCACTCTCTCTCTGCAGATATTCACGTACCAACAGTAACAACATTGCTTTGTTGATAATTGAGTTAATTAATCATTTGTTGTTATCTCCACGGTAACGGTTTCGTGTGACTTCACCATATGTATCAAGTGTTCGTCATGATTGATGTTGCTTTTTGTCGAACAAAACCCCGAAACCAAGGGGCATGAGCGGAAATGTAGAAGCCATTGCCAGGTCCACTTCACACACTAATTAGCCACCTATTGTGAGCGCGGAAATCGATCTGACCGATTGATGCTTTATATATAAGTCTCATTTCGTTCATTCAGCTACTTGCATCCTGTTGATACAAAATATTACTGGACTATAATTTGTAAATGGTATATCAGCATATCCAATAGCAAGCAATCAACGACGAGATGAAAGATTAACTTCTGTGCTAATGTCATGGTGATGATTTAATCAATAATGACTGAATGTTTGATGAACTTCGGTGACAACTCCCCGCTCACTAATAGTTTTTAGCGTGCAACAAACAATGACCTATTCTGATCATTGCGTGCTCCACTTAAATCACTAATAGAACTTTGTATGGCTTTAGCGTGCAGCACACAATGCGTGCTCCGCTTAAATCACAACCAGAGCACACAATGATGTCGTGAATGTAAGGCCTGATATACAGCAAAATATGGAAATCGTTTTAGCGACTTTGGTCAGCTTTTACCATTGCATAACAAACCATTTATGCAATGACGTCAATTCCTTCATTGATAATGAAACAGAGGCATTAGAAAATACCCGTGTCTGTGTTATACAATGTCTTGACAACTGCAAGCTCTTACTTTCTTTCAAATATATGCAAATACTAAATACGTACGAATCGCAATCCATGTGGCGAAATTATGTTGCTTGGTTGCTTCTTTATGAGAACTTCTTGCACCTATAGTATGCCAACGGTCAATAACTTAACGGTCCTATTTACACTAATTGATGATGTATCAAAACTCATTGCCGCACATCATATCATGTTGAAGAGGATACAATTTTGGAAATGTGAATGCATTCAATGTAAACATGCAGACAAACCATCTGCCTCGTTTCGGCTGTGACCAGCATAAAAAAGCTTCGTCTACGATCTTGATTGTGCTAAAATTGCAACAATGAAGATTGAATTCCTTTTAGCAGGGAAGCAAAACAATTAAAGTGATTGTTTGTCTGCATTTATTCAGTCCTAGTCCCATTCGTGAAATATTAGCCCGTCATTGTAAAACCATAAGTGGATTAATTGCCTATGCATCGAATCGGTAAATATGCACAGACGTCCAGGTGTACTGATATGGTATAGTTGAGTGGCACTAAACGTGCGATGTAAATGAAGGTCATTGCGAGTAGCTGGAAATGCCTTAGAGGTGAGGTAAATGTGATAATGCATTACATAGTTTTCTCACGTATTAGGCATCTGCTTAAAATTGCTCACTTTGTCCAGACAAATGTAGCATATTGCTTAGATGTGAAACACGAAGTTTACGCTTTCTTTTTTTGACATGTTGACATACAAAATAGACAGCAAATTTTACATACAGCTGTCAAAATTGATAACTTCTCGGTTCTTTAAAATAACTTTTTGTCTCAGCCTTATAGGCTGCCAGTGTACATTTGAAAAGTGTTATACAGCTAATAACTACGATAAATATGTGTGAACGTACAGTAACAACTAATATCGAAAGTATCAGCGTGATTTGTCCTACTAGCTAAACCAATTTGCAACGGGTCTTTTCTTTATGCCAGTATATGGAAGGATTGTCACCCTATCTTATATTATGGAAGGAAAATACTATAGCCATTGATTGTTTTCTATTTGTTGTTTGTATGGTCATTTTTAAGTGGGCAACACTAATCATGAAATGAATCAGCGTTCATACCTGCGTTGAACTGTACATAACTTCAATACGTTCAATAGTAAACTGACAATTGCCACAGTATAGATATGTATGTACATATACACGCCATAGCAAATACTATGTCATGTATGATAGTAGCTATCCATGCATTAAATAACCAGTCATCACACATTCAAAAAATATAAATATCCTAGCAAAAGCACTTTGGATTTTTTGCAATCAATATAAATGCGGTATGATTAACGATTATGCAGTTTATCAATTTAACAGTGACACTGAACAAAAGATGGGCTGTATTATCCTGTTCGACTATTAAAGGTGTCAATGCGCTTAGTGTATTACAGTACGAATCAATTACTGTAACCTCTGAACCTGTGCCAAGTCGTTTCTGCTGTTTCAGTCATACTGCCATTGATTGTTTTCATTTGCTAAAATATGGTCATTTGTGGGCAGACACTAATCATGGAAAGGATACCTGCGTTGAACCAGTAGATACTTCAATAGTTCTGTAGTAAACTGACGTTGTATATTACACGTCATAGCAAATACATTCCTGGTGGCCTTGCATTATAACCAGAACCTCTAAAATCTTAGGATTTAAAGATGCGGTTTATGTAAGTTTGGGTTAACAGTGACACTGAACAAAAGAGGGACATTATCCAGTCTACTATTAAAAACTTGTATAGTTCAAATTGTACATGCAAACCAGGAAATCGTGTAATCACCGTTGTCGGATTTTTCAGCGTCCATAACGTTATCAATGTCGACTTCTTGCTATATTATCATACAGGAATTGTTTTCCCCTTTTGTTTATCTAATGGGAAACATTTGGATCTAATGCGAAACATGGATCTTGACCAGGCAAGGTTACAGAGTACAAAACACATGGGTGCTTTACTCGAACATCAGCCAGATGCAGCATGGTAAGCAGCGTAAATGTGTTCATATTGTTGTTAAGTGGATAAGGTGCTTTCTGCTCGACAGCAGATGTCTGCCAGCGGTAAAGCAAATGCAGTATGGGAAAGTGGAAAAAAATATTTACTACAGACACGGGGCGGCGGGGCATAGAGAGATTTCTCAATTGCCAACAGCCCTTCAGAATAACTATAGACGGATCGCATTCCGAGTTATATGCTATCTGTAGGCCTTACGTGTTGCTGCAATAGGTTCCTTTAAAGGGTGCTCTGAACAATTCAGAGAAACATGTTGTTGCTGCGCAGAAGGCAAATCGGCGTTGCAGCAGGAGGGACAAGCACAGTCGGAAATCTACTGAAGTGAATGTTTACTGCTCTGCTAGAAAAGCAAATTGTGTTCGTTTCATGTTCATGATTAAATTCTTTGAAACGAATGAACAGTGGTTAGGTATATGCGGAGGTAATTCTCATCTCATATAAGCTTTGTTTGGAGTCAGCATCGTTCACAAGTTGGGAATAATATATGAATGGAATCATGATAACGAAGAGGGTATGCTTTACAGATAGAAACGGGGTTTCCATGTTATGCCATTAATAATCAGAAGACTGATAGCATGAATCAAAAACTTTCTCCAGAAGAACAATTAAGACAAATGAACAAGGATTGCTCATTAAAAAAACTCATAGTCATGACAGCACATAATCGATGTTTGTGCCTCTAAAACGATCGCAATCGGGAAAATATTTGGTTTCTCATTACAGACAACAGTGCCGATTGACGTACATTTTCTGCATTGTGACAGCTACAAATGGTGATCGCGAGTAGTAAAGTTATTACGTGGGTGATGTGTGAAAAGTCACTTGCACAATGTGTTGCACAATCAATCAATATGTGCTACTAAATTAGAAAGTATTAATGCAAATATTAAACCAATATCGATGTAAGTATAAAAGACTAAAAGGACATCTGAAAAGTGCACAATCATTGATCAGGCCAATTTCTGCTTTATCAATCGGTCTCGTGCCACCCATTGAGCTACCGTCTGACGATGCGTGATATCCCTCACAAGTGCTACATATCTGCTAACTATTTAAGGCAGATTATGGTGGGCACTAGCGGAAGACTATTCAGGCAGTGCCTAGGGAAAGACACTAGATGCACAATCCATGCATAACACAACAGACCAGCACTCAGCTTGTAAGATTGATAGATTTAAGCACGCTGCTGACACTACGTGACGTGGGAGAGATTTCTCGGCATGCTGTGCGTACTGCGTGTTTACAATAGACGTTTGTAACCTTTGCTGAATGAAAACATCAGCTTGTGAAAGGGAGCCAATTTGTTATGACATTTGAGGTTGATATTGTTACGCTTGACAAAGCGTGAATTCCTGACACAATATTGTACAAGCAAGCTGCTCCTACAGAATTTGGTTTTGTAGAAGACATTTACCTCACTCCAAAACTTACCACACGTTTTGCTTTCCGAATTTTATTATTTAAGTATATGCGTCATTTTGTCAATTATTATCTATGGCAATACTTACCTTAGATGGGGGATATATATTCAACGATATCACATTGACAATTGAAAAAAAAGATAACACTCATGGTTTTGAAAATGGCAAAAGCATACCCCGTCCTACAAATGTGAGGCCCAACAAACCTCGTCAAGAGTCCGAAAAAACATACCCCGGCACATGTATACTACCTCTATATACTTAAGTGCCCCTCCCTCGGGACTTGCAGCCACATGGCGATTGAAACTGAAACTGCGTAACGTGACGTCATATGTCCGAAATGGGGGTTGCCGTGAACATAAGTTGTGATTCTAAAAGTTCATGTGACAGTTGCTAAATAATCACGAGACAGCGGATAACCAAACCAATGTCGATTAATGGATATTCATCTCAATTCTCGACATATATAGATAGGTAAATACACAACATTGATAGAAGCTATATGCACTCGAAATAAAACGCTCACGGCACGACCCACATATCTTTGGGCACCACGGTATATATTTATATTACCATCGTACGCGGCTACTACTTAAGCTGCCCGTACATTATCATCTTCACAGAATGATTGATAACCCAAACTGCCTGATTATCATTGCCGATACAACATTCGTGGATGGAATCATCGGAATCAACTACTCAGCTATCAAAGATGTACAACATTCGTCAGAGGTCATACGGGACCAAGAGCAAAGATTAAAATTCCGGTTGACATGCTCTTGTGCCTACATCTCTCCTCCGTCGAGCAAAAAAAGCTTTGCACGAACATCAGGTACAAAATCATGCTTCGAAGAATCATTGGTACCCGCTCTGTTACACCGAGGTTAACAATTCAATTTGTGAACTATCGAGTGAAGTGATTCAATTGTATAGCAAGAATGTATGTACATACTGAAAACAGGATTTATCACAAAGTGATATGATTATTAAATTTTTTGCACTTATTAATAATGCCAATGAGTCTTCGAAGCCCAGCGTCATGTCATTATTGACAGTGCACGCAATCGTTCTGGCTATTCGACAGCACAACCCCTTCACTCATTCAATATATCGCTGTTATTTGCTGGTATAACAATCACGTCTATTGTTCCGACTATCAACAAACGTTAACACACAATTAATCAGATCATTCTACATTAAAGCATGTACTTATTGTTGCGTCAGGCGTTCTTTTTATTCATAACACTAACACGTGATCGTGGTACTGCGCATCCTCAGTAGGTGTCCCATGGATAAACCTCTTGGTTAAACAGGATAGGTTAACATCAATATCATAATTAGATTTCTCATAAAACTTTTCCCGCAACTGGTTTATTCAATCCCGACAGCGACAAACGTTAATTGATTGAAATTGTAGCTACATAGCCACGTAAATGCATCACGTCTACAACAGCTAGAGTACAAAACTCGAGCAATGATTATCCTCTATCGATTACAATAAGCAGCGATACGGTAGCGCTCCAAGAATGCATTATTTGTTTTATTTAGGTCGCATACAGTTAAAATTTGCTGTAACATGATTTTGCACCTAATGTTTGTGCAAAGCTTTTTTGCTTGAAGCAAGAGAGCTGCATGCATTTAACCCATTGGTTTGTGGCTTGTAGGCATTGACGTTTGTATCCTACAGTTGTTTGATCAGCAATCTAAACACACTAAGCTGAAACATAGCCACCAATAGCAAGAAATCAGTCATGCATACATTGAATATAAAATGACCAAACACCTGAATTACATTACTCTGTTATGAATGAACGCTTACTCACTTTTGGGATTATGTACAGTAGATACAAAAAAACATTTCCCTGGAAGCACTTCACCCAGTATTTTAGAAGAAGCGAGCAAATCATTAGCCTCGTTCTAGCTGATACGATTTTAAGGACTCTCCAGCGTCATGTCGTAATAACGGGGGCAATAAATTGCTCTCATTCACTGATGCTGTTGTACCAAAAGAAAGGCAGATCGCTTTTGCTGATTCGACGGTTTTTATTTGTGAATGCAATATCGGATCTGGATCAAAGGAAATGAAACGGCATATTTTGCGCTACGCATCACATTACATGTATCCAGTGTAACAATGGTCGTATACCTTTTATACAGAAATCGAGAAATGAATACAAACATAATCTAGTGTGCGCAGGTATACGTGGATCTCCAGCATGATGTGCATCAATCAGGTATTTGTTATTGATAACCCCAACCTTGGCTGTGCTTCGTTTGTTTTGTCAAAAGAAGCACAATTAACGTGACAATATCACAGCAGATTGGCTTGTTTTCACACGTTGATGAGTTCATTTAGCAACAGCGCTAAGGGAAGCATAAGTCTATTGTAAACTGCTAGCATATTCAGAATGCCAAGAAAGTGCTCCCTTATTACGCTGTCTGACGGTAGATGCGATGTGTTATCCTCGTTATTAACGTAATAACCTCAAACCATATTGGTTTGTCTCATACAGCAGGAGATATAAGTATGGGTTTCCAAAGGCGCGCAACCACACTTTCAAAACACCGAGAGATCATTGACAATATCCTGAGGTCACGTGACTCCCTCATTTTATACTCAGATGTGATTTTACTGCTACTCAACGATATAACAGCAGGTATTCAATGTACATTTACTGGTCCCCTTTGACAGAAAAACGGGCATCAAACTTTGCGAAACACACAGACGACAAACGTATCAGTGCTGGGCAACGCATGTGACCTTCATTGTCTAATAGTGCCTTTTATTATTCAGAACGTTGTTTGTCCTTGTGAATTCGAACAGCCGTAACACATCCCTTAAGCGATCATGATAATATTTTCCAATGAATTTTCGACATATATACTTCAACGGAAAGCGCAAAGTTTGTAGTCTCGTGATATCTGTGATTGATATCTAGCGTTTATAATTGACGCTAACACATCAGCCGTCATAGAGTAAAATTTGGCTTCTCATGCGGTTGAATGGGACATAAATTATCAAGGTGCACTCACTGATATGAGGCTCTCAATGGTGATTTATGAAAAGCCTTAGGTCATAAACAAATTCAAAGTGTACGAATAACAAGGATAAGAAGGGTAAGACTGTTTTACTACTGTTAATGTACCCGACCGTATTATCCATGGACTGTGCAAATTCTGGATTTATCTAGCTTTAAAGATTAGCTAACGCTATTACGCATCGGCAAATGCCAGTTTATGCGAAACATGCAAGTAACGCAATGAGTGAAATGAGACCGATTTAACAAGCAGTAATTGCCCTAATCGATGTCAGTGCACTCGTTAGATCTATTGCTCTGTGATGCGAGCATTTGTACAGTCCCCATACATCTACCACCGACAATTTACACGTCCCTCAGGTGTCAACAATCATTAGGACATGTACTTAATTTGTATGTTGAGGCACATCAGCAGTTCAAAGGTGCTGAGTCATGGTCTCCCGACAGCGACATTTTTTTCATGTCAAGGAATTTTGGTACTTTCCGGTTGGTGTTTCGAATCAATTTGAGTATCGTCTGCAATACCAGCTTCTGCTAGAACAATTGTGGGGCCTATTTTTTTTACTTCATCAATTCAATGCATGATATTTGTGCATTCATGCCTTGACTCTTTAGAGCCAGCGTTAACTCCTTTGGCGATATTGTTTCATGTCTTAAATGTGAATTCTCATATATTTGTGTTGTATTCTATACTATGTGTCATATCCTTTGGCATCTAATGATTTATTGTCAAACACAAAGACTACACTATGCTACCTTAGAGGGCGAGCAGGATTCGCGATTGTTCTTATTCTCCTTCTGGCTGCCACCAATTCACGCCACATTAGCAAGTTTGCCACATTTAGTATATATGCAACAAATGTGGTTCTATCTGGATTATTCAGAGCACCCTCCAATGGCACATACTTCACCAAGTCATACAAATAGGGTTTACAAACAGCATACGACTCGTAGTAACATGTCTTTGAGTCATGCCCCCGAATCGATAGGCAAATTCTACGTGGTTTAAGAGGCGCTATGACAATGCAGCGCGTTGCTCATAGGTGGCGTGTTGTTTGTCGGACAGAGGCGTAGGTGAGCTCTCTTGGCATAGCTAGAAGCTCTTTGGCCCGACTGCAAAGCAGTTAGTGCAGAAGGAGAGCAGTGAATGCTGCTGTAAACACATCTTAAAATAAAATGACGTTGTACCATGCATACTTTAATGTACGTGTTATGATGGTCGAATGGGACGTAAAATATTCAAATATTAATTTTTACAAAAGCTGCATCGTTTTGGCATTTCGGTTCTGGTACACTGAGACTACTTGTCATGATTTTCGAGTGATAACTGAGTTTCAGCCAAGTATTTTGATTAGTGAAATTATGAAGCAGCCATTGGTAGGAAGAAAGCCAGCCGTCATTCAGTAGTCACCATCAGTCTATAACAGAAATCGATCTTTGTATTGAGGCCGAACAACAGCTTCAGGCCAAACAAACTGTCTCAGACCCACGAATCTGCTTGGTGTCGAACGACAGCTTGAAACCAAACAACAGCTTCAGGCAAAAGCTTGGGTCTAAACAGGAGCTTGTGGCAAAAACAGACGCTTGGATCCAATCAACAGCGATAGGCCAAGCACGAGGATAAACCGATGTGTAGTATGTTGACAAAATCTACCCCATCTTATTAGTCATTGAATTATTGTACATAAGTCACTGAGCTACATATAATAGCTTCAACACATACAAAAGTCACACCTCTTGTCTGATGTTTTACTCGGTAGATGGTCTTCGTGATTGGATTGGCTAAGCAAATCAGGATGGAATATTAGCATTTCGTTTAATATATCACGCAAAACCCGGGAGATGTACACACTGAATCCTACGCGTCTAAATATTGGAAACAACTCTGCCGGAACGATGTTTGCTTTGCCAAGGTAAATTCGTACATGTATGACTCGTTACTGTACGAGAAACCGCTCTGTATACTCACGTCGAGCAAAAGCCCCTTTCCATTGCGAATCGCCATTGTTTTGATTTGACAGAGTTTCATGATGCAGTTAGTAACTTGAATTCCCGTTTTAAGATATCAATCTGATATGTACGGGTTGGAGTTGATAACCTTTACATGCGAATATATGCTGCTGTTATCAAAACACTGACAACCCATCAGACCGAGACAACAGGTACTGTTTTACAAACTGAGATGTAGTAAATGTTTGGTCTTCATCAAGACAAATTAAGCCAAAATGTTATGGTCAATATCACGACGGTAAAGTGTTACGGACTATTTCTGTTTGTACTTCAGGATAAGCGTAGCTGTTATATCATAATGTCCTCAAAGTTTATGAATTAAGAGAATACCTAACTGTCCTTGATCATTTTTGCCTACAGCAACCGCGCTATGTGCGGTCACATTCAGCTTCCCGGCGGTGCATTGTCAGTGTCATACTGGACGTTTGATCTTCTTCACCCAGTGCTTCACAAACAAAGAAGTTACTATGTATACGATAACGACACTTACTCCCTGTATGAAATACATTTTGACGTGGCGCACCAACTACCGAGAGCTTCCATGCCCAAAGAAGTCTATGCCCTTGTGTTTTCTAAGCCCTTGTGCTTTACTTTACAGCGAGCGACCCAATACCACTGGCTGCTAACGTTTGAACTTCGGTAGAGATAGCGGAATTTTTCAACGGATGCGATGCCTGTTGGTGCTAATATTTGTAGATAAAACTTCCCGTTTATGACTTTGAGCGAACAGTTGCATACATAACACTGGCATTGTTTTTCAAATTATGAAATTTCTGTAAGCACTAGAAAGTGATTAACTGTGACACAATATGGGCACACGGTGTCAATAATATCCGTGTTAGCACTTGCGACGTCTATTATTGATTTGATAAATCGCCGTGATAATCAACACACGCAGATCTGCCATAATAAATGTAGACAGCCTCAGGACAATAATCAATTATTCTGAATGAACGATAGTGCACAGTGTTTTGACACACCTTTGCCGCCTTTGTTCTATTCACAGTGTATCAGCACTGGCATTATCACAGGAATCTCGCATCGTCACACCTGGTAAATTACCAAGTATTCGTCACTCCCTTCGCTTACCAATGGGATTGTTTCTATCTCTTCTGGCGGTATAACACATGAGTACACAGCTGTACAATGACGTCATATATCACTTATATAATGATATAGCAGGGTGACACAGAATACACGTCCGTGCATTCCCTTTCCGCTGACAAAGATACTACACCTGTGCTCTGCTGTCGAAGCAAGTGCACTCAATCGCACTTGCTCTGGGGCAGTGGTACGTCAGCATCGCGTATACACCCTGCCATTGATCCATTGTGTGCTAACCATCAATGCACCTGTAATAATAGAAGCTTTTGATTGTACATTACAGGCTATTGCTTAGAGTAGAATCGAAATCACAAAAGGGGGATGCTCGCTATGGGATGAACTGCTACTTATTGTACACTCGTCGTACAGCATATAGATATGTTTGCCTACGCCTTAGTGTAGATAATAAACCGAATATGCAGTCACAGGCATATTTACAGAAAAGTTAATTTCGGTGTTATTGTTCGATAGTTATTGGACGAATAGTTGCTGTGTGCACACTTTCAATATTAAGAGTAACATAGTAAAGAGGATTTTGTAGTAACTTCTTCAACACTGTATAATCTGGACAATCATCCTGTATTCCATTTTATTGAAAAAGTCTTAGCATATATTTTCGGAGTTCACCATCACTTGGTGATATTGCACGGTGTTTAATAAACACAGAACTCCGTCGCTTTTGATAGGTCTTTTATGACAAATACCCCTTTAGTGCAAAACATACTGCCAGCTCCACATCGTACCAGCATTTGCAATTAATGCAACAAAATAATCCATGAATAAAATCGACTCACAGTGCTATTCACCTGCCCGGCAAATCATGATAATAAGCACAGCAATGTTTTCAACACGAAAACTTTCCTGACGTGTTCTTCTCCCTTCTTAGATATAAGTTTATGGCACATATAAATATTTGCTATTGCGAGATTTTGCAAAGATTCTCTAGATGCCAGCTTTTTTTTATCGCAGCAAGTATCCATGAACAAGTATTTACTTGAAATCGTTGAAATGTGGTTTTTATAATTTCCATGTGGCAGCTCGTGCCACGACAAGACTAAAAACACGTGTTTGTGCATTCTAAAATACGCTCAAGTGTCATTTTTTCATTTACTCTGGGTAATTAATATCTTATGCGCGATGTGTTCACTCCAATTTGATGATAGAGGATCATTTACCCATTTATTAAACGCTTAATGGATTTGATCAAAACATGAGACAATCTTTGTAATATTTACCGGTGGTTCTAAAACATACCTATTAATGATATATTGATCTTCGCTGCGAAAGATTCTGTACAATATACACGTGATGAAAGGTACAGAATGTGAGAGGCGGTGTCTTAATCTGGTTCCTCTTGGTGCAGATTCTACAGTGCTCCAGGGTCAGCGTTCTTCTCATTTATTGTGCTTTGTCGGTCTCAGCCCCATCGAGGATTACTGTAGTATGGAGAAGTCGTTATGTAAACATCTGTTTGTTTTTTGTTGCATTGCTTTAGCCTTTCCCAAAATATGCCTGAATATTTCCCCAAAATGTGAGTGATTAACGGCAAATGGTTTTTCACATAACGTCTCGAGCTGATCCACATGCACTGCATGCAACATTTATTATAAATAAAGCACCCGATTTCGTAAAAATACCTCTGTATCCTCTGCTACTTTGATAGAGATTTGTCCATACACCGCCTTTAAAATCTATCACATTCAACTAGAAATCAAAGGAGTCGGAACACACCACCCTCATCTTGCATTACATCTTACGAAATATAGAGAAATTATAATGCGTAAAGCGATCTAGACCACGGTACAGTGATGGTATGATCATTCTGAAATGGAATTGTTTTAAAGCAGACTCGTACCCAGCAACGCAATATTTATTATATTGCGTATAGCGATCTAGATATATACAGATTATTATGATGGTATTCTATATATATAAAGCATACCCAGCGAATATATATATATATATATATATATATATATATATATATAGATATATATATATATATATATATATATATATATATATATATATATATATATATATATATATATATATATATATATATATATATATATATATATATATATATATATATATATATATATATCTATATATATATATATATATATATATATATATATATATTTAGTTAAGAAAAGATCACTCGGCAGTCAGCAATCTGGGCAACCATTAGTTTGCAGTTGTTTATTTAACCTTGCACTACTGTATGCTGACTCACGAGAGACAACACCTGATATCAAAGTACTTCCAATGGGCTCTTTGTAATATTGTATTAATATATGGCAGGAACAGAAAATACACATACTCCCATAACTGTTGGATTACCAGTGCGTTTGCATTAGGTTGTAATCAGCTTATACACAATTATATAGATATATAATTATTAAAGAATGATATTATTATAATTTTGGTATGAATCGAACGGATATATCTACTGCATAAAATTGAGAGATTAAAACCATTTATTTGATATATTTTCACTGTGCTATTTGTAGTTTTATTCTATGGGCAACATTACTATGCAGCTTTCGGTAAATAAATCTTGTCCCATGCTGATTCATGCGCTCATTGCGTTCAGAGTTACTTAGGAGATACATGAGCACATTCAATTCAATGCTGAACTTATTAAACCAAACCACATTCAGATTGCCCACAACGACCCTACTTCTTCGAAATACATTGCCATTTATATACGGAAAAACATCCGATTGGCCAATATGCAATTACAAATAACGGTCAAGGGGCAATACAATCCAGGATAAGTCATATTCAAAAGATCTTCCATATCAAAGTTATCATTTCATACCAACCGATACCCGTGAACAATAATAAATCCTTAAAAAGCTGCTATAAATCTTGCCGTCTGTTTATCAACAAAGCAGGGCAACCACACGCTGAACTGTGATTTGTTAAGTGGTAATACAACTCTCCTTAAGAGAGATATTTTTAGCCATTAAGTTTATGACATATATATTGTTAACGCAGGCTTTCCGACGCTCAGCCCATTAACACCATATATCATCTAATCAAGATATATATATATATATAGATATATATATATATATATATATATATATAGATATATATATATATATATATATATATATATATATATATATATATATATATATATATATATATATATATATATATATATATATATGCATATGTATATACATATATATATATATAATGGATTTCTATATATAAAATTAAATATATGTATATATTTAACATCGTATATTTATGTGTAACATATTATATATATATATATATATATATAGATATTTTGCATATATATATATATATATTTGTATATATATAAACATATATATATATATATATATATATACATATATATATATTATATATATATATAGATAGGGATATAGAGATATATAGATATATATATATATATATATATATATATATATATATCATATCTATATATATATATATATATCGATATAATATATATATATATATATATATATATATTCCATAAGTTCTATTAATCATGGGTGGGTTTAATTTTCCCCGGGAAAACGATTGCATGTTTTTTTTATTGGTCTTAACATTGAAGGGGCGGGGCTCTTTCCTCAAAGCTATCAGGCTCGCACATTTATTAAAATGATAACATTATCGCTATTCCAGATCGTTCACATTTGCACCCTTTTTCTTAGCTTTAGAACTGACTAACGTGAGCCATTGTGATTGTCATCTATTCATGTCCCCTACAATGAACGAATGCATTCATCAATGTGTGGAATGGATGAACCTAAATGTAATGACGTTATTACTTACCTCATGAATATGCACTGCACACTCTCCTTATCGGTTTGTATAGAGTGATGTTTGACTTAATAATCTAACTGCTTATATCTTTCAAATGATGCTCGTTTTAACACTTAAAGCAAAATGATCCCTGAAATTGCTTCCGCGCGCCCCTGCAGATACAAAGATTTAACGCAAACCGTGATCAGCCGCTACAGTCTAAGGACCCAGCAACGATAAGCTAACGTTCATTCATCTGCAAACAAAGTAGTCAGTTGAGAAAACAGTCGCAATAAAACATACAGATGGGTGTGATCACTTTCATAGCACTGATATCGCTAAGTCAGCCTACAAAGACCGATACCCGTTTGATACTGAACATTCGTTTGTGAGGTATACATAATGCATAAGTGTATCTCTAGTCACCGTTTCAGATCAGAGTAACATAATATAGTCCCTAACCTCTTGTGACTAATAATATGTAAATGTTGTAGCATGGCTGCGTCATACTACAACACAGTCAAAGCATTAAGTGTTGCATATCATTTTGTCTGCTCTTGCGAAGTTCATAGTGAAAATAGATATGACACATTACTAATACGTTGGTATACAACATTAGTCTGAAACGGCCCTTGTGGTATGAAAGTATGAAAGCTCAGGTGACAAAGTGATTGCGTTCCTGGTTAGGTAGGATGAATGTCCGTCGCCGTTATGCCACGTTTCAGCTGTTCTTCCTACAAGACGGACAAGCAGTTGGACCGGCTAGGATTGTTGATGTGCAGAATTGCCCGAGCAATATTGTTCGCGTCTTTTAACAGCCACTTCACTCTATGCACACTGCTCTTTAGTCACCACATGGACAGAAACTTTCAGCAGGGCTCTTATGTTTCCGGTTGCCTTTCATCCACGACAGAGGGTCGTTTTACTTCTTCTCCACTTTCGCGTCTCCGACCCTTATTACCACAAGTGTTTGGAATCTGACCAGGGACGTTTATGGGAAGAAATGGGGCCGGTAATGGTTGATCATGGACAGTAATATTTTTTGAATGTTAAACGCAACGTATTTCGTTATTACTAAGGAATTATTTAGAGGCTATTGAGATAAAATGCTTACAACAATATATATATATATATATATACATATATATATATATATATATATATATATATATATATATATATATATATATATATATATATATATATATATATATATATATATATATATATATATATATATATATATATATATATATATATATATATATATATATATACATATATATGCTATTGCATCTGTTCTAGATGTCATATATATCCCGTTAATATTGCACGTATCACTATGTGGTATTTGCGCAGTATTGCTGCATCGATATTGACAATTCCTTTTTTTATGTAACCCAGGGGAATTACTTTTATGCTTCATACAATTATGCGATAATAAATCAGTTAAATGTCAAGTCTTGGGATAATTGATCTGCATGACAGGGCAATACACATGCGTGTCTACCAAGCAAGAGAAAGGTCGTCCCTGTGATTCCTGTTGGCTCATAACTAAGAATATACCAACTGGATAGCTCTAATTGAAAATGATCATATTTGTGAAGAAGTGTTCACGTCGAATAATTCGGATTGTACAACCTCATAAAACCTCAAGCCTGTGGGATGAGCTTTCCTTTTTACCGAGTTCATTGTATGCAACAACGAATGGGATCTATTACTAATTGAGTAGGATCCTTTGGTTTTGGTAGCATGATCTTGCCAAGTAAACAACTGCGCCAGTTTGTTTTCGTCACTTCCGTTGTGCAAAGATTGGCAATTTTAAAGTTTAGTGCATAATGTAGACGTGTGGCTATGTTTGAACAGACTATACAACTTGTGGCATTGGGTCTGTTACCATAGTCATTGCAGTCATTATATTATCTTTTGTTTTGCAGTATCATCGGAACTTGATAATAATGCTGCCACTTTCCGATATAAATGTCAATACTCTTCATATGCTATGCTCTAGGCATTCCTTAATCTGATTCAATGATTTACTGCAACTAGACAAGCAATACTAGCTGCACTTTAATTACGTGGCTAATCAGCTAATTGACAGTTATGGGGAACTTCAAAGAGGCCTACCGGGTGAAATGAGTGCAATTGTAAAATCGCCCTTTGGTCGGCCAAATGCCATTGCATTCGTTGATTGTCTTCCAACTGACTAAATTAATTGTCGTCACGTAATTTCTTACCCGCTCTGGCAGTTCGGTATCTGCTATGAGAATTTAACAGACATCAGAAATGTCCCCGAAAATAACGGTTGTACACTAGAACAGCCATTGCAGCATACAATACCAAAATATAAAAATGCAGATTGGTTGTCTATTGACGAAAACCTTACAGTGCTTAACAATGCTGCCCAAATTACCCCTGCTTGCACATTAACACAAAACCTGTCATGTATTTTACATAACAAGTCTTTTCCTGGGCTTTGCTGCTCTTGTTTATCAATGATAACGTGTTTTATTTCCATATGATTTATCTTTTGCATTATTCCATATGTAGCATACTAAGTCACATGGAAGTGGGCCAGATGATAAACATCCTCGTCTTTGATTTGCAAAGATAAAAGATACTTAATTAGACAATGTGTTAACAGTACATTTACAACTTGTAATTGTGAGCAACTTTATATACTTATACCATAAGAAGCTTGACACAATCTCCACATTAAGTACTTCCTGATTGTTGGATACGGTGCATTTAAGATGACAATTTTCATTGGCAACAATTAGATTCGCATGATTGCATTCCAATTTGTACCATAATTTGAGCAAAACAGAACGATTACCAAACATGGCTTCTGATGATGCTTAATAGGATGTGACTGAACGCTCTATTGAATCTTAACATGGGACTATGAAGATATTTTCATTGTCCGTGTAAAAGTGCTTGCATTTAGTTGACAGTGAACATATCGCAAAGTTTTAACTTGATTGGAGTTGAAAATTGTATATCATTTATCTCCAGCCGAGAAGTCGGCACAACGAACTAACACATTGCGACTTATTGGTGAATTTTCAATAATAATGCATCATGACTGTTGTGAACAATAAATTGCATTATTGACTTTCTCTTTGCCGGTGCAAATCTTACTTGCAGCTAATTTATAGCCCTCTTCCATCATGCATACCGCACATACGTCATGAACAGTACTACCGAGCGATTAGCCGTGAATGATGTACGATTATGGCAATGTCTTGGTTTATGGGTTTATGGAGTAATTATTCGGTTAATTTACAATCCAAAATTACGGCCATATATAAGCGCATTATTTGGTGATTAACATTGCGTGTCAGGTATTGGTTAATAATGAGACTACAAACGACCAAGCATGATTTAGGTTCTTTGTCTTATTTTTACTATTTGCTCGAGTAGCCATTGACATGAACGAATAGTTTCTTTTGTGGAACTGGACCAACTATCAGTCTAAGTATGGGAGAGTACACGAGCGACAAGACAACATAACATATCATAGATCCCTCAAAATATAAAAACCAGCAACAAGGGTTCGCCTAAGTAGCGTCTTCAACGTTTTGCGGGTAATATAAGCACAATGATTGAGTTAAAGAAACTCTTAATTAACCAGCGCTGCCGCATCTAGGCTTGTGGCAAACGTTTTTAGAAGCGATATACCAATAAATTTGTAAATAAATATTTGATTTCAAGGGTACGAGGACTTTCTAGAAGACAGTCATGGTATTTGGTTTGTAAACAAACGCGTTTGGCTAAATCAACACAATTGTGCGGTCTGTACTTTGCTGAAAGGCACCCTTTCGAAACAGGCAGCTTGCTCACAATGCCGCGGGTGCGCCCTCAAGTGAGGCTGGCGATTATTATCTCACCGGATGAAGATATGTCAGCATCAGGTGTTCTGTGATTAAAACGAGCGGGGATGTAAACTCGACAACCATACTGACCCAGCTATGAGCAATGATCTCATGCACGTTTGTCTCACATAATTAAGGTCGTCAGTATTTTTATTTGTTTCGTGTGTACAAACTTCCCACATAAATATACTACTTTGTACTGCGATTAACGTGTTCATTAAAGAGCACGATGCTCCCGCGATGAACCAATTACTATATACTGCACCTGATTCTTGCGGATTGGGTAAACAAAAATATTGAATGGGGAAATTCCCACGCGTGCCCTTTCAACAACATTTCTCCCTAAGGGCTTTGTCGTCATGAGATGCTGGTTATCCTTTTATTGCTTTTCCTTGTACCTGATTCTCGGGCAGCAGAATTAAGAAACATTTGTATGCATTGCCAACTGCGTTTTGTTGTAAACACGTGATAGGATTGGGTCGAGGAATGTGTGTAACGGCCCAAGGATCTAGAACATCCTATAAGTCTGGACTGTGCGTCACCGATAAACCATAGGTTAGTTATATAGCTGAGTGAAACAATACTAACTTTGGTGACCAGTCTGGATCAAATTTATATGAATATTTTCTGCAGAACATCTTCTGCAGAAACTGTCCTCATATTGCTTGTCTGCCAGTACAGTTCTCTGTACTTCGCGGAAATGAGTTTTTCATGTTTACAATTTTTATGGAATGGGAAAGTTCCCACGCGTCTTTGGTCCTTGCAACCCTGTAACCCACGGGAGCTTAGTCGTCATAGGTGGCTTGGTACCGTTTTTCTGCTTTTCCATTTACGTTAATGCAAAACAGAATAATTAAAGAGGTTTTAGCGTAAACACGCGGTAGGTTGACGTCGAGCAATGTGCGGAACTGAACCAGGAAATCGACCAAAACAAGAAAATTAGGTTCGATTTGCAGTGGCTCCTGCAATATGACACTACACGCATATTAGCAGTGTATATGACAGCGAAGGTAAAGCTATAAATGAGAGGAATAATATTTCAATTCTCAGCCTTGCTCTTACTCTTAGTTCGCAAGCTGAAAGTAAAAAAGAGTTCCCACGCGTCTACTTTGCTATGCATCCTGAAGAATGTATTGATAAGTGAGAATAATGAATTGGACTTCAGATATTCTACCCCGTTGTTCTAAACCATAGCGCACAGAATTATGTCAACTAAGTGTTTAGCAGATGCTAGTTACACCTACATATACCGAGGCTAATGCGCAACATGAAACAACGCATTAACAACGTAAAGGGTGAAACGAGACTTATTAACCAACACCGATTGGTCTTATAATTGCCGCTACACCCATGTTTGCCTTTAACAAAAACATAATAATCGTTTCACATTTCTACATATGTACCATCGACACGTAGAATGGAAACTGAATATCTGCCATCGTAGATCAAGAGCAATGGAGAGAGATAACTTATTGAATATTGTTGCCGCACAAGAGGCATTGGTTTTGCAAGTAGAACGTTGCAGCCTTTATCAATAATGGTCTCTTCACTGGCAGGATGTATAAAATTTACCACGCGGGGACTGATTCAACAGTGTACCTATCTGTTTACCAAAGGTATAGTTATAAATGAGAGGAATATTCCACTATGACAATGTATGCGTCGGCTGCTCAGGTGGCCTGTAGCTCTGACTCGTTCAATCGAGTACATGTGTAACTTATATTTGGGACAACGATGTGCAGTTTTTTAAACAGCCGTATCTACCGTTTGTACACTCACATTGGTCACGTGTATGTCCAGATGTAATGCAAATACGCCACTTTAATCAGTTAATTTGTTCTTCAAATATGATTCATGTCATACATAGTCCATGAGACATGAACGATCATCCAACTTGATGAAATGAACCAGAGATCATCAAACGTGATGAACTGAACCAGAACGATCATCAAACGTGATGAAATTAACCAGGACTTTCATCAAATGCACAAATGCAGTCATGATGCATGCCAAATATGCTAATGATTATTTCATTATTGTGACATGCGGGTAAATGCATCACGAGACGTTACAGGCCAGAATATGATCGATTTGTCTATCAATCTTGATTGAATGGATGATGGGCACCAACACATGGATTAACAGGTGCCATACCAGATATACTTTGACTGGCACTACCTGGCATTGGATAATTAAACTAGTCGCATACAAACATGTTTTACTTTACTCAGATTATTAGTGATGTTTGAGTATTTTCTAGACCAAATGTCGGCTGAATACACAATTGAGCACTTGATATGGCAGTTTAATTCTTCTTAAATAGTATTCACATCCTTCCTTGCCTCGCGCCGAGTATAGAATATAGCATTCAAGGTTGATGAATATGCATGTTGGGTTGTTTGCCGAGACAATTGTATCCTTTTGTGGTTTCTATCGTATCCTCGTTAGCAATTGTAGCACCAATACCAATGTGTATTTAAGATAACCATGGGCATGGATGACAACATGCGTTGCATTGCTGCAGACCAATGTCATCAGTATTCAAGTGCAGGAACATTTGTGGTCAATACCAGCTTTGTATGATGCTACTTGATTTCGTCGTATGCTTGACTGCACAATGCCATTAATGATCGCTCCCAATACCGTGTTGCACTAGGTTCAGCTCGATATGAGGTCAATCCGAGAACAAGACAGGGCCATTCTGCAATTCCAATAACTGTTGATTGAAGAATGGGAGCGGGGTGTTGCGTTCGTCATGGGTTGTCTACATTTCCCTGTCCAAAAAAAGCTAGTCTGATTTATAAACCGTTCAATAGATTACTTTATATTTGCTCCATTGTTATTTGTCAAACTCTCTACGTTTTTTGACGGGTTTGTCTTGTAAACTATCAGACTAGATCTCACGCCCACGGGTTTATCCGTTATATGTTGCTAGTTATCTATTTATTGCGGTTTCACATACCTCAATGCTAAGTAGCCAAATCACACAGAGATAACTCTGCATGGCTATTTGTTGTAAACTCAACGTAGAATCACAGTCAGTTACAGGTGATAACCAGGCAGTTTTCGGTAAAATTTACAAATATACCGGACAACTAACACGAACTATAACTTAGTAATATGGAAACGCACCTGCGGTGACCTAGAGCAAATTGATTTGATAATGTTCATATGCATAAATATTATCATATTCTAATTACCTAGCATCATTGTGGATAAGCAAGTCAATGCGGACACCATACAAATATGTTATTTACGCAATAGATCGTTGTAGCAGTCACGATATTACACAATTACTCCCCCCACCAAGAGCAAACACCTTACACGACACGTATCAGACGTAGAATAGACAAGGCAAATACTGTGTACGAGCCTTACTGTCTGTAAGTTAGAATTTGGGTCCGATATAATGTCACTTTTCAAACGGGAATGCATCTAATACTATATACAAATTAAAATAATTGCGATCAAATATCAATCCTTTCAAATATCACGCACACACAGTTTATTTTATTTTACAAAGACCTCCATATAATTGTTCGAAATGGAACGATTTGGTTGGAATCAGACACAGTGGAAGTACTTCCTATGTTGGTGTGCAGCTTGTAAGACCACTGCTTGCCGTCCCCACTTGGGGCCACTTCATTGACTATTACTTACTGCTACTATCATGTAACGGCTTAGTGGTAAATAGGTCGGTTAAGGCCAATCCATCTCTCGACAAGACCTTCATGTTATTTGTGGGCGATTGGGAGCAATATGGTATTTTTCCTGACTCGCACCTCATTTAATACATACATCTTCCTCCTTATACTTGTTAACATTTTCGCTACAATTAGTATATAAATGCAATGTAAACTACTTCCGTGTTTGGTATTGCTTAAATTCGGTTGTAAGTCTTCGTCATTCTAACAGTTGGGAAGACAATTAAAAATATCATCATTTTGACATGAAATTGCAATTCATTTCACGTGCACATTTGCTTAACGTTGTCGTCCTGCGTATGGCACTGGTGGATTAAAAGCAAATCTTTCCAGTTATGGTTTTGTAAGATCATACAATCAAGACCGAATTCCATTTGCTTTTGATTAATATCATGTCTGTTGCTTTTAACGGACGCATTTACGTAACGACATCGGTCTAGTTAACGTTGATGCATTCATTACACTGTATCTGGGGTTAAATAACTGCAATCATATCAACTGACACAAGTCTACAGACGCGTGACAATCTATCAGAGCAGTTTTATCTATCAATTACAAAGATGTATTTTTATACATAGCAATTGTGGAATCTTATTAAATAATGAAGATCACGGATAATAGTGCGATTACCACGTGAACATTGGGTCGTATATGCACAATATTGACAAGTTGCCATATTTATGAAAATGTAGCTTTACAATGTTTCCACTACATAACGTCGTTACCCGTTTTCATTACCCACTGGTGATTGACGTAAGCCTGTAGACACACATACCAGGGGATACACCAACTCCGCGTCCATGGAAATGTTAGAGATAATGAGTCACTTCATCAGAAGCGTAATTGCATGGGCTGTTTATGTTATTTGACCAACGTACACCCCTCAGGTTGTGCATCACAATTACCTGGCGACGCATCCGTGCTCCAGCAAGCGCTTAGTATTTCTGAATACTTCCATCCAAGATTGTACAAACGGTGCATGGTTGTCTGCCAATCAAACATAGAGTTCCCTTAGGTCAAGCTGAAGCAGATAGTGGTTGGATTCAAGCAACGTTGAGATTAGCTGACTGCTTTCCCGATTCACATGTATGAAGACTTGGCTGATTACCTAGGCAGCCACTGCTGCAGTGGTGATGTAGGTAGTGTGAACAAAGCAAGACGTCTTCGCAAGTAGTTACACATATCACTAAATTTGTTTAAAACGTTTTGCTTCGCAGTGTATGTGATGCTACCATAAACAAGCAATATGTTCTAGATGAACAACGCAAAGGAACATAAATGTGTTCAATTTACGGATGGGAGGGTTATATGTTATCTGCTTGGCTTTCTAAGTCATAAAACAAATAGTCATTTTTTTTGCATATCGCATGTCAGGACTTTATTTGATCGTTGGTCGTGTGTGCCATTGTCGGATGAGATTACGATAATTTACCATGCATGTATAACAATGGTGCATTTGATTGCAAAACTCTATACAGAGGACAAATTATACGCAGCATTACGTTATACACTCGCCAGCAGTCTCTAAACGGTGTAATACACGGTGGGTGAATTATTATCCTTTAGATTATTTCTATTTGTATGAAAGATAGACGCCTTTTAACATTTCTGGACTGCTGTGATGTCCAAATAATGAACCTAAACAATGTTTCATTATATCTTTGCAGTTCGTGGATAAATTGGATTCCATCACCCCACTAAATGTCACTAAAATGAATCGATGTAAAAGAACGAGTCATGTTTCAAATAAAGTTAAACGTGGCAAGCAATGCAAAAGGATCATGCCTGATCCGATTACTGAACGTAACATGGGAATGCAATCCGGAAGTAGTCACTCACGTGACGACAATTTATGTACTGGATAATGTGAAATAGGGATGTAGGCAATAAGATCATCGGATGCACGAGAGCTGCCCATATTATACATCAGTTTACATGCACATTCCCAATTACAGGGTAATTACTGAGAACTTGTTTTACACATATCGTGTTGGCGAAACAACATGTAAATGAACAGGCTAGCTCTCAGACGCGGCAAAATCAAGGTGGCTCATTCATTAGCATACAATGAACACCGATATATTTTGTGCTGACGTATTTCCTAAAAAGGTTAGTGAGCGCAATATCTTTGATACTACTACTGCCCATATGCTTATGAAAAATCAATCATGGACTTCCTTCCTTTGGCTTATTAATATCATGGTCCATATTACAGTGCAAAGCTGGTATAGAAAACGACAGAAGACACTATAATATCTTAAAAGTATGCAATCCGACGTATTTGCGTACAATAACAAAAGTGAATTATATTTAATTCATCACATGGCAATTGATTCGTTATTGCCTAAAACAAAATATAGCATCTTACAGGGCACTGCAATTTGTTATATTGATTAACCGTTGTTGTTTAAATGATAATCCAGGTTTCTCTTTGCAGAAAGCTTTTGAAGCGTCAAGACTGAGCGATGATCAACGTTTATACCATTATATGAGATGATGATGATGATCGAGGTAGATTTCTTGTATTCGTGAATTGCATGGCATATACAATTGGTGATCATCAATTGTGGCCATAGAAAACATCTGAGTTATGTATGACGAGTGAGCAACCTGAGTTCTCTTTGCAGAGAGCTTTTTAACTGTCAAAATAGAGTGATGGTCACTTTGGCACCATTTATTGTACAATGAGTGGCGACAGTGACGGTTGAGCTTGAATTATCGTGTTGTCGATAAGAAAGTTAAAATTGTAGGTCTGCATAATTGACGCCATGATAACATCGACATGCCCACTATGTTGATCTAAACTTTGCCATATGTCCGCTGTAGTTTTCTAGTTATGTATGCTTGCAATTATTAACAATCAAGGGCTCGCATTTATGATATGACATACAATTACGACCTATTATTAAATACCCAGGTCTAAGTTCGAGTGTTTTGTATGTCAACAGAGCTTGGAGCTGGTAAATGTTCGTTCGCGTATGCACTGAATTATACTTATTTCTTTATATTACACCATTTTATCAATCTGGGCTTGCAACATAGGGAGAGATATTTGTGCCAAAGCTTCGGGCGATCATAATAAGATCTTGATAAAACATAAAGGCAAATGGTCTCTATTAATTTTACTGTAACCTGTATTGTTTCATCGATATTCTCGTACAGTAACAACATTGCTTTGTTGATTATGGAGTTAATTAACATTGTTTTTATTTGACGTTATGTCTTGTGTACCTTAATTAATGAACTTTTTTGATGTTGTTTCGGACAAAACCCCGAAACCAAGGGGCATCAGTGAAAATGTAGAAGCCATTGCAAGGTCCACTTCACACACTAATTGGCCACCTAATGTGAGCGCGGGAATCGATCTGACCGATTGATGCTTTATATATAGGTCTCATTTCGTTCATTCAGCTACTTGCATCCTGCCTATATATGATCATCTGTTGATGCAAAATATTCCTGGACTGGAATTGTAAATGGTATATCAGTATATCCAATAGCAAGCAATCAACGGCGAAATGAAAGATTAACTTCTGTGCTAATGTCCTGGTGATGATTTAATCAATAATGACTGAATGTTTTGTGAAATTCGGTGACAACTCCCCTCACTAATAGAACGTTATATGCTTTTAGTGTGCAACAAACAAAGCGTGCACCTTTTCCCTTACGCCATATTGCATTTCTTCGTCTAGCAAAACACGTGTGATGTAAATTAAGGGCATTGCGAGGAGTTGGCAATGCATTAGAGGTGAAGTAAATGTGAATAAGCATTACATAGTTATATATTCTCACGTATTCGGCATCTGCTTGAATTTATATATAATTATTGCATTGTCTTACTTTGTCCAGACATATATAGCATTATGCTTAGATGTAAAACACGAAAGTTTACCCTTTCTGATTTTGATATATTGACTTAGTTTGTTGACATGACAAACAGTAAGATACAAAATACTTTAATATATTAAGCTGTCAAGATTGATAACTTCTCGGTTCTTTAACATAACGTTTGGTCTTAGCCTTATAGGCTGCCAGTGTTCATGTGAAAGGTGTCATACATCTAATAACGTATACTTATATAAATATGTGTGACATTTTTTGGGGACGTGAAGTAAAACAAATACCGAAAGTATCAGCGTGATTTGTCTTACTAGCTAGCCCAAACAATTGCAATTTTTCTTTGTGCCAGTATATGGAGGGATTCCTGGTTAAGCAATATGAGGTAAGTAAGATACGGATGCCTTAAAAGATCGCACTGAAGTGAAGACACATTAATTGCTATAAGCCATGACCAATATAATTCAATGTCGACAGCTTTCAAATACATAACTGCTGTCGCCGCTAGGAACCCGATTTCCCGATAAGAAGCAATTCATGTATTAATTGTTCAATGACAATTGACGGGTTTCTGTTAAAACTCATAACGTTAGTAAACGTTCAGAATTTCTCTCTATTATAAACGTAAGATACTATATGCACACCGCCCTCAATCACAGCCAGACCCTTATACATTTCACAAGACTCGCAGGACCTCCAAATTGACTCGATCAAAGCAATCGCAATTAATCCCTTTTAAGATCTTCTAAATTACATGTCGTCGTATTCACAAATCCCTTTGAAACAAAAAGAACGTATTTCGATCTAGCCATAGCCCTCACACCATTTACAGTCCAAACTATCAACTTAAAATCTCTTTAACTACCCAAACGTATCAAAATTACAGGTAATTAACATCAGGCCCTTTGATCTCAACTTTAAACCTTATAACTATTCAATCTCAAGCCCTTTCATGTTTTGTTAGTATTGTGGCAATGTCCAGTGCAAGCAGATGCCAGTGGACATCCAATCAGAATGCGCCACCTATGTCCAGCCCACATTTTGCCCAATAAATACAACGACAAACCTCATATAACATACTTACAAATATATATAGTGACGTACGCATCTAGAACTTCGTCCATCTGAGCAACATTTTGTAGTAAAGACCATCATAGATCCTCAGAGCATACCGATCTCCAAGTTCGTCAATAAAGGATTATATCTACAGTTCGACTACACCTCTGGCAAGACATCGTCATATCCCCGACGGTCAAAATACTGCTGCATGTATTGTTGTTTTAATATATCACCCTTTCTTATATTATGGAAGGTAAATTCTATAGCCATGATCTGTGTTCTATTTGTTGTTTGTATGCAAGTGGGCAACACTAATCATGAAATAAATCAACGTTCATAACGGCGTTGAATTGTACATAACTTAAATACGTTTAATAGTACACGGACAATTGCCACAGTACATATGTATGTACATATACACGCCATAGCAAATACTATGTCATGTATGATAGGTGCTATCCATGCATGAAATAACCAGTCATCACACATTCAAAAAATATCAATATGCCCTAACAAAAGCACTTTGAATTTTTTGCAATCAATATAAATGCGGTATGATTAACGAATATGCTGTTTATTAGGTTACCAGTGACAATAGATGGACTGTATTATCCTGTCCGATTATCTAAGCGGTCAATGCCCTTAGTAAGTGTTACAAATTGCGATTAACCTGTGCCAAGTCGTTATCTGCTGTCTGTCAATCAAACTGAGGTCTATCTGAACTACGTAGACCTTAGAAGGATGGAAACCATTAGATAAGTTATGCGTTGTTCGGCTTCACATTCCTGATGGCCTTGTAGGAGTCCATAAAATCACCTTAGCGGTGGTTTATGTATTTTGGGATGCTACACATCTACTGCTTTACCAATACTTGTATAATATCTGTTATAGGAATCGTGTAATCACATCGTTCTTTTCCACATCCATAACTTTATTAATGTCGACCTTCTGGATGTTATCATTATCACCCTTTCTTATGTTTATTTGGGTGCTATGGATTTGTAACGAGCCAAGGTTACCATGCAACTGGTAAGCAGCGTAAATGTGTTCATATTGTTGTTAAGTGGATGAGGTGCTATCTGCTCGACAGCAGATGTCTGCCAACGGTAAAGCAAATTCATTCATGAAAGTGGAAAAATATTTACTATAGACATGGACAATTGGGCTTATACAGACATATTTCTCAATTGCCAACAGCCCCTCAGAATAACTATAGACGGATCGCATTCCCAGTTATATGCTCTCTGTAGGACTGACGTGTTGCTTCAATAGGTTCCTTTGAAGGGTGCTATGAACAACTCAGAGAAACAGGTTGTTGTTGCGCAGAAAGAAAATCGGCGTTGCAGCTGGAGGGACATGCACAGTCGGAAATCTACTGAAGTGAATGTTTACTGCTCTGCTAGAAAAGCAAATTGTGTTCGTTTTATGTTCATGATTAAATTCTTTGAAACGAATGAACACTGATTAGGTATATGCGGAGGTAATTCTCATCTCATATAAGCTTTGTTTGGAGTCAGAAATCGATCACAAATTGTGAATAATATATGAATGGAATCATGATAACGAAGAGGGTATGCTTCACAAATGGAAACGCGGTTTCCATGTTATGCCATTAATAATCAGAAGAGTGATATCATGAATCAAAAACCTTTTCCAGAAGAACAGCTGAGACCAATGAACAAGTTTTGCTCATTAAAAGATCTCATAGTCATGTGACTCTAAAATGAAATCGCAATCGGGAAAAATATTTCCGTTCTCTTTACAGACAACAGTGCCGATTGACATATATTTTCTGCATTGTGACAGCTACAAATGGTGATCGCGAGTAGTAAAGTTATTATGTGGGTGATGTGTGATAAATATGGAAGTCTTAATGCAAATATTAAACCGATATCGATGTAAGTATAAAAGATTAAATGAACATCTGAAAAGTGCACAAGCATTGATCAGGCCAATTACAGCTTTATCAATCGGTCTCGTGCCACCTGTTGAGCTACCGTCTGACGATGTGTGATATCCCTCACTAGTGCTACATATCTGCTAACTATATAAGGCAGATTATGGTTGGCACTAGCCGAAGACTATTCAGACCGACCCTAGGGAAAGACACTAAGTGCACAATCCATGCATAACACAACATTACGTGACGTGGGAGATATTTCTCGGCATACTGTGCGTACTACGTGTTTACAATACAGTTATGTAACCTTTGCGGAATGAAAACATCAAATTGTGAAAGGGAGCCAATTTGTTATGACATTTGAGGTTGATTTTGTTACGCTTGACAAAGCGTGAATTCCTGACACAATATTGTACAAGCAAGCTGCTCCTACAGAAGGAAAATTTTGTGGAAGCAGGATTTACCTCACTCCAAAATTTACCACACATGTTGCTTTTCGAATTTTATTATTTAAGTATATGTGTCATTTTTAAGTATATGTGTCATGTATATACAGAATAGCAGAATCTGGAATGAATATGTGGGAAGAAGTAATATAAGGCTCAGTAATAATATCATCGACTTCTCCTCCATCCGTTCTGGATCCAATCAACTGTCTACACAGACACTTGATATGTACTCCACAAATACATATTGCAATTTACATATTGCAATTTACGCCATCAAGATGTGCTTTGAGTGAATCGCACTATATTGATGATTTTTGTTGATATAGATATGTACTTGGCAGCAGAGGCACACGAATATTTCCGTATCTACGATTAGCTGACGTTCGCTAGATGGCCGCGCTGTCGGTTTGGTGTGGTTATGAGACCTTTTTGTACACAGGTCTTGATGATCTTATGAATCGTTGTGTAATGTTCTCTTAGAATCGACGATGGCAACATAAGCAGTTTAATTTTGTACAAGTGCAAAACTGGCTGACGTGGCTCCAAGATTTGCAGAATTGTCCAATCAACACAGCACTATGCTATTTATGCTTCGGATATCATCGAATTATTATAACAGTTGGTAAAACACGATGCATTATAACGCCATAACTAAAACTTCCACGATTGCTAGTTTTTTTACTGATATGTTACAGTTATCTATATAAGAAACGGTGATGATCATAATCAACTGGTAATATGGTAATATGGTCTATGGTTGGCTGCGAGATGAAGTAGCGACTGATTTCCAGATTGGAGGCTTGCAAAGTGCGAAAAAAGGACATTGCCATAGCTCATGCAGCACAATTACCCTCATCCGCTATGATTTTATTGACTACAACCCTGATATGGTTACGATTGTGTGTGTTTGTATTGACTTCAAATACATACGATCTTATCAAGATGGGAGCTTTGTGTTGCACATATTATCGCACGGAAATCCTATGGGTGCACAGCCCTAACCACATATCGGAACGATGTCTGTGCTGTAAAGTATTACTGAAGACGTATTTCCAGATGGGCTAGTATGTGTAACCCTTCGAGAAACACATGACTACCAGATTCCAGGTAACAACAATCTATCGGCATTAAATAAGGTCGAGGACGTTGTTAGTATTAAATCCAGTTGATTTTGGCATACAGGTATTTCATATACACGGTATGCAGCTATGACGTCATTGTTATGAATACTTCTGTATGATTGCAAGGTTATAAAATGCAGACAAGTAAGTGAATGCTTTAGCCCTTGAAAGGTCTTTGAAGCATTAGAAGCTTATACGAAATACGTTACGTTTGTCACATTTTGAGCTATTGAATGATAAAGCAAAGCTATATTTATTTGGCCCGATTTGATAGAAATTGAATGAGTATGTAGTCAAGTCTAACATACGACTGCTGCTTCCCAATGCAGATACTTTGTAGGTTAAGCAATGCCACTTAAAATTACACTTATGGGGCTCCTTCAAAGCACCCAGGCCTCGATGCGCCTATACCACATGAAGCTGTCGCCGCCATAAGGATGCCTGTCTATGAGCCCCTTGTTCAAATGACAAATGAAAATAGTCAACATATTGAAATACAACCTTGTCACTGTTAAGTCCATATGTGATATGTGCGTTGTTGGTGTTCCCCTGTATGTGATCACAAATAACCGTACTTATCGCTCAATATTAGAGCCATATAAAACATACAGTAGTATTAGACAATACAGATTATTGCCTGAAGAAATTGGCATATCATTTGGTTGGGTTGGTTAACTATTGGTGCCTATTACTACATCGTCATGAGTGGCAACCTCGACTTTTTGGCCTTAGGGATAAAAATATTCGTTACAAGCAATTAATGCCGCTGTAAACTGTCTTACTTAAATATGGCAAACTTGCGTATATATCTATCCATTTAAATCAATAGTTTCAGCATTGACGTCTGTCAACCTCAATCAACAGATTCGTGACAACATTCTGCCATTGCTTATCACTACTATTTAACTAGCAGAATGATATTTACAACTATTCAGCTCGTAATCAGTGGATCAGCATGCAATTTACCAACCACTTTTGAATAATGTTGGCCAAATTTACTGTAGTACAATTTGTACTTTGCTTTGAAAAGAAACACTGTCCGTATCGATTGGACTAGTACCACTTTTAAGGCTGATGACATTTCTCGTGCTTGTGCAATGATAACATATGGCCGTTTATCGAATGACAATGGGGGATAATTCACATCCGCATTTGATTTCAACAAATTAGCTTGGTGGATGGAATCATCGGAATCAACTACTCAGCTATTGCCGTGACCAATATCAGCAGAATGATTGATAAACCTTACTGCCTGCGTATTATTGCCGATACAACATTCGTCAGAAGTCAAACGAGACGATGAGAAAATATTAAAATTTGGATGACAAAAGCTCTTGTGCTTACACCTCTCTTGCTTCCAGAAAAAAAGCTTTTGCACGAATATCAGGTTCAAAATCATGCTTCGAACAATTGGTACCCGCTCCGTTACGCAGAGGTTAACAATTCAATTTGTGAACTATCGAGTGAAGTAATTCAAAGGTATAGCAAAAATGTACGTATATACTGAAAACCCGATTTTTGACAAAGTTATATGATTATTACATTTTTGCACTTAATAATAATGCCAATGATTCTTCGAAGCACATGCGTCATGTCATAATTGACCGTGCACGCAATCGTGCTGGCTATTCGACAGCACTATCATAAGTCAAGGTACATTATTATCTGAAGTAAAATCTTAATAAACTAGCACCCATCAAAGGCTTATTTGCCTATCGCTGAGTTCGTAATAAATGAAGGGGAATCATCCGGTTGCGGTGCTTACTTGAGGATGATTCCCGTAAATGAATATCCATCTAGTATTTAGTGGCTAAAGTTAGTAGATATATTACAAGGCATAACACTGCTTTTATAGACGCTACCAGGCCAAGCTTATTGTTGTTGCTTCAAACCGATGTGAAATCAACCTTCAAGAGAAGTGTTATTTAGTTTGTATCCTACAATTGTCTGGTCAGCAATCTAAACTAGGCTGAAACATAGCCGCCAATAGCAAGAAATCAGTCATGCACGCAGTGAATATAAAATGACCTTACACCTGAATTACTGTACTCTGTATCGGTATTTGCTTTTGACTTTATGAATAAACACATAGTCACTGTTGGGATTATGTAAAGTAGATAACAAAAACGCAACTTCCTTGATGCACTTCACCCAGTATTGTACAAGAGGCGAGCAAATCATTAGCCTCGGCCTAGCCGATAAGATATTGAGGACTCTTCCGCGTCATGTCGTAATAATGAGGGCAATAAATTGCTCTCATTCACTGATGCTGTAGTACCAAAAGAATGGCAAATCGCTTTCTCTGATTCGACGGTTTTTATTTGTGAATGCAATATCGGATCTGGATCAAAAGAAAATGAAACAGCATATTTTGCGCTACGCATCACATTACATGTATCAATGGTCGTAGACAAAATACCTTTCATGCAGAAATCGAGGAATGAATACAAACATAATCTAGTGCGCGCTGGTATACGTGGATCTCCAGCATGGGGTGCATCAATCAGTAATTTGTTATTGATCACCCCAACCTTGACTGTGCTTCGGTTGTTTTGTCAAAAGAAGCACAATTAACGTGACAATAACTTTATGAAGCAGAAAAGGGGGCATCAAACTTTTTTTCACATATTAGATGACAGCACTGATTTATGTGTAGTCATAACATGTGCTTTTTTATTCAGAACCATGCTTTTTTGTGAATTCTAACAGCTGTGAAAAAGTCATCATGATAATTTTCCAATGAACTTTCGACATATACGCTTACACGAAAAGCATGTTTGTTCGATCTGTTATCTAATTTGACGTAGCACATCGTCATACAATATTTAGCTTCTCTGCTATGGGACATCAATTAACAACATGTGAGATGAGGCTCTAGGGTAATTTTCTTAGGTCATTAAACAAATTCAAAGTGTACGAATAACAACATAAGAAGGGTGTAGACTTTTTCACTCCCTTGACTCGTATTATAGAGTGCATTCTGGATTTAAGCCCTCCCGACAGCTTTCAGAGACTGATATCGTTTTAACATGCCTTTTCTCAATTTGTTTGAATTCAAGTCAAGGATATTTGGTACTTTCCGGTTGGTTCGAATCAATACTATCGTGCAATACTAGCTTCTCCTAGAACAATTGGCATCTAATGACTTTTATTTCAATACACAAAGACTACACATTATGCCTTGACTCTTTAAAGGGCGAGCTGGATTGGCGATATCGTTTCACGTTCTTATTCTCATATATTAGGCTGCCACCAATTCACGCCATATTTGGCAGCTAAGATTTTTGTCCACATTTAGTATATATGCTACCTTAAGGGCAAAGGCGGTTCTCTCTGCTGCCACCAATTCAAGCCATTTAGTATATATGCAACAGGTTCTCTCTGGATTATTACTCTCCAATGGCACATTCAGAAACAGGTAAACAAATAGGGCTTACAAATAAAATAGGGCTGGTAGAAACATATCTTTAGGTCATGCCCCCGAATCGAGAAAATTCCACGTGGTTTAAGAGGCGCTATGACAATGCTGCGCGTTGCTCATAGGTGGCGGGCACAGGCATGAGTGAGCCTTCTTAGCATAGCTAGGAGCTCTTTGGCCCGACTGCAGAGCAGTTTGTGCAAAAGGAGAGCAGTGAGTGCTGTAAACACATCTCAAAATAAAATGACGTTGTACCATGCATACTTTAAGGTGCAATATTATAATGGTCAAATGGGACGTAAAATATTCAAATATTAAATGCTACAAAAGCTACATCGTTTTGGCATTTCGGATCTGGTACACTGAGACTACATGTCATGATTTTCGAGTGATAATTGAGTTTCAGCAACGACTTTCATTGGTATGAAGAAAGCCAGCCGTTATTTAGTAGTCACTATCAGTCTATAACAGAAATCGATCTTTGTACTAAGACCGTAAAATAGCTTCAGGCCAAACAACTGTCTCAGACCCACGAATCTATTTGGAGCCGAACGACAGCTTGAAACCATACAACAGCTTCAGGCAAAAGCTTGAGTCTAAAGAGGAGCTTGTGGCAAAAACAGACGCTTGGATCCAATCAACAGCGTTAGGCCAAGCACGAAGATCCACCGATGTGTAGTATGTTGACAAAATCTACTCTACACAAGCCACATCTCTTGTCTGATGTTTTACACGGTAGAGAGTCTTCGTGATTGAATTGACTACGAACAGCATAGAAAATCAGGATGGAATATTAGCATTTCGTTTAAAATAAAACCCGGGAGATGTACACACTGAATAAATATTCGAAACAACTATGCCGGAACAGTGTTTGCTTTGCCAAGGTTAATTCGTACCTGTATGACTCGTTACTGTACGAGAAACCGCTCTGTATACTCACATCGAGCAAAAGCTCCTTTCCATTGCGAATCGCCATTGTTTTGATTTGACAGAGTTTCATGATGCAGTTACTTACTTGAATTCCCGTTTTAAGATATCAATCTGATATGTATGGGCTCGAGTTGATAGCCTTAACATGCGAATATATGCTGCTGTTATCAAAACACTGACAACCCATGAGACCGAGACAACAGATACTGTTTTAAAAACTGAGATGTAGTAAATGTTTGGTCTTCATCAAAACAAATTAAGCCAAAATGTTGTGGTCAATATTACGACGGTTAAGTGTTAAAGACTATTTATGTTTAAACTTCAGGAAGAGCGTAGCTGTTATATCATAATGTCATTAAAGTTTATGAATTAAGAGAATGCCTAACTGTGCTTGATCCTCTTTGCCTACAGCAAGACGGACAATCAGTTGGTCTGACTAGGATTATTGAAGTGCAGAAGTGCCTAAGCAATATTGTTCGCGTCTTTTAACATCCACTTCTCTTTATGCACACAACTTTCTAGTCATCATATGGACAGCATCTTTCGGCAGGACTCTTATGTTTCCGTTTGCCTTTTATCCACGACAGAGGGTTGTTTTACTTCTTCTCCACTTTCGCGTCCCCGACCCTTGTGACCACAAGTGTTGTGAATCTGACCAGGGGCATCAATGGGAAGAAATGGGTAATGGTTGATCATGGTAATTGTTGATCATGGACAATAAAAATTTTCGAATGTAAAAAGCAACGTATTTTTTTTACTACTAGAGGATTATTTAGAGGCTATTGAGAAACAATGCTTACAACAAATATATATATATATATATATATATATATATATATATATATATATATATATACATAAATGACAACAATATATATATATATATATATATATATATACATAAATATATATATATATATATATTTATATATATATATATATATATGTATATATATGTATACATATATATGTACATTTGTGTGTTAAAGAGCGATAAATGTGCTCCATGCCAGGCTGCGATATATACTGTGGTTATATTGATTACTGATAACGTCTGAGCAGATGAAAGGCATGAATCTAACGCGGGGCCAGATTTTATATACCCTGCCTAATCATCCAATCTATTTAAGTTATAATAAAATCTAGCATCGCATGATCAATGGTTAAATGTGCCATATTCAAGCCCTATTACTGTCAAATATTGCCTATATAATGTTCAGTAAATCGCTATATGATTAATAAATGAGAAATATGTAAGTCAATTTTCAATTTTCTCTCCGTGATACAAATAAATATCCCCCCTTCGATATAACAGTGGAGTAGGCTATGGATTGTAGTCTGATCGACTGGTGTATCTACAGTCTAATATGTACTTCTTAACACTGTAGAACGACAATGCTACTACAACAATGCTATCGTCTTACATTCTTTAGAGGGTACGACACAATGCACAATCAGATCTGATAGCAGTCACTTGGAAATTCTTCCTTGGGATCTTGTGTACACAACGTGTCTTCCAGGTATGTACATAGAATAGGAAAGGCGATGAAATGAACTCATAAGTCAATGGTATGTGGTAAAGTAAACGCTATGGTGTCACGTTTTATTTACAATTCGGTGGCACAATATTGGGTGCAAACATTCGATGGTACTTGAGCTGGAGCTAATATTGTCCACTTAACCCTATCAAGGAAATCCAGTGCAGTGCTTAGGTACTTTAATGTTATGCTTATGTAAGGGTTGGAGGTCATTAGAGATATAACTATTCCGAAGCACTATGCATCGCACGTCAAGGAAACCATTGTCATAAGCTAGAATAAATCAACCTAAAACGTATTTATGATTAGGCTAATTAAATGCTCTAAAGCCATTCGGTTGGTCTGCACTAATATATTCAATCCCACAATTACAGCGAAGTGTATTACGACGGCGAGCTGATTGCCAACCTAGCACGAATGTAATGCGTTTTCGGCAAGTCGCGTGAACTGGGAAATGGGATGCGCCGTACGATCGTTTTAACCTGCCTAGTAGATTTACAAAATGATGATTATTGTTATTATTGTGATAGACTCTGTGTAAAAATATTTTTGTTTGATATGTAGCAATTCTGAGAGCGACGAACTCCCTAACAAAAGACAAAGTCTGCGTGCACCAATCCAAATATTAAACGATATTTTCGAAGGGGGTACAACAGACGACGTACAAACGTCGCATTGATAATGATACAGCAAATCAATAGTGATTGACTTCTCTTGAATACCGAAGTAGTGGGTAGGATACTGTGCAATTAGTCTATCAATTTGGGTGCCATTCCCTAATAAAACCAATCTGCAGTCGGTGTGCGTTTCCACACAAATGAACAGGGTCAAGGGTTTATGTCGTTTTGCCATTATGCAAGTATGGTTGCGTTTTTCCATGTTAATATTACATATAACATTGAGGTGACGCTTGGCTAGAAATATAACATTATTATGTTCTTAATAATATCGTTATACTGTCTCTGGCTGTTGTTTGAATTAATTGCATACAGTATTCCAGTAACAGCCCGCAACATAAATAAATTGATTACCGACTCCCAATGACGGACATGAACTTAACACTTGTGTGTAGGTCATATAAGACCCAGCAGAATCCGCCATGTTCGGCATAGCACAATTAATTGTAGTAAACTAGCTGTGTCTAATTGTTGACATAACGTGCGTTGTACAATACACTTCACAGTTAAGTCAGTGTAAATTTTAAAACCCATAAACCATGACGACTAGGTAAAAGCAGGTGCACTTAGTAGGATGTTTAGCTGGAAAAGGGGTCATTGGCTCATCAATCCGGGATCCGTTAAGAATGCCGCTGGTACTGCTAACGTGTTGTAGAATGACGTGCGCAAAACCGTTTGTTTGCAACTAAAACAAGATCGGTTGGCACTGCTGAATTATACTGATCTGCGAGTAACTGGGTCATTTTTAACATTGAACTAGATATGAAATCAACTACGAGAAGCGTTTCTATTAACACATAAGAAACATGCCTTGTTGTGTCCGTTGAACAAAAAAGTACAGTAAACTATACATGCCGCTGACGTATATCTACATCTTACAACTAATGTGAACTACAAACTAGTGATGATCAGTTTCCAGCCAATACATAAACCATCATCAAAGCCCATGTATGTCTATTATAAGGTACCTCTGCGGTTGAATCACATCCACTTTGTTTCAAGCAGTATATATTATGTGAACTTAATGTATAAAGCAATCGTCTGCATAAATATATAAAAATAAAATATATATATATATATATACATATATATATATATATATATATATATATGATATATATATAGATAGATATATGATATATAGAGATATATATATATCTATATATATATTATTTATATATAGATAAGATAAGTATATATATATATATATCTCCAACTCTCTCCCTCTATAACTCCCTTTCTCTATATATATATATAGAGATAAATAGAGAGATATAGAGATGGAGAAAGAGAGACAGAGAGAAATACAGGAGAGAGAGATATATCTTTTATTCAGGGAGGCAGAGAGAGAGATATATAGAGATACAGAGGTATGGAGGGAGGCATATTTATATAGAGAGAGATATTTATATAAAGAAATATATATATAGAATATATCGATCTATAGAAAGATATATATAAATATATATAGATACATATATATATATCGACATATATATCTGTATATATATATATATATATATATATATATATATCTCTATATATATATATATATATATATATATATATATATATATATATATATATATATATATACGGTACGTAAGCATATGAATATGTGAATTTGTATTTACATTTTGGTAATAAAGGGTTGTCGCCCCTGCAATATATAATATCACATAACCCTTAAACTTATTGTGCATACCCAACAGGCTACAAGTTGGCAGTGGTTTTATGATCAATAAGGTGATAAATTTGACGCGTGGCGAGAGTTGCTGTGGCTACGAGCGAGGTACAATGTGAAGTGATAATACAACGGAAGTATTATGGTCTGATCAACGCCGACATAGTGTCCGCATTTTGTCACAACGGCGTTTCCCATTGTAATCACACGTATCATATATATATAAACATATATATATAAATAAATATATAGCATGCATATATATATATGTATATATATATATATATATATATTAATATATCTACATATATATATATGTATATATTCATATATATTTATAAGTCGTCATTACACACCAAGATTAATTACAGATGGGATGTATTAATTAATCTATATATAAATATATTTAGGAATATATATATTTTTATATATATTTACAAGTTGTCATTACACACCAATAGGAATTACAAATGTGATATATATATATACATATATATATACATATATATCAATATATATGCATATTTATATATATATAATATATATATAAAAAAATATATATATATATATATCTGTGTATATATACATATATATATATAAATTTCAATTTATATATACACATATGTATATATAAAGATATATATATATGTATAAAGCTATATATGTTTATTTAAATATATTTATATATATGTGTGTTTGTATATATATATATATATATATATATATATATATATATATATATATATATATATATTTATATATATAATAAGTACGGCAATATGTAACTATGTACATCAAGCATTCATACAAGAAGTAGTTGTTTTGTTAGTCTCGGCTTCGTTCTCACCTTATTGGCAGAAGAGATGGTTTAAACGTGATAGTATGAATGTCTCTTTCCATTCGTTGCTACATCTATCTCTGCCAATGTGCTACCAATAATATCAAAAAGCTCCCATCCTGTAGATAATCAGAGGTAATCACCTATGTGTGCTATGCTGAGACCATCATGTTCATCAAAGAGTCACCTGGTAAAACAGATGTCGCCGAGCTAGTCTGCGAATGTCTTAGATCGATTGTTGTGCTTGCTTGTTATAGGATAATTAACGTTTTCAATCGCCATCCATTGAGTTCTCTGTACTTCGCGGAAATGAGGTTTTCATGTTATCAATTGTTTGGAATGGGAAAGTTCCCACGCGTCTTTGGTCCTTGCAGCCATATAATCCTCTGGGAGCTTAGTCGTCATAGGTGGCTTGCTACCGTTTTGTTGGTTTTCCATTTACGTTAATGCAAAACAGAAGAATTTCTTGACATTGCTAAAAGGGTTTTATCGTAAACACGCGTTGGGTTGACGTCGATCAATGTGCGGAACTAAACCAGGAAATTGACCAAAACGAAAAAAGTAGGTTCGATTTGTAGTGGCTCCTGCAATATAACACTACACCAAGAAAATACGCATATTAGCAGCGTATATGACAGCGAAGGTAAAGCAATAAATGAGATGAATAAGGTTTCGAAGCTCAGCCTTGCTCTGACTCTTAGTTTGCGTTTGGTTTGCTTATGAATGCAAATCGAGGTTAAAAAATGAAAGCGTGAAGGCATGAAGGGAAGTAAAAATAAACATTTGTATTGTTCTTATCTACTTTGCTATGCATTCTGAAGAATGTATTGATAAGTGGGAATAATGAATTGGTCATCAGCTATCGTCCCCGTTGTTCTCAACCATAGCGCATAGAATCATGTAAAATTAGTATTGAGCAGATGCTAGTTACATTTACATATATTATGGCCAATGCGTAACCTAAAACAACGCATAAACAAGGTTAAGGGTGAAACGAGGCTTATTAACCGACACCAACTGGTCTGATAATTGCCGCTACACCTATGTTTGCCTTTAACGAGAACAAAATAATCGTTTCACATTTCTACAAATGTACCATCGACACGTAGAACTGATTCCAACAGGATGCTTCATCCGTTTACCAAACCATATAATTATAAAAAACCATCTGATAGTCCGCAAGACAATGCATGCGTCGGCCGCTCAGGTGGCCTGCAGCTCAACATTACAATTATACACGTGTAACTTATATTTGCGACAATGATGTTTTTGAAACAGCCATATCTACCGGTTGTATACGATGTACGGTTGAAAACGATGAATATTGATTACAGCCCCACCCCCCCCCCCTACTAGGGGCACACACCTGCTCGATACGTATCAGGCGTAGAATAGACAAGGCAAATACCTGTAACGACCTACTATCTGAGGGTAAGTGCCTTATTGTCTGTAACGTAGAATTTGGGTCCGATATAATGTCGCTTTTCAAATGTAACTGCATCTAATACTATATACGAATTAAAATTTTTGTGAAAAAATATCAATCCATCCATATATCACGCCCATACAACTTAGTTTATTTCCATATAATTGTTCGAAATGGTACGATTTGGTTAGAATCAGACAACAGTGGAAGTACTTGATATGCTGGTATGCAGCTTGTAAGACTGTTGTGCCGTCCCCACTTGGGGCCACTTCATTGATATGTGGGATACACGTTACTTACTGCTACTATCATATAACAGCTTAGTGGCATATAGGTTGGTTAAGGCCACTCCATCCATCGACAAGGCCTTCATGTTATATGTGGGTGATAGGGAGCAATATGGTGTGTTTTTCCCCATTTAATATAAACATCTTCCTTCTTATAATTGTGGACATTTTCGCTACAATTAGTATATATATATATATATATATATATATATATATATATATATATATATATATATATATATATATATATATATATATATATATATATATATATATATATATATATATATATACATATATATATATATATATATATATCGCCATTTTTATATGACTAGCATTACAATTCATTACACATGCAGCCATATCCATTAGTAAGCACATATCACCTCAGGTCTGACCATTATGCATTGCGTCCTTTTCTGGTAATTCCAATTGGTTGTGTGCTTGTCATCGTAATATCTATTGGTAGACGACAAAGACCGATAGCTGCTGATATTTGAGAATAATCAGCGACATTTATCCTTGTTGACGTGTTTAGTAAGCCTAAGGTAGTTAACTGAATATAATAAGATATCTCTGCATATCGGCCCCAAACTCTAACATGTGTTGCCTTACTTGCGAATGACTGATTGTAAATATGTTTTGGTTGAGGCAATTGAATGCAGTCTCATGTTGGCTTCTTAATATGCAAGTGGTTGGTTCATATAATTGTGGTACTAATAACACAATTAAAACCTTTACAGTATGATATTGAGAGTTTGTTTGCATTTAATTATACACTTATTTTACAGCTACCATATGCTTAAGTGAATCATCATCTCTATTGTTTATTTGATAAGTGCTTCACTGGGCACATTGTCAACGCACGTTACTTGGTAACAAAATCATTCTCTCTTGTCTGTGCGCGTTCCTTGCTTACGTTAAAATCCCATTATGGTCCAAAGTTTATAAGAAATTGAGAGGCCCGGCCGACAGGATCACACCTAGTTATATCTCATATATGCAAATCGCAAAGCATACCACATATCAAGTTTAATGCCTGAGAACAGGTTGACAAAGAAATAGTAGTTAAAGATCTGCTTAATGTGTGTCAGCTTGTGATTTACCATGATTGGAAACGATATGTAGTTATTTCATAATTAGTGGTGATTGATTGACATCAACATAAGAATATAAGTCAACAAATTCCATTCTTTTGCTTAACCGAGGTGGTTGTACAGACTAAACATTAAAGGAAGGATTTGATTATCTGTAATTGCCCGTGCGTCCTATGCCAGATGGTTTTGTTAGCGATTCATTAAATTTCAGTGCTCCGGCAAACATTTTATCCACATATTAGCCATAGTCCATCGTTCCAATTTGCAAAGACAACATGCATTGTGATATTAACAATTATGGTAAGCTAACAAATTGATGGTGTTGAATTAAGGAAATATCCATCGATAATAAGCATAGTTTAATATTAGCTCATCAAAAAACCACAATGTCCGTTTATAAAGATAGATTTCTACAATACATAAACATTTCTGACATCTTCAAGGCTCGTTCCAATGTCGTCATCTTCCAATATTGACATGTAAAATCTTAATACCCTAATGAATGTTATCTGCTTTTTGTGGATTACGGATTTGCAACTTAGCTTCCGGCTGTGATTCAACATGTATGTAGGGCCCCCAATCATCTAAGTCATGTTATTAGTAGATATAAGTCGTGCCTCAGCTAAGAAATCCTCTCATCAGAAGATTGCTATTTGGCGGCAATATCCATGCCGTCCAGCAAATGAGGGCAATTTATGTACTACAAATTGGCCTGATCGATGCAATTGCACTCATTGCACTGTGTTTCTCTGGGAGCTGAGTAATTGTTACTTTGATTTTATTTGCAGGCAATCATAGCATTGTGCATCAAACTTTTCAATTGTATACGGGATTCGACGAACTAGTTTAAGTTTAAGTAACAATAAAACATTTTGCTAAAACACAACACATGAACCTAACATGTTGAATACGAAATGCAACATTGTTTAGAATCCTATCAACAGTTAATAATTAGATAAATAACACGTGAAGATATTTTGGAGAACCGCTTGGGGATACCTTTTGTATCAAAGCATCAAAGGTGGATTAGTTGCCGACTGAGATGAGTGATATCAGCAAAACATACAAACACTGGGAACTGTTTTCTCATAGGTTGCAGGTTGGTGTCATACCCTTGCACCCAGTAAACCATATCATGATGTATTAAACCGCACTACGACATATAATCTACCATATTCATATTGTTAGCGCTGCGGCAGTATCTTGGAAATCGTCATTTACTGAAAGTTTGACAGTGCAGTTGCAATTGACTTCATAGATAGAACAAATTGACAGTGTACAAATGTAACATGAAAACAATTAATATACATAATTTGTTACTAGAATGAAAAATTCTGACCAAATATTTATCATACATAGGTATTGCACAAATATAAATAACCCTAATAGTGCGATGTTAGCACCAGCAGCATCTAAAGATAAGATATAATGGGCGTTAGCTACGTCCAACCGCAGTCAAATCACAGGTACACGGACTTCACGGCCATGCATCCACTCAGATGTTAGTGCTCACAACATGCTCTCCTATGGCGGCCGCCATATCCTAGTGAGCAATTGCACCATTTTGTTGTGAGTTGGTGGTATACAAGAAGAAATGCCAGAGACTGGCACTAATATGTTTATTGTGCATGAGATTCCACTAGCATACGTCTGACAAGGAAAATAATTGTGAACCTGCTTATCCACTAGCTAGCTGGCTTTCAATACACCAAGTTATTGCCAGTTGTGTGTGAAACTGGATAGCGGCGGAGGTAATACCATGACCAAGGCACAACATGGTACGTTTGTCTGAACAACTCCCATTAAGTAACGTTAGTATAGGTGTTGTACATTGCCAAACTATTCAAACTACAGTTATATCCTGTTTAGTAAGCTTCGAATGTGACCAAGGCTCAGACATGTTTAATATCCGATACTTTATACGGCAGACAAAGCATGGAATCAAACATCGCCTTGATAGCTGCAATACGTTACGTTATGGTTACTACATTAAAGGATCATAGGTGAACTCGTATGCATTATAGATCATTAGCATTTGTGATAAACAAAGATTTACGACGAAAGCGCATGAGAAAACAAATTCAAGACACATCTAGGAATATTGATTCATTAATTTATACTTGGACACTCGTAGCCCCGGCGGTCGAAACGAAATTGCCACAAAAGATAACTTCTCAATCCATCATCTTGATCGGCCGATATCGCATTTATTGTCAAGAACATTTATTCATATTATGCAGTCATAATGTGAAATCTAGATCAACATAAAACTATAGAATTACAAATTGCATGCACTATGATATTTATATTTTATGACACCACGTTTTAGTATATTCCTAGCCACGGCTTTTGCTGGTAACGTAACCGTTGTATAACATGTTTCCCTACTATGTTATGCTTATGTTATTGTTGAAATATTTGCCCGTCATTGTAAAACCATATGTGGATTAATTTCCAATATGCATCGAATAGGTAAATAGGCACAGACATCTATGTGTACTCGTTATCATGATATGGTTTAGTTATGTGACACTAAGCACCTTCTCCTCTACGTCATATTGCATTTCATCGTCTAGCTAAACATGTGTAAATTAAGGGCATTGCGAGGAGCTGGCAATTAAAACCTTTACAGTATGATATTGAGAGTTTGTTTGCATTTAATTATACACTTATTTTACAGGTACCATATGCTTAAGTGAATCATCATCTCTATTGTTTATTTGATAAGTGCTTCACTGGGCACATCGTCAACGCGCGTTACTTGGTAACAAAATCATTCTCTCTTGTCTGTGCGCGTTCCTTGCTTACGTTAAAATCCCATTATGGTCCAAAGTTTATAAGAAATTGAGAGGCCCGGCCGACAGGATCACACCTAGTTATATCTCATATATGCAAATCGCAAAGCATACCACATACTAGACATCAAGTTTAATGCCTGAGAACAGGTTGACAAAGAAATAGTAGTTAAAGATCTGCTTAATGTGTGTCAGCTTGTGATTTACCATGATTGGAAACGATATGTAGTTATTTCATAATTAGTGGTGATTGATTGACATCAACATAAGAATATAAGTCAACAAATTCCATTCTTTTGCTTAACCGAGGTGGTTGTACAGACTAAACATTAAAGGAAGGATTTGATTATCTGTAATTGCCCGTGCGTCCTATGCCAGATGGTTTTGTTAGCGATTCATTAAATTTCAGTGCTCCGGCAAACATTTTATCCACATATTAGCCATAGTCCATCGTTCCAATTTGCAAAGACAACATGCATTGTGATATTAACAATTATGGTAAGCTAACAAATTGATGGTGTTGAATTAAGGAAATATCCATCGATAATAAGCATAGTTTTAATATTAGCTCATCAAAAAACCACAATGTCCGTTTATAAAGATAGATTTCTACAATACATAAACATTTCTGACATCTTCAAGGCTCGTTCCAATGTCGTCATCTTCCAATATTGACATGTAAAATCTTAATACCCTAATGAATGTTATCTGCTTTTTGTGGATTACGGATTTGCAACTTAGCTTCCGGCTGTGATTCAACATGTATGTAGGGCCCCCAATCATCTAAGTCATGTTATTAGTAGATATAAGTCGTGCCTCAGCTAAGAAATCCTCTCATCAGAAGATTGCTATTTGGCGGCAATATCCATGCCGTCCAGCAAATGAGGGCAATTTATGTACTACAAATTGGCCTGATCGATGCAATTGCACTCATTGCACTGTGTTTCTCTGGGAGCTGAGTAATTGTTACTTTGATTTTATTTGCAGGCAATCATAGCATTGTGCATCAAACTTTTCAATTGTATACGGGATTCGACGAACTAGTTTAAGTAACAATAAAACATTTTGCTAAAACACAACACATGAACCTAACATGTTGAATACGAAATGCAACATTGTTTAGAATCCTATCAACAGTTAATAATTAGATAAATAACACGTGAAGATATTTTGGAGAACCGCTTGGGGATACCTTTTGTATCAAAGCATCAAAGGTGGATTAGTTGCCGACTGAGATGAGTGATATCAGCAAAACATACAAACACTGGGAACTGTTTTCTCATAGGTTGCAGGTTGGTGTCATACCCTTGCACCCAGTAAACCATATCATGATGTATTAAACCGCACTACGACATATAATCTACCATATTCATATTGTTAGCGCTGCGGCAGTATCTTGGAAATCGTCATTTACTGAAAGTTTGACAGTGCAGTTGCAATTGACTTCATAGATAGAACAAATTGACAGTGTACAAATGTAACATGAAAACAATTAATATACATAATTTGTTACTAGAATGAAAAATTCTGACCAAATATTTATCATACATAGGTATTGCACAAATATAAATAACCCTAATAGTGCGATGTTAGCACCAGCAGCATCTAAAGATAAGATATAATGGGCGTTAGCTACGTCCAACCGCAGTCAAATCACAGGTACACGGACTTCACGGCCATGCATCCACTCAGATGTTAGTGCTCACAACATGCTCTCCTATGGCGGCCGCCATATCCTAGTGAGCAACTGCACCATTTTGTTGTGAGTTGGTGGTATACAAGAAGAAATGCCAGAGACTGGCACTAATATGTTTATTGTGCATGAGATTCCACTAGCATACGTCTGACAAGGAAAATAATTGTGAACCTGCTTATCCACTAGCTAGCTGGCTTTCAATACACCAAGTTATTGCCAGTTGTGTGTGAAACTGGATAGCGGCGGAGGTAATACCATGACCAAGGCACAACATGGTACGTTTGTCTGAACAACTCCCATTAAGTAACGTTAGTATAGGTGTTGTACATTGCCAAACTATTCAACACTACAGTTATATCCTGTTTAGTAAGCTTCGAATGTGACCAAGGCTCAGACATGTTTAATATCCGATACTTTATACGGCAGACAAAGCATGGAATCAAACATCGCCTTGATAGCTGCAATACGTTACGTTATGGTTACTACATTAAAGGATCATAGGTGAACTCGTATGCATTATAGATCATTAGCATTTGTGATAAACAAAGATTTACGACGAAAGCGCATGAGAAAACAAATTCAAGACACATCTAGGAATATTGATTCATTAATTTATACTTGGACACTCGTAGCCCCGGCGGTCGAAACGAAATTGCCACAAAAGATAACTTCTCAATCCATCATCTTGATCGGCCGATATCGCATTTATTGTCAAGAACATTTATTCATATTATGCAGTCATAATGTGAAATCTAGATCAACATAAAACTATAGAATTACAAATTGCATGCACTATGATATTTATATTTTATGACACCACGTTTTAGTATATTCCTAGCCACGGCTTTTGCTGGTAACGTAACCGTTGTATAACATGTTTCCCTACTATGTTATGCTTATGTTATTGTTGAAATATTTGCCCGTCATTGTAAAACCATATGTGGATTAATTTCCAATATGCATCGAATAGGTAAATAGGCACAGACATCTATGTGTACTCGTTATCATGATATGGTTTAGTTATGTGACACTAAGCACCTTCTCCTCTACGTCATATTGCATTTCATCGTCTAGCTAAACATGTGTAAATTAAGGGCATTGCGAGGAGCTGGCAATTAAAACCTTTACAGTATGATATTGAGAGTTTGTTTGCATTTAATTATACACTTATTTTACAGGTACCATATGCTTAAGTGAATCATCATCTCTATTGTTTATTTGATAAGTGCTTCACTGGGCACATCGTCAACGCGCGTTACTTGGTAACAAAATCATTCTCTCTTGTCTGTGCGCGTTCCTTGCTTATGTTAAAATCCCATTATGGTCCAAAGTTTATAAGAAATTGAGAGGCCCGGCCGACAGGATCACACCTAGTTATATCTCATATATGCAAATCGCAAAGCATACCACATACTAGACATCAAGTTTAATGCCTGAGAACAGGTTGACAAAGAAATAGTAGTTAAAGATCTGCTTAATGTGTGTCAGCTTGTGATTTACCATGATTGGAAACGATATGTAGTTATTTCATAATTAGTGGTGATTGATTGACATCAACATAAGAATATAAGTCAACAAATTCCATTCTTTTGCTTAACCGAGGTGGATGTACAGACTAAACATTAAAGGAAGGATTTGATTATCTGTAATTGCCCGTGCGTCCTATGCCAGATGGTTTTGTTAGCGATTCATTAAATGTCGGTGCTCCGGCAAACATTTTATCCACATATTAGCCATAGTCCATCGTTCCAATTTGCACAGACAACCTGCATTAGTTATGCTTTGAGTGAATCGCACTATACTGATGATTTTATTGATATAGATGTGTACTTGGCAGCAGAGGCACACGAATATTTCCGCATTTACGATTAGCTGGCGTTCTCTAGATGGCCGTGCTGTCGGTTTGGTGTGTTTATGAGACCTTTTTGTACACATTGCTTGATGATCTTAAGAATCGTTGTGTAATGTTTTCTTAGAATCGGTGATTGCAACATAAGCAGTTTAATTTTGTACATGTGAAAACTGGCTGACGTGGCTCCAACATTGACAAAATTGCCCAATCCACACAGCACTATGCTATTTATGCTTCAGATATCATCCTTAATATATAATCAAATTAATATCAGTTGGTATAATGCCATAACTGAAACTTCCGCAATTGCTAGTTCTTTTACTGATATGAAACAGTTATCTATATAATGGTGATCATCATAATCAACTGTCATTATGGTAACTTGGTACGTTCGCGTCTATGGTTGGCGGTGCGATGAAGTGGCGTCTGAATTCCAGATTGGAGCCTTGCAAAGTGCGAAAAAAATAACATTGCCATGGCCTTACCACAACACACACAGCACAATTACCCTTATCCGCTATGATTTTAATGACTACAACCCTGATATGGTGACGATTTTGGGTGTTTGTTTTGGGTTGAAATACATACAATCTTATCAAGATGAGAGCTTTGTAATTAATACAATATCGCACGGAAATCTAATTTGGTTCACAGCCTTATCCATATATCAAAATGATCTTTGTGCTGTAAATTATTACTGAAAGATGGTAAGTATGTTTAACCCTTGGAGAAACACATGACTACCTGATTCCCTGTAACAACAATCTATCGGCATTAAATAAGGTTGAGGGCGTTGTTAGCATTAAATCCAGTAGATTTTGGCGTGCAGGTGTTACATATTGACGGTATGCAGCTATGCCGTCATTGTTATGAATATTTCTGTATGATTTCAAGGTTGTAAAATTCAGACAAGTGAACGTTTTTGCCTTTGATAGGTCTTTGAAGCATTCAAACAACACAAACGCTATAAATACAACCTGCCAATTCAGTCCTCGACAGTGCTGCACAAATTCTGCACTGCCCACAGAACAATACCACCAGCATCTTAATCATCATCATTATGAGAGACATGCTCTGGTGTGCACTCGATATCTGTTCAAACCAATTTTCAAAATGTTAGTCATATAAGCATTTTCGAGAGTGCTGCACTTGCGAGTGGTAAAAAAAATTGTTATTGACTTTCTAATGCATAAGCGTAGAGGTAAAGCGGTAATGGATCGATACCATTAGGCAATCATTAGTATGGGACACTCGGTAGATGGAGATTATTTGAAGCAGATGGCTTCTCGGATTACCACATGTGCCTAGATATACGTTACTTGTATACGCATTTGTCCCATTTTGAGCTATTGCTTGATAGCATAGCTAAATTTATTTGGCTGGATTTGATAGAAATTGAGTGAAACTCACGAATATGTCGGCCAGTCTAACATACTGCTTTCCAATGCGGATACTTAGTAGGTTAGGCAATGGCACATAAAATTACGCTTGCGGGACTCCGTCAAAGCACCCCATGCATTGACGAGCCTGTACCAATGATTGGTTACGTAATAAAACCCGATGCACATGAAGCTGACGTCGGAATCCATAACTGACCACATAAGGATCCCTGTCTATGAGCACCGTGTTAAAATGACAAGTGAAAATAGTCAACATATTAAAATTCCACCTTGTTGATTAAGCGGTGTTAGTGATATGTGCCTTGTTGGTGTTCCACAGTATGTGATCGCAAATACCCGTACTTGTCGCTTAATATTAGAGCCCTATAAAACAAACGGTAGTATTAGACAATACAGATTATTGCCTGAAGAAATTGGCTTATCATTTGGTTGGTTTGGTTAAGTATTGGTGTCTATTACTACATTGTCATAAGTGGCAATCTCGACTTTTTTGCCTTTTGGATAACAATATTCATTACAAGCAATTAATGCCGCTGTAAACTGTCTCACCTACATATGGCAAACTTGCGTATATATCTATTCATTTAAATCAATCGTTTCAGAATTGATGTCTGTCAACCTCAATCAACCGATTTTTTACAAAATTCTGCAATTGCTTATCACTACTATTTAACTAGCAGAATGATAAATACATCTATACAGCTCGTAATTACTTGATCAGCATGCAATTTACTAACCTTGTGAACAAATTACTGCAGTACAATTTGTACTTTGCTTTGAACACTGTCCGTGTGGATTGGATTGGTACCACTTATAAGGCTGATGACATTTCTCGACCTTGTGCAATGATAACATATGGCCGTTTATCGAATGAGAATGGGGGAATATTCACATCGGCATTTTAATTTTTACAAATTAGCTTGATAGATTGAATCAGCGAAATCTTAGCTTAGCTATTGCCGTGACCAACAGAAGTGTTATTTAGTTTGTATCCTACAGTTGTCTGATCAGCAATCTAAACACACTAAGCTGAAACATAGCCGACAATAGCAAGAAACCAGTCATGCACGAAGTGAATATAAAATGACCTGACACCTGAATTACTGTACTCTGTATTGTATTTTATGAATGATCGCTTACTCACTTTTGGAATTATGTACAGTAGATAACAAAAAACGCTACTCCATTGATGCACTTCACCCAGCATTTTACAAGAAGCGAGCAAATCATTAGCCTCGGCCTAGCAGATAAGATATCGAGGACTCTCCCGCGTCATGTCGTAATAACGAGGGCAATAAATTGCTCTCATTCACTGATGTGGTAGTACAAAAAGAAAGACAAATCGCTTTTGCTGATTCGACTGGTTTTTACTTGTGAATGCAATGTCGGATCTGGATCGAAGGAAATGAAACAGCATATTTTGTGCTACGCATCAATGGCCGTATACCTTTCATGCCGAAAAATGAATACAAACATAATCTAGTGTGCGCAGGTATACGTGGATCTCCAACATGAGGTGCATCAATCAGGTGTTTGTTATTGATCACCCCAATCATGACTCTGCTTCGTTTGTTTTGTCAAAAGAAGCACAATTAACGTGACAATATCACCGGAGATTGGCTTGTTTTCAAACGTTGATGAGTTCATTTAGCAACAGTGCTAAGGGAAGCATAGGTCTATTGTTAACTGCTAGCATATTCAGAATGGCAAGAAGGTGCCCCCTCATTACGCAGTCTGACGGTAGATGCGATGTGTTATCCTCGTTATTAACGTAATAACCTCAAACCATATTGGCTTGTCTCGTACAGCAGTAGACATAAGTATGAGTTCGCAAAGGCGTGCAACCACACTTTCAAAGCATCGAGAGATCATTTAATAATATCCTCTTGTCACGTGACTCCCTCATTTTGTACTAAGATGTGATTTCACAGCTACTCAACGATATAACAGCAGGTATTCAATGTACATTTACTTGTCCCCTTTGAAAAATAGGGCGGCATCAAACTTGCGAAACACACATTAGATGACAAACGTATCAGAGCTGGACAACGCATGTGACCTTCATTGTCTATAAGTGCCTTTATTATTTAGAACGTTGCTTGTCCTTGTGAATTCTAATAGCTGTAACACAGTCCTTAAGGGGGATCATGATAATATTTTCCAGTGAACTTTTGACATATATACTAAAACGAAAAGCGCAAATTTTGTAGTCTCATGCTATCTGTTACTACCTAGCGTTTATAATTGACGCTAGCACATCAGCCGTCATAGCATATCATTTGGCTTCTCATGCGGTTGAATGGGACATGAATTATCAAGGTGCACACACTGAGATGAGGCTCTTAGGTCACAAACAAATTCAAAGTGTACGAATAACAAGGATACGTAGAGTAGGTCATTTTATACTACAGTTAATGTACCCGACCGTATCATCCATGGACTGTAAATTCTGTATTTATCTAGCCCTAAAGAGTAGCTAATGCTATTACGCACCAGCAAATGCCAAATTATGCGAAACATGCAAGTAACGCAATGAGTGAAAGGAGACCGATTTAACAAGCAGTAATTGCCCTAATCGATGTCAGTGCACTCGTTAGATCTATTGCTCTGTGATGCAAACATTTGTACAGTCCCCATGCATCTACCACCGACAATTTACACGTCCCTCAGATCAATAATCATTGGGACGTGTACTTAATTTTTTATGTTGAGGCTCGAATAAATTTTAGTGTCATCTGCAATACTAGCTTCTGCTAGAACAATTGTGGGGCCTATTTTTTACTTCATCAATTCAATACATAATATTTGTACATTCATGCCTTGACTCTTTAGAGCCAGCGTTAACTCCTTATTCAGACCTACCTCAAATGGCACATATTGCACCAATTCATAAAAATAGGGCCTAAAACAGCATAGGACAGCGTTTTGATATATCTTTGAGTTATGCCCTGGAATCGATCAGAAAATTCCACGTGGTTTAAGAGGCGCTATGACAATGCAGCGCGTTGTCATAGGTGTCGTGTTATTTGTCAAGCAGAGGCGTGAGTGAGCCTTCTTAGCATAGCTAGGAACTCTTTGATCCGACTGTTGAGCAGTTTGTGCAGAAGGAGAGCAGTAAATGCTGCTGAAAACATATCTTACAATAAAATGACGCTGTACCATGCATACTTTAATGTACAATGTTATAATGGTCAAATGGGACGTATTACATTCAAATATGAACTGTTACAAAACATACATTGTTTTGGCATTTCGGTTCTGGTACAATGAGATTACGTGTCATGATTTTCGAGTGATTACTGAATTTCAGCAACGAAGTTTGATCGGTGAAATTATGAATTAGCCATTGATGTGAGGAAAGCTAGCCGTTTGTCAGTAGTTACCATCAGTCTATAACAGAAATCGATCTTTGTACTGAGGTCGAAGAAAAGCTTCAGGGCAAACAACTGTCTTAGACCCACGAATCTGCTTGGTGCCAAACGACAGCTTGAAACCAAACAACAGCTTCAGTCAAAAGCTTGGGTCAAAAAGAGCAGCTTGTGGCAAAAAAAATACACTTGGGTCCAATCTACAGCGTTAGTGATGACAATCTGAAGAATAGAATTGTAAAGCTGTACCCAACACAATGATTTCCCCAAAACATATGATTAGGGTATATATAATAGGGTTTAGAAAATATCATTCTGCAGTCAGCTATCTAGGCAACCATTAGCTTGCAGTTGTTTATCTCACCTTGCATTAACTTACACTCACTCATGAATGACAACACATATTGCTATCAAAATACTGCCAATAGGCTTTTTTGTTATATTGTATTAATGAATGGCAGAAGCGAGTCAGAGAATACACATACAATACTGAGTTTCCTACATCTGTTGGATAACAGTGCGTTTCATTAGGTTGTTATCAGCTTATACACAATTATATAGATATAATCTGAAATGACTATCGCTGGATCTTGCTAAATGTTCAAGTGTGCGAAGTGTTTCTCTGAAGGAGAGTTGTTTTAACGCTTAACAAATCACAGTTCAGCGTGTGGTTGCACTGCTCTGTTGATAAACTGACGGGAAGATTTCTAGCAGCATTTCAAGGATTTAACATAGTATATATATGTATGTTCCACAGGTTCTATTAATCATGTGTCGGTTTATTTATCCCCGAGGAAACGATTGCATGTTGTGATTGGTTTTAACATTGGAGAGGCTCTTTCCTCAAAGTTATCAATCTTGCAAACATCACCAGAGACTATAACACACACTTATATAAATGATATTATTATCGCTAATCCGGATCTCTCACATTTGCGCCCTTTTTATTAACTTTAGAACTGACTAATGTGAGCCATTGTAATTGGCATCTATTCATGTCCCCTACCATGAACGTATGCACTCATCAATGTTTGGCGTGGATGAACCTAAATGTAGTGACGTTATTGCTTACCTCATGAATAAAGGAATATGTACTGCACACTCTCCTTATCGGTTTGTATAGAGTTATGTTTGACTTAATTAACTAACTTCGTATGGCTTTCTTATGATGTTCGTATTAGCACACTGATTCCTGAAATTGCTACCGCGCGCCCCTGCAGGTACAGAGATGTAGCACAAACCGCATGATTCAATTCCTTAGTCAATTTGAACAAGGGCCTCAATAAAATATCAATGCCATGGGACGGTTTATCGGTACAAAGATAGCTATCCATTACACTTATGAGGCACTAGTGTTCTCATGAAAGTATACAGCCTTAAGGTACATTATAAAGATGAGCAGCTGTGATCAGCCGCTACAGCCTTAGGACCCAGCTACGAAAATCCAACGTTCATTCATCTGCAACCAAAGTAGTCAGTTGAGAAAGCAGTTGCAATAAAACTTACAGATGGGTATGATCAATTCCATAGCACTAACATCGCTTAATCAGCCTCCAAAGACCGATACCCGTTTGATACAGAACATTCGATTGTGATGTATACATAAGACATTAGTGTATCTCTAGTATCGTTTCAGAGCAGAGTAACATAATATAGTTCATAACCTCTTGTGACTAATAATATGTAAATGTTGTAGCATAACTGCGTCATACTACAACACAGTCAAAGCATTATGTGTTGCATATCATCTTTTGTCTGCTCTGGCGATGTTTATAGTGAAAATAGATATAACACAGTACTAATACATTGGGATACCACATTAGTCTCTAACGGCTTTGTGGTATGAAAGTATGACAAAGTGATTGCGTTCCTGGTTAGGTAGGATGAATGTCCGTCGCCGTTATGCCACGTTTAAGCTGTTCTTCCTACAAGACGGTTATTCAATTGGACTGGCTAGGATTATTGATGAATTGCCTGAGCAATATTGTTCGCGTCTTTAAACAGCTCTTTAGTCATCATATGGACAAAAACTTTCCTCAGGGCTGCTATGTTTCCGGTTGCATTTCATCCTAGACAGAGGGTCGCTTTACTTCTTCTCCACTTACGCGTTTCCGCCCCTTATTACCACAAGTGTTTGGGATCTGATCAGCAGCATTTATGGGAAGAAATGGGGCTGGTAATGGTTGATCATGGACAGTAATATTTTTCGAATGAAAAAAGCAACGTATTTCGTTACAACTAAGGAATTTTGTAGAGGCTACTGAGAAACAATACTTACAACAATATATTATTATATATTTATATATAAAATATATATATATATATATATATATATATATATATATATATATATATATATATATATACATACATATATATATACATATATATATAATATAAATGTATATATATAAATATCAAAAAATATGTATATATTTATATATAATTATATATGTATATATATATATATATATATATATATATATATATATATATATATATATCTCTATATATATATATATATATATATATATATATATATATATATATATATATATATATATATATCTATATATGTAGTATTTTGTGCAGTATGGCTTAACCGATATTGACAATTTCATTTTTTCTGTTACCCAGCGGAATTACTTTTATGCTTCATACAATTATGCGATACAAGACCAATTAAACGTCCAATCTTGGGACAATTGATCTGTTCATCCCTTTTGACTGCAATGTTAACGCTGTCATTTGTATGCATGCGCGATGTCTGCACTGCAATTCCGTTTTGAACTATGAAAGACAGGGCATTACACATGCGTATCTTCCAAGCAGGAGAAAAGTCGTCCTTACCTGTGATTCCTGTTGGCTCATAACTAAGAATATACCAACTCACTGAATAGCTCTAATTGATATTGGTCGTATTTGTGAAGAAGTGTTCATGTCGAATAATTAGGATTGTACAACCTCATAAATCCTCAAGCCTGTGTGATGAGCTTTCCTTTTTACCGAGTTCGTTGCATGCAATAACGAATGTGATCTATTACTAATTGAGTAGGAACTTTTGGTCTTGGTAGCATGATCTTGCCAAATAAACAACTGCGCCAGTTTGTTTTCGTCACTTCCGTTGTGCGAAGAATGGCAATTCTAAGATTTAGTGCATAATGTAGACGTATAGCTATGTGTGAACAGACTATACACCTTGTGGCGTTGCGTCTGTTACCATAGTCATTGTAGTCATTGTATTATCTTTTGTTTTGCAGTACCATCGGAACTTGATAATTATGCTGTCACATGCTATGAAAATTTAACAGACAGACATCAGAAATGACACCGAAAATAACGGTTGTACACTAGTAGAGCCATTGCAGCGTACAATACCAAGATATAAAAATGCAGATTGGTTGTCTATTGACGAAAACCTTACATTACTTAACAATGCTACCGTGATTTTCCCTACTTGCACATTATACAAAACCTGTCATGTATTTTTCATAACAAGTCTTTTCGTGGGCTTTGCTGCTCTTGTTTATCAATGATAACGTGTTTTATTTCCATATGATTTTACTCTTGTATTACACCATATGTAGCATACCATGCCATATAGAAGTGGGCGAGATGATATGTGTCCTCTTCTTTGATTTACATAGATAGTATCAGTATATTTACAGCATGTAATTGCAAGAACTTTCACATCCTTTTACCATAAGAATCTTGACACAATCTTCACATTAAGTACTTCCTGATTGCATGATACGGTGCATTTAAGATGACGATTGTTAGTTGCAACAATTAGATTCGCATGATTGCATTCCAATTTGTACCATTATTTGAGCAAAAACAGTACGATTACCCTCTGATGATGCTTAATAGGATGCGACTGTTGTTAACACGGGATAGGATTAGGTCGAGCAATGTGGGTAACGAGCCAAGGATATAGAACATCATATATGTCTGGACTGTGCGTCACTGATGAACCATAGGTTAGTTCTATAGCAGAGTGAAGCAATACTAACTGTGGTGTCTAGGCTGTATAGGATTTGTAAGAATATTTTCTACAGAAAATCTTCTGCAGAAACGGTCATCATATTGCTTGTCTATCGATTCAGTGTACGAATGAGAAAGACACACACCATTCTCGGGAATTATTTTGTTGATAGACGAAATCATGCGGTACGGTGCAGATTTCAATATTCATTCAGTCAAGCTTAACGAAATCAATCTGACAAAATTAGAGATGCACCATCCTGATTCAAGACATTGATGCATTATGACCCTAGTGCTACTGGTGGCGCTATTGTAGACATTCAATGCGCTCGAGAATGCTCCCACAAAGGCGGATAACTCCTTCGGATCCTCTTGTACATTAATACGCATCTCAATGCAGGAATGAACATAAAATTCAAACACAACCATAGAACCCGATCTATTAGGTATGATAGTTCATTTATTCACGGTGCTTTACAAGAAGTATTGCAGGAGCAGTGTATTAAAGATATTGTGCCATATGTTCCTTATGACCTCCATTGTGTTCATCAATCAAACCCATCCCAAGGAATGGTTTTTCCTTATTGATCAGTCTTTCATTACTGTATGGTAAACAGTCAGCTGTTAACGATGAATGGGATTATTGATATTTACTTTTTCAATTCGATTCTAATTTATATATATTTTTTATATATATATATATATATATATATATATAAATATATATATATATATATATATATATATATATATATATATATTTATATATAATATATATATATATATATATAAAAATTAGAATCGCATTGACTAAGTAAATATCAATAATCCCATTCATCGTTAACAACTGAAAGACTGATATTTAGATTAATATTTATATATATGCATACCCACACATAAACATAAATATATATATATATATATAAATATATATATGTATATACATATATATATACGTGCATATGTATATGTATATATATATGAATATATAAAATAAATAATATATATATATATATATGTATATATATATATATTTATATATATATATATATTTATATATATATATATATTTATGTAAGTTGTCATTACACGCAATTAGGAATTACAGATGTGATATATATATACATATATATATATATTCATATATATATATATCTGTATATATACATATATTTATGTATTTATATCAATATATATATACATATATATATCAGTATATATATGTACATATGTGTATATATAGAAGTATATGTATATAAATATATATATATATAACCCTATATATATATATATATATATATATATATATATATATATATATATATATATATATATATATATATATATATATATATATATATATGTAAATATATATTTATATATGTATATATATAAATATATAGACATAGATATATATATATATATCTCCGTTAACGATAAACAGGTAATTGAGCCTTTGTCCGACGTGTGTCCAGGTGGATAACGGTTCTGGTGTTAACACCGTTGCCATTGCCAAATATACGATGTATGTATACCGGAACGGCTAGAATACTATTGTTATCCTACTAGCAATGATGTATTGCGAATGTATGAAACATCCATTACTTGATATTATGTGTAATTAACGTTGTTTCCAACAAAAGGTTGATCACGCGCCTGTGAGGGTACAAGATCATTCATAAACTTGGACGGACCTTATTAAAGTGTCAAAGCCAACATACCATAGATCCATTGCACTGGCTTTGTTATCCATTCCAGCGGCATCATGATGTCGTTAAGCCAACAGGTGGAAACAGTTGTAGCGTTATAATCATCACAAGGCGATAACGCATTACTGATGTTAGGAACGTAGAATATCAGTCTAAGATTGATTGTTAGGGCTTAAAAGGTCAAGATAACCTAAAACCGGGTTGACCCTCTGCTAAATACCAATTTTACAACAAATAGGCTTCCAAAGTATATTTTTCGCTAAACAATGCTAGTCATCTTTTTGCATATCAAGATTCACACGGCATGAGAATAGCGTGAGCTATTTGTGCTCTGCCAACCCGACCTTACGCTTTGAACCTATAGTGCTTTTGCCAGGTCTAGATAATACAACACTGAAGATTTACCGGGCCATCGTGAACTGGAAGGAATAGCTTGTGAAAGGACTGACTATCGAAAGGTCACGGCGGCTTACTTATGCAAAATGAGTAGTGTTTTCCTATGACTATCTTATCTTTCTTACTAGCAGTCAACGCGTCGTTGTTGTTTATTAATGTTTTCACTTGACGCTCCGCCACACATTAACTAGTCTTCTCGGAGAAAGATCATTCGGAATACGATTCCCACTTGCCTGAAGTTGAGAGCAGGGACACCTGAATTTCAGTTTTTACAAATTGTAAACAAGAGTAAAATTCCAACCTGTGAAATGGAGAAAAATAAATTTATACAATGTATTTATAAGCAACAACCATTCTTATCATATTCAAGAACGGATTTGCTTATTAACATAAATGAAATCGAGAACTTGATTGGCCAAAAATATAGGTTGGATTAAGGTAAGCATTAAAAATAGTCAATGTTAGGAAATAAGAGGCCTAGTGACATCACCGGCAACTGAACTCTATTAGAGAGGGGTCAAAGGAGAGTCTGCGTTGCTCGAGTGGCTTATATTCGTTAGCTTTAGGCTTTTCGCTATAACTGTTAGGCCAAACTGCTATTAACTTTGTCAGTTACTGGACCTCGTTGCCCTAACCATAATTAGTAATGCAACCCATGTCAAGTAATGCACGCGTTTATTGTTTAAACACATTTAGCAACTTTGTATTTATAGCCCACGATTAATAAATCAGTCTACAGAGATTTGGACCAACTCGTGTATAGGTTTATTATTTCTAAGATGCGCAAAGTACACAATTGTTTACTTTGTGAAAGCAGATATGGCCACCCTAAAATCGTTTCAATACCGTAGCACCAGAAAACAACTACTTCTTATCTTGCCAACAATTCATTTCACATATTACGAGTTATTTGTACTTGAAACAGGTGTTTGATATCCGCCTCTTCCTGTGGTCTCCCGTGGCGTTCAATCCCAAGGCGTGAACAATCCGAAGGGTTCATCGTGATTAGGATAATCACGTCATGTGATGGTCCCAACTCTGTAATAGGAAGCACACGACTCAGTAGATAACGGGTTTGTGCCAAGTGGGCGATGGAAATTAAGGGGAGATGTCCAAGCTTCACAATCATCTCCATTCAACACCTTCTCGATATCACCTCGTTGATGTCTTACCTTAGCACATAAGCATCTGGACATCGTTTGTCATCTACTTAGGGCTCCTGAAATTCAACCAACACTACTTCACTAGTATAGATTATCATATGCTCGTCTTAGTTCAGCATGTTCCATTTAATAATGAAAGCTATGTTCATTAATGAATACCCTGGACTGGACGTAAATAATATGTGTATGGTTTGCAAGAATGTTATGAAATATAAGTACGATACGGATATTAGCTTTATGTAGCAGCCATTAAGTAGCTACAAAACCCCAAAAAGCCACTTGTGTTATTTAATGCAAATTGCCCGATGATTGTTAAAAGGTTGTTCATTGTAATGGCGGCATTATTATTGACTTGGGCTGGTATAAGCTGTTTGGATACTAGACCAGCGAGCATTTTATTTCAGTTCTACAATAGATAACAACTTGGTCTGCTGGTTTTAGGCCTCTATGGTTAAGCGAAACGCGTCACCCTTGAGGTAAGATAGTGTCAGTCCATCCCGGGTGGTGGTCACATCAGTCCGCTTCGCCACCACTCCCCTCCCACTACAAAACTCCGCCGCACTTGCAACCTGGCTTTAAATTAGGCGCTATTATTTCGACGAAAGAGCTGCACAAGGCAAAGTTAAATATTAATTTTAAATTTATCGTTAAGATACCAAACAACAATAAAATGATTAAATTTTAAACATAGTAGGTCTGACGCTGAATATCGAGAGTGTGCCTGAAAAAACGCTATGCATTCATTTGCTACTGTTAAGCGTAGGACATCGTTCAAAGCACGAGTAAAAACATTTGGCTATTTGTGCCCTGAGAACTTGAACCGCTTGAGCCTTTTACATGCAATGTTTGACTCAGGTTCATATGGTACTCAAGATTAATACAGACGTGAAAGATTAATTTGGCTGTCGTAAATCTAAGGGAAAAATCTGCGGATGGACTTATCTTTGCCAATGATTGTTAATGATGGGTTATGAAAGTGTCTACTGCATCATGCATGGCCACAAAACAACCTTGCAAAAACAAACTATCAAAAAAGTCTTATTGGTATGGAAGAGCAAACGTGACGTAGTGTTCCTAATTAAACGGGAATGACGGGCGGATTAGGTTTGAGACAGCGCTTGTAAATGATCGGTAATATATCGTGCTTTGCAGTCGTATGCATATAGTAAATGCCTGATAGGTTGTCAATAGGCTGACAAGCCCCTATACATTCTGTTTAGTATATAAATACATTTTGTGAGTGGTAAGCTGACATAAAGTTTAAACGTCTGTAACATGACTAAACATCGTTATATACCTTGTGATACTAATTACGTACAGTTATTTATCATAGAACGTTTGTTTGTACATGTGATTTATTTAAAGCTGCGACAAACAACAGTATTTACAAGACGTTATGTCAGCTACGCAAATATAAACAAATTTAATGTCCGCTGAAAAATTCATCGTGGTTTCATCTTTTAGTTATATAATATATTGTTTGCGCGTTCAGACGCCTCAGAGAGTTAGACATCTATAACATAAGCATAACATAGTAGAGGAACATCTTATACACCGGTTACGTTACCAGCAAAATCTGTGGCTAGGAATATACCAAAACGTGTTCTAGATTCCACGGTCAGCAGCTCTTTGACATCATAATGTAAATATATTTTCTTGACAATTGATGCAATATCGACCGATTAAGATGACAGATTGAGAGATTGTCTGTTGTGGTAATTTCGTTTCGACCGCCGGGCTGCGAGTGTCCCGATATAAATTAAGAAATCAATATACCTAGATGTGTCTTAAATTTGTTTATTTGTTTTTGTAAATAAGCCTGTTTTTACATGCTCTTCTGTCGGAAATCTTGGTTTATCACAAAGGCTAATTATCCAATGTGTAGCAAAAATATGTGCTGTTGTAATAGAGTATTAAACGTACTTGTGATAACGATCTGTAATGCATACATGTTTAAATATGATCAGATAAGTAGTAACCATAAAGTAACGTAATGCAGTAATCAAGGCGATAGCAAGTTTCAGACGTTGTCTGCCGGGTAAGTATTGGATATCAAACATGTCTGAGCCTCGGTCAGATTAGATATAAAGTTGAGCTTGATACAGCGCTATGTTATTTAGTAATTCAAAGCATACTATAACAGGACATAATCCTGATAGCGGATTGTAGTGTTGAATGCATATCACCTATACTTAATGTTGCTCAATGGTAGATGTTTGGACAAACGTACCATGTTGTACCTGGCTCATGGTATAACCTCCGCCGTTATCTAGCTTCACACGCAACTGGCAATACTTTGGTGCGTTGAAAGCTAGCTAGCTAGTGGATAAGCAGGTTCTCAATTATTTTCTTTGTCAGACGTATGCTGGTGGTGGAATCTCATAGACAATAAACATAGTAATACCAGTCTCTGGCATTTCTTCTGGTATACCACTAAACATACACATCTGTGTAAAATTTTATATAAGATTGTTGAACTTCGATGACTGACTCTGGTAAAAGAAGACATAATATCAATAGACATACATTGAAGGCTGGGTATTAGACCAATGTCACCACTGCAACTTGCCCCGGGGTACTGGCCAGAATGGTCTGTTGGTTTAAGGACTCTATGGTCAAGCGAAACGTTATTAATGCGACCAAAGAGCTGCACAAGGCGAAGTAAGATATTAATTTGAAATTCATTATTAAGATACCGAACAACAATGAAACGATTAGATTTTAAACCTAGTAAGTCTGACGCTGAATATCAAGAGTGTGCCTGGATAAACGTTATGTATTCACTTCTACTGTTAAGTATAGGATATCGTTCAAAGCACGAGTAAAAACATTTGGCTTTTTGTGCCCTGTGAATTTGAACCGATTTAGCTTTTTACATGCATTTTTGGCTTAGGTTCATATGGTACTAAAGATTAATACAGATGTTAAAGATAAATTTGGCTGTCGTAAATCTTAGGAAAAAGCCTGCGGAAGGACTTATCTTTGCCAATCGGTTATCAGATTATACAAGAAGCAGTGTGTGTATAAATTGACGCCCTGTCAAACTGGAGGTTATCGTAACAAGTCCTTTCTGCGAAAAGCCACTTGAGATAAGTTTTCAACATTCTGGGCATGTTTCGGAGGGACGTCTGGATTCTGGCGGCTGGTTGCAGGCCAAGCATGAGTGCTGTCGAGTGTATGTGACTGCTTAAATGCATTGCGATGGGAAGCGAGATTACGAACCTCACCAAACAAAGATCACGCATAACAGATTCCGTTGTAGGGATAACCAACCACAGATAAACCGATTGTTTTGTATGGGAAGGCACATGCATCCAAGCACTTCCTATGTTAGAGCAGGTTCATTTACAATAACTAGCCTCAATTATCACTACGGTATTCACAGATCTAGGTTAGAGATGACGAGGCTAAGCATATGTGTGTTATTGTTAATGATTGGTTATTAAAGAAAAGTGAAGCATTATCTGTGTATCACAAGTCACAATAAGCTAAGCGTTGTAGATAATCGGACCCGTCGAGCCATTTGCGGCTCCCAGGTACATATCACGGGCTGCATGTTTTTATCGCACAAGTTGTGGCAAACGCCATGTTGATGCCGGTCAGTAACGCTTAACATACAATATAACATAACTGCTCTATTGTTCACGCCAACTTTGTAATACCTGGAAAATAATTTAAACATGGCTACGCACCAGGATAAAAGTAAAAGTAGATTACACCACAACGGTTAGCGGATCCGGCCATTCCGTCCAAGATGTATTTAAAACGTTTTGCAGACTTAGCCAAGATAGCATCCTGTGCTAGTCTTACCTAACTAAATAATAGCTTTAGTCTAGTCGCAGGAACCAAAATTGGCTCTTCAGTCCACATTCCCCCTGATGCATATTAAAGTGAGGAATATTTGTCATATAATATTGTTGTTTGAAAAAACTTTGCCTTTGTAAGAACATCTCACATTGCGATGTTCCAACATCATCGGACGCAGCTTGGTTATATACCTACACATCTTAGTTAGTGCTGCTCATTACATTTGTATGATACCTAAAGGCTTATGATATGCGGTTACATAGAGTGCAGTCCAAACCGATTATGAAGTTACCGGTATAACAGGTTTGTCTCTTTAAGAAGCGTCTTCATACAATCCAATGAATAACACGTCTCATAATAAGTAATTGATGCATCAATAGCCAGACTTTAGGTCCTGCACATTATAAAACGAGTGTAATTGAGTTGACCCTGACCGCAATAGTGTTGAGTTATCATTTGTTTTAGGTTGCAATTTGCCAATGAAATTGAACATTTTCCCTTTTGAGGAAAATTTTCATCACAAATAAGTTTGCCGGACATGTTATTTTGATAAACGCACTATCTGTACCAACTCCACAGGAACCATGCTATTTCAAGTTGTGGCTTTTTCAAATTATTGGTTAAGAGAGACCCAATAAAGACGATACTAACACTGCCTCGAGCCGAGCTCTATTAGAATGGGGTCAAGCGAGAGCCTACGTTTCGCAAGTGGCTTATCTCCCTTAGCGTAAAGCTGTTCTCTTTAAGCCACACTGTAGTCATTTATTTAGTTCATTTGCTTGAACCTAGTTATCTATCATTCGAAATACAGCACCGAAATAGTAATCAAATTGAATAGTGTTTTGAATAGCCGTCTTAAAATGCAACTTGAATGATTCAGTTTACAGCATTTAGTATCCGCGAACCAAATAAGCTAACTGATCAATATTTCTAATGGTGGTGTGTAATTCTGTATGATTATGTCCTGAGCAAGCATGCGTACGGGTCAAGTATACAGCTACGGTTATTGAACTGGTGCTTTGAGGAACAAAGCTGCACTGGTATAGCAGTGACTGTCATTTGATAGTTGCTTGTAAGGTACAAATACAAACCAGTGATATATACACAGACAATTGTTGCGACCGGCTGTGAGATAACAACGACAATGAGACAACTGACAATTACTCTTCATTTGGTTACTTGCCGAAGCACATTTTTTTAGCACATTAGTTATTTTATATTTACTTATGAACAGTGCATTGTGTGCTGCGTTGTAGTAAATCCCATACATTGGAGATTAAACGTCCCCTTTTAAATGAATCATTCCGTGGGTATCTCAAACGTTATTTTATCCTTATATATGATATAATTTATAACTAAGACTATAAATCGCGTATTCAATTAGTCTGTCTCAAAATAATGTTAACTGCCATATAATTCATGAAGCCATGTACACTTGCCAAATCGGAACTCATTCTACAGAACGCCTGGTGCCAGCTAACACTACATATAAAATGACAGGCAACGCTCACTAATCAGCCATTTTGAATAATAACGGTCACAAATCATGAACGTTCTTAATTTATGTAAATAATGTACATTATCTTGCACTCTCATGACGCTAATGTATATTATAAGTGTAAGGTATTATACCCACTTCAGGTGTGTACATTCCAGCCTCAAACAGAAATCCCTGTATGTTTGAACATTATGATGCATCAGCACCATCTAAACATACCCACCACATGTGTGCACATTTAGATTTGGAATTAAATAATGCCAAGTTCCCAGATACATTCACAAAATTACTGTACTAGTATGTATTATCGTCTGCCCGTGATCTACGGATCATGTTGATTATAGCTTTGCGGCAACTGCACAATTCTTTTGGGCGATGTTGTTAGTAAGTCCAGTCGCATTAAGTTAAAGTGGAGTCGCTGGTATAAAATAAATGAGGAAATCAATATACCTAGATGTGTCTTAAATTTGTTTATTTATTTTTGTAAACAAGCCTGTTTTTCCTGCGCTTTTGTCGGAAATCCTTGTTTATTACAAAGGCTAATTATCCAAAGTGTAGCAAAAATATGTGCTGTTGTAATAGAGTATTAATCGTACTTGTGATAACGACCTGTAATGCATACATGTTTAAATATGATCAGATATGTAGGAACCATAAAGTAACGTAAAGCAGTAATCAAGGCGATAGTAAGTTTCAGGCGTTGTCTGACGGGCAAGTAATGGATATCAAATATGTCTGAGCCTTGTTCAGATTAGATATAAAGTTGAGCTTGATACAGCACTATGTTATTTAGTAATTCAAAGCATACTATAACAGGACATAATCCTGATAGCGGATTGTAGTGTTGGATGCATAACACCTATACTTAATGTTGCTCAATGGTAGATGTTCGGACAAACGTACCATGTTGTACCTGGCTCATGGTATAACCTCCGCCGTTATCTAGCTTCACACGCAACTGGCAATACTTTGGTGTGTTGAAAGCTAGCTGGCTTGTGGATAAGCAGGTTCTCAATTATTTCCTTTGTCAGACGTATGCTGGTGGTGGAATCTCATAGACAATAAACATAGTAATACCAGTCTCTGGCATTTCTTCTGGTATACCACTAAACATACACATCTGTGTAAAATTTTATGTAAGATTGTTGAACTTCAGCGACTGACTCTGGTAAGAGAAGACATAATATCAATAGACATACATTGAAGGCTGGGTATTGGACCTAATGTCACCATCATTGGCTATGTTATATAATGATTACCATAAATGTGAGCGGCATGATCGATTGCTAATGAAACTACTCAACAATCCTCCATTTGCGAATCGCTTCTTATTGCTGCCGGAATGGTGTGTTATGCAGTTGCGTAAGATTTTTACATGTCTATGTCATTGCAATTGTCCATGCTGTAGTGATTCTACTGATATCATACAATTGTTATTATGTCTGTCCGATGCCTGTTGATCGATAAACTTTGCTTGTTAAAGCGTATTAACAGAAACGTAGTGAAGCGTTATGTAATCATTGCACAGACACTGTTCGTAATGCATGATCATGTCTATTTTTGATTGACACATTGCCCTCGGTTAAACCGTTCAGCAGCGAGAAAGATGAATGGGGAATCCACTGACAAGAAGTGTGTTTATATAATATCAGCTTATCGCATAAGCACGATAATCATTAGCGCTTAAGTTGTGTTAATGTAGGGACTGAGTTGAATCAGAGAACGAAGAAATACCGAGACTAACAGAAATACAGCACTTTTACATCATACATAGAGAGCCAGCCAGGTTCAATTAATCCATTTGTCAATTTTAAATATCATATTAACGAATGGTTGAATTATGCTTTCTTGGTTAATTGAGTCTTTGGATATACACGTCTGTTATATTGCTATGCTATTGATTTAATTCCTAACGGTGACTGCGAGTATTCAAACGTCTACCCAACAAAGTGCATGGTGTTTGGTGTTTATCAAACGATAATTTATCTTTGGTTGTCGCTCGGTTTCTTAGTGTGCGTTATAGAAAAATGCAAGTCTTTAGTGAATTTGATATATCGATTGATAGATCAACCACCAGCAGTAATTTTCTTTTGTCTAATCTCATATTGAAGAAAAAGCATTGACTCAAAAGATTCACATTAAAAGTCGATCAATGAAGCAAAACAATTTGTATATGGCCAGACCGAACAATCCTACAAGCATAATAGAAATCCTGATGAAATATGTATGTCGCAATATTTATGTTCCTGTAAAAAAGTTAATGCATACAATAATTATCTAATAACATTGAAAGCGTTCGGCAAGCAGGAAAGCATTTAAATATAGCTCCACGATCATGACTGCACCTTTGTCGTGGAAGCATCATCATATGCCACTGAGATAAAACATCAGTCAGGAAAGTATCAGAAGTCTTTGTGATCAATAATAGTAGATAACCTCTAGAGGTAAGGCATTTATACCTCTAGGCACGAGAGCGATGATAGAGGTAATAGAGATACTGCATCCATGTTTGATATCCGCATCTTCTTGTGGTCGCCCGTGGCGTTCGATCCCAAGGCGTGAAAAATCCGAAGGGTTCCTCGTGACTAGGATGATCACGCCATGTGGCGGTCCCATCTCTGTAAGGGGATCAACCCGACTTAGTAGCTAACGGGTTTGTGCCAATTGGGCGATGGCAATTAAGGGGAGATGTCCAAGCATTACAATCATCCCCATTCATCACCGTCGAGATATCACCTCGTTGATGTCTTAATATTTTGCATAAGACTCCGAGCAACTGGACATCTTTTGTCAAATACTTCAGGCTCCTGAAGTTCAACCGAACATCTTCACTAGTATTGATAATCAAATGCTCGCCTTTATTTCGCATGTTTAATTCTATAATGGAAGCTCTGTTCATTAATGAACACCCTGGACCAGACATAAATAATCTGTGTATCATTTGCAAGAATGTAAAATACGGATATTAACTTTATGTAAGCATATTTTTATGATACTAGCAGTCATTAATTTGCTACAAAGCCCAAATAAGCAACATGCGTTATTTAATGCAAGTTGCCCGATGATTGTGAAAGGTTGTTCACTGGCATGGCGGCATTATTATGGACTTGGGCAAATATAAGCTGTTTGGATACTAGAACAGCGAGCATTTTATTTCAGTTCTACAACTTGCCCCGGGGTACTGACCAGAAGGGTCTGGTGGTTTAAGGACTCTATGGTCAAACGAAACGTTATTAATGCGACAAAAGAGCTGCACGAGGCGAAGTAAGATATTAATCTGAAAGTTATTATTAAGATACCGAACAACAATAAAACGATTAGATTTTAAACCCAGTACGTCTGACGCTGAATATCAAGAGTGTGCCTGGATAAACGCTATGCATTCATTGCCTACTGTTACGCGTAGGACATCGTTCAAAGCACGAGTAAAAACATTTGGCTATTTGTGCCCTGTGAACTTGAACCGCTTAAGCTTTTTACATGCAATGTTTGGCTAAGTTTATATGGTACTAAAGATTAATACAGATGTTAAAGATAAATTTGGCTGTCGTAAATCTTAGATAAAAGCCTGCGGTAGAACTTATCTTTGCCAATCGGTTATCAGATTATACAAGAAGCAGTGTTTGTATAAATTGACGCTCTGTCAAACTGGAGGTTATCGTAACAAGTTCTTTCTGAGAAAAGCCACTTTAGATAAGTTTTCAACATTCAGGGAATGTTTCTGAGGGACGTCTGGATTCTGGCGGCTGGTTGCTTACCAAGATAAGTGCTGTCGAGTGTATGTGAGTGCTTAAATGCATTGCGATGGGAAGCGAGATTACGAACTTTACCAAACAAAGATCACGCATAACAGATTCCGTTGTAGGGATAACCAACCACAGATAAACCGATTGTTTTGTATGGCAAGGTACATGCATCCAAGCACTTCCTATGTTAGAGCAGGTTCATTTACAATAATTAGCCTCAGTTATCACTACGGTATTCACAGATCTAGGTTAGAGATGACGAGGCTAAGCATACGTGTGTTATTGTTAATGATTGGTTATGAAAGAAAAGTGAAGCATTATCTGTGTATCACAAGTCACAATAAGCTGAGCGTTGTAGTTAATTGGACCCGATGAGCCATTTGCGGCTTCCAGGTACATATCACGGGCTGCATGTTTTTTATCGCACAAGTTGTGGCAAACGCCTTGTTGATGCCGGTCTGTAACGCTTAAAATACAATATAACATAACTGCTCTATTGTTCACGCCAACTTTGTAGAACCTGAAAAACTCAGATAATTTGAACATGGCTTCGCACCAGGATAAAAGTCAAAATAGATTACACTACAACCGTTAGCGGATCAGGCCAATTCCGATGCATTTAATACGTTTTCCAGACTTAGCCAGGATAACATCCTGTGCTGGTCTTAGCTATCTGAATAATAACCTCAGCCTAGTCGCAAAAACCAGAATTGGATCTTCATCTCGCATTACACCTGATGCATATTTAAGTGAGAAATATGTTTCATATTATTAATAGTGTTGTTTGAAACAACTTTGGCGTTTTAAAGAACATTTTCGCATTGCGACGTTCCAACGTCATCGACCGCAGTTTGGTTATTTACCTGAACATCTTAGTTAGTGCTGCTCATTACATTTGTATGATACCTAGAGGCTTATGATATGCGGTTACACAGAGTGCAGTCAAAACCGAATATGCATTTACCGGTATAACAGTGTTTTCTCTTTTAGAAGCGTCTTCATACAATCCAATGGATGACGCGTCTCATAATAAGTAATTGATGCATCATTAACCAGATCTAAGATCGTACACATTATGAAACGAGTGTAATTGAGCTGATCCTGACAGCAATATAGTGGTGTTATTGCAATTTGGCGAGGAAATTGCACATTTTTCCTTTTGAGGAAAATCTTCATCACAAATAAGTTTGCCGGACATGTTATGTGGTAAACGCACTATCTGTACCACAGGGACCGAATTTTTCAAGTTGTGGCGGTTAATGAGACCCAGTAAAGAAGATACTAACACTGCCTCGAGCCGAGCTCTATTAGAATGGGGTCAAGAGAGAGCCCACGTTTCGCAAGTGGCTTATCTCCCTTAGCGTAAAGCTGTTCTCTTTAAGCCACACTGTAGTCATTTATTTAGTTCCTTTGCTTTAGCGTAGTTATCTATCATTCGAAATACAGCACCAAAATAGTAATCAAATTAAATAGAGTTTTAAATAGCCGTCTTAAAATGCAACTTGAGTGATTATTTAGCATTTAGGATCCGCGAATCAAATAAGTTAACTGATCAATATTTCTAATGTTGGACATTAGTTCTGTATGATTATGTCCTGAACAAGTATGTGTACGCGTCAAGTATAGAGATACGGTCGTTGCACTGGTGCTTTGACTAACAACGCTGTACTGGTATAGCGGTGGCTGTCATTTGGTCGTTGCTGGTAAGGTACGACGACAAACCAGTGATATATACATATACAATTGTTGCGACCGGCTGTGAGATAACAACGACAATAAGACTCCGACAATTGCTCTTCATTTGATTACTTGCCGAACCACTTACTTACCGAACCATAATTTTATATTTATTTATGAACAGTGTATTGTGTGCTGCGTTGTAGTAAATCCCATACATTAGAGATTAAAAGCCCCCTTTTAAATGAATCATTCCGTGGGTATCTCAAATGTCTAAGTTTTATTCCATCATGATCTCTTGCGTAATTTATAACTCAGGCTATGAATCGCGTATTCAAAATAATGTTAACTACCATGTAACTTATGAAGCCATGTACACTTGCCAAATCGGAACTCATTGTACAGAACGCCTGGTGCTAGATTACACTTATAGAATGACAGGCCACGTTCATCAATCTGCCATTGGCATTCGATGGTAAATAATAACTGCCACAAAGCATGAACTTACTGATTTATGTAAATGACATTATCTTGCACGCTCATAACGCTAATGTATATTATAAGTGTAACGTATTATTCCCACTTCAGGTGTGTACATTCCAACCTCAAATATAGATACTTGTACGTTTGAACATTATCGATGCATCAGAACCATCCATACATATCCACCGCATGTGTTCACACCCATTTAGATTAACGATATAATAAGTGCCCAGATACTTTCAAAGAACTACTGTACTAGAATTTATTGTCGTCTGCCCGTGATCTATGGATCATGTTGATTATGGCTTTGTGGCAACTGTACAATCCTTTTAGGCGATGTTGTTAGTAAGTCCAGTTGCATTATATTAAAGTGCCGTCACACTTAAGCTTACAACGCTGCTATAAAATCATAATTTAATTGAAGTATAGTAATTAGTGAGGGATAATGTTTTTTTCGGAAATTGTGGTTATTTGCTTGGACATATACGAAGTCTATCGATTGTAAATTACTGTATGCCATCGATCTGCGATATTTTACTTGTCGTTAATACGCATAAGGAAAAAATATTCACTTAGGTAATATTTACACAGAATTTGACAAGATATTAGAAGCATATTGCAATCAGTTTCAGCCTATGAAGCTATTGCAATGTCGAATGAAATTCGAATACTCTGATTCATTGTGAAGCATGATTTAATCAGATATGTCGCCCAAAGATGTTTACTAATTTATATTAAAAGCACAGATGTCAATATTGAAAGCACAGATGTCAATATTGAAAGCACTTAATTTTTACTTTTGAATTAGCCACTTATCGATATTATAAAGGTTATTCATCAAACTGACAGATTTTCCTAATATTTAGTATGCACGTTATCCAAATATCATTCTTGCTGAAAGCAATCGCACTAAGCTATAATAGGCTTGTTATGCGCACGTCCGTCAGTTCAATATGTAACACAATTGCCGCATTTATAGATGCACACTGCTATCAGCCAAACATCATCTCACAGCCATGGTTGCTACCTTTAGGTCGTCGCACAGGACTACATATGGTGTTCTGGGCAGAGTGAGACTTAGTCGCAATGGTTTAATATCGGTTATGAGGATTCGGGTTGCTAAATCCGATTTCGATGCCCTTAACGATATCATGAAAGCTAGCAATTATCTCAAGATGTATTTCAATGCCCTTAACGATATCATGAAAGCCAGCAATTTTCCCAAGATGTAACTCCATGCTGTCTACTTCCCGTATCTCCAAGCTATATTCTCTTCCGAGTAATATAAAGACGTAAGTCTGGAATTCACAGCAACCCAACATGCCTGGTAAAAGTAAGCCATTCGTCGACGTACATTTATATTAAAAGACGGATCAATACATTTACGTCGACAGTCGTAGCTTTTCAAAGAACAAAGGTAGGTATGAGATAAACCAGCTATTTAATCTGTTGCTCTCGCAGTATGCCCTGCACTGCTGCCATAATGATTGATGCACCTCCATTTTGTCCTCATAACACCTGTGTGGCTAAATACTCATATGGAATGTATATATTTATATTACTAATAGTTATCCGGGTGTTCAAGTCACCCCAAAATAATATCAATACGGATATTCATTGTATCACAAACCGTCGTTGGTCAAAATGGTAAAAGGTTCCAGTTGCTAATATAAATTGTTCATGCTTCATCTCTCATTCTTCTATTGTGGACCATGTCCCCAACGAGGTCGTTGCGACAAGAAGGTTATCAGCAGTGCACATCAGGAAACCGATTCAGCTAATACCCTGCCCCTGCCCCCCCCCACACACACACCACCACAAGGCTACTAGATATTTACATGTTAACATTGGCTGGATCTGTTGAATAAACATGATTATTTTTAGCCTAGACGTGTGTAATCAGCTAAGCTTCTCTTTCATATATTGAAATTATATTAAAGTTTGCATGCTACATGAAATTTACTTTTAATAAAAAATTATTCATGGATGAATAATCACTGTCAATTATGTCAAAAAGCCAGGAATACTATTCAACGTGTCTTGCATTATTTACAAATGAGAAAACCATCCTCTCAAACAGCTTTCTCTTGTATCTATATTGCACGTTACACGTGTGATACAAATATTCAGCCACGCGTCACAATTCAATACAATGGCAATAAAATGATCCACCTGTCAGATGATGAAAGGCTTATTATCATTTTACTCTTGTTTTGGTATGCAATAGTGACGATTTAGCTTTATTATTTATAAATAGTTAAAAATGGTTGTACCAGCAAATAATTTGTGAAGATATCTTGATACTTTGAGCAGTCCAACAAGTAACAATTCTAGTCATCCTGGTGAGAATTTGTCAGTGAGTAATTCAAGAAAGAGAAGTATCAGCGTAGAAGCAATGACAGAGAACCCATATCTGTCCCCAATATTTTCAAAAAGAAACGTTTAAGTATCAGACAAAAGGCATCAAACCAGCCAATTATATTCGGCGGTAGTCGTACAAACTACAACTGACTACACAACCGATGCAGGCAAACAATAACTGTTTGGCACATTTAACGTGGAACTCCACAAATGTAACAACTCAATCCACAAGAATACCATACCCCCTCCATAGTTGGTGTATATATTCAGCCACCCATAAGTTACCTTCAATGGATTTTATATCAGGGACACCGTGTCCTCCTTTTTTCAACTTGAAACAAATAAACTCCCGGTGGGTGCCATGCTGGCATCATCGCTATTTACAAACATCCCCAATAAAGAAAGCATTGAAGGATACATAGACGCCTGGTTGCAATGGCATACATTTAAAAGCCCTAGTGCTTGCTCTCTTTTTAACCGCCTGGCGATGTTTTTAGCAAAACTAATCTCTTCATTGTCCAGTTTTTGTAAAACATGTTTATACACAGCACAGCCGCACTGACTAGTTGAAACGCTACATCGATGACATATGTATGAACTGGCTGTCAGAAAAGAATGAACTACACTCTTTCATCAACAATCTTAAGTAGTGTCCTTCTTCAATAAAATTCACTGAATACATAACGCAGAGTAACATTGCCTTACTGTCATAATAAGCCTTAAAATCGGACATAGTGAAAGCCGACTTGTTCAGCAGGCCTAATAATTAACGCAACTATTTTGTGTAAAAATGATTTTGTTGAACAGCATACCATACAGCCAACTGCCAGCGAATATGTTCTGACATAGAAGACTATGATGAACACAATCGAAAGGTAGCCTCTGACACTAAAAGTCGAAGCGAGAATAACAGCATGTAAGTTGTGACTTGATTATTGAGCCTACATCAAATACCAAACCGTCTTTATTAGTTGTGATAAACTTTCATTCCTGCTTTAATAGACTTAAACAATTGTACGCAATCTGTCATTACTTCCGAGGTCCTTTACTGCTCGAAACCGAAAGAAGAGAGAATCCTCTTAAGATATCGCCAAAACACCAGTCTGCGAGAAATACTTGCACACGTCAAAGTGTCCTCCGCACCACGCATGGTCACAAACAACCTTGCAAAAACAAACTATCAAAAAATGTACAACTGTCGCTTCCGTCCAAACACAGTATGATTGGTATGCAAGAGCAAAAGTAACGTGGTTTTCCTGATAGACTAATTAAACGGGAATGACGGGGGATTAGGTTTGAGACAGCGCTTGTAAATGCTCGGTATTATTTCGTGTTTTGCCGTCGAATGCATATAGTAAATGCCTAATAGGTTGTCAATATGTTGACAAGCCCCTATACATTCTGTTCAGTATTTGAATACATTTTGTGAGTGGTAAGCTGTCATTAAGCTTAACCGTCTGTAGTATGACTCATACAGAACCAAATGAAGCCTGTCCTGTTTATATACCTTGTGATACTTATTACGTACAGTTGTTTCTCATTGAATGTTTGTTTCAGCCCTTGCATTATTGTAAATGGGATTTATTTAAAGTTGCAACACCAACAACGATAAATATAAGACGTTATGTCAGCTACGCAAGTATAAACTTTAATCTTTTAGTTATATAATATATTATCTGCGCGTTCAGACACGTCAGGGTATTCGACATCTATAACATAAACATAACATGGTAGGGAAACATGTTATACAACGGTTACGTTTTCGGCAAAAGCCGTGGCTAGTGATATATACTAAAACGTGGTGTCATAAAATATAAATATCATAGTGCATGCAATTTGTAATTCAATAGTTTCATGTGGATCTGGATTTCACTCAGCAGACATTATGACTGCATAATGTAAATATATTTTCTTGACAATTGATGCGATAGCGGCCGATTAAGATGGCAGATTGAGAGATTGACTTTTGTGGTAAATTTGTTTCGACCGCTCGGGCTACGAGTGTCCCGATATAAATTAAGAAATCAATATACATATGTGTATTAAATTTGTTAATTTGTTTTCTGTAAACAAGCATGTGTATACATGCGCTTCCGTCGGTAATCCTTGTTTATCACAAAGGCTAATAATCCAATGTGTAGCAAAAATATGGGCTGTTGTGATAGAGTATTAAACGTACTTGCGATAACGATCTGTAATGCATACCTGTTTAAATATGATCAGATAAGTAGTAACCAATCAAGGCGATAGTAAGTTTCATGCGTTGTCTGCCGGGTAAATATTGGATATCAAACATTTCTGAGCCTTGGTCAGATTGGATATAATGTTGCGCTATGTTTATTAAGTAATTGCAAGCTTACTAAAACAAGGATATAATCCTGATAGTGGACTGTGGGATTTAATTGTATGTCAAACCACTACTCCTATACTTATCGTTATTCAATGGGAGGTGTTCAGACAAACGTACCATGTTGTGTCTTGTTCGTGGTATTACCTCCGGCGTTCCGCACACAACTGGCAATACTTTGGTGTATTGAAAGCTAGCTAGCTAGTGGATAAGTAGGTTTACAATAATTTTCTTTGTCTGAGGTATGCTAGTGGAATCTCATAGACAATAAACATAGTAGTACCAGTCTCTAGCATTTCGTCTGGTATGCCACCAACTAACAACGAAATGGTGCAATTGCTCACTAGGATATGGCGGCCGGCATAGGAGGGCATGTTGTGCGCTCTAACCTCAAAGTGGATGCAAGTCCATGTACCTGTGATTAATCCGCGCGTGGATGCAGTTTACGCCCATTATATCTTACCTTTAGATGCTAACATCGCATTCTTAGGGTTATTTATATTTAAACTACAATTGTGATCTAGCAAAACAAAGTTAAAGGACTATACACATTATTGTCATGTTGGCGTAGTCATACGTATACATACGCAAGTTTTCTGCAAACGCACTATGTATATCCCAATGCACTGTTTATATATGAAAGAGTCCGTTTTCATGGAGACCATCCATATTCACACAGCCAACGCATGATTGACGTTTGAAGGTGACTGAACGTTATTGCAAAACTATTGGTTATAGCTAACGGAAAATAATTTGCTAAACGTAACACATCTGTGTTAAATTCTATGTATGATTGTTGAACTTCGGCGACTAAACAATCCTCTATTTGCGAATGGCTTCTTATAGCTGCCGGAATGCTTAGTGTGTTATACAGCTGTGTACGATTTTCACATGTATATGGCATTACAATTGCCCATGCTGTAGTGGTTCAATGATATCATACCATTTAACCGTTATGTAATCATTGCACAGACACTGTTTTTAATGCATGATCATGCCTAATTTTGATTGATGCCCTTGTTTAACCCGTTCAGCAGCGAGAAGATGACCGTCATTGCGAATCCGCTGATAAGAAGCGTGTACATATAACATCAGCTTATCGCATAATCATAATAATCCTACGCGCTAAAGTTGTGTTTAATCAGGAATTAATCGAATCTGAGAACGAGGAGAATACCGAGACGAAACAGAAATACAACACTTTTACATCATACATAGAGGGCCAGTCATATTCAATTAATCCATATGGCAATTTTGAATATCATATGTACGAATGGTTGAATTATGCTTTCTTGTTTAATTGAGTTTTTGGAGATACACGTCTGTTATATTGCTATGCTATTGATTTAATTCAGAACGGTGACTGCGAGTATTCAAACGTCTACCCAACAAAGTTCATGGTGTTTGGTGGTTTATCAAACTAAAATTTATCTTTGGTTGTCGCTCGGTATCTTAGTGTGCGTTATAGAAAAATGCAAGTCTTTAATGAAATCAATATATCGATTGATAGATCAACCACCAGCAGAACTTTTGTCTAATCTCATATTGAAGTAAAAAAAATATTAAAAAACAATTTGTATTTGGCCAGACCGAACAATCCCGCTCTGGAATTTTATAATTGCTGAGTGTAGATGACGTAATGGAAAGACCTCATATATCTGACAGGCAAGCACAATAGAAATCATAATGAATATGTTGCAAAATTTATGTTCCTTTAAAGAAGTGAATGCATACAATATCAATGTAATAACATCACAACTATTCGGCAAGCAGGAAAGCATTTAAATCCTTAGAAACCTCAACTATCATGATTGCACCTTCGTCGTGGAAGCATCATCATATGCCACTGCATAACTATCATCCAGGGAAGTACAAGGAGTCTTTTTGGTCAATACTTATTGATGACACTTTGGGTAAGGCATTTATACCGCTAGAGACATTGCATCTGTGCATTTTAGCATTCGAGTGTATGTGGCAAACACAAACAGTATCCATTACTGATGACACTTTGGTTGGCACTTTATATAGAGACATGCATCTGTGGACGCATTCGAGTGTATGCCAAACACAAACATGCTTCCGTTAATGTTTAGTCTGTACAACCTCTTCGGTTAAGCAAAAGAATAGTAGTTGTTGACTTATATTCTTATGCTGATGTCAATCAATCACCACTAATTATGAAATAACTACATATCGGTTCCAATCATGGCTAATCACAAGCTGGCACACATTAAGCAGATCTTTAACGACCATTACTTTGTCGACCTGTTCTCAGGAATTCAACTTGATATCAAGTATGTGGTATGATTTGCGATTTGCATATATGAGATATAACTAGGTGTGATCCTGTTGACCGGGCTTCTCAATTTTGGACCATAATGTGATTTTAACGAAAGCAAGGAACGCGCACAGACAAGAGAGAGTGATTTCATTTACCAAGTAACGCGCGTTGACAATGAGAGCCAAGTGAATTACTTATCAAATAAACAATATAGATGATGATTCACTTAAGCATATGGTAGCTGTAAACTAAAAGTATAATTAAATGCAAACAAACTCTCAATATCATACTTTTAATGTTTTAATGGTGTTATTAGTACCACAACTATACGAACCAACCACTTGTATATTAAGAAGCCAACATATGTTAGAGGTTGGGGCAGATATGCAGAGATAATCTTATTATATTCTGTTAACTAGGCTTACTAAACAAGTTAATAAGGATAAATGTCGCTGATTATTCTCAAATATCAGCAGCTATGGGCCTTTGTCGTCTACCAATAGATATTACGATGACAAGCACATAACTTATTGGATTTACCGGAAAAGGAAGTAATGTATAATGGTCAGACCTGAGGTGACATGTGCTTACTAATGGATATAGGCTGCATGTGAAATGAATTGTAATGCAAGTCATATCAAAATGATGATATTTTGGATTTGCTTCCAAACTGAATGACGAAGACTTCAAAACGAATGTAAGCATTACCGAACACAGTCCAAAATAGTTTACATATATATATACTAATTGTAGCGAAAATGTCATCAGTTATCAGAAAAAAAGAAGTTTATACTCAAAATGGGGTGCGGATCAGGAAAAAATACCATATTGCTCCCAATCGCCCACAATTACTCCATGGCTCCCAGAGAAACCCAGTGCCAATAACATGAAAGCATTGTCGATGGATGGAGTGGCCTTAACCGACCTATATACCGGACAGCTCAGTTTGTAATCAGCTAAGAAACGGAACATAATTGTGTATTCTCTTGACTGCTTCAAGGATCCAATACGTAAATGTCCACAATGACTTGCTAATAATCCAAAATGATTCTAGGTAATTAGAATCAAAGTTGAAATATTAATTCATATGAACATCCTCAAATTCAATTCGCTCTAGTTCGCCCAGGCGCGTTTACGACATTACGAAAAGTAATAGTTCATTTTAGTTGTCCGGTATATTTTTCAATCTTACCGAAAATCGCCTGGTTATCTTTCACCTGTCACTGACTGTGATTCTACGTTGGGTTTCCAATAAATAGCTATAAACCATACAAAGTTTTCTCTGTGTGACTTTGCTACTAAGCACTAAATGGAAAACTAGCAACATATAACGGAAACCCGTGGGAAAATAGTGCGGAAAATGCAAAAAAGGTTTGAGATCTAACCCTTCCATCTGATAGATTACAAGACAAACCCATCAAGCTAGGAGTATGGCGAATAACAATGGTGCAAATATGAAACACTCTAAACGAACAATTTATACAGCTGACTAGCCCGCTCCTATTCTCTAATAAGCAGTTATTGGAATTGCATAATCGCCCTTTCTTGTTCTCTGATTGGCGTCATATCGACCTGAACCTAGTGCAACGCAGAATTGAGAGCGACTATTAACGGCATTGTGTAGTCAAACATACGAAGAAATCCAGTAGCATCATGCAAAACATCATTAGTCACGATGTTTTCAAAGTGTTGTCACCCATGCCCATGGTAATCTTGAAAAAACATTGGTATTTGTGCTACAATTGATAATGAGTAAACGATAGAAACCATTAGAGGACACATTTGTCCCGGCCAAAGTTCTTGCATACATGTTCATCTTCCTTGAATGCTGTACTATACTCGGCGCGAGGCACAGAAAGATGTGAATACTAGCAATAAAGAACCATTAACTGCCATATCAAGTGCTCAGCCATGAGTGCTCAACTGTATTCAGCCGACATTTAGCCTTATCTAGAAATACACTCCGCTGATAACACTAATAATTTTAGTGAAATAATAACATGTTTATGCGACTAGTCCCTTATCCACCAATTGCCAGGTGGCTGCCAGTCAATGTACATCATCTCGTAATGGCATCTGCTAATCCATGTGTTGGTGCCCATCATTCATTCAATCAAGATTGATAGACAACTCAATAATATTCTGGCCTGGTGATGCATTTACCGCTTGTCACAATTATGGCATTATCATTAGGATATTTGGCATGCATCATGTCTGTATTTTTGCTATACCCCCTGCAACACTATAACCAAAAGAGACCAATTCTAATCAGTGAATGATCGTTCTGGTTCATTTCATCACGTTTGATGATCGCTCTGGTTCATTTCATCAGTTTGATGATCGTTCTTGTCTCATGGACCATGTATGACATGAATCATATCTGACAGGAGCAAAAGAGAGTTTGAAGAATGAAAAAACTGATTGAAAGGTAGTGGTCGTGCTCATGATTAATGTGAGTATACAACCGGTAGATATGGCTGTTTCAAAAACTCCACATCGTTGTCGCAAATATAAGTTACACGTGTAATGATTGTAATGTTGAGCTGCAGGCCACCTGATCGGCCGACGCATACATAGTAGTTGCGGAATATCAGATGGTTTTCTATAACTATATGGTTATGTAAACAGATGAAACATCCTGCTGGAATCAGTTCTGATGCGTCTCACACAGTGGTCAATAAGCGTTTGGACCGCTGGTATTGACCACAAACCTTAATGAATGTCCCCGCGTGGTAAATTTTATACATTCGGCCAGTGAAGAGACCATTATTGATAAAGGCTGCAACTTTCTAATTGCAAAACCAATGCCTCTTGTGCGGCAACAATATTTAATAAGTTATCTCAATTGCTCTTGACCTACGATGGAAGATATTCAGTTTCCATTCTAAGTGTCGATGGTACATTAGTAGAAATGTAAAACGATTATTATGTTCTTGTTAAAGGCAAACATAGGTGTAGCGGCAATTATCAGACCCATTGGTGCTGGTTAATAAGCCTCGTTGCACCCTTCACGCTGTTAATGCGATGTTTAAGGTTACGCATTGGCCATAATATATGTAAATGTAACTAGCATCTGCTCAATACTAAGTTGACATAATTCTATGCGCTATGGTTGAGAACAACGGGGATGAATATTTGATGACCAATTCATTATTCCCACTTATCAATACATTCTTCAGAATGCATAGCAAAGTAGAGAAGAACAATACAAATGTTTATTTTTATTTCCCTTTATGCCTAAGAAGCTTTCATTTATTAACCTAGATTTGAATTCATAAGCAAACCAAATGCAAACTGAGCTTAGAAACCTTATTCCTCTCATTCATTGCTTTACCTTCGCTGTCATATATGCTGTTAATATGCGTATTTTTTGGTGTAGCGTTATATTGCAGGAACCACTACAAATCGAACCAACTGTTCTTCCTTTGGTCGATTTCCTGGTTTAGTTCCGCACATTGCTCGACGACAACCTACCGCGTGTTTACGATAAAACCCTTTTAGCAATGCAAAGAAATGAAAAACCGACAAACGGTAGCAAGCCACCTATGACGACTAAGCTCCCAGGGGATTACATGGTTGCAAGGACCAAAGACGCGTGGGAACTTTCCCATTCTATAAAATTGCTAACATGAAAACCTCATTTCCGCGAAGTACAGAATGGCGATTGAAAACGTGAATTATCCTATAACAAGCAAGCACAACAATCTAAAACATTCGCAGACTAGCTCAGCGACATCTGTTTTCCCAGATGACTCTTTTATGAACATGATGGTCACAGTATAGCGCATATAAGCGATAATCTCTGATAACCTACACGATGGGAGCATATTTATGCTATTGGTAGCACGTTGGCAGAGATGGATGTAACAACGAATGGAAAGAGAACATTCATAGCATCACGTTTAACCATCTCTACTGACATTAAGGTGAGAACGATGCCGAGACTAACAAAACAACTACTTCTTATATGAATATTTTTATGAGCTTAGATATAAATAGACGTAGCTATAATATTTATATATATATATATATATATATATATATATATATATATATATATAAATATATATATAAGATTATATATATATAGATATATATACATACATATACATATATACATATATGTATTTAAATATAAACATATATGTACAAACATATATATATATATATATATATATATATATATTAATATACATATATATATATATATATATATATATATATATATATATCACATCTGTAATTCCTAATGAGGTGTAATGACGACTTATACATATAAATATATATATATATAGAGATATAAATATATATATAGAAATAGCGATATATATATATATAGAGTTATATATACATATATATAGGTATTTAAATACAAAGATATATATCCATATATAGATATATATCTTTTTTTTATATTTAAACATAGATATATACACACACAGACATATATATATATATACATATAGTATTTATATATATATAACATATATACATAAACATACATATATACATATAAATATATATATATATATATATATATATATATATATATATATATAAATGCATATTTATATAAAACAACTATTTCTTTTATGAATACTTGATGTGCTAAGATATATATAGGCGTAGCTATATATATTTATATATATATATATATATATATATATATATATAAATAAATATACATATATATATATATATATATATATATACATATATATATAAATATATATATATATATATCGATATATATATATATATACATACATATATATACATATGTATTTTTATATATTAACATATATGTACAAACATATATAAATACAAATATAACAATATATATATACATATATATATAAATATATATATATATATATATATATCACATCTGTAATTCCTAATGGTGTGTAATGTCGACATATATATATATAATGTATATATATATATATATATATTTATATATATATTATTTGATATATTCATATATATATATATATATATGTTTAAATATATACATATATATATTTTTATATAAATATATATAAAATGAATACATATATAATATATATACCTATACATATGAACACACACACATATATATATATTTATATATATATGTTTATATATATATACATATACATATGTATATATACGCATATATATATATATATATACGTATATATATATATATATATATATATTTGCATATATATATTGATATATTCATATATATACATATATATGTTTATATATGTACATATATACATTTCTGTATAAATTTATATAAACATATATATTTAAATATATATAATTAAGCTTGCTTGTTATAGGATAATTATTTTTATATAAATTAGATTCGCATTAACAAAGTTAATATAGATAATCCAATTCATCGTTATAAGCTGACTTGATACAATACAAATATGAAAATCCGATCAATAAGGCAATACTATTATGTTGGTAGGTTTGATGATGATGAGCACAAAGGAAATTATAGGGATCATATCGCATGATTTATTTAATATATTGAACCTGCAATACAACTTGTAAAGCACCGTGAATAAATGAACTTTCATGTCAAATAGGTCGGGTTCTTCGGTTGTGTTAGAGTTAAAAATTTATTCCCACAAGTGGATCCCCGCCATTATGGGAGCATTCTTGCAATGTCTACAATAGCGCCAGCAGTAATACATCAATGTCTTGAATCAGGATGGTGCATCTCTAATTTTGTCAAATGGATTTTGTCAAGCTTGACTGAATGAATATTGAAATCTGCACCATACAGCGTGATGTCTTCTAGGAACTATATTATTCCCGAGAACGCTGTCTGTTTTTCTCATGCGTACGCTGTATCGTTAGACAGGCAATAAGAGGACTGTTTTTGAAGAAGATCTTTCGGCTTACAATATTCATACAAATCCAGTACAGCCTGGTCAGTACAGTTAATATTGTTCACTCTGCTATATAACTAACCTATGGTTCATTGGTGACGCACAGTCCAGAAATATATGATGCTCTACATCCTTTGCCCGTTACACACTTTGCTTGAACTAATCATCCCACGTGTTTACAACATAACGCTGTTGGCAATGCATACCAATGTCCCTTCATTCTGCTGCCCGAGAATCAGGTACAAGGAAAAGCAATAAAAGGGTAACCAGCCTTTCATGACGCCAAAGCCCTTAGGGGGAAGTGCTGTTGAAAGGGCTCAACGCACGTGGGATTTTCCCCATTCAATACATTTGTTTACCCAATCCCCAGAATCAGATGAAAGTAAATAGTAATTAGTTCATCGCGGGAGCATCGTGCTCATAAATGAACACGTTAATCACAGTACCTGTGAGATACAAAGTAGTATATTTATGTGAGAAGTTTGTACATATGAAACAAATAAAAATACTGACGACATTAGATATGTGAGACAAACGTGCATGAGATCATTGCTCATAGCCGGGTCAGTATGGTTGTGGGGTTTACGGCTGTGACATCCCCGCTCTTTGTAATCACAGAACACCTGATGCTGACATATCTCATCCGGTGAGATAATAATCGCCAGCCTCACTTGAGGGCACACCCGCGGCATTGTGAGCAAGCTGCCTGTTTCGAAAGGGTGCCTTTCCGCAAAGTACAGACTGCACAATTGTGTTGATTTAGCTAAACGGGTTCGGTAACAAACCAAATATCATGACTGTCTTTGTACCCTTGAAATCAAACATATTCTACTAATTTAACAGTATATCGCTTCTAAAATCTTTTGCCACAAATCTAGATACATCAGCGCTAGTTAATTAAGATTTACTTTAACTATATCATTGTGTTTATATTACCCGCAAAACGTCGAAGACGCTACTTAGGCGAACCCTTGTTGCTGGGTTTTTTTATTTTGAGGGAGGGAGCTATGATATTTTACGTTGTCTGTAGCCCGTTTACTCTCCTTTAAACTGATAGTTGGTCCACTTCAACAAAAGAAACTATTCGTTTGTGTTGGTGAGAATCAATGGCTACCCGAACAAAAAGTAAAAATTAGATAGAGAAACTAAATCATGCGTGGTCGTTTGTAGTCTCATTATTAGCCAATACCTGACACGCAATGTTATTCACCAAATAATGCGCTGATATATGGCAGTAATTTTGAATTGTTAATTAACCGAATGATTACTGCATAAACCCATAAACCAAGACATTGCAAAACCGTACATCATTCACGGCTAATCGCTCGGTAGTACTGTTCATGACGAATGTTCGGTATGCATGATGGAAGAGGGCTGTAATTTAGCTGCAAGTAAGATTTACACCGGCAAAGAGAAAGTCAATACTGCAATTCATTGTTCACAACAGACATAATGCATTATTATTGCAAATTCACCAATAAGGCACAATGTGTCAGTTTTGGGCTGACTTCTCGGGCTGGAGATTAATGAAATTTAATTTTCAACTCGAATCAAGTTAAAACTTTACAATATGTTTACTGTCAATTAAATGCAAGCACCTTTACTCTGACAATGAAAACATCTCCATAGTCCACGTAAAGATTTCAATAGAACGTTCATTTGCATCCTATTAAGCATCATCAGAAGCCATGTTTGGTAGTTGTACTGTTTTTGATAAAATCATGGTACAAATTGGAGTGCAATCTACATATAAAGCATATATATGTTATATATATATATATATACTTAGATGAATATGTATATATATATATAAGATATATAGATATAGATATATATATATATATATATATATATATAGATATAGATATATATATCTATATATATAAATAGATATATATATATATAGAAATATATATAGATATATATATATATATATAAATATATCTATATATATCTATATATATATATATCTATAAGATATATATATATATATATATATCTCTATATATATATATCTATATATATATATATATATATATATATATATATATATATATATATATATATATCTCTATATATATATATATATATATCGAAAAACAAATTACTGTTCATAATTAACCATTATCAGTCCCATTCCTTCCAATAAACGCCACTGGTCTGATCCCAAACACTTGTGGTAATAAGGGGCGGAAACGCGAAAGTGGAGAAGAAGTGTCTGTCGTGAATGAAAGGCAACCGGAAACATAAGAGCCCTGCTGAAAGTAGCTGTCCATATGATGACTAAAGAGCTGTGTGCATAAAGTGAAGTGGCTGCTAAAAGACGCGAACAATATTGCTCAGGCACTTCTGCACTTCCATCATCCTAGTTGGTCCAACTGATTGTCCGTCTTGTAGGAAGAACAGCTGAAACGTGGCATAACGGCGACGGACATTCATTCCATCAAACAAGAAACCCAATCACTTTGTCACCTGAACCTTCCTACATACCACAAGGGCCATTAGAGACTAACGTGGTACACCAACGTATTAACACTGTGTTATTTCTAATGTTACTATTACCATCTCAAGAGCAGACAAAAGATGATATGCAACACATAATGTTCTGACGCAGCCATGCTACAACATTTACGTATTATTAGCCACAAGAGGTTAGGGGCTATTTTATGTTACTCTGCTCTCAAACGGTGACTAGAGATACACTAATGTCTTATGTATATCTACCAAACGAATGTTCAGTATCAAACGGGTATCGGTCTTTGGAGGCTGATTTAGCGATGTCAGTCCTATGGAATTGATCATACCCATCTGTATGTTTCATTGCGACTGTTTTCTCCGCTGACTATTTTGGTTGCAGATGAATGAACGTTGGCTTATCGTTGCTGGGTCCTAAGCTGCAGCGGCTGATCACAGCTGCTCATCTTTATAATGTTCCTTGAGGCTGTATACTTTTATGAGAACACTATTGCCTCATAACGGTAATGGAAAGCTATCTTTGTGCCAATAAACCGTCCCATGACATTGTTATTTCATTGAGGTCCTTGTATTCTGACTTGAATCATTTCGTTGTTGCTACCGTATTCATAAATGTTTATCTGCATGTTACTCTCCAGCGAAGCCAATGCTATTTAAGGTCAAGCAGAACCCCTTTCGACTAGGGAACAGAATCAGGCGGTTTGCGTTATATCTTTTAAGATGCAGAGGCGCGCGGTAGCAATTTCAGGGATCATTTTGATTTAAGTGTTAAAACGAGCAACATTAGAAAGCTATACGCAGTTACATTATGAAGTCAAACATCACTCTATACAAACCGATAAGGAGAGCACTCCTTTATTCATGAGGTAAGCAATACCGTCACTACATTTAGGTTGATCCACGCCACACATTAATGAGTGCATACGTTCATTTTAGGGGACATGAATAGTTGCCAATCAAAATGGCTCACGTTAGTCACTTAATAAAAAGGGCACAAATGTGAGCGATCTGGAAAAGCGATGATGATATCATTTTTATAAATGTGCGACATAACGGAGTTCTTGTAAAATATATCTATGGTGATATATTGCAATATATATATATGAGGATATAGCCCCGCTCTATACTGTATTAGCATGACATGTGGTGTTTATGGCTTAGCGCCGAAAAGCATGCGTTGTCAATTTATATGGGTCTTACACTTAAATGGCTATCGCTTGATCTCGCTAAAAGCTCAAGTTTGTAAAATGTCTCTCTGAAGGAGAGTTGTATTACCACTTAACAAATCACAGCTCAGTGTGAAGTTGCACTGCTTTGTCGATAACCTGACTGGAAGATTTATAGCAGCATTTTAAGGATTTAACATAGTTCACGGGTATCGGCCGGTATGAAATGATGACTCTTATACGGAGGTTCTTTTGAATATATGCCCCTTGCCCATTATTCTTAATTACATATTAGTCAATAGGATGTTTTACAGTATATGAATTTCAATGTATTTCGATAAAGTAAGGTAGTTGTTGACAATTCGAATGTGGTTTGGTTTAATAAATGCAGCATTGTATTGAATGTGCTTCAGTATCTGCTAAGTTAGCCTGAACGCAATGAGCGCATTAATCAACATGGTACCAGATTCATTCACTGAAAGCTGCATAGTGTGGCCCATAGAATAAAACTACAAATAGCACTGTGAAAATGCATAAACTAAATGGTTTTGATCCCTCAATTTTATGCCGTAGACATATTCGTTCGATTCATTCTAAAAGATAATATCTATATAATTGCGTATAAGCTGATTACAACCTAATGAAAACGCATTGGTAATCCAACAGATATAGGAAACTCATTGTGGTATGTGCATTCTCTGTCTCTGCCATATATTAATACAATATTAAAAAGAGTCCATTGGCAGGTACATATATGTGTGTTGCCTCTCGTGGGTCAGTTTACGTTAATGTAAGGTGAGATTAACAACTGCATGCTAATGGTTGCCCAGATTGCTAACTGCAGAATGATATTTTCGGAACACAAATATATATATATATATACAAATCATAGTTTTTTGGGAAAGCATTGAGTTGCTGGGTACTGCTTTACAATTCCATTCTGTATATTAGCATCATTAATAGTCTGTACCGTGGTCTAGATTGCTTGACGTCTATCTTTCGTAAGATGTGTAGTTATGCGAGTCAGTGGGTTTTCAAACCAATACTATGATGCCTGATTGTAGGCTAATCAGGATAACATGGAAACGTACATGTGTGCTTATATGTATTCACCAAATTTATGAGATTCTGATTCTGTTTATGTCATTGATGTATCTTTTCCATCGGACTAAAAGACATGTTTTTCATCAAACTCGGCCACAAAGAGATTAGCATATGGGGGTGGTTTCCGCTTGTATGTAGTATTTGTTCATGGCAAGAATCAGTGTCAGGTAGTTGACAAGGGAGCCAGCGCTGCCCAACTTCAACCATGTTGTAAGTGCAACTGAATTTGTTTGATTATATAGGTTGGTAATGTGCTGATGTGCGCAATTTTATGGTGAGCATATTGTGTGCATTATGCCACATATTAATACAATAGTTTTAAAGTAAGTACTTTGGTCTCGAGTGATACATATTAACATGTTGCTCTTCCTTTGAGTTTATGATAAAGGGAATATATCTGATCCATCCGAGGTAGGTTGGCGCATACAAAACTCAGTATGCTGACCTGTTTCTAATCAGTTTGTTGTAGGGAGCTGCACTGGATAATATGGAAGTGTGTCTTGTATCATATGATATTGTCTGTTTGTTAATGCAAGATGAAAGTAGTGTGTTCCGACTCCTTTAATTTCTAGATGAATGTAATATCATTCAACTCATCTATTCGATAGTGTATAAAAGCGGAGAATGGATAAATTTATCTCTATCAAAGTAGTAAAGGATATAGAGGTATATGCTTAATTTACAATAAATGTTGCATGCAGTGCATGTGGATCAGCTGGAGACGTTATATGAAAAGCCATTTGCTGTTAATCACTCACATTTTAGGGAAATATCCACGCATATTTAAAGAAAGGTTAAGGTAATGCAATAAAAACACTAGACGTTTAAATAACGACTTCTCCAAACTACAGTAATACCTCGATGGGGCTGTGGCCGACAAAGCCAAATAAAGGATAAGCACGCTGGCTCTGGAGCACTGTTGAATCTGAACCAAGAGGAACCAGATTCAGGCACCGCCCCTCACGTTCTGTGCCATTCATCACGTGTATATTGTACAGAATCATTCGTAGCGAAGATCAATATATCATTAATAGGCATGACGTACCAGTTAAGATTACAAAGATTGTCTCATGTTTTGATTAAATCCATTCAGCGTTTAATGAAAAGGTGATGATCCTCTACCACCATATTGCAGTAGACACATCGCGCATAAGTTATTAATAACCAAGAGTAAATTTTATTTGATTTGCGCAAATGTCAGTATAAAAAGTAGGATACATTTGTGGATTGTTCAATGTTGCGTATTGAGCAACATACATCGACAGAACCTTACCCTTCCACTTGTGAAACTCATGTGAAAGAATGATGTTTGCTCTTGAGTGTATTTTGAAATGTACAAACACGTGTTTTTAGTCTTGTCTTGGAAAAAGCTGCCTCATGGAAATTATATAAACTACATGTCAACGATATCACATTGTTCAGAAGTAAATACTTGTTCATGGATACTTGCTGCGATAAACAAATGCTGGCATCTAGACAATCTTTGCTAAATCTCGAAAGAGCAAATATTTGTATGTGCCATAAACTTATATCGAAGAAGGGAGAAGAACGCGTCAGGAACGTTTTCGTGTTGAAAGCATCACTGTGCTTATTATCATGATTTGCTGGGTAGGTGAATAGAACTGTGAGTCGATTTCATTCACGGATTATTTTGTTGCATAAATTTCAAACGCTGGTACGTTGTGGAGCTGGCGGTATATTTTGCAGAAGGGTATTTGTCATGAAAGAACAAGCAAAAGCCACGGAGTTCTGTGTTTATTAAATACCGTACAATATCACCAAGGTATGGTGTCCTCCGATGATATATGCTAAGACTTTTTTTAATAAAAACGGCATACACGATGATTGGCCAGATTGTACTGTGTTTAAGAGGTTACTACAATATCCTCATTACATTATATCTCTTAATATTTAAAGTATGTACACAACAAATGTTCTTCTATTCACTAACAGTGCATTAACACCAAAATTAACTTGATTTTCTGTAAATATGCCTGTGACTGCATATTCGGTTTATTATCTACATTAAGGCGTAGACAAACATATCTATATGCTGTACAACAAGTGTGCAATAATTAGCTGCTCATCCCATAGCGAGCATCCCCCTTTTGTGATTTCGATTCGATTCTACGTAATAGCCTGTAATATACAATCAAAAGCTTCTATTATTACAGGTGCATTGATGGTTAGCACACAATGGATCAATGGCAGGGTGTATACGCGATGCTGACGTGCCACTGCCCTAGAGAGCAAGTGCGATTGAGGGCACTTGCTTCGACAGCAGAGCACAGGTGTAGTATCTTTGCCAGCGGAAAGGGAATTGCCGGACGTGTATTCTGTGTCACCCTGCATATCATTATATAAGTGATAAATGACGTCATTATACAGCTGTGTACTCATGTGTTATACCGCCTGAAGAGACAGAAACAACGCCATTTGTAAGCGAAGGGAGTGACGAATACCAGTCCTGATACACTGTGAATGGAACAAAGGCGGCAAAGGTGTGTCACAACACTGTGCACTATCGTTCATTCTGAATAATTGATTATTGTCCTGAGGCTGTCTACATTTATTTTGGCAGATCTGCGTGTGTTGATTATCACGGCGATTTATCAAATCAATATTAGACGTCACAAGTGCCAACACGGATATTATTGACACCATGTGCTTATATAGTGTCACGGTTAATCACTTTCTTATGCTTACGAAAGTTCATAACTGGAAAACAATACCAGTGTTTTATCTAGAAATATTAGCACCAACAGGCATCGAATCCGTCGAAACATTCCGCTATCTCTACTGAAGTTCAAACGTTAGCGCGCAAGTGTTATTGGATTCGCTCGCTATTACGTAAAACGCAAGGGCGTAGAAAACACAAAGACGTAGGCTTCTATGGACATGGAGGCTTTCAGTAATTGGTGCGCCACGTCAGAAAGTATTTTATACATGGAGTAAGTGTCGTTATCGTATACATAGTAACTTCTTTGTTTTTGAGCACTGGGTGAGTAGACCAAACGTCCAGTATGACAATGCACCGCCGGACAGCTGAAGGTGACAATACATAGCTCGGTTGCTGTAGGCGAAAATGATCAAGGACAGTTAGGCATTCTCTTAATTCAAAATCTTTGATGACATTATGATATAACAGCTACGCCTACCCTGAAGTTCAAACATAAATAGTCTGTAACACTTAACCGTCGTGATATTGACCACAACATTTTGGCTTAATTTATCTTGATGAAGACCAAACATTTACTACATCTCAGCTTTTAAAACAGTATCTGTTATCTCGGTCTCATGGGTTGTCAGTGTTTTGATAACAGCAGCTTATATTCGCATGTAAAGGTTATCAACTCGAACCCATACATATCAGATTGATATGTTAAAACGGGAATTCAAGTAACTAACTACTTCATGAAACTCTGTCAAATCAAAACAATGGCGATTCGCAACGGAAAGGAGCTTTTGTTCGATGTGAGTATACAGAACGTTTTCTCGTACAGTAACGAGTCATACAGGTAAGAATTTACCTAGACAAAGCAAACATCATTCCGGCACAGTTGTTTCGAATATTTAGACGCGTAGGATTCAGTGCATACATTCCCGGGTTTTGCGTTATATATTAAACGAAATGCTAATATTCCATCCTGATTTGCTATGCTGTTCATAGCCAATCCAATCACAAAGACCTCTCTACCGTGTAAAACATCCGACAAGAGGTGTGGCTTTTGTATGTGTTAAAGCTCTTATATGTAGCTCAGTGACTTATGTACAATAATTTAATGACTAATATGATGGGGTGGATTTTGTCAACATACTTGGTCTGACGCTGTTGATTGGACCCAAGCGTCTGTTTTTGCCATAAGCTGCTGATTGGACCCAAGCTTTTTTCTGAAGCTGTTGTTTGGTTGCAAGCTGTCGTTCGGCAGATTCGTGGGTCTGAGACAGTTGTTCAGCCTCAGTACAAAGATCGATTTCTGTTATAGACTGATGGTGACTCAACTGACAGACGGCTGGCTTTCTTCATACCAATGGCTGCTTTATAATTTCACCGATCAAACTTCGTTGCTGAAAATCAATTAGCACTCGAAAATCATGACACGTAGTCACAGTGTACCAGAACCGAAATGCCAAAACTACGTAGCTTTTGTAACAGTTAATATTTTAATATTTTACGTCCATTTTGACCATTATAACATTACATTACATTAAAGTATGCATGTAGTGTTTACAGCAGCATGCAATGCTCTCCTTTTGCACAAACTGCTTTGCAGTCGGGCCAAAGAGCTATGCTAAGAAGGCTCACTCATGCCTCTGCCTGACAAACATGATCAACGCGCTGCATTGTGCATTTTCTGATCGATTCGGGGGATGACTCAAAGATATGTTTCTACCAGTCGTATGCTATTTTAAATCCCTATTCTTATAACTTGGTTCTGTATGTGCCATTGGAGGGTGCTCTGAATAATCCAGAGAGAACCGCCTTTGTTGCATATATACTAAATGGCTTGAATTGGTGACAGCCAGAAGGAGAATAAGAACAATCGCGAATCCTGCTCGCCCTCTAAGGTAGCATAGTGTACTCTTTGTGTTTGACAATAAATCATTAGATGCCAACGGATATGGCACATAGTATAGAATACAACACAAATATATGAGAATCCACATTTGAGACGTGAAACGATATCGCCAAAGGAGTTAACGCTGGCTCTAAAGAGTCAAGGCATGAATGTACAAATATTATGTATTGAATTGATGAAGCGAAACATAGGCCCCACAGAAGCAGAAGCTAGTTTTGCAGACGATACTCAAATTGATTCGAACCATCCACCAGAAAGTACCAAAAATCCTTGACTTGTTCACTTTAAAAAAAAATATGGTGATAAAAGGCACATGTTATGACAACACAAAAATCAGTCTCTAAAAAAAGTCGCTGTCGCATAACCATGACTCAACAGCTTTGAACTGCTGATGTGCCTCACCATAAAAATGAAGTACATGCCTCAATGATTGTTGACATCTGAGGGACGTGTAAATTGTCGGTGGCAGATGCACGGGGACTGTACAAATGTTCGCATCACAGAGCATTAGATCTAACAAGTGCAATGACATCGATAAGGGCAATTACTACTTGTTATATCGGTCTCATTTGACTCATTGCGTTCCTTGCATGTTTCGCATAAATTGGCATTTGCTGATGCGTAATAGCATAAGCTAATCTTTAGGGCTAGATAAATCCAGAATTTGCACAGTCCATGGATAATGCGGCCGGGTACATTAACAGTAGTAAAACAATCCTACCCTTCTCATCCTTGTTATTCGTACACTTTGAATTTGTTTATGACCTAAGGCTTTTCATAAATCACCCTTGAGAGCCTAATCTCAGTGTGTTTACCTTGATGATTTATGTCCCATTCAACCGCATGAGAAGCCAAATGATATGCTATGACGACTGATGTGCTAGCGTCAATTATAAACGCTAGGTAGTAATCACAGATAGCATGAGACTACAAAATTTGCGCTTTTCGTTGAAGTATATATGTCGAAAGTTCATTGGAAAATACTTTCATGATCGCACTTAAGGGCTGTGTTGCAGCTGTTAGAATTCACAAGGACAAGCATCGTTCTGAATAATAAAAGGCACTAATAGACAATGAAGGTCACATGCGATGTCCAGCACTGATACGTTTGTCATCTAATGTGTGTTTCGCAAGTTTAATGCCCCCTTTTCTGCCAAAGGGGACAAGTAAATGTACGTTGCATACCTGCTGTTAAATCGCTGATTAGCACTAAAATCCCTAGTGTATATACAGCATGAGGGAGCCACGTGACAAGAGGCCTATCAGAATATTGTCAATGATCTCTCGATGCTTTGAAAGTGTGGTTGCGCGCCATTGCGAACTCATACTAATGTCTACTGCTGTACGAGACAAGCCAATATGGTTTGAGGTTATTACGTTTATAACGAGGATAATACATCGCATCAACCGTTGGACTGCGTAATAAGGACGCACCTTCTTGGCATTCTGAATATGCTAGCTGTTTACAATAAACCTATGCTTCCCTTAGCACAGTGCTAAATGAACTCATCAACGTTTGAAAACAAGCCAATCTCCGGTGATATTGTCACGTTAATTGTGCTTCTTTTGACAAAACAAACGATGCACAGTCAAGGTTGGGGTGATCACTAACAAATAACTGATTGATGCACCTTATGCTGGAGATCTACGTTTACCAGCGCGCACTAGATTACGTTTGTATTCATTTCTTGATTTCTGCATGAAAGATATTTTGTATACGACCATTGATACATGTAATGTGATGCGTAGCGCAAAATATGCTGTTTTATTTTCTTTGATCCAAATCCGATATTGCATTTACAAAAAAACCCCGTCGAATCAGCAAATGCGATTAGCCTTTCTTTTAGTACTACAGCATCATTGAATGAGAGCAGTTTATTGCCTTCGTTATTACGACATGACGCGGGAGATTCTTATAATTTGCTAGCTTCATGTAAAATACTGGATGAAGTGCATCAAAGAAAGTTGCGTTTACATAATCCCAAAAGCGGGTATGTGTTCATTTATAAAGGCTAAAATCAAATACCGATACAGGATACAGTGATTCAGGCAAAGTGTTAGGTCATTGTATATTCATTGCTTGCATGACTGATTTCTTGCTATAAAAGTCTATGTTTCAGGTTAGTGTGTTAAGTTGCTGATCAGACAACTGTAGGATACAAACTAAATAACACTTCTCTTTTGAAGCATTAACATTAAGCTTGGCCTGGCAGTGTGTATAAAAGCTGTGGTATGCGTTATAATATATCTGCAAACTTAAGCCACTGGATACTAGATGGGTACCTTGACTTATTGATAATACCTTACCTTATTGATAGCTTCATCAATGCCTACAAGCCACAAACCAATTGATTAATGCATACAGCGCTCTTGCTTCAAGCAAAAAAGGCTCTGCACGAACATCAGGTTAAAATCATGTTATAGCAAATTTTACCTGTATGCTAAATATAACCAATAATGCCTTATATACTGTATAGCTGCTTGTTGTAATCAATCGAAGATAATCATTGCACGACTTTTGTAATCAAGCTGTGGTTGACGTGATGCATTTACGTGGCTATGCTTGAAACAAGACAGGTGAAGACATAAGAGCTTTTGTAAACCAAGATTTTAATCTTTGCTCTTTGTCTTGTTTTACCTCTGACGATTGTTTTATCGGCAATGATGCGCAGGCAGTTAGGTTTATCAATCATTCTGCTGATATTGGTCACGCCAATAGCTGAGTAGTTGATTCCGATGATTCTATCAATCATGCTAATTTGTTGAAATCAAATGCCGATGTGAATGGTCCCCCATTCTCCGATAAGCCATCTGCTTGAAATAATCTCCATCTACCGGGTGTCCCAAACTAATTATTACTTAATAGTATCGTCAAATAACCGCTATACTTTTATGTTTATAAATTTGAAATTCACTAACAAATTTCGTTACCGTTCGCAAGTGCAGCACTGTCGAAAATGCTTATATGAATTACATTTTGATAATTGGTTTGAGCAGACATCAAATGATCAAGAGAACATGTCTCTCATAATGAGGATGATTAAGTCGCTGAAAGTATTGTGATACTCATGAAACGATCTACGTTGCGCTGTGGACAAGGGAGAATTTGTGCAGCACAGTCGAGGACTGAATTGGCAGGTTGTATCTATAGCGTTTGTGTTGTTTTAATGCTTCGAAGACCTATCGAGGGCTAAAGCGTTCTCTTGTCTGCATTATACAACCTTGTAATCATACAGAAGTAATCATAACAATGACGTTATGGCTGCATACCGTGAATATGAAACACCTGCACACCAAAATCTACTGGATTTAATACTAACAACGCCCTCGACCTTATTTAATACCGAGAAATTGCTGTTACCTAGAATCTGGTAGTCATGTGTTACCTCGGGAAGGATTACACATACTAGCCCATCTGGAAATTCGTCTTCAGTAATACTTCCAATATGTGTTTAAGGCTCTCCACCCATTGGATTTCCGTGCAATAATATGTGAAATACAAAGCTCCCATCTTGATAAGATCGTATGTATTTCAAGCCAATGCAAACACACAAAATCGTACCCATATCAGGGTTGTAGTCAATAAAATCATAGCGGATGAGGGTAATTTTGCTGCAAGAGCTGTGGTTAGGCCATTGCAATATTCTTTTTTCGCACTTTGCAATCTCCAATCTGGAATTCAGACGCCACTTCATCGCGCCGCCAACAATAGGCGCGAACGGACCAAGTCACCATATTGACCGTTGATCATGATCTTCACCATTTCCAATATAGATAAGTGTAACATGTCAGTAAAAGAACTAGCAACTAGTTTCAGTTATAGAGTTATAATGCATCGTGTTTTACTAACTATTATATTAATTCCATGATATATCTGAAGCATAAATCACATAGTAATGTGTGGATTGGGCAATCTGCACGTCAGCCAGTTTTACCCGACAAAATTAAACTGATTATGTTGCCATCACCGATTCAAAGAGAACATTACACAGCGATTCATAAGATCATCAAGACCTGTGTACAAAAAGGTCTCGTAAACACACCAAACCGACAGCGCGGCCATCTAGCGAACCTCAGCTAATCGTAGATACGGAAATATTCGTGTGCCTCTGCTGCCAAGTACATTTCTATATCAACAAAATCATCAATATAGTGCGATTTACCAAAAGCACATCTTGATAGCGTAACCTGCAATATGTATATGTGGCGTACATATCAAGTGTCTGTGTAGACAGTTGATTGGATCCAGAACGGATGGAGGAGGAGTCGCTGATATTATGACTGAGCGTTATATTACTTTTTTCCACAAATTCATTCCCAGATTCTGCTATTCTGTATATATTGCAGTTCTTATTGTACTTTAAACACTTAGAAGAAAAATATCTTATCATTTAAAAATGAATGACTCCAAGCATAAGCAGTCCAAGCATGTAAGCTCGTAAAATTAGCATTGCGTATTCCAGATAACCTCAACCCAGGTGTTTTTATCTAGAAAAGTAAATAAATAATACATTATATTTATGATGCTGAAACTATACATATCCACATAGTTGCACATCACCATTTAACCGTTTTCAGAAATAGAAGCGATCACTTTTGATTTGTTTAACACATTTGTGCTTAATATCTAGGGTACATCTACATGTTGGTATTTTGATTCGTGAACAGAAATAGCAAGATGCTCAGCACTGAAATGTACACGCTCTCCTTCTGCCACATAAGCAGCTGCAATCTATCCAATAAGCGCTTCCCTTTTAATACAAGGCAAACTCATCTGAATGAATGTTTGATTCTGATGGTAGATATTCTACCTATATAATTGTTAGATGCATTATGGTGAATGTGAACCTAATATATCAAGAGTATCAACCTTTGAGGTGAATGCAGTCACTGACCGGTTACAAACATCCTATTAGTTGAACTTACTCCAGACAATAGACGACCTTGTTATTTATAAATGTTCTAGTAAAAGAATGTTGGGCTTAATTGAACGGCCTTGCACAATAACCGCTACAGCAGTTAAATTTTGCCACAATGCTTTCGTGGGAAGGTACCAATGTACGGGCAGCTTAAGTAGCTACAATGAGCGCATTTCTTAACAGGAAGTATACAATATTGGTGAAGTATTTTCAGGGCTCTTTGGTTTATTGAATGATTTCAGTTTCACGAGAATAACATGCAAAGGTACCACCGTTTGGCAACAACTTTTCACTACCAACACAATAAGTGGAATTGCGTATATACACTAGAACGTATTGGTTACGATGATGGCCGGTGGAAGTGGGTATTTGACGAAGTTCATGTTGTTGGTTAGCATTCATTGGTGAACGAAATACGCTATATTATAACCCTGATAATCAATAATAAATGAAAAATATTGCAACTGTGTTGGTAATTGGTGAGTGTGCTACAAAGCTAGCAAAACACAGTGAAGAGTTTGAATCGAGTTTCTATTTGAACAAATCGTATAGATTATCGTTGCGGTTTTAATTCATTCGCCGATTGATAAAATGTGTGATACGTTCTCTATTCTTGCCCCAAGGGCTCTGTGTGGTTAGTTTTGGATTCAGGTAAATGTCTTCCACAAAACCAATGCTTGTACAATATTGTGTCAGGAATTCACGCTTTGTCAAGCGTAACAAAATCAACCTCAAATGTCATAACAAATTGGCTCCCTTTCACAAGTTGATGTTTTCATTCAGCAAAGGTAACATAACTCTATTGTAAACACGCAGTACGCACAATATGCCGAGAAATCGCTCCCACGTCACGTAGTGTCAGCAGCGTGCTTAAATCTAATCTTACAAGCTGATGAGTATTGGTCTGTTGTGTTATGCTTGGATTGTGCACTAGGTTCTGCTTGAATAGTCTTCTGCTAGTGCCCACCATAATCTGCCTTATATGGTTAGCAAATATGTAGCAATAGTGAGAGATATCAAGTATCGTCACACGGTAGTTCAAAGGGTGGCACGAGATCGATTGATAAAGCAATAATTGGTATGATCAATGCTTGTGCACGTTTCAGGTGTCCTTTTAGTCTTTTATACTTTCATCGATATCGGTTTAATATTTGCATTAAGACTTTCTCATTTAGTAGCACATATTGATTGATTGCGCAACACAATGTTAAAGTGACATATCACACATCACCCAAATAATAACTTTTACTACTCACGTCACAATGCAGAAAATATACGTCAATCGGCTGTTGTCTCTAATGGAATATATGAAGGTCATAAAATGGCCATCAAATAATCGTGTCAAGCTATTCGCAAAGAGAAACCAAATAATTTCCCGATTGCGATTTCGTTTTAGAGCCACAAAAACTGATTATGTGCTGTCATGACTATGAGTTGTTTTAATGAGCAACCCTTGTTAATTGATCTTAACTGTTCTTCTAGAAAAGGTTTAACAAAAGGCATAACAAGGAAACTGCGTTTCTATTTGTGAAGCATACCCTCTTCGTTATCATGATTCCATTCACATACAACTCACAAATTGTGAGCGATTGCTGACTCCAAACACAGCTAATATGAGATGAGGATTACCGCCCGCAAATACCTAACCACTATTCAAAGAATTTAATCATGAACACAGAAAGAACACAATTTGCTTTTCCAGTAGAACAGTAAACATTCACTTCAGTAGATTTCCGACTGTGCTCAACACATAAGACCTACAGATAGCATATAACTCGGAATGCGACCCGTCTATAGATATTCTGAGGGGCTGTTGGCAATTGAGAAATATGTTCATACCCCATATAAGCCCCATTTCTATAGTAAATATTTTTTCCACGTTCCCAGACAGCATTTGCTTTACCGTTGGCAGACATCTGCTGTCAAGCAGATAGCTTAACAACAATATCAACACATTTACGCTGCTTACCATGCTGCAGCATCTTGCTGGTGTTAAAAGTATAGCACCCCTGTGTTTTGTACTCGGTAACCTTGCCTGGTCGAGATCCATGTTCCCCATGAAATAAACAGGGGATAACAAATAATGATGACATCAATAAGGTCGACATTGATAAAGTTATGGATGTTAAAAAGGACGAAGTGACAACACGATTCCTATAAAAGGTATTATAGAAGTATTGGTACAGCAGTAGATATGTAGCATCCCAAAACACATAAACCATCACTAGGGGGATTTTAGGGACTACAAGGCCACCAAGAATGTGAAGCCATACAACGGATAACTTATCTGATGGTTTTCATTCTTCCAAGGTCTACGTAGTTCAGATAAACCTCAGTTTGATTGACAGACAGCCGATAACGACTTGCCACAGGTTCATTGCAATTTGTAACACTTACTAAGGGCATTGACCGCTTAGATAGTCGGACAAGATAATACAGTCCATCTTTTGTCACTGGTAACCTGATAAACAGCATATGTACTGTGGCAATTGTCCGTTTACTATTGAATGTATCTAACGTTGACTCATTCCATTTCACTTGCAAATGACCATACAAACAACAAATAGAAAACAGACCATGGCTATAGTATTTACCTTCCATTATATAAGAAAGGGTGATATGTTAAAACAGCAATACATGCAGCAGTATTTTGACCGTCGGGGATATGATGATGACTTGCGAGAGGTGTAGTCGAACTGTAGATATAATCTTTTATTGACGAACCTGGAGATTGGCAGGCTCTGAGGATCTATGATGGTCTTTACTATAAAATGTTGCTCAGATAGACGAAGTTCTAGATGCGTACGTCCCTATATATATATTTTAAGTATGTTATATGAGGTTTGTCGTTGTATTTATAGGGCAAAATGTGGGCTGGATTCTGCTCGCATTGGACATTGCCACAATTACTAACAAAACACGAAAGGCCTTGAGGTTGAATAGTTAAAAGGTTTAATGTTGAGATCAAAGGTCCTGATTTTAATTACCTGTAATTTCGATACGTTTTGGGAGTTAAAGAGATTTGAAGTTAATAGCTTGGAAAATCTTAAAAGGGATTAATTGCGATTGCTCTGATCGAGTAAATTCGGAGGTCCTGGAAGTCTTGTGAAACGTATGAGGGTCTGGTTGTGATTGAGGTCGGTGTTAGTACCGTACGCTTATGATAGAGAGAATTCTTAACGTTTCCTCGCACATGAGTTTTAACAGAAACCCGGCAATTGTCATTGAACAATTAATACATGAATTGCTTCTTATCGGAGCTTAGGATTCCTAGCGGCGTCGGCAGTTATGTATTTGAAAGCTGTCGACATTGAATCCATTGGTCATGTCTTAAGCATTTAATGTGTCTTCACTTCAGTGCGATCTTTTAAGGTGCCCACATCTTACTTACCTCATATTGCTTAACCAGAAAACCCTCCATATATTGGCACAAAGAAAAGACCCGATGTAAATTGCAATTGTTTGGGTTAGCTAGTAAGACAAATAACGCTGATACTTTCGATATTTGTTTTTACTTAACGTCACCAAATTCAATGCCACACATGATTATATAAGTTATTAGCTGTATAACACCTTTCACATGCACACTGGCAGCCAATAAGGCTAAGACCAAACGTTATGTAAAAGAATCGAGAAGATATCAAATCAATCTTGACAGCTTAATATGTTAAAGGTATTTTGTATCCTACTATTTGTCATATCAACACACTAAGTCAACATATCAAAATCAGAAAGGGTACACTTTCGTGTTTTACATCCAAAAAATATTCTATATTTGTCTGGACAAAGTAAGACAATACAATAATTATGTATAAGTTCCAGCAGATGCGGAATACGTGAGAATATATAACTATGTAATGCTTGTTCACATTTACCTCACCTCTAAGCATTGCCAGCTCCTCGCCATGCCCTGAATTTACATCACACATGTTTGGCAAGACGATGAAATGCAATATGGCGTAGAGGAGAAGGTGCTTAGTGCCACAAAACTATACCATATCATGAGTACATCTGGATGTCTGTGAATATTTACCGATTCGATGCACATTGGCAATTAATTCACAAATGGTTCTACAATGACGGGTTAATATTTGAAACAATTACAATTACGAATGCGGTTAGGACTAAATAACTGCAGACATACAATCACTTTAGTTGTTTTGCTTCCCTGCTTAACAAAATTCAATCTTTATTGTTGCAGTTTTATCACGATCAAGATTTTGGACGAAGCTTTTTTATGCTGGTCACAGCCGAAACGATGCAGATGGCCGATAGTCTGCGTGTTTACAACGAATGCAGTCACATTTCCAAAATTGTATCCTTTTGAACATGATATGATGTGCGGCAATGAGTATTTATACATAATAAATTTGCGTTAATAGGACCTTTATGTTATTTATCGTTGGCATACTATAGGTGCAAGACGTTCTCATAATGAAACAACCAAACAACATAATTTCGCCACATGGATTGCGATTCGTACGTATTTAGTATTTGCATATATTAGAAAGAAAGAAAAAGCTCGCAGTTGTAAAGACATTGTATAACACAGACCCGGCGGGTATTCTCTAATGCCTCTGTTTCATTATCAATGAAAGAAATGACGTCATTGCATAAATGGTTTGTTATGCAATGGTATAAGCTGACCAAAGTCGCTCAGACGATTTCCATATTTTGTTGTTTATCAGGTAATTACATCGCTTGCCTTACATCCACAACAGCATTGTGTGTTCTGATGGTGATTTAATTGGAGCACGCATTGCTGAGAATAGGTCATTGTTTGTTGCACACTAAAAGCATACAAAGTTGAGGGGAGTTGTCACCGAAGTTCATCAAACATTCAGTCATTATTGATTAAATCATCACCAGGACATTAGTACAGAATATCGTCGTTGATAGCTTGCTATTGGATATGCTGATATACCATTTACAATTCCAGACCAGGAATATTTTGTATCAACAAATGACCACAAATAGGCACAAAAAAGTAGCGAAATGAACGAAACGAGACCTATTTATAAATCATCAATCGGTCAGATCGAATCCCGCGCTCACATTAGATGGCTAATTAGTGTGTGAAGATGACCTTGCAAGGGCTTCTACATTTCCGGTGATGCCCCTTGGTATTCGGGGTTTGTCGGACAAAAAACAACATCGATCACGACGAACACTTGATATATACGATGAAGTCACACAAAACTTATAACATTGAGCTAAAACAAATGATTAATTAACTCCATACTCAAAAAAGCAATGTTGTTACTGTACGTGAATATCTGCAGAGAGATAGCCATGAATACTACTTCACGTGTCACGCATATGTAACCGATATATTGTATGCTACGCGAAAATGAGAAAACCATCCTATCTTTATTTCAAACAGCTTTCTCACGCGTCGAAATTCAATACAATGTTAAAAAACTGTATCCACCTGTCAGATGATGAGAGGTTTATTATCATTTTACTCTTGTTTTGGTATGCAATGCGGACGATTTAGCTTTATTATTTATGAATAGTTCAATATGGTTGTACCTGCAAATAATTTGTGAAGATATTTTGATACTTTGAGCTGTTCAACAAATAGCAATTCTAGTCATACAGGTGAGAATTTATTATTAAGTAATAAAAAAAAGAGAAGTATCAGCGTAGAAGCAATAACAGAGAGCCAATATCTGGCTCCGATATTTACTAAAAGAAACAAGACAAATAACGTTGAAGTATCAGACAAAAGACAGCCAATTATATTCGGCAGTAGTCATACAAACTTCAACTGACAACACAACCGATGCACGCAAAAAATAACTGCTCGACAAATTTAACGGGGAACTCCACAAATGTAGCAATTCAATCTACAAGAATACCATACCCCCTCCATAGTTGGTGGACATATTCAGAGACCCATGAGTTGCCTTCACTTTATTTTATATCAGGGACACTAAGTCCGCCTTTTTCAGCTTGAACAAATAAACTCCCGTTGGGTGAAATGCTGGCATCATCGCTATTTACAAACATACCCAATGAAGAAAGCATTAAAGCAAACAAAAAAGCCATGTTACAATGGCCTACCTTTACAATTACTCCCTCTTCAACCGCCTGGCGATGTTTTTATCATAACCAATCTCTTCATGGACTAGTTTTTGTAAAACATGTTTATACACAACACAGCCGGACTGACTAGTTGAAACGCTATATCGATGACATATGTATGCACTGGCTGTCAAGAAAGAATGAACACTACGCTCTTTCATCAACAATCTTAAGAAGTGTCCTCCATCAATAAAATTCACCGAATACATAATACACAGTTACATTGCCTTGATGTCATAAAAAGTTTAAAATCAAGCATAGTAAAAGCCGACTTGTTCAGCCATTCAACGCATTTGTTGAACATACCATGCGGTCAACCGCTAGAGAATATACTCTGACATAGAAGACTATGATGCACATAATCAAAAGGTAAGTTAAGATTCCATCCGCAGGGGCTAGCCTCTGACACTATTGGCCGAAGCGAGAATAACAGCAGTTGGGTCTTGATTATTGAGCTTACATGAAATACCAAACCTTCTTTATTAGCTGTGATTTCATCCCTGCTTTTCATGGACTCAAACAATTGCACGCAACTGGCCATTACTTCCGAGATACTTTACTGCTCGAAGCCTCACTAAAGAGAGAATCCTCTTAAGTTATCGCCAAAACACCAGTCTGCGAGAAATGCGTGCACACGCCAAAGTGTCCACCGCACCACACAGTGTCACAAAATCACCTTGCAAAAATAAAAAATGTCAAACTGACGCTTCCGTCCAAACACAGTCTGATTGGTATGCAAGAGCAAAAGTGACGTGGTTTTCCTGATAGACTAATTAAACGGGAATGACGGGAGGATTAGGTTTGAGACAGCGCTTGTAAATGCTTGGTAACATTTCGGGTTTTGCAGTCGTATGCATATAGTAAATGCCAAATAGGTGGTCAATATGTTAACAAGCCCCATACATTTTGTTCAGTATATGAATACATTTTGTGAGTGGTAATTACGTAGAGTTATTTATCATAGAATGTTTTTTGGAGCCCTTTCATAATTGTACATGTGATTTATTTAAAGCTGCGACAAGCAGCGGCATTAACAAGACGTTATGTCAGCTACGCAAGTATAAAAAAAATTAATGTCTTCTGAAAAATTCATCGTGATTTCATCTTTTAGTTATATAATATATTATCTGCGCTTTCAGACACGCCAGGGTATTAGACATCTATAACATAAGCATAGAATAGTAGGGAAACATGTTATACAACGGTTACGTTTTCGGCAAAAGCCGTGGCTAGGAATATACCAAAACGTGGTGCCATAATAAATATCATAGTGAATGCAATTTGTAATTTCACATTATGACTGCATAATATGAATAAATTTTCTTGACAAATGATGCGATATCGGCCGATCAAGGTGATAGATTGAGATATTAACTTTTGTGGCAATTTCGTTTCGACCGCTGGGGCTACGAGTGTCCAAGTATAAATAAATGAATCAATATTCCTAGATGTGTCTCGAATTTGTTTTCTCATGTGCTTCCGTCGTTAATCTTTGTTTACCACAGATGCTAACGATCTGTAATGCATACAAATTTACCTATGATCCGTTAATGTAGTAACCATAACGTAACGTATTGCAGTTATCAAGACGATGTTTAGTTCCATGCTTTGTCTGCCGGGTGAGTATTGGATATTAAACATGTCTGAGCCTTGGTCACATTGGATATAATGTTGATAAGAACACGGCGCTATGTTTATTTAGTTATTCGAAGCTTACTTAACAGGATATAACTGTAGTGTTGAGTTTTATGTCAATGTACAACACCTATACTAAACGTGTTCAGACAAACGTACCTTGGTACCTTGGTCATGGTATTACCTCCACCACTATCCAGTTTCACACACAACTGGCAATAACTTGGTGTATTGAAAGCCAGCTAGCTAGTTGGTAAGCAGGTTCACAATTATTTACCTTGGCAGACGTATGCTAGTGGAATCTCATAGACAATAAACATATTAGTACCAGTTTCTGGAATTACCACCAACTCGCAACGGAATGGTGCAATTGCTCACTATGATATGGCGGCCGCCATAGGAGAGCATGATGTGAGCACTAACCTCTAAGTGGATGCATGGCCGTGAAGTCCATGTACCTGTGATTTGTCTGCGCTTGGACGCAGCTTACACCCATTATATCTTACTTTTAGATGCTGCTGGTGCTAACATCGCACTATTAGGGTTATTTATAATTGTGAAATACCTTTATGCTCTACAGAGATGTTGGTTGACGATTATAAAACTATTACTGACATTGTGGGAATGTCTTTTGTGCAGTTCTTAATATAGAAAGCTCTTTATATATGAACTTTATTTACTACCTTTGGTTTGTAAAGCCATTATAGATAATCAAAAGCTGAAGCTGAAAATTATTGACTTGGCTAATATTTGAATGAAAAGATTGCCCGACTCCTTCCAAAAATCGCTACGAAAGCAAAAAGAACAAAACGTGCCATGTTTGCAATTATTGACAGTTGAATGATCCCAATTACGTTCTGTTTGCATAACTTCCTTGGTAACGCAACAAAACTAAATCATTACCTAGGTCTTATGGTAAATATTTTAATGGCAACTAACACAATTACCATTTTTGTTAGCTAGCTAACGATTGATTCCATTTCTGCAACATAATTTTAATAACACATGTATAATAAATATTTTATTAATTGATAACTTTGGACAGAATTTTTTATTCCGCTAACAAATAATGTACATTAATTATTTTCATGTTACATTTGTACACTGTCAATTTGTTCTATCTGTGAAGTCAATCGCAACTGCATTGTCAAACTTTCAGTAAATGACGATTTCCAAGATACTGCGGCAGCGCTAACAATATGAATATAGTAGATTATGTGTCGTAGTGCGGTTTAATTAATCATGATATGCTTGACTGGGTGCAAGGGTATGACACCAATCTGCAACCTATGAGCAAACAATTCCCAGTGTTTGTATGTTTTGCTGATATCACTCATCTCAGTCGGCAACTAATCCACCCTTGATGCTTTGATACAAAAGGTGTTCCCAAGCGGTTCTCTAAATATCTTCACGTGTTATTTATCTAATTATTAACTGCTCAAAGGATTCTAAACAACTTGCGTTTCGTATTCAACATGTTAGTTTCATGTGTTGTGGTTTAGCAAGATGTTTTATTGTTACTGAACCTAGTTTGTCGAATTTCGTATAAAACTGAAAGGTTTAATGCACAAAGCGATGATTGCCTGCTAATATAATCGAAGTGACAATTACTCAGCTCCCAGAGAAACACAGTGCAATGAGTGCAATTGCATTGATCAGGCCAATTTGTAGTACATAGATTGCCCTCATTTGCTGGACGGCATGGATATTGGCGCCAAATAGCAATCTTCTGATGAGAGCATCTCTTCGCTGAATCACGACATATCTACTATAACATGACCTAGATGATTGGGGGCCCTACAGCCATGTTGAATCACAGCCGGCAGCTGAGTTGCAAATCCGTAATCCACGTAAAGCAGATAACATTCAATAAAGTATTTAGATTTGACATGTCAATATTGATGATGACAACATTGGAACGAGCCTTGAAGATGGCAGAAATGTTTATGTATTGTAGAAATCTATCTTTATAAACGGACATTGTTTTTTTTGATGAGCTAATATTAAACTATGCTTATTATCGATGGATATTTTCTTAATCCAACACCATCAATTTGTTAGCTAACCATAATTGTTAATATCACAATGCATGTTGTCTTTGCAAATTGGAATTATTGACTATGGCTAATATGTGGATAAAATGTTTGCCGGAGCACCGAAATTTAATGAATCGCTAACAAAACCATCTGGCATAGACCGCACGGGCAATTGCAGATAATCAAATCCTTTCTTTAATGTTTAGTCTGTTCAGCCTTCTCGGTTAAGCAAAAGAATGGTATTATTTGACTTATATTCTTTTGTTGATGTCAATCAATCACCACTAATTGTGAGCTACATATCGTTTCCAATCATGGTAATTCACAAGCTGACACACATTAAGCAAATCTTTAACGACAATTTCTTTGTCAACCTGTTCTCAGGCATTAAACTTGATGTCTAGTATGTGGTATGATTAGCGATTTGCGTATATGAGATATAACTAGGTGTGATCCTGTCTTTGGACCATAATGTAATTTTAACGAAAACAAGGAACGTGCACAGACAAGAGAGAATGATTTTGTTACCAAGTAACGCGCGTTGACAATGTGCCCAGTGAAGCAAATAAACAATAGAGATGATGATTCACTTAAGCATATGGTACCTGTAAAATAAGTGAATAATTAAATGCAAACAAACTCTCAATATCATACTTAAAAGGTTTTAATGGTGTAATTAGCACCACAACTATATGAACCAACCACTTGCATATTGATATGCCAATATGAGACTGCATTCAATTGCCTCAACCAAAACATATTTACCATCAGTCATTCGCAAGTTAGACAACATATGTTAGAGGTGGGGCAGATATGCAGAGAAATCTTATTATATTCAGTTATCTACTTAGGCTTACTAAACAAGTAAATAAGGATAAATGTCGCTGATTATTCTCAAATATCAGCAGCTATCGGTCTTTGTCGTCTACCAATAAATATTACGATGACAAGCACACAACTTATTGGAATTACCAGAAAAGGACGAAATGTATAATGGTCAGACCTAAGTTGATATGTGCTTATATGGATATGGACTGCATGTTAAATGAATAGTAATGCAAGTCATATCAAAAATGATGATATTTTTATTACTTCCAAACTGAATGACGAAGACTTACAACTGAATGTAAGCATTACCGAACACGGTAGTAGTTATATATATATATATATATATATATATATATATATATATATATATATATATATATATATATATATATATATATATATATATATATATATATATATATATATATATATATATATATATATATATATATATATATACTAATTGTACAAGTTGCATACCAGCATAGCAAGTACTTCCACTGCTGTCTGATTCTAACCAAATGGTACCATTTCGAACAATTACATGATGGCCGTCTTTGTAGTAAATAAACCAAGTTGTATCCCACGTGATATTTGGAGTGGCCCCAATTGATATTTGTTCACAATCATTTTAATTCGTATACCAGCATATGCAAGAAGTTCCAAAAGCGACATTATTCTAACCAAATCGTACCATTACGTTACAAGACAATAAGTCTCGTAGCCTCACTAAGTTGTATGGCCGTGATACAGGTATTTGCCTTGTTCACATTCACGCCTGATACGTATCGAGCAGGTGTGTGCCCCTAGTTTGAAAAGCGACATTATTGGGACCCAATCAGTATTTTATCGACAATAAGGCTCGTACAGATTCATTTTGTAATCAGCTAATAAAAGGAACATAATTGTGCAATATCTTGACCGCTACAAGGATCCAATGCGTAAATAACATATTTGTATGGTGTCCGCACTGACTTGCTTATCCACAATGATGCTAGGCTATTAGAATATGATAATATTTATGCATATGAACATCTTCAAATCAATTGGCTCTTGGTCCCCGCAGGTGCGTTTTCTTATAACTAAGATATAGTTCGTGTTGTCCGGTATTTTTTTCAATATTACCAAAAATTGCCTGGTTATCTTTAACCGGTTTCTGACTCTGATTCTACGCTGGGTTTCCCAAAAATATTTATAGGAAACCCATGCAGAGTTAACTCTGTGTGACTTGGCTACTTAGCATTGAGGTATGTGAAACAGAAATAAATAGATAACTAGCAACATATAACGGGAACCCATGGGGAAGTAGGTGGAAATGAAAAGAGGCGTGAGATCTTACCCTCCCATCTGATAGTTTACAAGACAAACCCATCAAGCTAAGACGTAGAAATCTAGAGAGTTTGACAAATGACAATGGTGAAAATATGAAGCACTCTAAACGAACGGTTTACAAAGCAGGCTAGCTTTTGGGGACAGGTAAATGAAGACAACCCATTGATGAACGCAACACTCCGCTCCTATTCTTCAATAAACAGTTATTGAAATAGCATAATGGCCCTTTCCTGTTCTCTGATTGGCCTCATATCGAGCTGATCCTAGTGCAACTCGGAATCGAGAGCGACGATTAATGGCATTGTGTAGTTAAACATACGAAGAAATCAAGAAGCATCATGCAAAGCATCATTAGTCAAAATGTTTCCAAAATGTACTTACTGAACCTGAATAATGATGAAATTGGTCTGCAGTAATGCAACGCATGCTGTCGCCCATGCCCATGGTTATCTTAAATACATATTGGTATTGGGGCTACAATTGCTAACGAGGATACGATAGAAACCACAAAAGGACGCAATTGTCTCGGCAAACTAGCTAACATGCATATTCATCGACCTTGTATGCTATATTCTATACTAGTGATAACGAAGCATTAAATGCCATATCAATTGCGTGAGTGTTCAACTGTATCTGGCCGACATTCACTAATAATGTGAGTAAGATAATAACATGTTTATGCGACTAGTCCTGAATCCACAAATTGCCAGGTTGCTGCCAGTCAATGTACATCATCTGCTAATCCATGTGTTGGTGCCCATCATTCATTCATTCAATCAATATTGATAGACAACTCGATCATATTCTGGCCTGTCCCATCTGGTGATGCATTTACCGCTTGTCACAATTATGAAATAGTCATTAGCATATTTGGCATGCATCATGTCTGTATTTGTGCTATACCCCCTGCAACACTAGAACCAAAAAGAGACCGATGCGAATCAGTGGATGATTGTTCTGGTTCATTTCATCGCGTTTCATGGTCGTTCTGGTTCATTGCATCGCGTATGATGATCGTTCTGGTTCATTTCATCACGTTTGATGATCGTTCTGGTTCATTTCATCACGTTTGTGATCCTTCTTGTCTCATGGACTGTGTATGACATATTAGACAGGATATAGTTGAAAAAGGCAGAGTGTTTGAAGAATAAATAAACTGATTAAAAGGTACTGGTCGTACACATGACTAATGTGAGTATACAACCGGTAGATATGGCTGTTTCAAAAACTCGTGTAATAGATTGTAATGTAGAGCGGCCGACGCATGCATAATCATTATGGACTATCAGATAGCTCTCTATAACTATATGGTTTGGACAACGGATGAAGCATCATGTTGGAATCAGTTCTACGTGTCGATGGTACATTTTGTAGAAATGTGAAACGATTATTATGTTCTCGTTAAAGGCAAACATAGGTGTAGCGGCAATTATCAGACCAATTGGTGTTGGTTAATAAGCCTCGTTTCACCCTTAACATTGTTAATGCGTTGTTTTAGCTCCCGCATTGGCCATAATATATGTAAATGTAACTAGCATCTGCTCAATACTAATTTGACATGATTCTATGCGCTATGGTTGAGAACAACGGGGAAGAATATCTGATGACCAATTCATTATTCCTACTTATCAATACATTCTTCAGAATGCATAGCAAAGTAGATAAGAACAATACAAATGTTTATTTTTATTTCCCTTTATGCCTAAGATGCTCTCATTTATTAACCTAGATTTGTATTGGTAAGCAAACTAAATGCAAACTATGAGTCAGAGCACCGCTCCTCTCATTTATTACTTTACTTTCGCTGTCATATACGCTGCTAATATGCGTATTTTCTTGGTGTAGTGTTATATTGCAGCAGCCACTACAAATCGAACCTACTGTTTTCGTTTTGTTTTCTGGTTTAGTTCCGCACATTGATCGACGTCAACCTACCGCGCGTTTACGATAAAACCCTTTAAGCAATGCAAATTCTTCTGCTTTGCATTAACGTAAATGGAAAACCAACCAAACGGTAGCAAGCCACCTATGACGACTAAGCTCACAGGGAATTTTATGGCTGCAAGGACCAAAGACGCATGGGAACTTTCCTATTCCAAAAAATTGTTAACATGAAAACCTCATTTCCGTGATGTACAGAGAACTCAATGGAATGGCGATTGAAAACGTAAATTGTCCCATAACAAGCAAGCACAACAATCGATCTAAAACATTCGCAGACTAGCTCGGCGACATATCTTTTTCAAGGTGACTCTTTGATAAACATGATGGTCTAAGTATAGCACACATATGTGGTTACCTCTGATAACCTTCAGGATGGGAGCATATTTATATTGTTGGTAGCACATTGGCAGAGATAGATGTTACAACGAATGGAAAGAGAACATTCATAGAATCATGTTAAACTATCTCTTCTGCCAATTAGTTGAGAACGATGCCGAGACTAAAAAAACAACTACTTCTTGTATGAATGCTTGATGTGCATAGTTATATATAGACGTACTTTTAATATAATATATATATAGTCATATATATATATATATATAAACATATATATATAAACATATATATATATAAACATATATATATATATTTAAATATACATATGTAAATTTATATATATATCCATATATATATATATATATCTATATATATAACTATGCATATATATATATATATATATATATATATATATCTATATATATATATATATCACATTTGTAATTCCTAATAGTGTGTAATGACAACTTTTATATATATAAATATATATACGCGTAAATATATTTATATACAGATTCATTTCTCTTATTAATCTTGGTGTGTAATGAAGACTATATATATATATATATATATATATATATATATATATATATATATATATATAGAGATATATATATATATAAATAGAGAATATATATTAGATATTTAGATATATTACATATATATACATATATTTACATATATATATATATATATATTAACTTATATATATATCCTTTATATATATATGTATATATTCATATATACATATATATATTCATTTATATATATATTGCATATATATTCATATATATATAGATATATATATATATATATATATATATATATATATATATATATATATATATATATATATATATATATATATATCTCTATATATATATATATATATATATATATATATATATATATATATATATATATATATATATATGCATATGATACGTGTGATTACAATGGGAAACGCCGTTGTGACAAAATACGGACACTATGTCGGCGTTGATAAGACCATAATACGTCCGTTGTATTATCACTTCACATTGTACCTCGCTCGTTGCCACAACAACTCTGGCCACGCGTCAAATGTATCACCTTATTGATATAAAAACCACAGCCAACTAGCAGCCTGTTGGGTTATGAACAATAATTTTAAGGGTTATGTAATATATATTGTAAGGGCGACAACCCTTTACTACCCACATGTAAATACAAATCAACATATTCACAAGCTTACGTGCGTATATATATATATATATATATATATATATATATATATATATATATATATATATATAGATATATATATATAGATATATAGATAGAGATATATATAGATATCTATATATATATATATCTATTCTATATATATATAGATATATATATATATATAGATGTATATATATATGTATATATATATATGTATATATCTATATATATATATATATATATATCTATATATATGTAAATATATGTATATGTATTTATTTATATATCTATATGATATCTATTATTTATATATATATATCTATATATACATATATATACATATATATTCATATATAATCATCTATCTCCCTATAAATTTTACTTCTCTATATATATATATTTTTATATATGTATATATATATATAAATATATATATATTCATATATTTATAAATATCCACATATATATATGTTTATATATATTTATATGCATATATATATATATTTATATATATACATATATATATATATAAGTTTATTTATAATAATATATTTATGCGGACGATTGCGTTAATACTTTAAGTTCACATGTTAAATACCGCTTGAGACAAACAGTGGATGTGCTAGGTCAGTCTTCAACCGCAGAGTTACTTTGTAATAGCACTGGTCTAAAAAAAGACGATGATGGTTTATGTATTGGCTGGAAACTGAACATCACTTGTTTGTAGTTCACGTGTATTGTAAGATGTAAGCGGCATTTATAGTTTTATGTACTTTATTGTTCAACGGACACAACAAGGCATGTTTGCTACGTGTTAATAAAAACGCTTTTCGTTGTTGATTTCATACCTAGTTCCATCCCAATTACCCATACTTCTTGTTTTAGTTGCAAAAAAATCACGTTTCAGACACAACAAGGCATGTTTGCTACGTGTTAATAAAAACGCTTTTCGTTGTTGATTTCATACCTAGTTCCATGTTATATATTACCCAGTTACTCGCAGATAAGTATAATTCAGCAGTGCCAACCGATCTTGTTTTAGTTGCAAAAAACGGTTTTGCTCACGACATTCTACAACACGTAAGCAGCATCTGCTTTTTCCTAGTCGTCATAGTGTATGGGTTTTAAAATTTACACTGACTTAACTGTGAAGTGTTTGGTACAACGCACGTTACAATATGTAAATGGGCTATGCTTTATGTCAACAATGAGACACAGCTAGTTAACTACAATTGATTGTGCTATGCCGAACATGGCGGATTCTGCTGGGTCTTATATGACCTACACTCAAGTGTCCGTCATGGTGAGGCGGAAAAGGCAACGAATGACCGCTAGTAAACTCTTCGGCCAAGTAGTCTCAATGCGTAGTGTGTTAATGCATGTTATCTTTAAAAATATTTCTATTTGACAATTAGATTTGCCAGTATATTGCATTGAGACAACAATGATTAGACTGCTTCCACAAAGCAAAGTAAGTGAACATGGATACGGCATAATTGCCATATGAGACAATCACACAAAATGAAACATACACTATCACTAGGACTTATCATATCACTCCTGTCAGAAACGTTCGTAAACAGGTGGTCTAGGAAAGGAAGCTCCAGTTAGCTTTCGGATGAGACAAACATATACTTGTGCCACTTAGAAAGGGACATTGAATAATTGCTGAACTAGGATCAATAGTTAGATAATAAGTTCATGCGGTGATTCATGAATAACACAAATGCACTAGTCAAAGAAACCTGCTTCCACAAAGCAAAGTAAGTGAACATGGATCTTGCAAGAGTCTGATACCGGTCACAAGTGAACAATCACGATTAAGACGGTGTGGAAATTAATAGACACCGCGATCACATAAATCTCCCTGAATTAGATAAGTCAACATTTACCTTCAAGAGGGCAACAATCATGCACTCAACGCACCAACGCTTGTATTGGTATAATATGATGGTTGTTTGTAACTGATTGAAACCACCATTCACTTGAAGCGAGCGAGACTCCTGTGTATATGATGTATGTATATGATAGTAAATCCATGGACGTGTCATTAATATTTCAATGCAAAAATAGCACCATCTGTGACGATATAGCAACGGTCGTTAGTAGCACGGTACATCTCCTTGGGGTTAGCAACGTGAGCATATGCTTGCGTGAAGATCAGGGACCTTTATTATTCAGCTGAAAAACGTTGACATTTTAGTCAACACTATTGAGATATGCAACGACCCACTGATTTAAACAGATGATAAAATAAAAGCGGACTTTGATCATGTCTTTTCAGTGTACGGCGTTCTTGAACATATTTTTGTCGCAATATGGTGAGCAATCGTCTGTTCTTTCTTTGAGTGTTTCATTGCCGCGTGATGCTCACCTATAAACGCATGAGCTGGTGAAAAATCCTGTTGGCTCGCTGATTACAGGCAGTGGCAAATACCATTGATTATAGGAAGAATTTACATTGTAGATAGCACGACATGATTGACGCATTCGATGTTTATGTCAATCAGACATTAACATGGTTATCAATCATAATAAGGGCTATTAAAACAGAGCGCTGCTGATGTTCAGAACTTTCTTCCACGTATATGCATATGCATCCGTTAACAGTTTTGTGCACTCAATTAGATGAAAAGTGGTTAATCAATTTATTTATATTGAGGGCTGCTACGGGAATACTTAATGCAATTAACTCAAAAACAGGCGGCGTAGCTGTCAGTCTTCCGTTTCCTATCGTAGTTATTACGGTTAACGCATTGATGCAACATTTTATCAGCATTCAGCAAACAGCTGGTTCAAGACCAAATGAATTATCACCCATTTATAAATGTGTGTCATTTCGAAGTTGATTATTTATCATACTGTCTGTTGTACCCACTTCGAAAATATCGTTTTATATTTAGATTGGCGCACGCAGACAGTCCGTATTTAGAGAGTCGCTGTCCGAAATGGTACATCCATACATTGTATATTTCGATATCTAAAACAGATTACGTTAAGTGCTCACTATCCTAATATATTTCGACGATAAGCCTGAAAAATAAGGCGACAGACATTTGTTAAATAACACATACACTGAATTAAACGCAAGCAAAAATTCAATACATGGGCAAAGGTTGGTGTTAATATACAAGCGGCTTGGTTCGACACACCCGAAAACATTAGCACGGTGACAATAGGCGGTGTAGAATGTTCAAGGTTGCTAAATTGACAATTCTGCGAAACCATACTTTTATATTGTGCCATCTGCGATATGGAAAGACACTTTCATTTCAGCATAGCAGTAAACTATACGTTATTCAGCATAAACAAAATATCCCACTGTTGCAGCTGATGACAAGCAAGAACCTATGTTTGAATGTCATAGATATATAATAACAACCAATATACAGTAGTACGCTACACTAGTATCATGTGCCCTGTTTCAATGAGTGTTGCAAGAACGCACATACCATACAATTTAGTTTCATTGTGTCGCTGGTAAAGTTGATTGGATGCCAATCAGCTCGCCAACGTTATGCAATTAACCGTAATTGCGGGACTGAATATATTAGTCCAGGCCAACCGACTGGCTCAAGAACATTTTATAAGCCTATTCATATATACGCCGATTGACAGTGGTTTCCTTGACATGACATGCGTAGTGCTTCAGAATAATTATATATGTAATGACCTCCAACCCTCACATAAGCATATAATTGTCATCACCATTGTAATATCAGTAAATTATATTATTGCGTCTCTAACTAAACCACATATGTTCTGTTTTCAACTCGCTCTAGAATCAATTATGCGTTTCACCTGTCTGATTATCATGATTTTGTTAACATTGTGAAATATTTGGGTTAACTAAATAGACTCGCTCAACTAAAGGGCCTAATGATGTTGACTACACGATACTTCAATAGTTTAATGATCATCTGATCAATTTGTGTCATAACGCTTTTATAGTACCATAGGGAACTTGGTTAATTAGTACGCTTCAATCGCAGCTTATCAGCAACGACAATTTTCACGATTAAAGAAACAAATCAAAGGATTGACTCACTGACAAAAATCAAAACTTAAAAGCTAATTCGAAATTTTTCTTCTGTAGGTGTAAATCTGCATGCGTTTTGTTACAATCTAACACGAGATGATATACTTGAGAGCAAATACATATTTCTGTATCAAACGGAAGAGTATTATTGTACATCGTTAATTGTATACCAGACCGTTGAAGGCCGTATTTTTAGTCTTATTCATGCCGAAAGCATACGCAGCGCATAAAATGTGCCAAACACATGTGACCATATAAGTCAACAATCTGGCATGTAATGAATCCGTGAAAATATATTTGATACCATACACACGAGGGCGCTACTACATTACCGTCACTCTACGCTCATGACATGAGCCGTCTTAATGCATAATCTGATCAGTGTATATTTACAGTGGTCACTTGCTTATAACTCATTGGGATGCCGTGGACACAACGTGCCATCGAGGGATATTTGTGGGTTAGGAAGGACCACATAATACGATATCTTATTATGCACCTAGTTATGCTGCAGCTCGTGTAAATATGGACCAATGATGAAGTTGAATGGCATTACGTGCCTAAAACTTTGGATGACTGAAATACACTGAATGTGCATATATCAATCTCATTAATGGTGTCGCTGTTCTTGACATCGCCATGCTACATAATCTGTATTACGTTGAGATATATCCCCATGGAATGCACAGAGAATGGTTGGGACACAACGCAGACGACCTTTCAATATGACTATCATATATGTGGGATTTGCTGAGTATAGCATACCTATATATGGTCTACCGCTCAACTTCTCTCACCTAATAACCTCGTCATACAGAATGCGGTTAACATAATGAACGATTGAATCCGGCCAGGCAGAAAACTCTGAAATGAGGTGGTCGATAAAATTCTACGCTACAGAAATTTGCCACTTTTCTCTCTGGCTTGTTGTATCTGATGCAAAAAGACTAAACTCGTATTGCAAAAATCTGGTTATCGGACGGGCTGATGTGTGCATATTATCACATTGTACTTAAAACATAACCATACTTCAGTAAGTGTTTAAAATTATACCTGATTATATGATGCATTATCTGTTTAATAAATAACGTGTTGTTATTAAGCCACAATAATTGCTTGTTGAAGTTTTATAACAATCAAATAATTTAGAGATCATGTCAAGCAAGTCCCTAAATTCCACAATGTTGCAAGTCAGATTGATCAGTTTGAATTTGGCGATTACAAGTGTTAAATAAAATGTAATGCATTTACCATACGGTCCAAGATGATACAAAAATGAAAATATAATTGTGTCGTTAATTGAAGGAATTATTGTATGCCGCATATTTTTGAGAAATGCATGTAGTTGTGAAATGTAGCATTGGAAGTGATTGTTTCAAGCTTTTTTCGCGTTATTCCCATTTCGACTGCCTATCAATATCATCTTAAGGCTTAAAAGGATACCCCGAGCATGTGTTAGTGCTGCAGGACATGACATATCTACAGTAAGGGGAAAACATCTCGGGAGCAAACTTTATCAATGATACGAGCCTATGAAGCCAAGATTAGTGCGAAATGCATACCAGGAACCTGAGCTGAATAAATAAGCTAAGTGGGTGCTCTAATACAAGTGGATTTGCCCGATCAAACTAGTTATATTTCACAATGGCTGCAAATTGCATCACCTTGGTGAGCTTATTGGTATCCATTCAACGGTACCATGTCCCCGCAATGAAACCTAATTGTATTAAATTGGCCCTTCGCTACTCGGTTTGGCAGATCTGGTCCGCTTATCACCGAGTCATAGATGCGACACCTGTAAATGGATGGCTTTCTCTTGCAGCTGACTGTTGCCAATTTCGTATTTTTTCAGACGCGATGTTTTCAGCGCTCTTTGCTTTTTCCCACAAATTAGATGCCACGCTGTATATTTAAGAATTGACAGAATTCGACCAGAAAACAGATAAAACATGGTCTATCGTATTTTGGGTTGATTTTAATTACAGTATTTTCCCTTTACTGTACATTCAAATATCAGTTGTTTTTTAAATGAAAATAACCTATGCATCATCTCATGGAATAATATTATAAACTCCCAGGCATTCGTCGATGTAGTGATGCATAACCGTGTGAAAACAGTCAGATAACACATAGGCAAAAGACACCTGCCGTTTTTGAGTATATTTTCTGTACAAATGAGTGAATCAAATGACCAATTAATAACAGCCATGATCCTCTTTGATCCTCAACACAACATTGCTATTATAGCGCACCCTACTGGCAACTGAAAACTTTATAAACAGATGGCGCATATTCGCCATAACACACATTCTATGCTCTGCGGCATGTAATTGTATTTTGCCGTGTTACGTCTGAAATTGATTTGAGGCAAACATTTGTATACCCACCTAAGCCTCATTTCTCCAGCACGCTACGAATTATGACTATAGTGTAAGAACCCAAAAAATCGAAATCACGGCTTTGACAGGGTTTAACTTATAAATCAAGCAACGTATTTTCATATGTTATGTCAACTTTACGGTGAATAATTTCGAATAGATCTACCGCTTCGATACTCTATTTAAATTGATCGATATTGTCCTAGATGTAGATAGGATGTAATCAGAGAGGACTGACAGCCCAAAAATATTTTTGTTTGTTCCAGACCTCTAGAATAGCGCGGTGAGGTAGAATATGGGCTGATAATGTTGATAAATGTAACTTTAAGACAACTGAGGTATGACAATTCTTTCTTCGAATGCTAGCAATACGGGAGAGCTAGACAAGTTATACTTCAAAATAGCTTGACGACATATTTAGTGACACAATGCCATGATATCATTGTATTTTTATTACAATGTATTGGTCAGTTATTAACGCAGTGCGAATATACAACAAAGGGCCCAATGCGTTCAAGGAAATATAAGGACGTTCTATTGAAAACTAAGCAGACTTTTTTTCATTAAAACTGCAGATTTACGTTATTGGCAGATTGTTTGTTTTAACTGAACTAAAAAACCTAAACTCTTATTGCAACACTCAGTTATACTCCCACAATGAGCTCAATGATCAAATATCTGATTATAGAACGGGCTAAGGTAAACATACTCTCACATTGTATGTCCACTGTACCAGAAACATAGCCTGATATGTTTAGGTGTTTTAAGAGTGCTAGGCTATACCTTATGCTGGGTTGCATTTTCTGGATTGTTCGATCAATAACGTGAAAGTACTGAGCGAACTGGATTGACCCATACAATGATTGGCTGTAGTGTTGACCTTATTATCTCGGCGCACTTCCAATCAGTTGATGTAATGAAGTAGTTTTGCAATCTAGCATCGGATAGGACAATTGGCCCAATTTATTCGAATCTGTTAGTGCCCTTCTATTGTCAAATAATATACGAGATCAGGGCGTGTAAATTTCTATATTGGACATTGCTATATGACAAATATATCAATCCAGTATTCATTTGGCGACTAAAAGTGTTAATCGTAATTTATAAATTCACACTACTGTCCAAGTGATAAATCTTTTAGAATATAAGATAAAATCGATGCAAATACTGTATGCACGGCCCAAAGTTTAAACATATTCATACCTGGCCACCGATTTGCACAGCCCTGAACACGTGTGACGATATCAATCAACTCTCCAGCGTATAAAACATTTGCGCTAGTATAACTACATTACTGACTCGCAACATTCTCGAAAGGATGTGGCGTAACGCTTATGCATACCGGGGTGTATTGACATTGGTTGCTTAATGCCTTCAGTAGGATATTGTGTGCACAGTCTGTCAATGTGGTATGAATGGACAAAGAAGGGGCTACAAGACGCGCCAATGGTATCCATGCACCCGGTCTTATAGATTCAATTTCATGAATACGCTTAAGTGAATCAACCATTTCAAAGCCCATACATTTGTTGCGATTCAGTTAATGTAGGCTATCTTACAATAAAAGTAAAGTGATTATGAGGGACATCGCATTGCTGCTGATTCTGCATTACGTTGTGATATGTGCAATTGGTCGAATTCGCAAGAATGCTCTTCATAGATTGATGCAAATAATTTTTAAGGGATTCGAAAAAACATTGTACACACATATTGGCGGTGGTTTGATTGCTCTGCATCCCGCATTGCGTAAGCTTGCGACCCGCAATTTTTATAATAACTGTTCACGTAACGAGTCATTGAAACTGGCTAGATAAAATTTTCGCAGATTAAGTGGCAAAAACCTTGATAACTCTTTACGCTCCGTCTTGCAGCAAATTAGCATATCTAATCCAGGTGCATATGCATCTGAAACTGCCTGCAATGTTCTATAAACAAAAGTAGTGTATAAAATTTGCTACAGAATCGTGTGATATCTACTTGAATGGATGTACCAATATAAGTAGCTTATCTATTATAGCTCAATGCGTCAATGGAAACCCCAAGCATGTGGTAATGGCAATGTATCACTTGGGCGGGTGGGATATAGCCGCAATTAGTTCAACAAATCCAGTGAGCAAACTTTCAAACCGTCTAATCACTCGTGATGGGAAAAGTGATCACGGACATATGTACACAGCCGCTCTTTCTTCTGGTCAGTGCGGTGTTACTCGAAGTACGCCAGCCCGTCGTGGTGGGTCTTCCGCCACAAAGCTCTGTTCCTGACGTGCATTTTCCCAGGTGACAGTGTCATATATGTATACAATAACATAGAATAGTGCGCTACACGTGTACAACGAGCTCTGATGGTCTAAAAACATTTCCCTCTCAGACGACCTCTTTCAATAAGTGTTACAACACGCACATCCCATACAGTTTTATAGCGGGGACAGTTTATAGTGCACACTTGCTAGTTTGGCAATCAGCTCGCCGTCGTAATACACTTCGCCGTAATTGTGGGATTGAATATATTAGTGCAGACCAACCGACTGGCTTTAGAGCATTTAATTAGCCTAATCATAAATACGTTTTAGGTTGATTTATTCTAGCTTATGGCAATGGTTTCCTTGACGTGCGATGCATAGTGCTTCGGAATAGTTATATCTCTAATGACCTCCAACTCTTACATAAGCATAACATTAAAGTACCTTACACTGCACTGGGTTTCATTGATAGGGTTAAGTAGACAATATTAGCTCCAGCTCAAGTACAATCGAATGTTTACACCCAATATTGTGCCACCGAATTGTAAATATAACGTGGCACCATAGCATTTACTTTACCACATACCATTGACGTATGAGGGAATTTCATCGACCTTCCTATTCTATGTGCATACCTCGAAGACACGCTGTGTACACCGGATCCTAAGCAAGAATTTCAAGTGACCGCTGTCCACATAGTCTGATCTGATTGTGCATCGTGTCGTACCCTCTAAAGAATGTCAGACGATAGCATTGTAGTAGTAGCATTGTCGTGCACTGTATGTCGTATCTTTTCATGGAATCATTGTATGTCAAACAGTACACAGATGAAACTAAAAGTGTTAAGAAGTACATATTAGACTATCGATACACCAGTCTATCAGATTATAATCAATATCCTACTCCACTGTTATATCGGAGCAAATTGAAAATTAAGCTACATATTTCTCATTTATTAATCATATAGCGATTTACTGAACATTATATAGACAATATATGACATAAAAGCGATTGACTATGGCACATTTAACCATTTATCATGCGATGCTAGATTTCACTATAACTTTACCTGACTGGATGTTTAGGCAGGGGTTTATAAGGCCAAAAACATTTGGCCCACCGTCAGATTCATGCCTTTCGTCTGCTAAGACGTTATCAGTAATCAATATAACCAAAGTACCAATCGCAGCCTGGCATGAAGCACATTTATCGCTCTTAAAAGACACAAATATATCTGGCAGTGCGTTGGTTCCGTGCGATATACAAGTTAGGATGCATGGACCTTCGTCGTAAGATTACCAAACAGTGTCCACTATTGAATTCTCACCTGGATGACTAGAATTGTTATTTGTTGGACAGCTCAAAGTATCAAGATATCTTCACAAATTATTTGCTGGTACAATATTATTTTTTTTATAATTAAATCGTTATACCAAAACAAGAGTAAATAATAAGCCTTTCATTATTGAATTAAAGCCACGCATGGCGCATGGCTCAATATTTGTGTTACACATGTAACGTGCAATATAGATACGAGAGAAAGCTATTTGAAAGAGATGATTGTTTTCTCATTTTTGTGTAGCATACAATATTCCTGTGCAAGACAGGTGAAGTATAATTTATGGCTTTTGGACATAATTGGTAGTGATTATTCATCCATCAATATATTTTTTATTACATAAAAAAGTTCATGTAGTATACATTTTCATATGTGAAAGAGAAGCTTGGCTTATTACACACGTCTAAGCTAGAATTAATCATGTTCAATCAACAGATCCAGTCAATGTTTACATATAATTATCAAGTAGCCGTTTGTTAGTGTGTGCAGGGGGCGGGGGGCAGCGTAGTCCTGATGTGCACTGCTGATAACCTTCTTGTTGCAAAGACCTCTTTGGGGATATGGTCTACAATAGAAGGTTAAAAGATGAAGCATTGCAATGAACTATTTATATCACCAGCTGGAACCTTTGACTATTTCTACCGACGATGTCCTGTGATACAATGATTTTCCGTATTGATATTATTTTTTCGTCATTTGAACACCCGGATTACTATTAGTAATATAAATGTATGTATTCCATACGAGTATATATCCACACAGGTGTTATGAGAACATGATGGAGGTGCATCAATCATTATGGCAGCAGTGCAGGGAATAATGCGAGAACCACAGATTAAATAGTTGGTATACCTCATACCTACATATGTTCTTTGCACAACCTAATCTGCTACGACTGTCGACGTAAATGGTTATTTTGAGACAGACTAATTGGATACGCGAATCATAGCCTTAGTTATAAATTACGTCATAGATAAAGATAAAATATCACTTAGACGTTTGAGATACCAACGGAATGATTCATTTAAAAGGGGGCATTCAATCTCTAATGTATGGGATTTACTACAACGCAGCACACAATGCATTGTTCATAAGTAAATATAAAATTACTAATGTGCTAAAAAATGTGCTTCGGCAAGTAATCAAATGTAGAGCAATTGTCAGATGTCTTATTGTCGTTGTTAATATCCCAGCCGGTTGCAACAATTTTCTGTTTATATATCAACGGTTTGTCGTCGTACCTTACCGGCAACGATCAAATGAGAGCCACTGTTATACCAGTACAGCTTTGTTCGCCAAATCACAATTTAAGCTGTAAACTTGACGCGTACGCATACTTGTTCAGGACATAATCATACAGATCTAAACACCAACATTAGAATTATTGATCAGTTTACTTATATGTTTCGCGGACCCTAAATGCTGTAAACTGAATCATTCAAGTTGCATTTCAAGACGGCTTTTTAAAACACTATTCAATTTAATTACTATTTTGGTGCTGTATTTCGAATGATACATAACTAGGTTAAAACAAAGGAACGAAATAAATTACCACAGTGTAGCTTAAAGAGAACAGCTTTACGCTAAGGGAGATAAGCCACTCCCGAAACTTGACCCCATTCTAATAGAGCCCGGCTCGAGGCAGTGCTAATATCTTCTTTACTAGGTCTCCTTTAACCAATAATCGCCACAACTTGAAAAAGCATGGTCCCTGTGGAGTTGGTACAGATAGTGCGTTTATCAAATAACATGTCAGGCAAACTTATTTGTGATGAAGATTTTCCTCAAAAGGAAAAATGTCCAATTTCCTCGCCAAATTGCACATAATAACAAGTGATAACTCAACTCTATTGCGGTCAGGGTCAGCTCAATTACACTGGTTTTCTAATGAGCAGAATCTAAGATTCACCTATTGATTCATCAATTACTTATTATGAGATGTGTTATTCATTGGATTGTATGAAGACGCTTCTAAAAGAGAAATCCCTGTTATACCGGTAAATTCATATTTGGTTTGGACTGCACTCTGTATAACCGCTTATCATAAGCCTTTAGGTATCATACAAATATAATGAGCAGCAGTAATTAAGATGTTCAGGTATATAACCAAGCTGCGGCCTATCACGTTGGAACATCGCAATGCGAACATGTTCTTACAAAGGAAAAGTTGCTTCAAACAACACTATTAATAATATGAAAATCTAACAGAATATTTCTCACTTTAATATGCATCAGGTGTAATGAGGGCTGAAGTGCCTCCAGTTTGATAGAGCGTCAATGTATATACTCACTGCTTCTTGTATAATCTGCTAACCGATTGGCAAAGATGAGTCCTTCTTACGATTTCCGGCATCCCAATTAATCTTTAATATCTGTATTGATCTTTAGTACCATATGAACCTGAGTCAAACATTGCATGCTCAGGGCACAAATAGCAAAATGTTTTTACAAGGGCTTTGAACGATGTCCTACGCTTAACAGTAGAAAATGAATGCGTAATGTGTATCTGGGCACACTCTCAATATTCAGCGTCAGACCTACTAGGTTTGAAATTTAATCGTTTTATTGTTGTTTGGTATCTTAACAATAAATTTTAAATAATATTTTACTTCGCCTTATGCAGCTCTTTCGTCGCAATAATATCGCCTAATTTAAAGCCGGTTCGCAAGTGAGGCTGAGTTTTGGAGCGGGAGTAGAGTGGTGGAGTAGCGGTCTGGTGTGACATCACCACCCTAGATGAACTGACACTATCTAACGCCATGACACGTTTCGTTTGACCATAGAGGCCTAAAACCAACAGACCATTCTGGTCCAGACATCGGGGCAAGTTGTTATATTTTGTAGATCTGAAATAAAATACTCGCCGTTCTAGTATCCAAACAACTTATATCTGCCCATTTCACTAAAAATGCCGCCAACCCAGTGAACAACCTTTAACAATCATCGGGCAATTGGCATTAAATAACGTAAGTGGTTTTTTGGGGCTTTGTAGGAACATAATAGCTGCTAGTATCATCAAAATTTGTTAACATAAAGCTAATATCCGTATCTTACTTTTATTTCATAACATTCTTGCAAACGATGCACACATTTTTACGTCTGGTCTAGGTTGTTTATTAATGAACATAGCTTCCATTATTAAATTGAACTTGCTGAAAAGAGGCGAGCATTTGATTATCAATACTAGTGAAGAAGTGTTTGGTTGAACTTCAGGGGCCTAAAGTAGTTGACAAAAGATGTCCAGTTGTTCGGAGTCTTATGCAAAATTTTAAGACATCAGCGAGGTGATATCTTGACGGTGATGAATGGGGATGATTGTAATGCTTGGACATCTCCCCTTAATTGCCATCACCCACTTGGCACAAACCCGTTAGCTACAAAGTCGGGTTGATCCCCTTAAAGAGATGGGACCGTCACAGGGCGTGATCTTCCTAGTCACGAGGAACACTTCAGATTGTTCACGCCTTGGAATCGAACGCCACGATTTCAAGATGGCAATATCTACTTGCACTAAGTTACACAATGGGGCACTTTGTGCATCTAAGCAATGATAAACCTATAAACGAGTAGGTCCAAGTCTTTGTAGACTGATTTATTGACCGTAGGCTATAAACAGAAAGTTGCCAACTATGTTTAAACACAAAACATGTGCATTACTTTACATGAGTTGCATTACTAATGATGGTTAGGGCAACGAGGTATAATAACTAACAAAGGTAACAGCAGTTTGGCTGTAGCGAAAAGCCTAAAGCTAACGAAAATAAGCTACGCAGACACTCCTTTGACCCCTCTCTATTAGAGTTCAGTTCCTGGTGGTTACACTAGGTCTCTCATTTCCTAACATTGATTATTGTTCACTACTTACCCTAATCAAACCTTCATTGTTTGCCAACTATGTAGTCGGTTGCATTTATGTTAATAAGCAAATCCGTTCTTCAATATGATAAAAACCTCTGCTGCATATAAATACTCGCCTTTTGGTCTGACACATTGCTTAAATCTATTTTTCCGTGCCGTGGCCTTCAGATAGTCAGTTCTTTCACAAGCTATTCATTCCGGTTCACGATGGCCCGGTAAATCGTCAGTGTTGTATTATCTTGACCTGGCAAAGGCACCATAGGTTCAAAGCGTAGGGTTGGGTTGGCAGAGCATAAATAGCTCACGCTATCCTCATGTCATGTTAATCTTGATATGCAAAAGGTGACTAGCACTGTGTAGTGAAAAATACACTTTGGAAGTCTATTGGTTGTAAAATTGGCATTCAGCATAAGGTCAACCCCGTTTTAGGTTATCTTGACCTTTCGCGCCCTAATAATCAATCTTAAACGGATATTCTACGTTCCTAACATCTATAATGCGATATCACCTTGTGATGATTATAACGCTACAACGGTGTCTCTGTTCTCACCTGTTGGCTTAATGACATCATGATGCCACAGGAATGAATAACAAAGCCAGTGCAATGGCTCCATAGTATGTTGGCATTGACACTTTAATTAGGACCGCCCAAGTTTATGAATGATCCTATACCCTTGCAGGCGCGTGATCAACCCCTTGTTGGAAACGACGCTAAGTACACTGCATATCAATAACTGGATGTTTCATACAATGCATCATAGCTAGCAGGATAACACATAGTATTCTAGCCGTTCCGGTATTCATACATCGTATCATTGCCAATGGCAATGGTGTTAACTTCGAAACCGCTATCCACCTGACACTCGTCAGACAAAGCCTCAATTACCAGTTTATCGTAAATCGAGAGTAACCAAAGTTATACTAAGTACATTGCAAACCATCTTTGCCATTAAACTAGTATGATCTTCACTTTCAACATACATGAAATAACTAGCATCAAGCTACGGCTTCATCTGTCAGTCAATATTTCAATTTCAAAAGCTCCACCATACAAGTTTAATCGACTTTTTTGGTCAAAAATGGCTTAAATACAATTGAGCCGCATCAAAATGCTCTTTACAGCTCTATGGATAGACTGTTACTTCTTAAGATGAACCGCCCTCACGCTAAATATTACACCAAACGTTCGATATTGCTATATTTAATGTCCGCAGATTCATTATCTACCGTTGTTTAGTACAAATTATTAATGTATAATTTGTACATATTATTTTGTCCTGCAATATTATGTGCTGTGCTTGCATACGTTGTTTGTTTTGCAAGTGAGAATCGCACGTTAAAATATTGGGAACAAATGTTGCATATTCAACAAAATATGTATGCTTCCGCGTAAACAGGGAATATAAAAACTGAGCATGGTTGATATCCCAATTGCGATCGACGTTATGCGCTACAACATTAACATTCTGATAGAAAATAATTTTGTGCTCAGTACAAATCACACTTGCACCAAATGCCAAATCATATACTAAATTGGAACATTCAGAGAACTCATTAACAGCACGTATTCTCATTTAAATTTTTGGGATTTTCACATGCTGACTGCATTACGAAAATCAGTATTGAATTCACAGCCTAACAGTTTTATATTTTGCCAGAGTAAGTTGAATGGGGGAAAAGTTCCATTGTCAGCGTGCGTCCCAAGGAAAACTCGAAATCTTTGTAAGTGCAGTTTGCGAGTTCATATAGAAAAATTCTTAACCAATAGAAACGTGTCTGCATGATTGACGTCCCATTCAATCGGCTCTTCCAAATGGCTTATTCCCACGGACAATTGGTCGCACATTCGCCATAATTATGTTTTGCTAAATGTCTTGATATGTACAAACGGGTTCATGCAAGTGGCAAACGGAGCTAATTTGTAAATAAAATGGAATTATAGATATTCTATTTGAGGTTTTAATTGCAGTTCATTGATCAACTTGATAATCTTGTATATTGTTCTGCTAGCTACGGCTAGCTAAGAGTCTTGATTTATTTTGAATGGAAATTTAGGCTCGAGAAATGTACAAATGGGTTCATGCAAGTGGCAAACGGCGCTACTTTGTAAATAAAACGGCCCTGCTATTAGGTTGAAACATTAGAGGTTGCGTTCGATCAGCCTTTAATTAAGATATTTATTTGGTTAGGGCTACTAATACCACCAGAATGCACATCATCCCAGCTACAGCTTACCTTCCATACATAAAGTTGCACTGCATTTGTTCATTAAAGCTGAAACACAATCAGTCATTAATTACAATTAAAATGATGCCGAGGGCTATTTATAGAACACATCATATGCGATTACAATGGGAAACGCCGTTGTGATAAAAAACGGACATTATGTCTTATGGCCAAGTAGTTGCAATGCGTAGTGCGTTAATGCATGTTATCATACCAAGGATAAGTAAATGCATCTGCATACAACTAGAAGTTCGGTTTTGTGCTCTCATGTAGATGAAAAGTCGGTAATCATTTTTATTTATGTTGAAGGCTGTTACTGGAATATTTTATGCAATTACCTCAAACAACAGGCGGCGTAGATATAGCGTAACGGCATTATTAAGGACATACTATTATATTTCTAGCCTGTGATGTCACTTTAAGCAATTGCGCCTCGCATCATAATTAGTTGATGCAATCTTTGTTCGTCTTACACAAATAGGCTATTGATTGCCTATTTGTTTTTGCAAAATGGTTATTCATAGGATCATGTTATCAAGTTGCAACGCGTCACCTAAATGTTATATTTAATTTTATTATAGAAAAACGCAACCATGCATGCATAATGGCAAAACGTCATAAACTCCTGACCTGTTCATTTGTGTGGGAACGCACCCCGACTGCAGATTGGTTATATTAGGGAATCGCACGCAAATTGATAGACTAATTGCACTGTATCCTACCCACTACTTTGGTATTCACTGGAAGTCAATATCTATTGATTTGCTGTATCATTATCAATGCGACATTTGTCAGCGAAGTCCCGTAGCTGTCAGTCTTCCGCTTCCTATTGTAGTTATTACAGTAAACGCATTGATGCAACATCTTATCAGCATTCAGCAAACAACTGGAGTAAGACCAAATGAATTATCAACCATTAATAAATGTGTGTCATTTCGAAGTTGATTATTTATCATACTGTCGTCTGTTGTACCCCCTTCGAAAATATCGTTTAATAGTTGGATTGGTGCACGCAGACAGTCCGATTTTGTCTTTTTTAAGGGAGTTCGTCGCTCTCAGAAATGCTACATATCGAACAAAAATTTTATACACAGAATCTATCGCAGTTATAACAATAATCATCATTGTGTAAATCTACCATGCAGGTTAAACGATCGTATGGCGCATCCCATCTCCCAGTTCACGCGACTTGCCGAAAACGCGGACTTGAATTCAGAAAAAAAGAATTTACATTTAATGTGAATCCAATAACATTCGTGGATAGCGTGCTACCGAAAGTCACAATGTCTAAGAAGATACCCGATGGAGGGAAATCGTTTTGAAACAATTCGAACAGAGGGGCGTGTGACCTGGCTAATTATTGTGATTTTGTTAAAATTGTGTAATATTTGAGTACACTAAATAAGACTCGTTTACTTTTAGGCCTAATAATGCTGATCACACGATACTTCTATAGTTTAATGGTCAATTTGTATCATAACGCTTTTATAGTACCGTAGAAAAGATGGTTAATTTGTACGCTTCAATCGCAGCCTATCAGCAACAACAAAAAAGGTACAAATCATGTTATTGTCTCACAGGATCGATGCATTGACAACAATTCAAACATAAAAGATTATTGGCAATTTTGCTACTGTAGGTGAATATCTAAATGTTATTTGTCACAATCTAATCCGAGAAGATATGCTTAAGAGCAAATACACATTTCTGTGCCGAATGGAAGGGGATTATTGTACATCGTTAATTGTAAACCAGGCAGACTGTTAAATGCCGTATTTTTAGTCTTAAACCTTCCGAGGCGTACGCAGCGCATAACATGTGCCAAACACATGTGAGTATATAAGTCAACATGGCATGTAATAAATCCGTGAATATATATTTGATACCATACACACGAGGGCGCTACTACATAACCGTCGTTCTACGCTCATGACATGAGGCGGCATAATGCTTAATCTGATCAGTGTATATTTACATCGGCTGCTTGTTTATCCTGTGGACACAACGTGCCATCGAGGGATAGTTGTGGTTTAGGAAGGACCACACAATACGCTATCTAATTATGCACTTAATTATGCTGCAGCTCTTGTAAATATGGACCAATGATGAAGAGGAATGGTATTACGTGCTTTAAACCCTGGATGACAGAAATGCAGTGAGTGTACCTTACATATATTAATCTCATAAATGGCGTAGCTATGCGTGACATCGCCATGGTACATAATCTGTGTAAAGTTGAGATATATTCATTTGGGCTGCCTATGTATTTCTGCTTAAGGCTAAAACGGATACCCCGAGCGTGTGTTAGTGCTGCAGGACATGACATATCTACAATAAGTGGAAAACATCTCGGGAGCAAGCTATATGCTCACCCGGTGGTTGCATGAGCCACTAGTGCGAAGCAACGTTCCAAATGAAGCCAAGATTAGTGCAAAATGCATACTAGGAACCTGAGCTGAATAAATAAGCTAAGTGGATGCTCTAAAGCAAGTGGATTTTCCTGATCAAATTAGTTATATTTCACAATGGTTGCTAATTGTATTACCTTGGTGAGCTGATTGGAATCCATTCAACGGTACCATGTCCCCGCAATGAAACCTAATTGTATTAAATTGGCCCTTCGCTACTCTGTTTGGCAGATGTGGTCCGCTTATCACCGAGTCATACATACTAGCACAACTTCAGTAAATGAGACATTCAGTTCCCACCAAGCCAAAATAACACCAAATGTTTGCAGAATTCAAACATGACAATTGTAAGCGTTGCTTATACAGACTTGTTGATAAGCTAAGTAATTTTTAATTCTCTCCATCTACTATATGATTTCGAATCTTTGACTTCCGGTGCATTTACGTGCAATATGTGGAGCGGAGTACCTCTCTGCACTTGAGCACACCGATAACATCAACAAAATAAATGAGTTTTGACCTTTGCTGCTGTGAAAGTTATGAATGGATAGTTAATTGCAAGAGGCAAGCATTTAATAACTTTTCACCTCACTGGCGATTTGGCATAAACAAAATTCGTTTATGTTGTCAAAGACAAGTTTCGTTTGCATATTTTGCGATTATGCGTGCATGATTTGTTTAAATATCTTCATGTATATACGCTATGGTTAAATGCGACACCTGTCAATTGGTGGCTTTCTCGTTCAGCTGACTGTTGTCATTTTCTAATTTTTTCAGACGCGATTTTTGCAGCGCTCTTTGCTTTTTCCACACAAATTAGATACTTCGCTGAAAAATTAAGAATTGACAGAACTTGACCAGAAAATCACGTGGTCTATTGTATTGTGGATAGATTTCAATTACTGTATTTTCCTTTTTTGTACATTCAAACATCAGTTGTCATTTAAATAAAAATTATCTATGCATTATTCATCTCATTGAACAACATTATAAACTCCCAGGCTCTCGTCGATGCAAAAACGCTATAGCAGTGTTAAAGCGAAACAGTCAGATAACACATTGGCAAAGACACCTGCCGTTTTTGAGTTTATTTACTGTACGAATGAGTAAATAATATGACCGACTAATAACAGCCATGAAACTTGATCCTCTTTTATCCTCAACAAAACATTGCTTTTATAGCGCACACTACTGGCAAGCAAACTTTATAAGCAGATGGCGCATATTCGCCATAGCAAACATTCTTTGTTCTGCGGCTTGTAATTGTATTTTGCCGTCTTACGTCTGAAATTGATTTGAGTCAAACATTTGTACTCCAAACTAAGCCTCTAGAATTATGCGGTGAGGTAGAATTTGGGTTGTTAATATAGATAAATGTAACTTTAAGACAACTGAGGTATGACAGCAGGTTGCGAATTATGACTATAGTGTAAAGATCCCAAAAATCGAAATCACGGCTTTGACAGGGATTAACAATGTATTTTCATATGTTATGTCAACTTTGCGGTGAATAATTTCGAATAGATCTACCGCTGTGATACTCTTTTTATATTGACTGATATTGTCCTAGATGTAGATAGGATGTAATCAGAGAGGGCTGACAGCCCAACAATGTTTGTGTTTGTTCCATGGCCTCTAGAATAGCGCGGTGAGGTAGAATTTGAGATGATAATGTAGATAAATGTAACTTTAAGACATCTGAGGTATGACAAATCTTTCTTCGAATGCTAACAATATGGGAGAGCTAGACAAGACATACTTCAAGATAGCTTGACGACATATTTAGCGACTCAATGCCATGATATCATTGTATTTTTATTATAATAATTGTACACACGCGTCAATGCATTGGTCAGTGATTAACTCAGTGTCAGTATCCAACGCGTTGAAGGAAATACAAGGATGTCCTATTGAAGGATTAAGCTAACTTTTTATTTAATAGTGTAGACTTAGGTAATTATCAGATTTTTGGTTTTAAATTAACTAAAAAGCCTAAACTCGTATGGTAACACTCAGTACTCCCACAATGAGTTAAATGATCAAGTATCTGATTATAGGACGGTCTGAGGTAAACATATTCTCACATTGTATGTCCACAGTACCAGAAACATTACCTGATATGTTTAGGTGATTAAAGGAGGCTAGGTTATACCTTATGCTGGGATGCAGTTTCTGGATTGTTCGATCAATAACGTGGAAGTATTGAGCGAGCGAGCTGGATTGACCCATACAGTGATTGGCTTTAGTGTTGACCTTACCATCTTGGCGCACTTCCAATCAGTTGATGTGATGAAGTAGTTTTGCAATCTAGCATCGGTTAGGACAATTGGCCCAATTTATTCGAATCTGTTAAAGCCTTTCTATGGTCAAATATATTCGAGATCGGGGCATGTATTGGACATTGCTATATGACAAATATATCAATCCAATTCGCATTTGGCGACTGAAAGTGTTAATCTGAATGAATTCACAATACTGCCCAAGATGATAAATTTGTTAAAATAAAAGATAAATTGATGAAATACTGTATACCGCATAGTTGCATACTGGCCACCGATTTGTTTTGCACAGCCCCTGAATATTGTCAGCTATTAAACAATTCCAAATGGACGCGTACGTACATATTCGTTGCACGCAATGATCACACACGGAATTTAATACATATATATATATCTATATATATATATATATATATATATATATATATATATATATATATATATATATATATATATATATATATATATATATATATATATATATATATATATATATATATATATATATATATATATATATATATATATATCAACTCTGCAACGTATAAACATTTTCGCTAGTAGGTATTTGGTATAATGTACGCCATAGTACTATTACATTGCTGTCTTCCAACATTCTCGAAAGGATGTGGCGTAACGCTTATTCATACAGGGGTGTATTGACATTGGTCGCTTAATGCCTTCAGTAGGATATAGTGTGCAAGTGTGTCATCGGGGTATGAGTGTATAAAGAAGGGGTTACCAGATGCGCCAATGGTATCCCTGCACCCGATCATATAGATTCAATTTCATGAATACGCTTAAGGGAATCACCAATCTCAAAGCCCATACATTCGTTGTGAATCTTACAATAAAAGTAAAGTGATTTCGAGTGACATCGCATTGCTGCTGATTCTGCATTACGTTGTGATATGTGCATTGGTCGACTTCGCAAGAATGTTCTACATAGATTGATGCAAATAATTTTTATGGGATTCGGAAAAAATTGTACACACTTATTGGCGGTGGTTTGATTGCTCTGCATCCCGTATGGCATAAGCTTGCGACATGCAATTCTGGGAATAACTGTTCAACTAACAATGTATTGGCAATTTAGCACTTGGATGGGTAGGATATAACTGCAAATCCAGTGAGCAAACTTTCAAACCGTCCAATAGCTCGTGATGGGAAAAGCGATCACGGACATTATGTACACAGCCGCATTTTTCCGGTCAGTGCGGTGTTGCTCGAAGTACACCAGCCAGTCGTGGTAGGTCTTCCGCCACAATGCTCTGTTCCTGGCGTGTATTTCCCAGGTGAAAGTGTCATATATGTATACAATAACCAACATAGAATAGTGCGCTACACTAGTACAACAAGCTCTGATGGTCTTAACACATATTTGCCTCTCAGACGACCTCTTTCAAAGAGTGTTACAACATCCCATACAGTTTTATCGTTGGGACAGTTTATAGTGTACAGTTGCTAGCGTGGCAATCAGCTCGCCGTCGTAATTCACTTAGCTGTAATTGTGGGATCTAATTTATTAGTGCAGGCAAACCGACTGGCTTTAGAACATTTAATTATCCTATTCATAAATACGTTTTAGGTTGATTTATTCAAACTTATGGCAATGGTTTCCTTGACGTGCGATGCATAGTACTTCGTAATAATTATATATTTGATGACCTCCAACCCTTACATAAGCATCACATTAAAGTATCTTAGGACTGCACGGGGTTTCATTGATAGGGTTAAGTGGGCAATATTAGCTCCAGCTCAAGTACAATCGAATGTTTGCACCCAATATTGTGCCACCGAATTGTAAATATAACGTGGCACCATAGCATTTACTTTACCACATACCATTGATGTATGAGGGAATTTCATCGACCTTCCAATTCTATGTGCATACCTCGAAGACACGCTGTGTACACAGGATCCCAAGGAAGAATTACCAAGTGACTGCGGTCTGATCTGATTGTGCATCGTGTCGTACCCTCTAAAGAATGTAAGACGATAGCATTGTAGCATTGTCGTGCACTGTATGTCGTATTTTTGCATGGAATAATTGTATGTCAAACAGTACACTGATGAAACTAAAAGTGTTAAGAAGTACATATTAGACTATTGATACACCAGTCTATCAGACTATAATCAATATCCTACTCCACTGTTATATCGGAGGGGGGAAATATTTATTTGTATCACGGACAGCAAATTGAAAATTAAGTTACATATTTCTCATTTATTAATCATATAGCGATTTACTGAACATTATATAGACAATATATGACAGTAATAGGGCTTGACTATGGCACATTAAACCATTGATCATGCGATGCTAGATTTCACTATAACTTAAACAGATTGGATGATTTGGCAGGGTTTATAAAGCCAACAAAATCTGGCCCCCCATTAGATTCATACATTTCGTCTGCTCAGACGTTATCAGAAATCAATATAACTTAAATACAAATCACAGTCTGGCATGAAGCACATTGTATTCATCTTAAAACACACAAATATATCTGGCAGTGCGTTGGTTCCGTGCGGTATACAAGTTAGGAGGCATGGACCTTCGTCATACGATCACCAAACAGTGTCCAATATTGAATTCTCACCTGGATGACTAGAATTGTTATTTGTTGGACTGCTCAAAGAATCAAGATATCTTCACAAATTATTTGCTGGTATGACTATTTTTTGATCTATTTATTAATAAAAAAGCTAAATCGTCCGCATTGCATATCAAAGCAAGAGTAAATGATAATAAGCCTTTCATCATCTGACAGGTGGATAAAGTTATTTACCATTGTATTGAATTGCGATGCACGGCTGACTATTTGTTGTACACATGTAACGTGCAATATAGATACGAGAGAAAGCTGTTTGAAAGAGATGGTGTTTTCTCATTTTTGTGTAGCATACTATATTTCTGTGCAAGACAGGTGAAGTATAATTTATGGCTTTTGGACATATTTGGCAGTGGTTATTCATCCATCAATATATTATTTATTAAATACAAAGTTCATGCAGCATGCAAATTTTGATATAATATCCATATATGAAAGAAAAGCTTAGCTGATTACACACGTCTAAGCTAGAATTAATCATGTTCAATCAACAGATCCAGTCAATGTTTACATATAATTATCAAGTAGCCTTTTGTTAGTGTGTGCCGGGGGCGGGGGGCAGTGTGGTCCTGATGTGCACTGCTGATAACCTTCTTGTTGCAAAGACCTCTTTGGGGATATGGTCTACAATAGAAGGTTAAAAGATGAAGCATTGCAATGAACTATTTATATCACCAGCTGGAACCTTTGACTATTTTGACCGACGACGGCCTGTGATACAATGATTTTCCGTATTGATATTATTTTTTCGTCATTTGAACACCCGGATTACTATAAGTAATATAACTGTATGTATTCCATATGAGTATATAGTCACACAGGTGTTATGAGAACATAATGGAGGTGCATCAATCATTATGGTAGCAGTGCAGGGCATATTGCGAGAGCAACAGATTAAATAGCTGGTATACCTCATACCTACATATGTTCTTTGAACAGCTTAATCTGCTACGACTGTCGACGTAAATGATTATTTTGAGACAGACTGATTGGATACGCGATTCATAGCCTGAGTTATAAATTACGTCATAGCTAAGGATAAAATAACACTTAGACGTGTGAGATACCAACGGAATGATTCATTTAAAAGGGGCTTTTAATCCCTATGTATGGGATTTACTACAACGCAGCACACTATGCATTGTTCATTAGTAAATATAAAATTACTAATGTGCTAACAAATGTGCTTCGACAAGTATTCAAATGTCGATCAATTGTCAGATGTCTTATTGTCGTTGTTAATATCCCGGTTGCAACAATCTTCCATGTATAAATCAACGGTTTGTCGTCGTACCTTACCGGCAACGATCAAATGACAGCCACTGTTATACCAGTACAGCTTTGTTCGTCAAATCACAACTTCAACTGTATACTTGACGCGTACACATACTTGTTCACTACATAATCATGCAGATCTAAACACCAACATTAGAATTATTGATCAGTTTACTTATTTGATTCGTGGATCCTAAATGTTGTAAACTGAATCATTCAAGTTGCATTTTAAGACGGCTATTTAAAACACTATTCAATTTAATTACTATTTTGGTGCTGTATTTCGAATGATAGATAACTAGGTTAAAACAAAGGAACTAAATAAATTACTACAGTGTGGCTTAAAGAGAACAGTTTTACGTTAAGGGAGATAAGCCACTCTTGACCCCATTCTAATAGAGCTCGGCTCGAGGCAGTGTTAGTATCTTCTTTACTAGGTCTCTCTTAACCAATAACCGCCACAACTTGAAAAAGCATGGTCCCTGTGGAGTTGGTACAGATAGTGCGTTTATCAGATAACATGTCAGGCAAACTTATTTGTGATGAAGATTTTCCTCAAAAGGAAAAATGTGCAATTTCCTCGCCAAATTGCACATTAAAACAAGTAATAACTCAACTCTATTGCTGTCAGGGTCAGCTCACTTACATTCGTTTTCTAATGTGCAGGACCTAAGATTCACCTATTGATTCATCAATTACTTATTATGAGATGGTGATAATTGAGATGTTCAGGTATATAACACAGCTGCGGCCTATCACACTGGAACATCGCGATGTTCTTACTAAGGAAAAGTTGTTTCAAACAACACTATCAATAGCATGAAAATCTTTCAGAATATTTCTCACTTTAATATGCATCAGGTGTAATGAGGGCTGAAGTGCCTCCAGTTTGACAGAACGTCAATGTATATACTCAATGCTTCTTGTATAACCTGATAGCGGATTGGCAAAGATGAGTCCTTCCTAAGATTTCTGGCAGCCCAATTAATCTTTAAAGTACCAATGACACCTAAAATATGATTTTTGAGTATAACTGAACGAATCAATGCGGATCGAATGGTGTTGGAGTTTTTGGCCTCCGATGTATAATAAAAGAGATATTAAACGTTCTTTGGAGAGAAGCGGCATTTCGTGCGTGAGCCGAGGTCAACCGGAAATGACGCAGATGTGTGAACCCAGTTTCTGCAGCCCAAGTCAGCTTCCATAGAAACCATTTGTCAACCGTGAATTTGTATCTTGTTTAGTCCGGATCAGTCATGCCAAAACGCTGCGTGGCCGCGAATTATTTGAACATTTCTTTGGGAAGCTTTCGATTATTCAGTTTTCCTCGGGAGGAGAAGTTGCGCGAGCAATGGATATTGCAAGTGCGGCGTACAAGGGCAGATTGGCCGGGTCCGACAACCCACTCGTTTTTGTGTAGCGAGCATTTTGGACCTGAATGTTTGACCAGAATGTGGTGACACTAGGTCTCTCATTTCCTAACATTGATTATTGTTCAGTACTTACCCTAATCAAACCTTCATTGTTTGCCAACTATGTAGTCGGTTGCATTTATGTTAATAAGCAAATCCGTTCTTCAGTATGATAAAAACGGCTGCTGCTTATAAATACTCGCCTATTGGTCTGACACATTGTTTAAATTTATTTTTCTCCATCGCGCAGGTTTGCAATTTCACCCTTGTATACAATTTGTAAAAAATGAATTCAGGGTACCCTGCCCTCAACTACAAGTATGTGGAAAACCGTATCCCGAATGATCTTTCTCCGAGAAGACTAGTAAGTGTGTGGCGGAGCGTCAAGTGAAAACATTCATAAGCAACAAAGACGCGTTGATTGCTAGTAAGAAAGATAAGATAGTCATGGGAATATAGTAATCATTTTGCATAAGTAAGCTGCCGTGGCCTTCAGATAGGCAGTTCTTTCACAAGCTATTCATTCCGGTTCACGATGGCCCGGTAAATCGTCAGTGTTGTATTATCTTGACCTGGCAAAGGCACCATAGGTTCAAAGCGTAGGGTTGGATTGGCGGAGCATAAATAGCTCACGCTATCCTTATGTCATGTTAATCTTGATATGCAAAAGGTGACTAGCACTGTGTAGTGAAAAATATACTTTGGAAGTCTATTGGTTGTAAATTTGGCATTCAGCATAAGGTCATCCCCATTTTAGGTTATCTTGACCTTTCGCGCCCTAATAATCAATCTTAAACGGATATTCTACGTTCCTAACATCTATAATGCGATATCACCTTGTGATGATTATAACGCTACAACGGTGTCTCTGTTCCCACCTGTTGGCTTAATGACATCATGATGCCACTGGAATGAATAACAAAGCCAGTGCAATGGCTCCATAGTATGTTAGCACTGACACTTTAATAAGGACCGTCCAAGTTTATGAATGATCCTATACCCTTGCAGGCGCGTGATCAACCCCTTATTGGAAACGACGCTAAGTACACTGCATATCAATAACTGGATGTTTCATACAATGCATCATAGCTAGCAGGATAACTATAGTATTCTAGCCGTACCGGTATTCATACATAGTATCTTTGCCAATGGCAATGGTGTTAACTTCAGAACCGCTATCCACCTGACACTCAAACAAAGCCTCAATTACCTGTTTATCGTAAATCGAGAGTAACCAAAGTTATAATAAGTACATTGTAAACCATCTTTGCTGTTTCCTACCATCCTGTGTGCAGATTCTCATTTATGAAACGAATTATATACATCCGTTGCTTCAGCGTACATTCGGTAACAAATCATGCTTAGCCGTGGAGTGCGTGAGATTGCAGCACCGACCACTTGAATAATTTCAGTTGTCTGCCCAACTGTCCTCGACTTTGTATTGTGCATCGCAAATAGCATTTAATATATAGAACACGTCAGTAAACAATCATGAGCACTAAATCAGCTCAGAACAATATTATTAAACTCGTGACTAAATTTATGATCTAAAGACAAGGGGCTTAAGTTACCCGGCGTAGGCAGCAAGCACGTCGTAAATGTGCTGATAATCCGGAAATATTTCTTTAAAAAAGGGGAGACGAGGAACTAAACAGGAGTATCATCTCGTATAATAATATGAGCTAATTATTTGGTTGCATGCGCTAACATTGCATATTACATGAAATGCACAATAGAGAAGCGGGAAGCAGACTTAGTACATGATAACATCACATGTTTTGAATTTGTTTCATATATACCATTTATAAGATTGCGACTAAGACCAAGTCCGGGAAATGTCAAGATTGGTTTTAGTTTGATAGGGGTCCATATCCTTAATTACATAGTCTTTTTCGACATTCGCGATGGCGATATGCACCCCTAAAATACTGCATAATATAACACATATTACATACAAAAACCTTTTGCACCATGCTTAAATGTCATAAATGTCAATTTCATAAACTCCACCATACAAGTTTAATCGACGCGTTTGGTAAAAAAATGGCTTAAATACAATTGAGCTGCATCAAAAAGCTCTTTACAGCTCTATGGATAGACGGTTACTTCTTAAGATGAACCTTCCTCGCGCTAAATATTACACCAAACGTTCAATATTGCTATGTTTAATGTCCGCAGATTCATTATCTACCGTTGTTTAGTACCAATTATTAATGTATAATTTGTACATATTATTTTGTCCTGCAATATTATGTGCTGTGCTTTGTTTGTTTTGCAAGTAAGAATCGCCCGTTAAAACATTTGGAACAAATGTTGCATATTCAACCGAATATGTATGCTTCCGCGTAAACAGGGAATATTAAACTGAGCATGCTTGATATCCCAATTGCGATCGACGTATCAGTTTTGCGCTACAACATTTACATTCTTATAGAGAATAATTTTGTGCGCTGTACAAATCACACTTGCACCAAATACCAAATCATATACTTAATTGGAACATTCAGAGAACTCTTATTTAAATTTTTGGGATTATCACATGCTGACTGCATTACGAAATTCACAGCCTAACAGTTTTATGTTTTGCCAGAGTAAGTTGAATGGGGGAAAAGTTCCATTGTCAACGTGCGTCCCAAGGAATACTCGAAATCTTTATAAGTGCAGTTTGCGAGTTCGCACATTCGCCATAGTTATGTTTTGCTAAATGTCTCGATATGTACAAACGGGTTCATGCAAGTGGCAAACGGAGCTACTTTGTAAATAAAACGGAATTATAGATATTCTATTTGAGGTTTTAATTGCAGTTCATTGATCAACTTGATAATCTTGTATATTGTTCTGCTAGCTACGGCTAGCAAAGGGTCTTGATTTGTTTTGAACGGAAATTTAGGCTCGAGAAATGTACAAATGGGTTCATGCAAGTGGCAAACGGAGCTACCTTGTAAATAAAACGGCCCTGCTATTATAGAGTTGTTAATTGCAGTTCATTGATCAACTTGATTATCCTGTAAATTGTTCTGTTAGCTACGGCCATTAGACAAATTCAGCCTATTGTAAGTTATTAATGACCTAATGACAGTAGTATTGACCTTGCATCAGCGCTCTAATTAGGTTGAAGCATTAGAGGTTGCGTTCGATCAGCCTTTAATTAAGATATTTATTTGGTTAGGGCTACTAATACCACCAGAATGCACATCATCCCAGCTACAGCTTACCTTCCATACATGAAGTTGCACTGCATTTGTTCATTAAAGCTGAAACACAATCAGTCATTAATTACAATTAAAATGATGCCGAGGGCTATTTATAGAACACATCATATGTGCGATTACAATGGGAAACGCCGTTGTGATAAAAAACGGACTCTATGTCTTTTGGCCAAGTAGTTGCAATGCGTAGTGCGTTAATGCATGTTATCTTTTAAAATATTTCTTTTTGACAATTAAATTTGCCAGGATATTGCATTGAGACAAGAAAATGAAGCATATATTATCACAAGGACTGATTATACCACTCCTATCATATACGTTCGTCAACGGGTAGTCTAGGAATGGAAGCTCCAGTTAGCTTTCGGATAAGATAAGCATATGTTTGTGCCACTTAAAAAAGGGACATTGAACCATTGCTGAACTATAATCAATAGTTAGATAATAAGTTCATGCGGTGATTCATGAATAACACAAATGCACTAGTCAAAGAAACCTGCTTCTACAAAGCAAAGTAAGTGAACACGGATCCCGCAAGAGCCTGATACCAGTCACGAATGCAATGTGGAAATTAGTAGACACCCCGATCACATAAATCTACCTGAATTAGAAAAGTCAACATTTACCTTCAAGAAGGCAACAATTATGCACTCAACCCACCAACGCTTGTATTGATAAGGTATACATTTGTGATCCACAACGATGGTTGTTTGTAACTGATTGAACACCCTATTCACTTGAAGCCAGACAAATGTGTCTCTGAGGTCTGTCTGTGATAATCAATTCATGTACGTGTCATTAATATATCAATGCAAAAATAGCACCATCTTTGACGATATAGCCACAGTCGGTAGTAACGCGCTTTGGGGTTAGCAACGTGAGCATATGCTTGCGTGAAGATCAGGGACCTTTATTATTCAGCTGAAAAAAGTTCACATTTTAGCCAACACTATTGAAATATGCAACGACCCACTGATGTAAACAGATGATGAAATAAACACTAACTTTGATCATGTCTTTTCAATGTGAGGCGATCTGGAACATATTTGTTGTCGCAATATGGTGAGCAATCTTCTGTCCTTTTTGTAAGTGTTTCATTGCCGCTTGATGCTCACCTATAAACGCATGAGCTGGTGAAAAAATCCTGTTGGCTCGCTGATTACAGGCAGTGGCAAATACCATTGATTATAGGAAGAATTTACATTACCGATAACACGACAGGATTGACGCATTCGATGTTTATGTCAATCAGCCATAAACATGGTTATCAATCATAATGAGGGCTATTAATTCAGAGCGCTGCTGATGTTTTCATACCAAAAATATGCAAATGTATCTGCATACAACTAGAAGTTCGGTTTTGTGCTCTCAAGTAGATGAAAAGTCGGTAATCATTTTATTTATGTTGAGGGCTGTTACTGGAATATTTTATGCAATTAACTCAAACAACAGGCGGCGTAGATATAGCGTAACGACATTATTAAGGACATACTATTATATTTTTAGCCTGTGATGTCACTTTTAACAATTGCGCCTCGCATCATAATTAGGTGATGCAATCTTTGTTCGTCTTACACAAATAGGCTATCGATTGCCTATTTGTTTTTGCAGAATGGTTAATCATAAGATCATGTTATCAAGTTGCAACGCGTCACCTCAATGTTATATTTAATTTTGATATAGAAAAACGCAACCATGCATGCATAATGACAAAACGTCATAAACCCCTGACCTGTTCATTTGTGTGGGAACGCACCCCGACTGCAGATTGGTTATATTAGGGAATCGCACGCAAATTGATAGACTAATTGCACAGTATCCTACCCACTACTTTGGTATTCAAGGGAAGTCAATAACTATTGATTTGCTGTATCATTATCAATGCGACATTTGTCAGCGAAGTCCCGTAGCTGTCAGTCTTCCGCTTCCTATTGTAGTTATTACAGTAAACGCATTGATGCAACATCTTATCAGCATTCAGCAAACAACTGGAGCAAGACAAAATGAATTATCAACCATTAATAAATGTGTGTCATTTCGAAGTTGATTATTTATCATACTATCGTCTGTTGTACCCCCTTCGAAAATATCGTTTAATATTTGGATTGGTGCACGCAGACAGTCCGATTTTGTCTTTTTTTAGGGAGTTCGTCGCTATCTGAAATGCTACATATCGAACAAAAATTTTATACACAGAATCTATCGCAGTTATAACAATAATCATCATTGTGTAAATCTACTATGCAGGTTAAACGATCGTATGGCGCATCCCATCTCCCAGTTCACGCGTCTTGCCGAAAACGCGGATTGGAATTCAGAAAAAAGAATTTACATTTAATGTGAATCCAATAACATTCGTGAATAGCGTGCAACCGAAAGTCACAATGTCTAAGAATATACCCGATGGATGTAAATCGTTTTGAAACAATTCGAACAGAGGGGCGTTTGACCTGGCTAATTATTGTGTTAAAATTGTGTAATATTTGAGTACAGTAAATAAGACTCGTTTACTTTTAGGCCTAATAATGCTGACCACACGATACTTCTATAGTTTAAAAGGTCAATTTGTATCATAACGCTTTTATAGTACCGTAGAAAAGATGGTTAATTTGTACGCTTCAATCGCAGCCTATCAGCAACAACAAAAAAGGTACAAATCATGTTATTGTCTCACAGGATCGGTGCATTGACAACAATTCAAACATAAAAGATTATTCGCAATTTTGCTACTGTAGGTGAATATCTAAATGTCATTTGTCACAATCTAATCCGAGAAGATATGCTTAAGAGCAAATACACATTTCTGTGCCGAATGGAAGGGGATTATTGTACATCGTTCATTGTATACCAGGCAGACTGTTAAATGCTGTATTTTTAGTCTTATACCTTCCGAGGCATACGCAGCGCATAACATGTGCCAAACACATGTCAGTATATACGTCAACAATCTGGCAAGTAATGAATCTGTGAATATATATTTCATACCAGACACACGAGGGCGCTACTACATAACCGTCGTACTACGCTCTTGACATGAGCCGGCATAAAGCTTAATCTGATCAGTGTATATTTACAGCGCCTGCTTGTTTATCCTGTGGACACAACGTGCCATCGAGGGATAGTTGTGGTTTAGGAAGGACCACACAATACGCTATCTAATTATGCACTTAATTATGCTGCAGCTCGTGTAAATATGGACCAATGATGAAGAGGAATGGTATTACGTGCTTTAAACCCTGGATGACAGAAATGCAGTGAATGTACCTTATATATATTTATCTCATTAATGGCGTCGCTATGCGTGCCTTCGCCATGGTAAATAATCTGTATAGAGTTGAGATATATCCATTTGGGCTGCCTATGTATTTTTGCTTAAGGCTAAAAAGGATACCCCGAGCATGTGTTAGTGCTGCAGGACATGACATATCTACAGTAAGTGGAAAACATCTCGGGAGCAAACTATATCATAGATACGAGCCTATGTGCTCATCCGGTGGGTGCATGAGCCACTAGTGCCGAATTAACGTTCCCAATGAAGCCAAGATTAGTGCAAAATGCATACCAGGAACCTGAGCTGAATAAATAAGCTAAGTGGGTGCTCTAAAGCAAGTGGATTTTCCTGATCAAATTAGTTATATTTCACAATGGTTGCTAATTGTATTACCTTGGTGAGCTGATTGGAATCCATTCAACGGTACCATGTCCCCGCAATGAAACCTAATTGTATTAAATTGGCCCTTCGCTACTCTGTTTGGCAGATGTGGTCCGCTTATCACCGAGTCATAGATACTAGCACAACTTCAGTAAATGAGACATTCAGTTCCCACCATGCCAAAATAACACCAAATGTTTGCAGGATACAAACATGACAATTGTAAGCGTTGCTTATACAGACTTGTTGACAAGCTAAGTATTTTTTAATTCTCTCCATCTACTATATGATTTTAAATCTTTGACATCGGGTGCATTTACAAAAATGAATGGGTTTGGACCTTTGCTGCCGTGAAAGTTATGAATGGATAGTTAATTGCAAGAGGCAAGCATTTAATAACTTTTCACCTCACTGGCGATTTGGCATAAACAAAATTCGTTTATGTTGTCAAAGACAAGTTTCTTTTGCATATTTTGCGATTATGCGTGCATGATTTGTTTAAATATCTTCATGTATATACGCTATGGTTAAATGCGACACCTGTAAATTGGTGGCTTTCTCGTTCAGCTGACTGTTGTCATTTTCTAATTATTTCAGACGCGATTTTTGCAGCTCTCTTTGCTTTTCCACACAAATTAGATACTTCGCTGAATAATTAAGAATTGACGGAACTTGACCAGAAAATCACGTGGTCTATCGTATTGTGGATAGATTTCAATTACTGTATTTTCCTTTATTGTACATTCAAACATCAGTTGTCATTTAAATAAAAATTACCTATGCATCATTCATCACATTGAACAACATTATAAACTCCCAGGCTCTCGTCGATGCAAAAACGCTATAACAGTGTTAAAGCGAAACAGTCAGATAACACATTGGCAAAGACACCTGCCGTTTTTGAGTTTATTTACTGTACGAATGAGTAAATAATATGACCGACTAATAACAGCCATGAAACTTGATCCCCTTTTATCCTCAACAAAACATTGCTTTTATAGCGCACACTACTGGCAAGCAAACTTTATAAGCAGATGGTGCATATTCGCCATAGCAAACATTCTATGTTCTGAGGCTTGTAATTGTATTTTGCCGTCTTACGTCTGAAATTGATTTGAGTCAAACATTTGTACTCCAAACTAAGCCTCTAGAATTATGCGGTGAGGTAGAATTTGGGTTGTTAATATAGATAAATGTAACTTTAAGACAACTGAGGTATGACAGCAGGTTGCGAATTATGACTATAGTGTAAAGATCCCAAAAATCGAAATCACGGCTTTGACAGGGATTACCAATGTATTTTCATATGTTATGTCAACTTTGCGGTGAATAATTTCGAATAGATCTACCGCTGTGATACTCTATTTATATTGACTGATATTGTCCTAGATGTAGATAGGATGTAATCAGAGAAAGAATTTTGGTTTTAAATTAACTAAAAAGCCTAAACTCGTATGGTAACACTCAGTACTCCCACAATGAGTTAAATGATCAAGTATCTGATTATAGGACGGTCTGAGGTAAACATATTCTCACATTGTATGTCCACAGTACCAGAAACATTACCTGATATGGTTAGGTGTTTAAAGAAGGCTAGGTTATACCTTATGCTGCTGGGATGCAGTTTCTGGATTGTTTGATCAATAACGTGGAAGTATTGAGCGAGCGAGCTGGATTGACCCATACAGTGATTGGCTTTAGTGTTGACCTTACCATCTTGGCGCACTTCCAATCAGTTGATGTGATGAAGTAGTTTTGCAATCTAGCATCGGATAGGACAATTGGCCCAATTTATTCGAATCTATTAAAGCCTTTCTATGGTCAAATATATTCGAGATCGGGGCATGTATTGGACATTGCTATATGACAAATATATTAATCCAATTCGCATTTGGCGACTGAAAGTGTTAATCTGAATGAATTCACAATACTGCCCAAGATGATAAATTTGTTAAAATATAAGATAAATTGATGAAATACTGTATACCGCATAGTTGCATACTGGCCACCGATTTGTTTTGCACAGCCCCTGAATATTGTCAGCTATTAAACAATTCCAAATGGACGCGTATGTACATATTCGTTGCACGCAATGATCACACACGGAATGTAATATATATATATATATATATATATATATATATATATATATATATATATATATATATATATATATATATATATATATATATATATATATATATATATATATATATTTTTATATATATATATATCTATATATATATATATATATATATATATATATATATATATATATATATATATATATATATATATATATATCAATCAACTCTCCAACGTATAAACATTTTCGCTAGTAGGTATTTGGTATAATGTACGCCATAGTACTATTACATTGCTGTCTTCCAACATTCTTGAAAGGATGTGGCGTAACGCTTATTCATACCGGGGTGTATTGACATTGGTCGCTTAATGCCTACAGTAGGATATAGTGTGCAAGTGTGTCATCGGGGTATGAGTGTATAAAGAAGGGGTTACCGGATGCGCCAATGGTATCCCTGCACCTGATCATATAGATTAAATTTCATGAATACGCTTAAGTGAATCACCAATCTCAAAGCCCATACAATCGTTGTGAATCTTACAATAAAAGTAAAGTGATTTCGAGTGACATCGCATTGCTGATGATTCTGCATTACGTTGTGATATGTGCATTGGTCGAATTCGCAAGAATGTTCTACATAGATTGATGCAAATAATTTTTATGGGATTCGGAAAAAATTTTACACACTTATTGGCGGTGGTTTGATTGCTCTGCATCTCGCATGGCATAAGCTTGCGACATGCAAATCTGGGAATAACTGTTCAACTAACAATGTATTGGCAATTTAGCACTTGGATGGGTAGGATATAACTGCAAATCCAGTGAGCAAACTTTCAAACCGTCCAATAGCTCGTGATGGGAAAAGCAATCACGGACATTATGTACACAGCCGCATTTTTTCCGGTCAGTGCGGTGTTGCTCGAAGTACGCCAGCCAGTCGTGGTAGGTCTTCCGCCACAAAGCTCTGTTTCTGGCGTGTATTTCCCAGGTGAAAATGTCATATATGTATACAATAACCAACACTGGTACAACAAGCTCTGATGGTCTTAATACATATTTGCCTCTCAGACGACCTCTTTCAAAGAGTGTTACAACATCCCATACAGTTTTGTCATGGGGACAGTTTATAGTGTACAGTTGCTAGCCTGGCAATCAGCTCGCCGTCGTAATTCACTTAGCTGTAATTGTGGGATTTAATTTATTAGTGCAGGCCAACCGACTGGCTTTAGAACATTTAATTAGCCTATTCATAAATACGTTTTAGGTTGATTTACTCTAGCTTATGACAATGGTTTCCTTGACGTGCGATGCATAGTACTTCGGAATAATTATATATCTAATGACCTCCAACCCTTACATAAGCAAATCATTAAAGTAACTAACTCTGCACGGGGTTTCATTGATAGGGTTAAGTGGGCAATCTTATCTCCAGCTCAAGTACAATCGAATGTTTGCACCCAATATTGTGCCACCAAATTGTAAATATAACGTGGCACCGTAGCGTTTACTTTACCACATACCATTGACGTATGATTGCATTTCATCGTTCTTCCTATTCTATGTGCATAAGTGGAAGAGACGTTGTGTACACAGGATCCCAAGGAAGAATTTCCAAGTGAGCGCTGTCCACATAGTCTGATCTGATTGTGCATTGTGTCGTACCCTCTAAAGATTGTAGTAGCATTGTCGTGCACTGTATGTAGTATTTTTGCATGGAATCATTGTATGCCAAACAGTACACTAAAAGTGTTAAGAAGTACATATTAGACTATCGATACACCAGTCGATCAGCCTACTCCACTGTTATATCGGGGGGGGGGGTATTTATTTGTATCACGGAGAGCAAAATGAAAATTGACTTACATATTTCTCATTTATTAATCATATAGCGATTTACTGAACATTATATAGACAATATTTGACAGTAATAGGGCTTGAATATGGCACATTTAACCAATGATCATGCGATGCTAGATTTCATTATAACTTAAACAGATTGGATGATTAGGCAGGGTTTATAAGGCCAATAACATTTGGCCCACCGTTAGATTCATGCTTTTCGTCTGCTCAGACGTTATCAGTAATCAATATAACCAGAGTACTAATCGCAGCCTGGCATGAAGCACATTTATCGCTCTTTAAAGACACAAATATATCTAGCAGTGCGTTGGTTCCGTGCGATATACAAGTTAGGAGGCATGGACCTTCGTCGTAAGATCACCAAACAGTGTCCACTATTTAATTCTCACCTGGATGACTAGAATTGTTATTTGTTGGACTGCTCAAAGTATCAAGATTTCTTCACAAATTATTTGCTGGTACGACTATTTTTATCTATTAATTAATAAAAAAGCTAAATCGTCCGCATTGCATACCAAAGCAAGAGTAAATGATAATAAGCCTTTCATCATCTGACAGGTGGATACAGTTATTTTATTGCCATTGTATTGAATTGCGACGCACGGCTGAATATTTGTTTTACACATGTAACGTGCAATATAGATACGAGAGAAAGCTGTTTGAAAGAGATGGTTGTTTTCTCATTTTTGTGTAGCATACAATATTCCTGTGCAAGACAGGTGTAGTAGTATTTATGGCTTTTGGGCATAATTGGCAGTGATTATTCATCCATCAATATAATATTTATTACATAACAAAGTTCATGCAGCATGCAAATTTTGATATAATATCCATATATGAAAGAGAAGCTTAGCTGATTACACACGTCTAAGCTATAATTAATCATGTTCAATCAACAGATCCAGTCAATGTTTACATATAATTATCAAGTAGTCGTTTGTTAGTGTGTGCAGGGGGGCGGGGGGCAGCGTATTCCTGATGCGCACTGCTGATAACCTTCTTGTTGCAAAGACCTCTTTGGGGATATGGTCTACAATAGAAGGTTAAAAGATGAAGCATTGTAATGAACTATTTATATCACCAGCTGGAACCTTTGACTATTTTGACCGACGACGGCCTCTGATACAATGATTTTCCGTATTGATATTATTTTTTCGTCATTTGAACACCCGGATTACTATAAGTAATATAACTGTATGTATTCCATATGAGTATATAGTCACACAGGTGTTATGAGAACATAATGGAGGTGCATCAATCATTATGGCAGCAGTGCAGGGCATATTGCGAGAGCAACAGATTAAATAGCTGGTATACCTCATACCTACATATGTTCTATGAACAGCTTAATCTGCTACGACTGTCGACGTAAATGATTATTTTGAGACAGACTGATTGGATACGCGATTCATAGCCTGAGTTATAAATTACGTCATAGCTAAGGAATGATTTATTTAAAAGGGGCTTTTAATCCCTAATGTATGGGATTTACTACAACGCAGCACACTATGCATTGTTCATTAGTAAATATAAAATTACTAATGTGATAAAAAATGTAATTAAATGTCGAGCAATTGTCAGATGTCTTTTTGTCGTTGTTAATATCCCAGCCGGTTGCAACAATCTTCTGTGTATATATCAACGGTTTGTCGTCGTACCTTACCGGCAACGATCCAATGACAGCCACTGTTATACCAGTACAGCTTTGTTCGTCAAATCACAACTTTAACTGTATACTTGACGCGTACGCATACTTGTTCAGGACATAATCATGCAGATCTAAACACCAACATTAGAATTATTGATCAGTCTACTTATTTGATTCGTTGATCCTAAATGCTGTAAACTGAATCATTCAAGTTGCATTTTAAGACGGCTATTTAAAACACTATTCAATTTAATTACTATTTTGGTGCTGTATTTCGAATGATAGATAACTAGGTTAAAACAAAAAAAATAAATAAATTACTACAGTGTGGCTTAAAGAGAACAGCTTTACGCTAAGAGAAATAAGCCACTCGCGAAACATCTCTTGACCCCATTCTAATAGAGATCCGCTCGAGGTAGTGTTAGTATCTTCTTTACTAGGTCTCATTTAACCAATAACCGCCACAACTTGACAAAGTTGGTACAGATAGTGCGTTTATCAGATAACATGTCAGGCAAACTTATTTGTGATGAAGATTTTCCTCAAAAGGAAAAATGTGCAATTTCCTTGCCAAATTGCACATTAAAACAAGTGATAACTCAACTCTATTGCGGTCAGGGTCAGCTCAATTACACTCGTTTTCTAATGTGCAGGACCTAAGATTCACCTATTGATTCATCAATTACTTATTATGAGACGTGTTATTCATTGGATTGCATGAAGACGCTTCTAAAAGAGAAAACCCTGTTATACCGGTAAATTCATATTCGGTTTGGACTGCACTCTGTGTACCGCAGATCATAAGCCTTAAGGTATCATACGAATGTTATGAGCAGCAGTAATTAAGATGTTCAGGTATACAACCAAGCTGCGGCCTTTCACGCTGGAACATCGCGATGTTCTTACAAATGAAAAGTTGTTTCAAACAACACTATAAATAATATGAAAATCTTACAGAATATTTCTCTTTAATATGCATCAGGTGTAATGAGGGCTGAAGTGCCTCCAGTTTGACAGAACGTCAATGTATATACTAACTGCTTCTTGTATAATCTGATAACGGATTGGCAAAGATGAGTCCTTCCTAAGATTTCAACGAGGTGATATCGCGACGGTGATGAATGGGGATGATTGTAATGCTTGGACATCTCCCCTTAATTGCCATCGCCCACTTGGCACAAACCCGTTAGCTACTAAGTCGGGTGCTTCCCCTAACAGAGAGATGGGACTGCCACATGACGTGATCATCCTAGTCACGAGGAACCCTTCAGATTGTTCACGCCTTGGAATCGAACGCCACCATTTCAAGAGTGCAATATCTGCTTTCATAAAGTTAACATTTGTGTACGTTATGAATGTAAGCAATGATACACCCATAAACAAGTAGGTCCAAGTCTTTGTAGACTGATTTATTGACCGTAGGCTATAAACAGAAAGTTGCCAACTATGTTTAAACACTAAACGTGGGCATTACTTTACATGAGTTGCATTACTAATAATGGTTAGGGCAACGAGGTATAATAACTAACAAAGGTAATAGCAGTTTGGCAATAGCAAAAAGCCTAAAGCTAACAAAAATAAGGTACGCAGACCCTCCTTCGACCCCTCTCTATTAGAGTTCAGTTCCCGGTGATGACACTAGGTCTCTCATTTCCTAACATTGATTATTGTTCAGTACTTACCTTAATCAAACCTTCATTTTTTGCCAACTAGGTAGTTGGTCGCATTTATGTTAATAAGCAAAACCGTTCTTCAATATGATAAAAACGGCTGTTGCTTATAAATACTCACCTATTGGTCTGACACTAGTCTGCGTCCCAGACTCTAGGGGTTCCGCTACGCTTCTCGCCCTAGAGTCTACGGCCAGACAAGGTCTAAAAGTGGCGCGTCCGAATATTCATTAGACACGTTCGTTGATCTTCGTGACCAATCAACACAAAGGTTGTGACCCGGATTGACCTTAATTGCGCCTGGCTCATGAAACTGGCTTGTGATACGCACCCTTCGGTTCCATGTGACGTCATGGACATTGTAGTGGTCTGCATCCAATGAGAACACATTGAAGGTCTTCTGGAACTATCGGCGTCTCAAAAGTTCAAATTGGAACTACAACCAGCGCTTTTATCGCGTAGCTGCACGATAGTATGTTTACGTGATAGTCAGTTAAAAAGAACCAGCTGTGTGTCTGCTTCCTCGTCGACTGTGTGATAAACGGTGCCACTCAGCGTGAAACAACAAATCGGAGTGTTGTAGAATGTGTGCCCGGCTCACAAAAATCACTCGGCCGGTTGGACAAGTTCTTCGGAACTTGTAGAATAGACCAATGAGAGACAACGACTCAAAATTACCGAGAGTGACCGAGAGACACGGCTTGTGATTGGAGCATCCCAAATCTAGGATGCCCGTCCAGTTCAATCTACTATGGCCCCCTAGACCTGAAGGCGAGACTATTGAATATCAGTAACATGTAAACAGCGCCCGCAGCCATCAGGCTAGGGGACCTTGACTAGTCTGAAACATTGTTTAAAATTATTTTTCCCCCTCGCGCAGGTTTGTAATTTCACCCTTGTATACAATTTGTAAAAAATGAAATTCAGGGTACCCTGCCCTCAACTACAAGCATGTGGAAAACCGTATCCCGAATGATCTTTCTCCGAGAAGACTAGTAAATGTGTGGCGGAGCATCAAGTGAAAACATTCATCAACAACAAAGACGCGTTGACTGCTAGTAAGAGAGATAAGATAGTCATAGGAACACAGTAATCATTTTGCATAAGTAAGCTGCCGTGGTCTTCAGATAGTCAGTTCTTTCACAAGCTATTTATTCCGGTTCACGATGGCCCGGTAAATCGTCAGTGTTGTATTGTCTTGACCTGGCAAAGGCACCATAGGTACAAAGCGTAGGGTTGGGTTGGCAGAACATAAATAGCTCACGCTATCCTCATGTCATGTTAATTTTGATATGCAAAAGGTGACTAGCACTGTGTAGTGAAAAATATACTTTGGAAGTCTATTGGTTGTAAATTTGGCATTCAGCATAAAGTCAACCCCTATGTAGGTTATCTTGACCTTTCGCGCCCTAATAATCAATCTTAAACGGATATTCTACGTTCCTAACATCTATAATGCGATATCACCTTGTGATGATTATAACGCTACAACGGTGTCTCTGTTCCCACCTGTTGGCTTAATGACATGATGATGCCACTAGAATGAATAACAAAGCCAGTGCAATGGCTCCATAGTATGTTGGCATTGACACTTTAATTAGGACCGTCCAAGTTTATGAATGATCCTATACCCTTGCAGGCGCGTGATCAACCCCTTGTTGGAAACGACGCTAAGTACACTGCATATCAATAACTGGATGTTTCATACAATGCATCATAGCTAGCAGGATTACAATAGTATTCTAGCCGTTCCGGTATTCATACATCGTATCTTTGCCAACGGCAATGGTGTTAACTTCAGAACCGCTATCCACCTGACACTCAAACAAAGCCTCAATTACCTGTTTATCGTAAATCGAGTGTTACCAAAGTTGTAATAAGTACATTGCAAACCATCTTTGCTGTTTCCTTCCATCCTGTGTGCAGATTCTCATTTATGAAACGAATTATATACATCCGTTGTTTCAGCGTACATTCGGTAACAAATCATGCTTAGCCGTGGAGTGCGTGAGATTGCAGCACCGACCACTTGAATAATTTCAGTTGTCTGCCCAACTGTCCTCGACTTTGTATTGTGCATCGCAAATAGCATTTAATATATAGAACACGTCAGTAAACAATCATGAGCACTAAATCAGCTCAGAACAATATTATTAAACTCGTGACTAAATTTATGATCTAAATACAAGGGGCTTAAGTTACCCGGCATAGGCAGCAAGCACGTCGTTAATGTGCTGATAATCCGGAAATATTTCTTTAAAAATGGGGAGACGAGGAACTAAACAGGAGTATCATCTCGTATAATAATATGAGCTAATTATTTTGTTGCATGCGCATATTACATGAAATGCACAATAGAGAAGCGGGAAGCAGACTTAGTACATGATAGCATCACATGTTTTGAATTTGTTTCATATATACCATTTATAAGATTGCGACTAAGACCAAGTCCGGGTAATGTCAAGATTGGTTTTAGTTTGATAGGGGTCCATATCCTTAATTACATAGTCTTTTTCGACATTCGCGATGGCGATATGCACCCCTAAAATACTGCATAATAAAACACATATTACATACAAAAACCTTTTGCACCATGCTTAAATGTCATAAATGTCAATTTCATAAACTCCACCATACAAGTTTAATCGACTCGTTTGGTAAAAAAATGGCTTAAATACAATTGAGCTGCATCAAAAAGCTCTTTACAGCTCTATGGATAGACGGTTACTTCTTAAGATGAACCTTCCTCGCGCTAAATATTACACCAAACGTTCAATATTGCTATGTTTAATGTCCGCAGATTCATAATCTATCGTTGTTTAGTACCAATTATTAATGTATAATTTGTACATATTATTTTGTCCTGCAATATTCTGTGCTGTGCTTTGTTTGTTTTGCAAGTGAGAATCGCCCGTTAAAACATTTGGAACAAATGTTGCATATTCAACCGAATATGTATGCTTCCGCGCAAACAGGGAATATTAAACTGAGCATGCTTGATATCCCAATTGCAATCGACGTATCAGTTTTGCGCTACAACATTTACATTCTTATAGAGAATAATTTTGTGCGCTGTACAAATCACACTTGCACCAAATATCAAATCATATACTTAATTGGAACATTCAGAGAACTCATTAACAGCACGTATTCTTATTTAAATTTTGGGGATTATCACATGTTGACTGCATTACGAAATTCACAGCCTAACAGTTTTATGTTTTGCCAGAGTAAGTTGAATGGGGGAAAAGTTCCATTGTCATCGTGTATCCCAAGGAAAACTCGAAATCTTTATAAGTGCAGTTTGCGAGTTCGCACATTCGCCATAGTTATGTTTTGCTAAATGTCTTGATATGTACAAACGGGTTCATGCAAGTGGCAAACGGAGCTACTTTGTAAATAAAACGGAATTATAGATATTCTATTTGAGGTTTTAATTGCAGTTCATTGATCAACTTGATAATCTTGTATATTGTTCTGCTAGCTACGGCTAGCTAAGGGTCTTGATTTGTTTTGAACGGAAATTTAGGCTCGAGAAATGTACAAATGGGTTCATGCAAGTGGCAAACGGAGCTACCTTGTAAATAAAACGGCCCTGCTATTATAGAGTTGTTAATTGCAGTTCATTGATCAACTTGATTATCCTGTAAATTGTTCTGTTAGCTACGGCCATTGGACAAATGCAGCCTATTGTAAGTTATTAATGACCTAATGACAGTAGTATTGACCTTCAACATCAGCGCTCTAATTAGGTTGAAACATTGGAGGTTGCGTTCGATCAGCCTTTAATTAAGATATTTATTTGGTGAGGGCTACTAATACCACCAGAATGCACATCATCCCAGCTACAGCTTACCTTCCATACATGAAGTTGCACTGCATTTGTTCATTAAAACTGAAACACAATCAGTCAGTAATTACAATTAAAATGATGCCGAGGGCTATTTATTGAACACATCATATGTGCGATTACAATGGGAAACGCCGATGTGATAAAAAACGGACTCTATGTCTTTTGGCCAAGTAGTTGCAATGCGTAGTGCGTTAATGCATGTTATCTTTGAAAATATTTCTTTTTGACAATAAAATTTGCCAGGATATTGCATTGAGACAAGAAAATGAAGCATACACTATCACAAGGACTGATCATACCACTCCTATCATATACGTTCGTCAACGGGTAGTCTAGGAATGGAAGCTCCAGTTAGCTTTCGGATGAGATAAGCATATGTTCGTGCCACTTAAAAAAGGGACATTGAACCATTGCTGAACTATAATCAATAGTTAGATAATAAGTTCATGCGGTGATTCATGAATAACACAAATGCACTAGTCAAAGAAACCTGCTTCTACAAAGCAAAGTAAGTGAACACGGATCCCGCAAGGCCTTATACCAGTCACGAATGCAATGTGGAAATTAGTAGACACCCCGATCACATAAATCTACCTGAATTAGAAAAGTCAACATTTACCTTCAAGAAGGCAACAATTATGCACTCAACGCACCAACGCTTGTATTGATAATGTATGCATTTGTGATCCACAACGATGGTTGTGTGTAACTGATTGAACACACTATTCACTTGAAGCCAGACAAATGTGTCTCTGAGGTCTGTCTGTGATAATCAATTCATGTACGTGTCATTAATATATCAATGCCAAAATAGCACCATCTTTGACGATATAGCCACAGTCGGTAGTAACGCGCTTTGGGGTTAGCAACGTGAGCATATGCTTGCGTGAAGATCAACGACCTTTATTATTCAGCTGAAAAAAGTTCACATTTTAGCCAACACTATTAAAATATGCAACGACCCACTGATGTAAACAGATGATGAAATAAACTCTAACTTTGATCATGTCTTTTCAGTGTGAGGCGTTCTGGAACATATTTGCTGTCTCAATATGGTGAGCAATCTTCTGTCCTTTCTATGAGTGTTTCATTGCCGCTTGATGCTCACCTATAAACGCATGAGCTGGTGAAAAATCCTGTTGGCTCGCTCATTACAGGCACGGGCAAATACCATTGATTATAAGAAGAATTTACATTATCGATAGCACGACATGATTGACGCATTCGATGTTTATGTCAATCAGCCATCAACATGGTTATCAATCATAATCAGGGCTATTAATACAGAGCGCTGCTGATGTTTTCATACCAAGAATATGCAAATGCATCTGCCTACAACTAGAAGTTCTGTTTTGTGCTCTCAAGTAGATGAAAAGTCGGTAATCATTTTATTTATGTTGAGGGCTGTTACTGGAATATTTTATGCAATTAACTCAAACAACAGGCGGCGTAGATATAGCGCAACGACATTATTAAGAACATACTATTATATTTCTAGCCTGTGATGTCACTTTTAACAATTGCGCCTCGCATCATGATTAGGTGATGCAACCTTTGTTCGTCTTACACAAATAGGCTATCGATTGCCAATTTGTTTTTGCAAAATGGTTAATCATAGGATCATGTTATCAAGTTGCAACGCGTCACCTCAATGTTATATTTAATTTTAATATAGAAAAACGCAACCATGCATGGATAATGGCAAAACGTCATAAACTCCTGACCTGTTCATTTGTGTGGGAACGCACCCTGACTGCAGATTGGTTATATTAGGGAATCGCACGCAAATTGATAGACTAATTGCACAGTATCCTACCCACTACTTTGGTATTCAAGGGAAGTCAATAACTATTGATTTGCTGTATCATTATCAATGCGACGTTTGTCAGCGAAATCCCGTAGCTGTCAGTATTCCGCTTCCTATTGTAGTTATTACGGTAAACGCATTGCTGCAACATTTTATCAGCATTCAGCAAACAACTGGAGCAAGACCAAATGAATTATCAACCATTAATAAATGTGTGTCATTTCGAAGTTGATTATTTATCATACTGTCGTCTGTTGTACCCCCTTCGAAAATATCGTTTAATATTTGCATTGGTGCACGCAGAAGGTCCGATTTTGTCTTTTTTAGGGAGTTCGTCGCTCTCAGAAATGCTACATATCGAACACAAATTTTATACACAGAATCTATCGCAGTTATAACAATAATCATCATTGTGTAAATCTACTATGCAGGTTAAAACGATCGTATGGCGCATCCCATCACCAAGTTCACGCGTCTTGCCGAAAACGCGGATTGGAATTCAGAAAAAAGAATTTACATTTAATGTGAATCAAATAACATTCGTGGATAGCGTGCAACCGAAAGTCACAATGTCTCAGAAGATACCTGATGGATGGAAATCGTTTTTGAAACAATTCGAACAGAGGGGCGTTTGACCTGGCCAATTATTGTGATTTTTTTAAAATTGTGTAATATTTGAGTACACTAAATAAGACTCGTTTACTTTTAGGCCTAGTAATGCTGACCACACGATACTTCTATAGTTTAATAGTCAATTTGTGTCATAACGCTTTTATAGTACCGTAGAAAAGATGGTTAATTTGTACGCTTCAATCGCAGCCTATCAGCAACAACAACAAAAAGGTAAAAATCATGTTATTGTCTCACAGGATCGATGCATTGACAACAATTCAAACATAAAAGATTATTCGCAATTTTGCTACTGTAGGTGAATATCTAAATGTCATTTGTCACAATCTAATCCGAGAAGATATGCTTAAGAGCAAATACATATTTCTGTGCCGAATGGAAGGGGATTATTGTGCATCGTTAATTGTATACCAGGCAGACTGTTAAAAGCCGTATTTTTAGTCTTATACCTTCCGAGGCATACGCAGCGCATAACATGTGCCAAACACATGTGAGTATATAAGTCAACAATCTGGCATGTAATGAATCCGTGAATATATATTTGATACCATACACACGAGGGCGCTACTACATAACCGTCGTTCTACGCTCATGACATGAGCCGGCATAATGCTTAATCTGATCAGTGTATATTTACATCGGCTGCTTGTTTATCCTGTGGACACAACGTGCCATCGAGGGATAGTTGTGGTTTAGGAAGGACCACATAATACGCTATCTAATTATGCACTTAATTATGCTGCAGCTCGTGTAAATATGGACCAATGATGAAGAGGAATGGCATTACGTGCTTTAAACCCTGGATGACAGAAATGCAGTGAATGTACCTTACATATATTAATCTCATTAATGGCGTCGCTATGCGTGATATCGCCATTGTACATAATCTGTGTAAAGTTGAGATATATTCATTTGGGCTGCCTATGTATTTCTGCTTAAGGCTAAAAAGGATACCCCGAGCATGTGTTAGTGCTGCAGGACATGACATATCTACAGTAAGTGGAAAACATCTCGGGAGCAAACTATATCATAGATACGAGCCTATGTGCTCATCCGGTGGGTGCATGAGCCACTAGTGCCGAATTAACGTTCCCAATGAAGCCAAGATTAGTGCAAAATGCATACCAGGAACCTGAGCTGAATAAATAAGCTAAGTGGGTGCTCTAAAGCAAGTGGATTTTCCTGATCAAATTAGTTATATTTCACAATGGTTGCTAATTGTATTACCTTGGTGAGCTGATTGGAATCCATTCAACGGAACCAGGTCCCCGCAATGAAACCTAATTGTATTCAATTGGCCCTTCGCTACTCTGTTTGGCAGATCTGGTCCGCTTATCACCGAGTCATAGATACTAGCACAACTTCAGTAAATGAGACATTCAGTTCCCACCAAGCCAAAATAACACCAAATGTTTGCAGAATTCAAACATGACAATTGTAAGCGTAGCTTATACAGACTTGTTGATAAGCTAAGTAATTTTTAATTCTCTCCATCTACTATATGATTTCGAATCTTTGACTTCCGGTGCATTTACGTGCAATATGTGGAGCGGAGTACCTCTCGGAGCACACCGAAAAATCAACAAAAGAAATGAGTTTGGACCTTTGCTGCTGTGAAAGTTATGAATGGATAATTAATTGACAGAGGCAAGCATTTAATAACTTTTCACCTCACTGGCGATTTGGCATTAGCAAAATTCGTTTATGTTGTCAAAGACAAGTTTCTTTTGCATATTTTGCGATTATGCGTGCATGATTTGTTTAAATATCTTCATGTATATACGCTATGGTTAAATGCGACACCTGTAAATTGGTGGCTTTCCCGTTCAGCTGACTGTTGTCATTTTCTTATTTTCTTCAGACGCGATTTTTGCAGCGCTCTTTGCTTTTTCCACACAAATTAGATACTTCGCTGAATAATTAAGAATTGACGGAACTTGACCAGAAAATCACGTGGTCTATCGTATTGTGGATAGATTTCAATTACTGTATTTTCCTTTTTTGTACATTCAAACATCAGTTGTCATTTAAATAAAAATTATCTATGCATTATTCATCTCATTGAACAACATTATAAACTCCCAGGCTCTCGTCGATGCAAAAACGCTATAACAGTGTTTAAGCGAAACAGTCAGATAACACATTGGCAAAGACACCTGCCGTTTTTGAGTTTATTTACTGTACGAATGAGTGAATCATATGACCGACTAATAACAGCCATGAAACTTGATCCTCTTTTATCCTCAACAAAACATTGCTTTTTATAGCGCACACTACTGGCACGCAAACTTTATAAGCAGATGGCGCATATTCGCCATAGCAAACATTCTATGTTCTGCGGCCTGTAATTGTATTTTGCCGTCTTACGTCTGAAATTGATTTGAGTAAAACATTTGTACTCCAAACTAAGCCTCTAGAATTACGCGGTGAGGTAGAATTTGGGTTGTTAATATAGATAAATGTAACTTTAAGACAACTGAGGTATGACAGCATGTTGCGAATTATGACTATAGTGTAAAGATCCCAAAAATCGAAATCACGGCTTTGACAGGGATTAACAATGTATTTTCATATGTTATGTCAACTTTGCGGTGAATAATTTCGAATAGATCTACCGCTGTGATACTCTATTTATATTGACTGATATTGTCCTAGATGTAGATAGGATGTAATCAGAGAGGGCTGACAGCCCAACAATGTTTGTGTTTGTTCCATGGCCTCTAGAATAGCGCGGCGAGGTAGAATTTGGGTTGATAATGTAGATAAATGTAACTTTAAGACAACTGAGGTATGACAAATCTTTCTTTGAATGCTAGCAATATGGGAGAGCTAGACAAGACATACTTCAAGATAGCATGACGACATATTTAGTGCCACAATGCCATGATATCATTGTATTTTTACTACAATAATTGTACACACATGTCAATGCATTGGTCAGTGATTAACGCAGTGCCAGTATGCAACAAAGGTTCCAACGCGTTCAAGGAAATACAAGGACGTCTTATTGAAGGATAAAGCTGACTTTTTACTTAATAGTAACACTCCCACAATGAGTTAAATGATCAAGTATCTGATTATAGGACGGTCTGAGGTAAACATATTCTCACATTGTATGTCCACAGTACCAGAAACATTGCCTGATATGGTTAGGTGTTTAAAGAAGGCTAGGTTATACCTTATGCTGGGTTGCAGTTTCTGGATTGTTCGATCAATAACTTGATCAAAAGTATTGAGCGAGCGAGCTGGATTGACCCATACAATGATTGGCTTGAGTGTTGACCTTACCATCTCGGCGCACTTCCAGTTGATGTGATGAAGTGGTTTTGCAATCTAGCATCGGATAGGACAATTGGCCCAATTTAAAGCCTTACTATGGTCAAATATATTCGAGATCAGGGCATGTATTGGACATTGCTATATGACAAATAAATCAATCAGATTCGCATTTGGCGACTGAAAGTGTTATATATATATATATATATATATATATATATATATATATATATATATATATATATATATATATATATATATATATATATGTTCTACATAGATTGCTGCAAATAATTTTTATGGGATTCGAAAAAAAATTGTACACACATATTGGCGGTGGTTTGATTGCTCTGCATCTCGCATGGCATAAGCTTGCGACATGCAAATATGGGAATAACTGTTCACATAACAATGTAATGGCAATTTAGCACTTGGATGGGTAGGATATAACTGCAAATCTAGTGAGCAAACTTTCAAACCGTCCAATAGCTCGTGATGGGAAAAGCGATCACGGACATATCTACACAGCCGCATTTTTTCCGGTCAGTGCGGTGTTGCTCGAAGTACGCCAGCCAGTCGTTGTAGGTCTTCCGCCACAATGCTCTGTTCCTGGCGTGTATTTCCCAGGTGAAAGTGTCATATATGTATACAATAACCAACATAGAATAGTGCGCTACACTAGTACAACAAGCTCGAACGGTCTTAATACATATTTGCCTCTCAGCCGACCTCTTTCAAAGAGTGTTTCAACATCCCATACAGTTTTATCGTTGGGACAGTTTATAGTGTACAGTTGCTAGCCTGGCAATCAGCTCGCCGTCGTAATTCACTTAGCTGTAATTGTGGGATTTAATTTATTAGTGCAGGCCAACCGACTGGCTTTAGAACATTTAATTAGCCTATTCATAAATACGTTTTAGGTTGATTTATTCAAGCTTATGGCAATGGTTTCCTTGACGTGCGATGCATAGTACTTCGTAATGATTATATATCTTATGACCTCCAACCCTTACATAAGCATCACATTAAAGTATCTTAGCACTGCACGGGGTTTCATTGATAGGGTTAAGTGGGCAATGTTAGCTCCAGCTCAAGTACAATCGAATGTCCAATTCTATGTGCATTCCTCGAAGACACGCTGTGTACAACGGATCCTAAGGAAGAATTTCCAAGTGACTGTTGTCTGATCTGATTGTGCATCGTGTCGTACCCTCTAAAGAATGTAAGACGATAGCATTGTAGTAGTAGCATTGTCGTGCACTGTATGTCGTATCTTTTTCATGCAATCATTGAATGCCAAACAGTACACTGATGAAACTTAAAGTGTTAAGAAGTACAAATTAGACTATCGATACACCAGTCGATCAGACTACAATCAATATCCTACTCCACTGTTATATCGGAGGGGGAAATATTTATTTGTATCACGGACAGCAAATTGAAAATTGAGTTACATATTCCTCATTTATTATCATCGTTCTAATCATATAGTGATTTACTGAACATTATATAGACAATATTTGACAATAAAAGGGCTTGAATATGGCACATTGAACTATTTCATTATAACTTTAACTGATTGGATGATTAGGCAGGGTTTATAAAGCCAACAAAATTTGGCCCACAGTTAGATTCATACATTTCGTCTGCTCAGACGTTATCAGTAATCCATATAACTTAAGTACAAATCACAGCCTGGCATGAAGCCCATTGTATTCATCTTAAAACACACAAATATAACTGGCAGTGCGTTGGTTCCGTGTGGTATACAAGTAAGGAGACATGAACCTTCGTCGTAAGATCACCAAACAGTGTCCACTATTGAGTTCTATGTTTTACGTTTAAGAACACATAAGCAATCTGAAATGCACTATTTGAATGATGAATTTGTGTAAAGCCTATATTTAGACGAGAAGTATGGACCTTTGTTAATTTGTTGGGTTTTTTTTGCTTATTTCCGCCAAATTGTCGGTAATGGTTAACTTTAATTGTAATCATTCAGGATGACTAACGGCAACATTTAAATGCATATCAGTTACTTCGAAGCATCTGTTGTTTCAGTCTTTTTAATGCCTTTAGTAATATAATCAGGTACAATGTGCCACTTGTCTTGGTACAACCATTGAAATGCAATCACTGCAAAATGGTCATGACATTTTGGATAAATGATCTCAGCATATCTTACGATAGCAACAAACATAAGTTCCTTAATGCTGGCTTGGCTATGTTAAACAAACTTGATTAATCGAAGTCAGTCGAATTCTATAAAGAGCCGCACAGAATGTCTCGCAAGTTTTCAACCCGTGTAAAGACAGTCGAGCTCAATAATATAAGGCGCAAAGCCTGTACGTTGATCTAGGTTATAGGAGATCGAATGGGGTGTGGTCGCAATACACCGGCTGAGTCGTCACAAAGTTCATGATATTGCGAGCAAAAATGTCTAGCCTGTTTATAAATGTTTTGGTATCGATGCAATATAGACAACTTAATTCCATTTATGACAACATAATACCGTGACAGCTTGTGATAACTTTGCTCGCCGATAGTTTGCGCCGTATTAGGAGATAAAACCGCCCTTGAGACTTGAGTCTCACATATGACTTTTACCGATGATCCAGGAAGCAGAGGTTATTATCGCTGGCTCCTCTAAGGTTGCTCATTCAGTAAATGCTCTTTTGGTACGCTCTGAATTGCGTACTTTTATCCTTAACCTCAAGAACTACTGATGTTTTTACCGAGATAGTGCTGCAAAGAGGAAGAGGAGGATAGGTATGTATTTTCCATTGTATCGATACAAAATGCAATAATTTAAACTAATTTTAATCAAATGATTAGGCACGCACATACATTTACCTACGCCATAAAGTATGAATGCAAGGAAAGGCATTCGTAGAAGCACTGTACACTGTTTAGCTGTGACTCGTTACCCCAATAGGTACATCTAGAAGGCAGCGTGTTAATCTGCCATAGATTTCATCATAAATGGTGATGGGTTAAAATATGGTGTAGCTGGTTTTCTGATCGTATTATTTCCGCCACATTTTCTACTTTCGCCTTATTGGTGCACAGTAGGCAATGGCAAATGCGCCAGCAGTAGGTAATCGATTCAGTGTGGCCAAATAATTATTGGCAGTTTGGGCAAAAAAAGCCACAAATGTTGAAATCATCGACAGCAATATGCCTCTCACTGCATTGTATATTTATTGATACAATTTCATGATATAATGATATAATGTGATTCGCATAACCTCATCTATGCATATCGCTAAATGACTTACATAATGACTGCACTCCAATATCAGATGGTACAACAAGAACCTTAAATGGAGTTAGTTATACAAATTGTAATATTACTCAATTAAGTGTTGGCTTATTTGCCTCAAACGTAACGCGCAATTAAATTTTCTACAATAGGCTTATTCGTCCTTAACACCTGGGTACGCATATTTTTACTATGCAGTTGAAACATTATGCGCTTGACCTGACTGATTATTATGATACTGTTACAAATGTATAATAGTGTTTATCACACAATCCCTGAGTAGCTGACTGAACGTCAAATCAATTGGTGGCGGCTTAATTCTTAATTTGACCTGAGTATATTCACTGGGAACCCTGTCGACACAACGTGTCATCAAGGCATGATTGTGGGTTAGGAAGGGCCACAAAATGAGCTCTCTAACTACGCCCAAGGTTATGCGGCAGCTTGGTTAAATATTGACCTCGTTTCAGGATGAAATTGAATGGCATTACGTGTCTAAAACCCTGGATGGTTGCTGAAATGCAATGAGTGTTGACAATCTGACATATATGATTATAAATGATTGCGTCTTTATGAGGGGCATCAGCCTGGTACAGAATTCGTGGTGCTATATTCAAATGGACAAATAGAGGATCATATAATATGGACTTATTGATATCAAAGATTTGTTGAGGTTAGCATACTAATGAATGGTCGACACTTAAACCGCTCTACATCCCTCATGTAATTACCTAGTCACACTTTAAATTGCGGTTAACATAATGAAAGATTGAATAGGGTCAGGAAGAAAATTCTGTTATTAAGTGGTCGATAATTGCTTACCCTGCAGAATTTTGCAAACTTGTTTCTCTGGCTTGTCGTTTCTAAACCAAAAAGACTAAACTCGTATTGCAACACTCCGCTAAATGATCATAAATCTGATTATCGTACGGGCTCAAAACAATGACAGACTTCGGTAAGTATTTCAAGTTTAACCTCATGACAGGATGCATTTCTGGATTGTTGGATTTATAACCTGTTATTTATTATTAATCAAGATTAATGGGTCCATACAATACCTAACTAAATTGTGTTGAAGCTTTATAACCATCAAATATTTTGGAGATCAGTTAAAGATAAGTGCAACAGGTCTAGCAAATCGTGCTGATTCAAGAGTCGAAAACCACTGACAACAGTATCATTCAAACCTTTCGAAGCTGTAATTATAGCTTAGGTTAGAGGGCATGATGTATGTAAACATACCAGGAACCTGGACTGAATGAATAAGCCAATTGGATTCTCTTAAGCTAGTCGGTTGGTTTTATCTAATTAGTTACATTACACAATGATTGCTAATTGTATAACCTTTGTGAGCTAATTGGCATCCATTCAACGGCATCGTGTCCCATTAATGAAACTGAATTGTATTATATGTGCCTTTTGCTACTTTCCTTAGCAGATGTGGTCTAAGCAGTACATTTGTTTTATGCAATCAAGCGTACTATTTTGTACAAGAAAATTGTTCTCTTCGCCAGTCAAAGCGAAATGCGTCATTTTAAGCAATTGCAGCACAGTTGGTGGATATAATTGGCATGAACCAGGCTAATTGATCGACCAGGTAGAGAGTCGTTGATAAACGATCATGTTACTTGCCATGACACCAGATCCTACATCACCCGCATCGAACACATTTGCGATACTTTAGTATGTTGTCGATGTTTAAGCAGGTCTTGACAGTGGTTTTAACTGCTTTCACAGAGCATACTACAAGCATGTAAACTTTATAAAAGCTGGCACATATTCGTAATTACACACATTCTATGATCTACAGCTAGTATTTCATTTGGTTGTCTTGTGATGTACTTGTCTAAAATTGCATTGAAAGAAACATTTGCATACCTACAAAAGTCTCCCTTTTCTAGTATGTTGCGAATTATGTATTTGGTGCATTATGATAACAACCCACAAGGGTTACCACAAGTCGAAACCACGGTTCGTTGGCCTCAATCAATATTATTGCGTGTTTAAATCTAACGAGTAATACAATTAAATATATAATATTTGCAAATTAATTAAGTACGGTAGTTTTTTATTTCTACAATATAACACTGGGATACCTTCATTAAAGACGACTGAATTTTCCCAATTCTGTATTAAAATCCGCATTTTTAATATTAATTTGCGGTTTCTACCTTGGAATAGTTTTGCCGAATCGATGCTCTGTCTTTGCAAATTGACGGATTTTGTCCTAGATGTAGAAGTACGGACTGGCCTACAAATTTTTGTTTGTTCCATGGCCGTGGTTTGCAGAAGTTTGGCCTGATTATGCTGATAAATGTAACGTTATTACTGATATTGTTTAGTGAATATGACGTAAAAAAACATCGTCCTCCTAATCATACTCAATGATTAGAATTAAAATACAATATTGCTAGCAGTTTAGGAGAGCAAGGCAAGACATACTTCCAGATCACACAAACACTACTCTTGTCGCATAACGACATATTTAGTGACAAAATGCCATGATATCGTGGTATTTTTATCACAATGTTGGAACATCCACGTCCATAATCTGATTGTCGGACGGCTAAGGTGTGCAAATTCTCGCATAGTAAGCAGACTGTACGAAAATCACTGCCTGATATGTTGAAGCATTTATAGGGTGCTCAGTTATACCTTATGTTAGGTTGCATTTTCTGGATTGTTAGACCAATAACTTGCAAATACACAGCGGGCTAGGTGGACCTATACAATTATTGGCTTGACTGTGTTAGCTGTATTATCCCGGCGTACTTAAACCTGCCAATCATTTGATGTAATGTAATGCATTACCTTCGCCATTAAGTATAGCATAGAACAATGGGCTAATTTGCTCGAATCCATTGAAGTTGTTTCTAGATCAGGTCAAGTGTATCCCTATATTACACATTGTTATTTGAAATATATAGCAAAAATCTTATAGAAAATATATATGTATTGTATATATTTCCGTCTTATATGAAGAAATGTTGTATACCGCATAGTTGCATACCTAACAACTGACGTGTTCAGCATATACATAATGATCGATTTCAAGTTGACGGGCGTTAAAATATTCTTTGCACGCCATGATCATACATGAAATGCGATACATATTAACCACGTGTGGCAATATCAAACAACTCTTCGGCTTATGAAGATTTCGCTAATAGGTATATGGTACACTGTACACGAGAGAACTACTACACTGCTGTCTCCCCATATTATCGAAAGGATGTGGCGTAACGCTCAATCACATCGGGATGTATTACAACCGTCGATCATATGCACATTTAGTGACTACTTTACAATATGTATTTGAAATGTTATGTGGTAATGAGGGACACTACATTGCTGCGGATTCTGCTTTAAGTTGTGACAGCCGCATGGGTCGAATGCACATAATTGCTCGATTAGGATTGATCAAAATGATATCTATAGGATTTCCAAAACGTAGAGCATACCGATTTGCGTTTCTTGTACCGCTCTGCTTCATGCATAGCGCTTACCTTGCCACACAGAATTATGGAAATAGCTGTTCCTGTAACGAGTGATTTAATCCGGGTAGGTAAACTATCCATTGATAAAGTAAGTAATATGTTTGCAACTAACTCTTTGTGTGCTGCTGCCAGTCATGATGCCTAATTCAGGTGTATATACGACTGTAGCTGCTGTGCAATGTGCTTTAAACGACTGTGTGGATGCAATATGCAACATACGTTTATGTTCTAATGTATATTGATGAAAAATACAGCTTATAAATTGCCCTTACAATCTGCTTTACTTTATATACCAATATGGGTCGATTGTAGTTCAAAATGAAAGGGGACATCTTACCATGGATGCAGGACTGTGCATCACTCGTACAATCGTTATGGCAAAGGCGATTTTGGACATTCTGTACGGCATGGTAGCGCTATGAGAGATGCACTATGATACAGCTCTTGTCCATTCACGGGCGTGTCGCATGCTAATATCAGAATATATCACCACGCAAGTACTGTTACATGGTAATGTCCCTCATAATAGTGATATTTAAATAACCGTTAGCTAGACAGTCTACATTGACTACCTTGCAACAGGCTATTTAGCCACTCTTTTCTGTATGACACTTTGTGACAACGAAGGGTGTACAAGTGCCATCTGTAAATTAACTAGGATCTGATTCAGCATTACACTGCCTCCTCTTAGGAACGTGGTATGCCAGCTTTGCATTGTTTCTGTCAAGTCTTTTAGATGTGATAAAAATCATTAATTTATGATTTGCCGGATAGCAGACTGATATGACTATACTGCTCCAATGTTGTGTTAAATGAAAATAATACATAACATCGAATGAATAGGCTGACTGGTATGAATTGATTCGGGATGAAATATTTACTATGTGTTATTTTCAAATAGACATGACACCGTGGATAACGCTGCAAATAGATTAAATAAGATTGACACAAGCTGTGATTATTATCAACTAAAATAACAATGTAGCATTCTTTTGAGAAATTATCGTAATTAGCTTCTTATCTTAAAAATTGCTGATAGTGATAAAACCGCAATTGATGGGTTAGAGGTAACTCGCTGGCCCAAGCGATGCTCGATTGCGAAATTTCATTCAAACATCAACTGATTGGATGATTGTATTAGATAATTTTATCAAAACATCAGCTGATAGGATGATTATGTTAAGCAAAATCGTGAGGTCGACACAAGTTTGATAATACTCAAGTGTAGCCGGCTCAAACATCGAACAATTTATCAAATAATAGAATAGTTATCAATTAGGTCAAACGCGTATCTTGAAACAATTTAGATACATATATAAATCGGGCCTATTTGTGGGGGGGATGCTGAATACGACATGCGAATATGGAAAGCTAGATAATTGGTGAAAAAGTCAAATCTGAATCGTATTACTGGTGGTTACAATCAGGGCTTCACTTGGTTGTCCGCTTTATAATGATATCTTTAGCGCTATATTTTTCAGGGAGGCACTGGGTTGTTTTGTACACAGACATTATGTTAAGCAGCGGCGATATATATGGCCATGGTAGCGGAAAATAATATATAATCATGATGCTATAAGAATATATATATAAGGCAGCAATAATTATAATGCTTTCTTTTATTTGAAGTTTGTGTTACTTATTTCGCTAAAACAATCGACCAAAGTTACTGTTTAATGTTATCATTGCGAATGATAAGTAGGGCAATTTACTATGCGTATACTTCACAAAGAAGTATCCGATATTCAGTTGTAACATTGTGGTGTGGTAAAATACTACCAAATCTTGGAGTCTATGAGTCATATAAAACAAAGTTGACATCCTATCAACATCAAAGGCGATATCATTTCAATTGCATTGCGCATAAACTTGATATAGCCAAAGCAATAGCTGCATATTTAACATGACAAAAGCGTCCAAATTTGGTACTGGAAACCTTTCAATATGGTGCAGTATATCAGTAATTTCTCCCCACTACAAGTTAAAAGTTCCGCCTGTCTAGAACAACAAATAGGTTTTGCCTTGATATTGCCTTGCTTTGCTGAGTCATTTTAGTGCATGCATATGGTAACAAAAACAATAAGCACACCCGTGAAGCAGTTTTACATGTTCTTGTAGATAAGCAAGTTTCCATAGCTGGTTGTGACTGATTTAAGCCATGTATATTAAGAAACTTTCCTGGTATTGATCGCCCCGTGCTGAATAGTGCGGAACATTTTTGTTATGCATGATAATGATAGGGACATCATGCTAATGAATTGTGACTAATAACTTGCCTCGCGTGCTCAAACTCAACAATGATAACAACTTGACCTCATCATATCAGATTATATCAATCAACCCAAGAGCATTCTATCAGCTCATTGCCTATTCTCTTACATAATGTGTCTTAGATTGTCTTAATACCCTCAACATCAGTCACTGTATCAGCCAATGTTAAGTAACAAGTCACTCATTAATTTCCTGTGTCACTATTGCATCACCGAACAACAACCAAAATATAACAGCTTACCATAAGCGTCATTTGGAATCGTATCTGATGATTCCCTGCTACCTCCTGTTGCAGTTATGCCAGAACTGAAAAAAAGATACAGAAAGCAAGCTGCAATTGAAGAAATGATCCCTCCTTGACATGTACGGCAACTGTTTTGCTATTTGCGATGAAACTACATAAGAATAACAAACAACAACAAATCGACTGGAAGATGGTGTTTGATGCTAGAAGATGAAATCTCAGTAAAGCATCAACCGACTAGGAAATATTCATATACGGTGCTGTTGTCGTTTGGTTCACGCAGTATGGCCGAAAATGTCATAAGCTGTACATTGTCAATACGCACTACAAACACAGCGCCATCGATACATCAAACGTATCAAAACATTAATTTCGTGGCAGAATAGCCAATATAAATCAAGTACGAGAGAAGTCTTATGACATACAGCGCCTCCCCGTGATGCCAATCATTTATGTGCTTCCTTATATTGCTCGGCCATAACACCTCAATAACTTCTCCTGCTTCGCCTGCTTCTCCTTTTGGCATTGGTAGCGGCTCATCCGAATAAGACAAACCGCAATGCGACCAGGCAATAGTGTTAGCAAAAATGCATATACAGATTTCCTAGTTAATGGTTATCAATCAATGAACAATTTTGTTAAAAATTAAGAAATAATCACGTGTATCCTACCAATGGTTAGTTGCATAATATATGACACACTAAATCTGATCAGTTAAGGTCAAAATTTGATAAAATGTCAGTTCAAATTAGCGCGCCCGACAAAACGTTGCGGCAGCCATTATATAGGTCAACCATGCGTGTGACGTCAGGTAAGGGAGGCCGTTCTCAGAGACGCACGGAGTTTCCGTTGTTTACATTGTCGGAGTTCGTCTCGCGTTTGGGATTTTGGATCGTTTTTAGCCATCTTGTGACCGCCTGAACGCGATAGTTAATGATTGTTGTGTTGGGGGCTGCTCGCGTACCAGTCGGGACGGCGTGAGCTTGTTCAGGTTTCCTCGTTAGGACGATTTAAAAAAACAATGGATTGGCCAGGTACTACGTTCGCGAGACAAATGGCCGGGCCCGGGCAAGTACTCGTTTGTGTGCTCGGTTCATTTCACACAGGAATGTTTTGAGAGGCACCGAAACCTAGAGAAGAGCTTGGTTAGATACCACGATGTAAGCGGGTTTTGAAGGAAGCTGCTGTGCCTTATCTTTTAGCGAAGGCCTCTGCTGTCAAGCAAGCAAGAAAGGACCGTGAGGCAAAAAAAGCAGACCTGCCTTTATCAAGAGAGAGAAGCAGAGGGTGAGATTCGATGACTTTCTTGTTGCATTAGTATTGAAACTATAGTCCATTATCTTGTTAAGAGGGTACAATACATTTCGACCATGCAACAAATTCATGGATCTATATAAATATGATAATTCTAAAGATTGATTTAGCTGATACATTCCATGAAGGAAAGGAGTGGTTGTGTCTTCAAGCTTAGATACCCCAAGTTCAAGCAGGGGCATGTTGTTATTAAAGCAGCAACAATGGCAACATTTGGTGAATATTTTTACTGATATATAAAATGTTAACAACAACAAATTCAATAACCATGGGGATATAAGGTAATAAGCGACAGTCTGGTGTGGAAGCTGTGACTTGATTCATGTTGTGTTTCAGAGTATGTCGAGTGCCTGATGGTTGAGTTCTTGCTAGTTTGCTATGTGCCAATCCTGCCCAATACACAAGCACCACCTCCAATGTGGGGCACACCATAGTAGGTTCCACCTGTAACATGATGTAATGATGGGAATATTAATGTATGTAATGAAGGATGACATATTGTATGGCAAATATGTATCAGCCTCTGCATTCATAGAAACTCTGATGTAACACTGACCACGATTATAATATAATACCATAATCTTCACCTCCTAAAGTTCAGTTATACATTCATTTATGGGCTAACTGACAATCCTATGAGAACACAGCTGTGATACTTGCTCTCCTATATATATTCTACCTCAGAATCAATCAACATCAACTTTTAAAATATTGTAATCAGCCTTTGATAAGGCTTACTTTAAATAAAAGAGGATCTCTATTTATTAACAGCAGTCCGAAATAAGTTTGTTTGCAATTCGCGTGGAGGAGCATTTACATGGTAAAACTTTGTAAACATGAACCCTTGCAACCACATGATTTGATAAAAACTTTGTGGTATCTCATATCTGCTGTCTGATATGGAAGAATTATTTGCTGCAAAGCTATGTTGTATACTGTTAGGAAATGAGGTTACATGTTGGTGAAATTTATGGATTAACTTCGTTACACGCCAACACATATACGATGAACTGGTGCACAAGTACGATCAGACATAGCTTATCAAGCATTGTTCTGTAGCCGCCCTATGTCCTGGGCAGGATGACCCGCGTGAGACCCAGACGCAGCAGTTACATCGCCAAAGTCTGTTTTCTCCTCTTCGGAGACGTCGGATTCACTCATTTCTGGTTCGAATCTGTAAGGCAAAACTTGCTCTGCCGAAGCAACGATAGTTTGCGAATGACCTGTGCCATACCATGTCTCTTCGTCGCTCTCCGAAGTGATGAAATAACGAAATTACCAGCAGCCATTTCTCGCTAATAGTAGTGCAGATTGCGCCTCGCAACAAAAACGATCCCGGGCCTGACGTCACGCGGAGGCGATGAATTATTCATGAGCTTGTCGGCTCGATACGCGGAATCAATCTTTAAAGTCGAATTTCGACACATAGACAGAATCGGTACTTTTGGGTTATATTTCCGTTAGCTGGCGAAAATAATGACATGATTTTTCGTGCGATAGGCACTTTAACAATGATCAAAGATATCTCCCGAGCAGATATGTGTTTCTCAGTGATACAGCACTGGAAAACTGTTATTGTTTCTCGGGTGTAAGAGGCTTATCACTGGAAAACTGCTATGGTATTATTTTGCCAGCAAGACACTTACCGTCAATGTCACTGGATATATCGCCTTCTCCTTCCTTCTCTATTCTTTGCCCGACCGCTTTATTCCAATATTTGTTTCCTCTATTAAATAGCGATAACTGTTCGCCATAGTATGTTATTCTGTAGGTGTTGGAAGGGGGGGGGGCGGAGTGGGGTGTGGGGTTGGTACATTCAGGGTGCCCTTTTACTGGAGCAGCATACGTAGCTATTAATTCGATACTAAGTAACATGTGTAACTGAGTAGCCGGCGACATATTCAATCAATTGATCGATCAGAATTATTGAAAGGAATAAGATGTTTACAACAGCATCACTTCGCCTGCCACGTAGATACCAACCAATTATAACACTATGTATTACACTGTGTTTAACTCGTTTGAAGCGATTCTGTTCTGTTCAAAACAGATGAGGTTGCATGCATCGTATCAAACTTGCTGGCATGTGCTAACACGTCAGATTTGAATAGATGATGCCTCCAGACGACGTCATTGTTCAAAATTTTCATCCGTTATTATCATCAAAAGAATATCTGATGATAAGCTTTGAACTAGCTGCACCTTAATTCTCGCATGAACTACTTTGACTTTAAACTATAGCAAGGGCCAAAGCAAACGCTATTAGCTTCTTCCATCGTAAGAGCTCACATATGGTACTCAATTGCCCCATTGATCATCGATTATATATCTTAAACAAATGTAACTTCGGGTATGGCAGACATAGAAATCCGTACATTGTAAGTGTAACCTTTCGTCAAAAATGGACCCACGTATAAATCGAATAATTGTTATGCACAATGCATGTGTAAGTACATTGACCAGCCTAGAGACAACCTGCTAGCTAACCTACCTAGCTACCGCTACTCCATCCAGTTTACACAACTATCACCTCAGGTACTTAATATCATGCATTTCCCAGCAAAAAAACACACACCACTCAAATAGGTAACCGATCAGCAAACCGGCCAGCAAACCGATCATTCAGCCAACCTACGAACACACAAAACAACCAATTAACCAACCAACCAACCAACCAACCGACCAAACAACCAACCAACCAACCAACCAGTATACCTAATTACTTACCTGTCTCACTACCTAACTGCCTTTACCTTCACCAAAACATCATACCTACATACCAACTAACCTGCCTACCTATCTACCTACCCACCTATCTACCTATTACCTTCTACAAACCTAATCCTTATCAAACCTACCTCCTGCCAACATGATTAATATCTACCCACCTATCTTCGTTCACACCTACCTTCCTGCCTACAATCTACCTACCTTGCTTATATCATCCTACACATCTGCCTACCAACAAGCCTGCCTGCCCACCTACATCCCTACCTGCGTAATCCAACTGAAAACGCACCTGCATACCATGATATCAACCTAGCTACCTTCCGAACTACATACCTTCTTGCCTACCTGCCGACCTACCTTTTACCTGCCTATCTATCTACCTACGAACCTACGTATTTACCTACCTACTTACCTACCGATCCGCATGCCTTGCCTCTGTTCTACTATCTTCTTATCTACTTGCCTGCCTACCAATCTCGATGCCTTGCTTCCATCCATCTATCTTCTTACCTACCTACCTACCTACCTACCTACCTACCTACCTACCTACCTACCTACCTACCTACCTACCTACCTACCTACCTACCTACCTACCTACCTACCTACCTACCTACCTACCTACCTACCTACCTACCTACCTACCTACCTACCTACCTACTACCTACCTACCTACCTACCTACCTACCTACCTACCTACCTACCTTGCGTTACTGAAAACAAATACGCCGAATGTAATCAAACTTCGTAAGAAAACGAAACTTAGTCAAGTGAAATCAAGTTGAGTGGTGGATTAGTGATGTCAAAAAAAGCTTCCGGCTGGTGCTGGCCGGAATGTTAATTGTTCTAAGATCTTACATTGAGTAACGTCTTCTATTACAAAAATGCACAAATAAACCAACAGCACACAAAAACATGCCTTGCGGTTTGGTCAGGTATTTGCATTAAATGTCCGAGCATTTACTTCTGGGGGAAGATCCATTAATGATTACAGATCTCGGCAGCCTTGCTAGCTCAATTGCTGTATAGTATTTACTATCTATTAATAACATAATGTGAGCAATATCCAGCTTATAATTAGCATCTAGACAGCTTACACTGCTTTTGTCTGGCGTATTGCTTATTAGGGCAATTAGCTATTCCACTTTTATCACTTGATTCATCGTCTATACCAACGCCAAGCTTCACTAATATGATAATAGTTTGATATAAGAACATTTATTATCGTCTAAAACATACACACAACATTAACGCTGCTGAGGGTTTTGCGGAAAGCTTTCAATTGATGAGTTGCTTTTTGGTAATGGATTTAAATTCTAGTGTTTGCCAGATAGTTACATGATGCGTGGCTAGATTTTGTTGCTATACGTCAAGATCCAGGATGAATATATAAATTCCTTTCGTGTAAACTAAAGCCAAATTACCATCACTCACGACTGGTCGGTACCTTTATTAAATTGATATGGTAAGATTGGTTTTAGCACAAAAAGGATTTTCAGAATCACTAAAATATATATATATAAAAAAAAATAGAAAATCAATGTCACTTCATTACATTTGTTCGTATTGATGTTAAACGTACGAATATTAAGCATAATATAATGAAATGTTAGCATAAAAATATACCAAGTGCGGTAAATTTCTTGGTTTTATTTTTCGATTCCAACACAAAAACTTCAAGTTGATTCATCGCATCCACAAACATGTTCGGCTTTGTTAAAAATAAATGAAGCGCTCAAATTTTTCGGCAAAGTAGTTGAATGCAGCTCTCCGGAAAATTTGCTGATGTTTTATATGCGACATATCTGAAGAACAATAACTAAATATGTAGCTAATTGGTATAGCTTAAAGTTATTATGATTTACGAAGCCAACCCTAAAACATATAATCACCGTTATTGCTTTGAACATAGTCTTGAAGGAATCCACCGATTTTGCTGACGCCACCTCAGCTCTCTGTGTAGTTGAGTCACAGTTTCGGGATGCGGCAATAAGATTCTACTACCTATTATCTTTTTACCATTTGCGTAAGTATAATGGTAAGGACAATAATTCACATGGCAGTGTACAATAAAATTGATTACCTTAAAATAACGCATTGCAACAATGTGTAATTAATATTCTAACTGCATCATGTTGCATGAATCGACACAAATGTCAATTATGAAACATGCACCGTTTATGGGGTCCTTCGCCGAACAATCCTTTCCGATTAAGCACCGCCACCACAAATTAATTACGCGATGGACGCAAGAACTTGTTAGCTACCCACACCATTAAGCAACGCAACAGCTTTACAGATACCGCGATATAGAACAATAGGGGTTATGCAGAAGCTGTTGAGTATTTCCAGAAAACAAATCACTTGACTGTTATATTATCTAAATGAAAGCAACACTCTAAGTCGAATAACAGATACGCATTCAAACGAGAGGTCACGTGGTGCATCAGAAAAAAGAACATGTTCATATTATGCATAGATTACATCGATACTATAATGTATAAACTATAACATATTAAATATTATGGAAATCACCAGCAAGCGATAAACTCAAACATATAGAATATGGCTATTCCGTTGTGCAAGGATTACGACTACATGGGGATAATATGGACTTACTTGGTAAATTAAGGACACTTCTGCAGCACATTCTCGTGGCACCCAGACTGTAAAACATAGGCACTGGGTTCATAGATTCCCAGAATGTGTTAGAAACTACTCCCGATGTAGAGCCATTTTCAAAAGGCAACTGCCAGAACTGGTCGATGTACATATTGCTTAGCCATTTTCCGTTACTAAGAACACTGTCTAGGTCATGAGTGGTACACCTGAAACCCATACCGTCACTCAGCAATCATTACCACATCATATGTGAATGTAGCAATCCGATTCTACAAATGTGAAGCCACCCACTTGAAATCTAAGTCCATGACCACGTCCACGTCATCCAGCAGCACTACTGCCATTTTAGTATTCTCTACACAGGCGCCGCAAAACCCTAGTACCAATACATTGTCGGGAACGGTAATGTAGTCAACGATTGCAAGGTCTAAGGCGTACTGCGTGCCCGAGACTTCAACAGGCGGTGCGTTCGGAACACTGTAATATACCCCAGTTAAGTTGGAGCAGACTGTGACTTGCAATATGTAGCCTACAAAAACAAGCAAATTGTATTGGGTGAAAATGTGTGCGCGTAGGTTTCTGTGGCCGCGGATGTGTTTGTGTGGATATGTGCATGTGTGTATCTGGTCTATATGTGTATGTTTGAAACTAGCCATTTGAACATTGGGATCTAGTACCTTGAGCGACCCTTGCAATCATGAGCAGTGCCAAATAATGGCTACCGAGCGTCATAGTGGATTTTTTCTGTCTGGAAACAAGGACAAACCGCAATGCGACCAGGCAATAGTGTTAGCAAAAATGCATATACCGATTTCCTACACTAGTGGATGGTTATCAATCACTGAACAATTTTGTTAAAAATTAAGAAATAATCCTGGGTATTCTACCAATGGTTATTTACATACTATATGACACACTAAAAGAGGGTAGTTCTTTATACAAATGACGGTCCAAATGGCGACCGGTAATACAGGAGGTTCTTGCAATGACTGAAGTTCTAATAGATAGCTTTATCCACAGTTAATAAATATATTCATTTTCCAAAACATTGATCATTTCAACGGTTGTGCGTACAGACGTTAATTTGATAAACAGCCTTAACAATGGTAAAATAATCTCCCGAGCAGATATGTGTTTCTCAGTGATGCAGCACTGAAAATTTTTTATTGTTTCTCGTGTGTCAGAGGCTTATCACTGGAAAACTGCTATGGTATTATTTTGCCAGCAAGACACTTACCGTCAATGTCACTGGATATATCGCCTTCTCCTTCCTTCTCTTTTCTTTGCCCGACCGCTTTTTCCAATATTTGTTTCCTCTATATATCAGCATATGACACGTGCGGTGTGCGTGGTAGTCATGTGATTGGTATCGATGCATTATCGAATACGTTACGTAATCGATGTCTATCCGCACTAACACTACCACTAATAATGAGACAATGCACAGATAATTCCAGGTCATAAAGTTTCGCTCATTTGACAGAGTTCCTTCACTAATAAACGTGACATTAATGTAGCGATAACTGTTCGCCGTAGTATGTTATTCTGTGGGTGTTGGAGAAGGGAGGGGGGTGGAGTGTGTAGTGGCGTTGGTACATTCAGGGTGCCCTTTTACTGGAGCAGCATACGTAGCTATTAATTCGATACTAAGTAACATGTGTAACTGAGTAGCCGGTGACATATTCAGTCAATTGATCGATCAGAGTTATTGAAAGGAATAAGATGTTTACAACAGCATCAATGCGCCTGCACGTAAATACCAACCAATTATAACACTACGTATTACACTGTGTTTAACTCGTTTGAAGCGATTCTGTTCAGTTCAAAACAGATGAGGTTGCATGCATCGTATCAAACTTGCTGGCACGTGCTAACACGTCAGATTTGAATAGATGATGCCACAAGACGACGTCATTATTCAAAATATTCAACAATTATCAACAAAAGAATATCTGATAATAAGCTTTGAACTAGTTGCACCTTATTCTCGCATAAACAACTTTGACTTTAAACTATAGCAAGGGCCAAAGCAAACGCTATTAGCTTCTTCCATCGTAAGAGCTCATATATGGTACTCAATTGTCCCATTGATCATCGATTATATATCTTAAACAAATGTAACATCGGGTATGGCAGACATAGAAATCCGTACATTGTAAGTGTAACCTTTCGTCAGAAATAGACCCACGTATAAATCGAATAATTGTATGCACAATGCATGTGAAAGTACATTGACCAGACCAGAGACCTACCTGCTAGCGCACCTACCTAGCTACCGCTACTCCATCCAGTTTACACAACTATCACCTCAGGTACTTAATATCATGCATTTCCCAGCAAAAAAACACACACCACCCAAATAGGTAACCGATCAGCAAACCGATCATTCAACCAACCTACAAACACGCAAAACAACCATTTAACCAACCGACCGACCAACCAACCAACCAACAAGCACATCTAGTTACTTACCTGTCTCACTACCTAAATGCCTGTCAACTTACCTACACCAAAACATCATACCTACATATCCACTAACCTGCCTACCTATATATCTACCCACCTATCTACCTGTTTCCCTCTACAAACCTAATCCGTATCAAAACTACCTCCTGCAAACATGCGTACCTATCTACCCACCTATCTTCGCTCACACCTACCTTCCTACCTATAATCTACCTACTTCGCTTATATCATCCTACACATCTGCCTACCAACAAGCCTGCCTGTCTACCTACATCCATACCATGATACCAATCAAGCTACCTTCCGCCTATGTACCTTCTTGCCTACCTGCCGACCGACCTTTTTACCTGCCTATCTATCTACCTACTAACCTACCTATTTACCTACCTACTTACCTACCGATCCGCATACCTTGGTTCTTTTCTACTATCTTCTTATCTACTTACCTGACGACCGATCTCTATACCTTGCTTCCATCCAACTATCTTCTTACCTACCTACCTACCTACCTACCTACCTACCTACCTACCTACCTACCTACCTACCTACCTACCTACCTACCTACCTACCTACCTACCTACCTACCTACCTACCTACCTACCTACCTACCTACCTACCTACCTACCTACCTACATATATACCTAACAACCTACCTACCTATCTACCTACTTACCTAACTACCTACCTACCTACCTACCTACCTAACTACCTACCTACTACCTACCTACCTATCTACCTACTACCTACCTACTTACATACCTATAACTACCTACCTACCTACCTATACTACCTACCCTACCTACCTACTACCTACCTACTACCTACCTACCTACCTACCGAACTACATTACTTGCTTCTGTTCTACTGCTTCTATCTACTATCCTACCTACTTCTCTACCTACTTACCTACCTATCTACTATCCTATCTACCTTACCTACCTACTATGTTACTACCTCCTGCCTATAATCTACCTACCCTACATAATACACATCTACCTACCTACCTACCTCCCTACCTATCTACCTTACCTACACCTACCCACCTACTACCTACCTACCTACCTACCCTACCTACCTACCTACCTACCTACCTACCTACTAACCTACCTACCTACCTACTTACCTACCTTGCTACTTTGGTTCCTACCTATCCACGTATCTACTTACCTACCGACCTATCTGCATACCCTACTTCCATCCAGCTATCTTCCTTACCTACCTACCAACCTACCTACTACCACCTACCTACCTACCTACCTACCTACCTATAATACCTACCTACCCTACCTATATACATACATACACATCTACCTACCAACCTACCTGCCTACGTACTTACTTCCCTACCTGCGTAGTACCACCTGAAAACCTACCTGCATACCTACCACCTACCTACCTACCGATCTACCTACCTTCCCTACCAGCCGACCGACCTTTTTACCTGCCTACCTATCTACCTACTACCTACCTACCTATTTACCTACCTACTTACCTACCGATGGCATACTTTCTTCTGTTGTACTATCTGACTTATCTACTAACCTGCCGACCGATCTCGATACCTTGCTTCCATCCAACTATCATCGTACCTACCTACCTACCTACCTATCTACCTACCTACCTACCTGCCTACCTACCTACCTACCTACCAACCTACCTACCTACCTACCTACCTACCTACCTACCTACCTACCTACCTACCTACCTACCTACCTACCTACCTCTCTACCTACCTACCTAACTACCTACATCACTACCTATCTATATACCTGCTTACCTACCTACCTACCTCCCTACCTAACTACCCACGTATATACGTAACTACCTACCTACTTACCTGCCTACCGACCCACCTACCTACCTACATACCTATCCACCTACCTACCTACCTAACTATCTACCTACTACCTACCACCTACCTACCTACCTACCTACCCTATCTACCTACCTGCCTACCGACCTACCTACCTACCTAATACCTGCCTACCGACCTACCTACATACTATATCCACCTACCTATATAACCCTACCTACCTACCTAACTACCTACCTACCTACCTACCTACCTACCTACCTACCTACCTACCTACCTACCTACCTACCTACCTACCTACCTACCTACCTACGTACCTACGTACCTACCTACCTACATACCTGCCTATCAACCTACCTACCTACTTACAAACCTATCAACCTACCTACCTACCTATCTACCTATATACCTACCTTTATCTATATATACCTACCTATACCTTGCTTACATACCTACTATCTTACCTACCTACCTACCTATCTACCTACCTACCTGCCATACCCTACCTACCTATCTACTTACCTACCTATCTATCCACCTACATACCTACCTACCTACTTACCTACCTTCCAACATACCTACCTACCTACCTATCAACCTACCTACCTACCTCTCAACCTTGCTACCTACATACCTACCCACGTATCTACGTGCCTACCGACCTATCTGCATACCTTGCTTCCATCAAGCTATCTTCCTTTCTACTAACCTGCCTACCTACCCATATAACCTACCTACCTACCTACCTACCTACCTACCTACCTGCCTACCTACCTACCTACCTACATACATACACATTAACCTTCCTACCTACCTACCTACCTTCCTACATACCTACTTACCTACCTACCTACCTACCTACCCGCCTAACTACCAATCTATCTACCTTCCCTTCTGCATTTTACCTGCCCACATACTTATTGTACCTACATAGTCCATGGAAACATCTTCTGGTGAGATATGACGTCACCACGCCTTCGTTTATCTTATATATATATATATGTGGTCGGAAAGTTCCGGAACGTTCGGAACTTGTAAACCTGATTAAGTGGTTTTTGTATGTCAAGTATTTTTTGTGCACGATCTATGTCTGAGGTCACCTGCTGCCGACGGTTTGCAAAAGCTGCTTAATCATTGTTCTTGATCCGAAGCTCACAGTGATGTGGTGTTCGTAAAGAGAAGTAGCGCCAATTCATCCCATAAGCCACTACTGAACGGATCACCAAAGTGTTTATAGCTACGCAAAGATTGGTCACTCGGCCGCCTCCTGGTAGCTGCGTGTTGTCATAACGTTGAATTCTCAATCGAAAACAGTCCTACGTGCTTTTGCTGATTTTGTGGTATTGTCGCCTGATGATAGATGTGTATTCCATGTAATTTCATATTATTTCATCAACACCAGACAGCCTGACAGAGTGAACCCTTTTGGGCAGCTATAAACTCTTTGATGAAAGATCGATAATAGTAAATGGCGCGATCGCTGTGAACGCGAACTGTTGTCTAAAGGTGTGTACAATGCCGGGCACTTTATTACGCTGACATTTATTGAATATTGTACTTGTTATTTATGTTTTTAAATACCAATTGTGGTACGTGTTTTGACAGCAGAAAGGCTCTGCAAGACAGCATTTGTCACACTCTCATCAATCGCAGTGACGTCAGCCCAGTATTCCCATGTGATTTTGTTTATCTCACGGTTCCGCCACCTAACGATGGCTGTGTATTAAAATTAGGGAAGCGATCACCACAGAGCCTCTTGGATTGAACCCTCTTAGCGAAGCTATGAATTCTTTGGGATAACCTTGAACCATCACTTTTTAATCCCATCAATGTGCTGTATTGTTAAACCAAAAATATATTGGAATCCGCGTCTACACAGCATGCAATTTATTGAATGACGCCTCCAACATGGATATTTTCTGCTCTTATATGAACACAAAATATGCAATAAATTCAACCGCGTATGACCAGCGTAAACAAAATAGTCCCATCATATTCACTAGTTTGAGAGATCATAACAAGTGCGTGGGAGTATTGATGAGGAATCTAAGGAAGGCAAATATGTTGATGCTAGCTTGTTAATAAATAGACACAACCCTTGTTTGTTGTCTTTATCCATCAGCTTTCGAAAAACGTTAATAATATTGTCTTAGATAGTGTCATAATCAATAACATGCTTGACTGTATATCGTACAATGTGTCAATACTCTTTTAGGTTTATCAAGGTGCACAGATGATTCTTGCTACAAACCATTTACTCATGTGTACACTGGATACAGATAGCACGCAAAAAGTGAATATCAATAGCTCCGGCCGTTATAAGTGAAACTGAGAATATCAATATATATCTCACCGAAATGTTATTTAAATTAATCGATCTATCGGCCTCACTGTAATACTAGTAACACTATCCCAACAATAGTTGAATGGTCTTTTTTCCTGCAGCCTGGGACTGAATCTTTTGGTGCAATCAGATGAAAGATATGAACGGTATTCGTTTGAATGCTACGCATTATTCGATTACATTTATATATACCTGATGTTTACTTTTAACTTGTTAAATGACGTATCACCTTAGCACTTTTATAGACAGCAGAAAGGCTCTGCAAGACAGCATTTGTACACCCTCTCATTCATCGACGTGACGTATGTAGTATTCCCATGTGATTTTGTTTATCTCGCGGTTACCGCCACCTAACGATGGCTGTGCATAAAATTAGGGAAGCGATCACACAGAGCCTCTTGGATTGAACCAAAAAACTTTTCCTGTCTAAGTAGCGGCTTGAAAAGAAACATATGACAGCTCTTGGTTTATTACCTTGAACCAAGTTATAATGACAGAAAATCCCATCAATGTGCTGTACATGACTTATTACCTAATCATATATTATTTGGAATCCGCGTCTACAACAGCATGCGAGAGCGAAGAGATGAAAGAGAGCTCTTAGATGAACACAAAATATGCAATAAATTCAACCGCGTATGACCAGCGTAAAAAAATAGTCCCATCATATTCACTAGTTTGAGAGATCATAAACAAGTGCGATAGTATTGATGAGGAATCTAAGAAAGGCAAATATGTTGACACTAGCTTGTTAATAAATAGACACAACCCTTGTTTGTTGTCTTTATCATCAGCTTTCGAAAAACGTTGTTAATCAATATTGTCTTAGATAGTGTCATAATAAATATCATGTTGACTATATCGTTACTCATGTGTCAATACTCTTTAGGTTCCATCAAAGGTGTTCTTGGTGATTCTGGAAACACAAAATAATACAACCGCGAAGGACCATTGATATCTTTTCACTGTTTTGCAAATCATTTTACATCATAGGAAGTAAATGAGACAGATCACTTGCTGGAAAACCATAGCATGTGTACACAAACACAGACGAATATGAATATCAATAGCTCCGGCCGTTATATGTGAAACTGAGAATATCAATATATATCTCACCGAAATGTTAATTAAATTAATCTATATATCGGCCTCACTGTAATACTAGTAACACTATCCCAACAATAGTTGAATGGTGTTTTCCTGCGGGACTGAATCACTTGGTGCAATCAGGGCTTATGAACGGTATATTCGTTTGCAGCGTTTACGATTTATATATACCATGTCACTTTTAAAATGTAAATGACGTATCACCTTGGCACTTTTATAGAATAACACCCTGTCTTTCATATGGCAGGGTCCACCCCAATATCTTCATCGACGTCTATGTAGCAAGACATAGATCTAAATTTTACGACTATGTATCTCCGCATCAAACTCACCATCAAACTCACCATCAACTCATCTGTAATGAGTTTGAAGTCTCAAAAACTTCTTTCCTGTCTAAGTAGCGGCTAGAAAAGAAAACTTATGACAAGCTGCATGGTTTACTAAAGGAACAAGTTATATGACAGAAACGCAGCCGAGTCACAACTATGCGTTACATTTCCTATTAAGAGTGTGGAGAGAGATTATGCGAGAGCGAGAGAAAGGAAGAGAGAGAGAGAGCGAAAGTGACAGAGCACGACATGTGAATAATCACACGTGGCAAAAGCGTAATAGATAGTGATGGTAAGCAGAAACATCCAATAAATAACACAGGGGCAAAGGGAGAAAGACTTCCGCCCCAATTATGCCTACCACATCACTAACCTCTAAAGATATGTTGCTAACTAGTTATCTGTATCCTCTTCATTTGACTGGTCCCAGCCTGTACGTTTATTTATATATTAAACTCGGCAGAACGCTTAAAAAACATAGATTGCATGGTCGATATAGTAATTGTCCGCTTACGTGTCAATGTCACGATAACGTCACTGTGATATGTCTGAGGGGGGACAGTAAAGGATCCGCAGTGAGAGCACTGATATCAACACCAGATAAATAAGACCATGTAAGCCCGACCGATAACCACCTATCACATGTACCACACATGTGCATTATTCCAACATTTGTTTTGCACTGCACCAGTGGAAATATACTTTCATCATTGAGTTAAAATATCATGGCACCTCTTGTCACAAGAGATTGGTCATGCTGCAGCCAAAAAGGTTATGATTGTGTTTATAGTAGGATATAATATATAACGCCGACTGTCGCGTGAGAAGTTCCCAGTTTTAATAAAAACCTGCTGCAGACAACAAGGTTTATGATTGCGATTCTAGTAGGATCTAAACAATGACTTTCATGTGAGATATCCCCATCTCGAAAACGGTCGGAAATTATTTTTCTTTAGGTCAGCTAACAAGGAGCAGGGTTATTTGTGATGCAAACACCGTGCTTCCCCATTTAACTTTGGAATAAAAATGTGATAAATCAAACGCTGATTTGGCTAGAAATAAATGGCTTTGGAATATCGGAATGTCTAGAATATCTCATTGTAATACGACTTGTATCGTAATAGTTGCCGCTATCTTTCTTCGAATGTTATGAAAAAACAGTGCAATTCTCAAACTGAAGCAAACGAATTGGATAGATTAGAAAACGTCACAATTGCGATTACTCTTTAATTCATGACTTATATAAATAAGGAAATGACGTGATGAACGCATTGAATATAATGTGTATGGGTTCATACATATTTTCCTTCTTATTAAATAAGTATTGCCTCATTTCATTAGGGGGTATTGAGAGCCATTTCATGATCAGGATTTTACAAACAAACACAATCCCGGCATTTGACATGGTCACTTGAGGAACAGTTGCTAGGTTGCCATAGTATATTAGTATTTGTAGATCTGATACTGAGTCTTCCACTTTTAATCAGATTACAATGAACCATTATTTTCATCCCAACGTTTATGTGATCAATATTATGCATTTATGAATCGGTACGGATTGTTTAGCACTTAAGCTGAGAATCGACTCACAAGATCCATATCAGGCCACGCCGTTATCTAATAACTGCTTTGGTGTTGAGATTGGTAATCGTTTTTTTCTCTTCACATTTGCATGAATTTACCGTCTCGAATTAATGTCTCCCACATTGATATGAATTGGGTGAATAATCCCCAAATGCAGACTCGGGTGATTTAATTTGAGAAATGATATAATTGATTAACATCGGATTCACCTAAAACAATGGTACTGTGTTCGCAACCATTAAGTGCCAAACCTAAGCAAAGACCGCTATTTCCATCTGATATCACCATATTAATCGTTACGTCACGCGTGGCTTCGACAAAATGAAATATCGAGTCTTCGACCTGTCTACCGTTCTGATGATATCATTTGGAAATTGTTAGGCAACAGTTATAGTAGAAACAGAGTTTGATAGCGCACATGTGAGTAAAGCGGATGTAAGCGTCGCTCTTCAAATATGATAAAACGTCAATAATGTAACATCTGCAAGGTTTTCTAACACGTTGCAATGTGGACCGTTTGTCTTTCATTGTTTGGGTTTTTGTAAACTGATATATTTATAAACAACAAAAGCCCTAAAAGACCGAGCAATCGAAATGTCCTTATCCTGACCTGGTCAGGTCATGACGTCATGAATCATCGTATAATTCTGCCTTAATTTGTGGCACGTATGTGAGTAAGCAACTTGTATTTCCCCAAATGTACCTATCAGCGCATAATAGCTGAATCGAGATATCCAAGATTTTTTGGTATTTCATAATCATCAAACAATACACAAGAATTCTTGTCAATTAAAATGGCAATATTGAAATAAAGTAGGTCTATGACTTGAAAGCCTATTGTACATTGAAAAAGGACAAATCGATAATTGATTCATTTGGTAAGTTGTTTTAATGATATTTTGTATTACAATTCCGTGACAACAACTGCCATATCTATATGTAAGCATAGGGTTTAGATCTTCGTCGAAGTAGTTAGAGACAGTTCGCTGGAAAAGTCTTGCAGTACCTGCCTTGAAAACGAATTCCGATAAAATGGACACTTATGCAATGTAACAAAATTGGTTTTTATATAACGCAGCAATTTAATTATCATAGTCTAGAGAACATACCTGGATGACGAATATCAGAAGTGTAGTTTGACATATTCCTGCAGCTAAATCTGATCGTCCCGCGTTTTGAGTATTAAAAGATCACCATAATTGAGAGTCGTTATGATTAAACGTGATAACAATATGTTACGGAAAATGTTTGACCTCACACGAATGCAAACAAATGTTACTCACGGAACGTGCAGTGTACGTCGTGGTCATTCACTGCGTAATTGTCACTGAATACATTACCCTTTACATGAATTATTTTTAGCAAAACCCGTTAGCGACCATCACCATCATCTCATATTTTACAACAGCGGAGTTTTAAGCAGGAAATGCCGACACCAACCTTAACTAGTAATATATGCAGAAGTGTGCGCAATATATATAAACACGGATAAATATACTCTATCACGATGCCGTTTACGCAAACATTGATATTGTGTACATTTATATCTATTTTACAAAGACGACGAAAAGCATAATTAAAAGAGACAAACGCACAAACGAAATTCAATGTTTTATAGACGAATGTTTTTGCGAACGCGCGTTTATAACAACACATCGATTAGAGAGGTCATGTGGTGTTTCGACTAATGACATTTCAATATAATGCACCCAAAACTCTATAATTCTATAATGCACTGAAATTAATGTGTTAATATTTAGGATTCATAAAAGCAAGGGAATTTAGAACTTTTGAATTTTATTATGAACGAACGCCTAAGGGTGAAATAACTTACTTGGTAAGTTCAGCACTCGTCTGCAGCACATTTCCGGGGCGCCGAGACTGTAAAACTGCGGGACTGGTCTTATGGATGACCAGACTGCGTTGGAAACTTCTCCCACTGTTGAACCGTTATCAAAGGGCATCTGCCAGTCAGCGTCGATATAGGTATTACTCAGCCAATACCCATTGCTAAGTATATGATCTATGTCAGAGGTTATGCATCTGAAATATATATTTTATTATTCGTTCATTAATGTTACTAGAATGATCGCAATCTAGTTAAATATATCACCATTCACAAGTGGGAACAACATTTGGGATGGCACTTTCTAATGATATTTCGTGCTGTTCTTGGTTTACAAACTTCTCCAATGAATTAGATACATGCATTGTGATTTAACACAAACCAGGTTCTACGTTTATGAATAAAACGTATACCCACTTAAATTCGATCTCTTTGACTGCACCACTAAAATCTAGTAACACAGTCGCAATACGCGTATTCTCTATAGATGAGCCGCAGAATCCTAATACCAAGGCATTGTCAGGTATATCTAAGCTGTCAGTAACAGCAGAGTCAAGAGCGTACTGCGTGGCACTTAGCTCCACATAAGCAGCATCTTGGAGACTGTAATATATCCCAGTCAAGTTGGACTGAACCGTGATTTGCAAAACATAACCTGCAGAATGAAACACAGGTTGTGAAACATTTATTATTTAGGAGGGTTGTGTATAGGTGCAGTAATTTCAAGCAACCAATGAAATGATATATCTACCTTGCGTCACCCCAGTAACCACTAGCAGGGCAAACAAATGGCTGCTGAACATAATGCAAGATGTGAAGCTGTTTGTCTCTCTGGAATCAAACACTTGCGGATATGAATATTAACAACTATTGCTACCAAACATACATTAGACCAATCAAAAATATACTCATGGCAATTCATGCAAAATTACTTAGTTGATATTTATATGTTGATCGATTTTGGTCGAGTATGCTGTAATGGTGTTATGTATTGTTATTGTGCATTGACGGTCCAAAGTCGCCCTAAAATGATACACTTGCATTGTTTGATAGCTTTTTAAAGAGATTTTGATTTATGAAGCAGTCTGAATAACCATTCCTTATCTGTGCTTAGCAAACGACGGACTGACTGGGATCAATGTGATTGATTGCATAGACAATCATAAATGTGATTATTGTAGCTGACAAGTTTTGTTACATCGACAAGGCGAACAAATTATCAATATTTATCTAGTGCCGGTCAGTATTATAAAATATTGTACTAATAATATGCAACTTACGTGGCACAGAAAGTTGCTATCCCGCTCTCTCCTCTCTCTCTCTCTCTTCGTCGCAATAATGATCCCGAGGAATGTTACATTATCTTATATAGTAATCGACCTGGACATGTGAGTTGTACGTGCTAGTCATATGGAATACATTATTGATTAATGGATCAATGGTAATTCAACAGCCACTACAATATTCGGACGGTGAAGTACAGAATTAGGTTTAGGCTGCTTACAAATGTAGCCTTTATATTGACTAATTTCTCTGGCCTAGACATGTATCTTAGAGTTTGTAGGGACTGGAATATTTCGTGCAGTGTAATATATGTGTAAGACTGATAGGTGTGGCAAGACAAAATGACCAACAAGAGATGTGTAGGCCAACAGTACACATGTAGCTGAAAATTCAATATTAGTTTACAGTTGTTAACGGCGGACTAGCCAGGGCAGCTTCTCATGAGAATACAATAAATTTATTGATCTAACGAGCTCGCGGCTTTTTATGCTTATATCATCCGGTGCGCCACAAATTAAAGCATAATTGTGTAGTTAACGGTTTCATTAAATATTTCTATGAATATTAAATTAATTTTAACAATATAATATCTGTTTATGTATATTGACCAAGCTGCAATTAAGCTGTCGCGTATAGGGACATTGAAAGACCAAAGCTTATTTTCAGTCATTAATAAACTACATGCATCGCAAAGAGCCAGCTCTAAATTTTAAAGGTAACACGAAATCGACGCCTGTGCAATTCATTCGGTCACGTAAGCAGCTGGCGTTTCTATTTAAAGCAGATCATCGTCCATATCATATTTGTACTGTACAGAGGAAATGTATGCAGGTATATGAGATATAAGAACCCATATTGTTTATGTGTTAACTTTGCTCGATTATATATTCAAGCATTGATCGAATAATCGCAGCGCGTGATAGGTGAAGCATATATCTAGTTGAACAACCTCTCTTTATATGGTTTGTCGCGTAATTTTTCAAAATAAATCGAATATGTAGGGTTTCAGTATCCTCCATCAACTTTCGATATGGATTAATCCAATACTTAACATGAGTGGTTTCAGTACGCTAGTTATACAGCTTAAAGTACCTATCGAACCGTTATAGGTACTTCGCTGAAATCAATTATAATGTGATCAATAAACTCAAACCGGTTCATAACCGTCGCATCTGATTAGTTAAGACGAAAATTTTATAAAATCTCAGTTCAAATTAGCGCTCGACAAAAAGCTGCGGCAGCCATCTAGGTCAGACCAAAACGTGTGACGTCAGTAAAGTAAGCCCGTTCTCAGAGACGCAGAGATTTCCCCGTTTTTTACAATGTAATTTATCTGAATTCGTCTCTCGATTTTTTAGATTTTTTATCGTTTTGAGCTATCATACGACCGATTGAAAACGATGGTTAATCGTTGTTGTGTTAGGGGCTGCTCGCGTTCCAGTCTGGACGGCGTGAGCTTGTTCAAATTTTCTGGTTAGGACGATTTGAAAAAAAACAAAGATCGTGTTATATATTACAACAAGATCTTTGCTGCGATCGCGAGACAAATGGCCACGTCCGGGCAAGTACTCATTTGTGTGCTCGGTTCATTTCACCGAGGAATATTTTTGAGCAGGCACCGAAACTTAGAAAAGAGATATGGTTGGATACCACGGTGTAAGTGGGTTTTAAAGCAAGATGATGTGCCTACTCTTTTTGCGAAGGCCTCTGCTGTCAAGCAAGCAAGAAAGGATGATAAAGCAAGTGAACACCTATCATCCCATTTTTGGGCATCATATTTTATTCATTATTTAGTTATATGGCCTAATTATATGTTTTACGAGATGCTTATGTCAATTTTTTTCTACAAAATACTGCAATGATGGACCTACCAAATTACATACATAACTTGGTTCTAACAGGCACTCGTGTAGCTGATAAGCTAGAGAAGTACGTCATTAACCATCTACTCTGCCAGGGTGTTCGCAAACTATCGGGCGACTTGCAAACATCATCGGTTGAACCCTTCAATAGTTTGGTCAACCACTTCGCCCCCAAGATGCCGGTCTTCGTCTATTAGGGTATGGTTGCCGGGCAAGTACCATTCTAATGATACAACTTGTTGCTTTTTACAATGCTCCTTCATGGTGGTTTTTGTATATTCTGAATTAAATTTGCGAGTCATTAAATATGTTTACATGTGCTGATATGCCAAATATATATAGGTCACGTATAATTGGTTCATTGTATCACAGATTGAGACTGGCTGCCCTCCATTATAATGAAAATGGGGGAAGAGAACAGGCGACAACAGAAGCTGGGGATTTAGTCTTCAAGCTAAGATACCCCAAATTTAAGCAGGGGCATGTTGTCACTAAAGTAGCCACAAAGGCAACATTTAGGCTGATAAATGAACTCTTGTCTTTTGTCACAGATGTTCCCAGCACTAGGGAACAAACTATCTATATGCAGTATGCGTGTAACGCCTGTAAAATAACCATGTTAATTTATCCATGCTCAAATATTTTTGATATACCAGTTTCAATAAGTATAATGAAATTGTAAACAATGACTGCTAGCCTTCGTACAGATATATGTGTAAATAATAGAAAAAACCGTCACATTTGTACATCATTATCTGACATGTGCCCGTGTTGTTGTCTGTAGGAGAAATCTGCCTAGGGTTCAAATAGATTGGTCTTAAACCAAGATGTTGGGTTATGCAACCAATGGGAATGGGGCTGTTCTCTAGGGAGTCATGACTCGAGGAATCGCCGCACAGCACACAGATTCTTCCACCTCTGTCAGTAGCCACAGAATCTGTTACACCTGTAACATAATGTAGTGATGGGAATATCAATGTATGTAATAAAGGATGACATACTGTATGGCAAATATGTTTTAGCCTCGACATTCATAGAAACTCTGATGTAACACTGACCATGATGATAATATAATACCATAATATTCACTTCCTCACATTAAACATTCATTTATGGGCTAACTGAAAATCCTATAAGAAAGCAGCTGTCGTACTTGCTCTCCTATATATATTGTAGCTCATAATCAATCTACATCCACTTTTAAAATATTGTAATCAGCCTTTGATAAGGCCTACATTATATCAAAGTGCATATTTATCTATTAACAGCAGCTAGTTCGAAATAAGTTGTAGTTTGTTAACAATTCGTGTGTACGAGCATTTACACTACATGGTACAACTTTGCAACAAAAACAATGCCGGAACTGATGTCACGCGGAGGTGATTAATTAATCATGCGCTCGTCGTTTCGATACGCCAGACTCATTTTAAAGTCGAATTTTGATTCGAAAGCGCGCACTTTAACGACTGATACATACACAGAATAGGTACTTATATTTCCGTAATCTGGCTAAAAAAATGACATGATTTTTCGTGCGATAGGCACTTTAAGCTGTGGACTTTACATTGGTATATTTGCGACTGTATGAGGATACGATCAAGACTAAGCAGCCCTGGTTAGCAACTTTCATTACTACACTCGGAAGGATAATGTTAGATGAGCAAATAACCTTTCGTATCAACACATTCATTGATACCATTTGCGATTTATAAATTATGATCAAGTCTATCTTACATCAAATGAAAACTGCATGCGTCATTAATTTCAATATTGTTTTCCATAATTTCGTTTTATAATTTTTCACTTCACTGATCAACTACTTTTAATTTGAACGAAATGCATCCGATATGTGTAAAAACGTTAGTGGCACAGATGGGCTTTGTCATAATCATTTCATGCCTGTGACATTTTGCACATTGTCTATAATTAATTTTATTTATTAGACTGCTTGCGTTGTTGATCGACGGCTAAATATCGTTGGCCAACGAGACACACATTATTTCTTCTGTTTAATTCATGTTCTTACAAGACAAATCCTGTGAATTTGTCCAATATATGCACAATATGATTATTTGCCATGTCCATGCAGTAAATAAATAATTGTCTGAGATGCGCACTTAGTCACCACTTTAGCCTACACTTACATCTGGTCAAGGTGAACCTAACCAGATTGCCTAGTGTGACAGCCTTAATTGCAGAGCGAAGCATTCTAGACGATGCCAATTACATCTGGTTATGTTGAGTCCAATAAATTGGCTCATTCTGTACGTGCATAACGTTAGCAAGTACATATGGACAGTATATGCTAGAAGAAAGAAAAATTTCTCACTGTATAAAATATAGCGTACAGGCTGCTGTTCGACACTGTGTGAAAAGACTCGCACGTTAAGAAATAGTATCATATGGCATATGATCTACGCAGCCCATCCTCACAGCTGATGTCACTCACAAAACTCTATGATTCGCTCTTCACCCTTTGGCTAGTAATGAAATGCAGCGTCAATAAATAGGCTCACGTCAAGGCTATTAGGTCTGAAATGCACTGGGCAGGTTGTTGTAGAAAATAGTACCTGCTTATCTTTACAACTAAATTCCTCGGTGAAGGAAGGGACTTTCGTTAGCATATTTAAGCATTATGAGCCGTGCAAAATATAAAAACTAAAGCAATGAATGTTGAATACGCTAGAAACGGCGTTGACAGGCCTTTAATCGTTTGACAGTTGCCATGCAAAATAGCAGTGTTGTGATTTGCCACAGGAGCCAACAAATGAAAGGATTGAAGAGCATTAACTCAAATTGTCTTGTGTTTTAGTACGTACAATAATATGACTTAATAGTAGTGTATGTCACATTGTATTGCCCACCAAACCAGTAATAACAAAAACCTTAACAGCTTCCATCTGCCTCAGCGGGTCTTAGTACCTGTTGTAACACTGTATATATAACGATGATACCTTAACGTTAGGTTGACAAAATGCATGGCAATAGGTTTGTTTTTGAGAATACTGTTTTTGCCGAGATTGCATACACAATAAAAAGAGCATGGATATCTGGTTGCACCATTTTCAGGATCTTTTTCTTCTTTCTTTCAATGTTTGAAGGCTTGAATTTAAACATTATTTTATCGTTTGATAATAATCTACTCTTAAGATAATAATGATATGATCACTTCATTCCTTGGATTAAAATCCAATATTTATAGATGAAGGGAATTTATTTTACAGCGAGGAAATAAATTTTACGTGTGCCGGACAGGCGACATTTTATATGCATATAATTATGATATTTGGCCATATTTCCATTAGTAATTGCATAACTAACAGTCGCCAGATCTATGTTCTTCTAACCGAGGCTGACATATGTCAGCTAATATTTCCATATATATATACAAAACATACATAATTTATCCTAATATATATGTTATAATTCAATGCCTATATATATAAATATATGTAAAGATCTATGTTATTATATCTAACCAAGGCTTTATATACATATATATTATATATATATATATATATATATATATATATATATATATATAGAGAAACCTTACCGATCCCCCGATTGTCCCTGGCAAGTAGGTGGAGCCGTAGGACAAATAAAGTTGCCATCTAACTTGCCCAACGGGACAAATTGTTTTTATATTCTATATATTTTATTTAAACTAAGAATAGTAAGATCAATCGGCGATTAATGGGAAGATGCGCTCAGTTTACCGAGAAAGAAAACCCCAATGTTCCTACGCGAGCTCAAAGTCTAAACCAACTGCGTTGCGAAAAACTCAATCAACCCGGTAAATTCCGCGTTAGTCTAAGTCTCTCTCTATATCTATCGGACAAAATATATATATATATATATATATATATATATATATATATATATATATATATATATATATATATATATATATATATATATATATATATATATATATATGCATATATCTCTATATATCTATATATCTATAGATCTCTAATATGTATATGTATACATCTATATATATAGGTATAATATATATTTATATATATATATATATATATATATATTTATATATATACAATATTATATGAATATGTCTCTCTATATATATCTATATCTCTCTATCTATATATCTATATATATCTCTCTATATATATATATCTATATATATTTCTCTATCTATATATATATCTATATATATATATATATATATATCTATCTATAGATCTCTCTATCTATCTCTATATATATCTCTCTCTATATCTATCTATATATATATCTATATATATATATCTATATATATATCTATCTCCCCTTTGATGTAAATCGATTACTAGGTTATTTGATCAATTATTTTTACTCATTTCATTTTTTTATAATTTTGAAATCATTATTGCAACTTGATCCACTGCATCTGCAATAGTATACGTGCTTAATTCAGAGGTCAATTTGCTGTTAAGATCTTCGCTGAAGGAGTTGATTTGGTAATGTCCAATGTATCTGCAATGAAATGCCATTTGATAAGATCTGCGGAACGTCTCAATTCGCTCTTTATATCCAGGCAACTTCCTTTTCAAATATATTCACCGTTCATGTCCCGTACGTCGATAGGTCGATACTTCTATAGAAGTTCCAAATTCTCTCGCTCTAATATTTCCCTGCTAGGTCAACGCCTTAGAAAGGTGAATAAATCCTTGAAATTCACTAAATCATAGAGCTTATATGACAACCACATAGGAGCGATATCCAATTGTTAAAATACATTTGCACAGTAATACAAGACAAAAGCTAAGGATGAAGCGTTTAACATGAAATACTTAACGGCACGATAATCGCATACTGAATCACCTCAACCACATAATATTTTACATAATTTATTTTAACTTATATGCGGTATAAATGCCGAGCAATGCACAACTGTACAGGAAACGACCTTAATAACTAACAGATGGAGAAACGGATATTATGCATACAAATGTTATTGACCGTTGTCTATTACTCTTACATTAATCTTACGTTGTCTTACTTTATACATACGACTCAAGTAATGTTATGGCTTAACAAATAAAAGCACAAGTGGAAAACCCATTATACGGAGGGCTTGGGTTTTGTTCCAGCAAAGGGCGCGTCAATAAGCGAGGTCACGTGGCGCATGAAAAGTCATGTTCAAGGTTCATATCACAAATGCACAAATTGTTATCCATCAAAAAGTATGCAATAAGTAAAGATATCATCATAATAGGGCAATTGTTTCCAACTTATGATGATGAATGAAAATAGCGACTTACTTGGCAAGCTTAGCACTCGTCTACAGCACATTTCCGGGGCACCAAGACTATAAAATTTAGGGACTGGATTCATGGAAGCCCAGACTTCGTTAGAAACTTCTCCGATTATAGATCCATTTTCAAAGGGCATCGTCCATACGTCGTCGACGAACATATTGCTGAGCCAATTTCCGTTGCTTAGAAGATCGTCGATTTCTAACGTGGTGCATCTTCAAATCACATCACTACGCGTCAGTGCTATCATCAGTAATACTACTATCAATTGAAATATTTATCCGTGCTAATTTCTAGACATTAACATTGAATGCAGATTTCTTGCAAATGCTATCGTCAAAACTAAGGCACTTAACGCCAAAACATTATTGTAACACAAACTCTGTTCTCACCAAAAGCTTTGATTTTAAGTTAAATGCTTAGAGTGATAAAAATGCCAAGGACACCCACTTAACTTCGAAGTCTATAACTTCGTTAAAGTGGTCGAACAAAACAGCCGCAATTCGCGTATTATCCTCACAGAAGCCACAAAATCCTAGCACCAAGGCATTGTTGGGAACAAATATGCTGTCAGTGATAGCAGGGTCAATTGCGTACTGCGTGGCTTTGTGTTCAACATTCGGAGCGTCATCCATACTGTAATATACTCCGGTCAAGTTTGACTGGACTGTGATTTGCAATTCGTACCCTGTTAAAATAAAGCAACTGGAATACAGTCAATGAGTAAACTCAAACAGCAACGATATATGCGTGGGTTTCCATCCAACAATTACTGAAAATGTGTGTCTACCTTGAGTCATCCCGGCCGTGATAAGCAGAAACAAGCAATGGCTACGGAGCATCATAAGGGCGTTGTACTTTATTGCTCTCTGGAATCAAAGGCGGTGAGTTATGTAACATACCAAATACTGTCGGACGATAAACATTAAATAGGAACAAAAAATAGCCATGAAATTAAACATGACAACATATTTGTGTTTGGGGGATACAGCTATGATAATGAATTCTTATTATAAAAATGACGCGTTTCGGTAGGGATGTAATGTTAAACAGTATTGGCTTCTGAGTTGTAAAATTTATATTCACTAGTGTCAGTCGCTTTGCAACGTACAGATGAATAGTTGATGGGTTTAGTTGAATAGTTAAGATTTACTCACAAGTAAAGGCGGCCAATGATTTCACTTTCTCTTGCTGTTAGTCTTCTTAGCACTACAAACATCTAGGAATGTTAGATAATCTTATATAGAGATCGGCAAGTACATGCTGAATATACATGGTGGTCACGTGATAAGGCTCGATGCATAATTAGCTAACGGATCAATTGGTAATATATCCGCCAAAGCGATAATTGGAGGGTGTATTACATGAGCCGAATAATAATCGATGCATGGTGTAATAATTAATGCCCACATTCTTATCAGTTTCGACGCCAAAATAAGAGACATTCATGTATTAGTATTCATACCGGGGAACACTAGATCGAAGTTTTATATCTGCGCGAGGGTGAGGTGTTGTACATGACACTGAACGCTTCGAACGAAACGTCGCCTAGCATTACACGCATACACGTGTGAGGCCGTAAATTCGATATTACTTAACAATCGTTACTGACGAGCTTACGAATCATTCTATTATCGTATTGATAGGTCCTGCTGATTTGAATAAAGAGTTGTACGCAACATCAATACCTTTGTTAAACTCGCTAGATATGCTTGTGATAGTGATTTATTTTTGCATCTGAACATACTAAACTTTAAGTGCAAATCGAGAGTTTTAATAATGCTGACGCCGTTTCATAACGATCTGAGACTTCCTAAAAGAACTTTGAACTTGAAGCAATCAACTCTTATATTAACAAACGGAGTAATGCCAGATGTTTGTCTTAAACGGAGGAATGTCAGATGTTTGTCTTAAATGCCACGATTATATCGCCTTTGGTGCTTGATTCAAGAATCCCGTCAACGCCGAAATTGTCGTTAAGGGCTTCTTCTGTCGTTTTTCAGGTATGCGTGCATCGACACCAGAGTTAAGCTTGCGGGTAGTAAACATATGATGTTAATTTATCCATTCATCAATTTTCATATATCGTGCGCACATGTCACTGAAGTAATGTATTCCGATGTGTCAGACACAGAAACCCGTATATTCGTTTTGTACCATTTGCTCATGAATATGCCACGTGTCAATCGAATATTCACTAAGTACCCGGCATGTTATATTTTACTAACTAATCGATCTATGTACCTACCTTGACCGATCAACCCGCCTTTCCAATCTACCTACCGACCTACCTACATGCCATTACCCACCTACTTACCTACCTACCTACCTACCTACCTACCTACCTACCTACCTACCTACCTACCTACCTACCTACCTACCTACCTACCTACCTACCTACCTACCTACCTACCTACCTACCTACCTACCTACCTACCTACCTACCTACCTACCTACCTACCTACCTACCTACCTACCTACCTATCTACCTACCTACCTACCTACCTACCTACCTACATGTCTTCCAATTTGTACCATTTGCTCATGAATATGCCACGTGTCAACGAATATTCACTAAGTACGGCTACTAACTACGATCTACCTACAACCTACCTACCGACCTACCTACATGCCTACCTACCTACCTACCTACCTACCTATCTACCTACCTACCTACCTACCTACCTACCTACCTACCTACCTACCTACCTACCTACCTACCTACCTACCTACCTACCTACCTACCTACCTACCTACCTACCTACCTACCTACCTACCTACCTACCTACCTACCTACCTACCTACCTACCTACCTACCTACCTACCTACCTACCTACCCTACCTACCTACCTACCTACCTACTACTACCTACCTACCTACCTACCTACCTACCTACCTACCTACCTACCTACCTACCTACCTACCTACCTACCTACCTACCTACCTACCTACCTACCTACCTACCTACCTACCTACCTACCTACCCTACCTACCTACCTACCTACCTACCTACCTACCTACCTACCTACCTACCTACCTACCTACCTACCTACCTACCTACCTACCTACCTACCTACCTACCTACCTACCTACTACTACCTACCTACCTACCTACCTACCTACCTACCTACCTACCTACCTACCTACTACCTACCTACCTACCTACCTACCTACCTACCTACCCTACCTACCTACCTACCTACCTACCTACCTACTACCTACCTACCTACCTACCTACCTACCTACCTACCTACCTACCTACCTACCTACCTACATACATACCTACCTACCTACTACCTACATACCTACCTACCTACCTACCGAATACCTACATACTACCTACCTACCTACCTACTACCTACCTACCTACCTACCGATACCTACCTACCTACCTACTACATACACTACCTACCTACCTACCTACTACTACCTACCTACCTACCTACCTACCTACCTACCTACCTACCTACTACCTACCTACCTACCTACCTACCTACCTACCTACCTACCTACCTACCTACCTACCTACCTACCTACCTACCTACCTACCTACCCTACCTACCTACCTACCTACCTACCTACCTACCTACCTACTACCTACCTACATACCTACCTACCTACCTACCTACCTACCTACCTACCTACCTACCTACTTATACCTACCTACCCTACCTACCTACCTACTATCTACCTACCTACCTACCTACTACCTACCTACCCTACCTACCTACCTACCTACCTACCTACCTACCTACCTACCTACCTACCTACCTACCTACCTACCTACCTACCTACCTACCTGCTACTACCTACCTACCCTACCTACCTACCTACCTACCTACCTACCTACATACACCTACCACCTACCTACCTACCTAACTACTACCTACCTACTACCTACCTACCTACCTACCTACCTACATACCTTACTACCTACCTACCTGCCTACCTACTTACCTACCAACCTACTGACCCACCTACCTTTATTCTGACAAGTATATTAAAAATGCATGTTACACACTAACCTTTTTATTAACCGCTTTACACTAAAATGTGTATCAATACTAAACTACACAACTATCTACTATCTGCCTCCAGCGCACCAGTGAGCCGACCAGATTACCTACCATCCTGTTTACCTGCCTCCCCCCATCATATGGTTGCAATATATGTGAATAGTAATTTACATAGATAGCAACATTGCCGATAAGTGTTGAGTACTGTTTTAGTTTGGCGACCCATCTAAGCATTTACAAACTTAAATTGACGGAATTAAAAGTAATACCAATGGCCTGTCGATGGCCTTATGACACCGTCTGCTAATGTAAGTTACTGTGGACGGCGCTAAATCATCAACTGACTAACTCCACATTCAGAATATATTCGCGAGTGCTACCATATATGCAAAGGGTAATATTCCCAACAGCGAACGTGAATTTACTATTTGCATAGTAAGTACGCTAACATCTGGTCAGCTATTGACGCACCCACTGGACATAGACCACATCGAGTCAGAAGTTCACCTTGCTGACCAGTGACAACCACAAGCTAGCGAATATGTTTAAGCATATGCTGTGTGAGTTGAATGTGCACGCGTCTTCATCGATTTAACAGCCTGGTCTATCCGGTCATGTCGTTGATATGCGATCCCGTGAGAAGAAACTCCTGAGGATCGGTCGACTCGCATTGCCCTAATGTTAGATATATAACTGACGGTAACGTGGTTATTTGACCAAACGCAAAGTTGATAAACAATGTCAGAGATTGGTTGCATAACCGAAGCATCGTTCATTTCGCTACAAAACTATTAAATGGTCCTTTACCATGCTCATAATGATACCACATTCAGGGCGAATATGCACAGATGACATGCTGATAATTATCGTGCTTGGGCAAAGCCTGCAGTCGCGCGCTGCCTGTATGCGTTTACAAATATCGATGTAGATTTCGCCATTCACGTTTCATCAATACTCAGTACAGATGTTAAACACACTGACCCCTATGGCTGATAACGTCATTCAAACAAACGCTGCTCTTGCTTGACTAATATATCAATATGACGCAAAGTGCAAGAATTCTGACCAGTCAAAAAGTCTATCTTGCGTAAATAATATATGATAAGTTCGCATGTTACTCAGCTCCTACAGACTGGGTTTGTATTGTATTTGTACATGATATTCACGTTCAATTGATGTGGGCTTACTCGTGCCAACTTAATGCGGCGCTTATGAAAAATAGAATGATAAAAAAGTTTTGTTTTCAAATATATATATTTTTTTTTTCCGCTGACACGAAACATTTTTCCACTCATCGATGCAGCATCTAAACAGTTGCAAAGGATATGAGATAAAGGCCCCATTTAACAGCGGGAGATGCGATTTAAATGTTTTCACGACCACTAAATGCGGACCGTTGTAAAAGAATCGGAACCAAAACGTGATGGCAGTTTTGATTGTGTTCTATCATATACGCCTCACCATAAATTCCGCCTAGCAGTAAAAATAACACCGTTATATGTACGTTGTGAACGTTACAGGCACCAAGCACGTATCTACGGTGTCTATACTGCCCTAAAAGATAACTCCAAAGTATTATCAATACAGCACAGGGGGTTCGAATCTACACCAGCACAGGCGCTCGGTTCCCGGTGACAAGTGCCGAGCCACTATCTTTATAAGCACAGCTGTTTGGTGATTGGAAGAGGCCCGGCTCTTGGAAGCTCGGCATCAAAAACTGAGTGCCTTTGGTCAAACCTAAGCTTTCCCTGCGACGAGTTGCATGTGTATTTGCCGTTGAAAAATTTATTTAGATTACCGCCTTTGTTTGCGCGGTAAGCAGACACGATCTACGACGTTTACAACTGGGACCCATCACTACACATAGCAGTTACCTGTCGGAACTTACCCTGTTTACACACTGCTTGTCACACGCTAACTCATATTCCATGGCCAACAAAAAAATTACCAGTTTTGAATTATGGCATTTCGTTTAAATTAAGTCCACGCCGCAGCATTTCGCACACGGTATATTTGATATCTATTGGCGCAACCAGTACGGATGTATGGCCTACTGATATCATTGTGAGCAATTATCTACCCAGCCGAAGCGTAGTGGTAAACTGCGTCGCCTTTCGAGGTTGTGGATTTGATACCAAGGTGTAAAAAACCAGACTGGCTCCCCGTGACTCGGATGATCACATCAGATGGCGGTACCAGCTCTGAAAGAGGATCCACCGGACCCGGTAGCTCAATAGTACTGTGCAAGACCGTCGTTCGGGCGGCGTGAGTTTTACAGCCCGGTCGGGGCAACGGATGTGTCCCAGCATCACAATCATCCCCATTTAACGCCGTCGCGATATGACCTCGTTATTAAAAGTGACATTCAACCCCAATATTACCATTACCATTTATCTGCACCCAAATGATGCACAGATTACTCCCCAAAATTTTAAACCCACAGGACAGCGACCATCTCGATATGATTAGCGCTGATATTTTTTTATAAGCCACTCTATCTTGGCAGACAATAATAGGCCAGTCCAGGTATGTCATAGTTGGATACATTGGATTAACTGGCAACACTGCCCACATTCACTAGAAAATTTACCATACCAGTATAATGTCGATATATGTCATAATTACCGATATTTGTTATAACAAGTATATACTTCAAGACAATTTATAAGATAAGACAGCTGCGTACCAGCAATACGTATCGCAAGCTGGAATATAGCGCATAAGTATGGATTGAGATATTTCACCCATTTACTATATTCATGTGTGAGCATAGTGGCACAATTTATGTCGTATAAGTTTGTAACATCACTCCTTATCATTTTTGCAGCACGATGTTTACACCCCATACCGACTCTCCAAAGCAATAGCAGAATGGTGATGATTTTTCGATAAGTAAATGCCGTTTAAGTAATTACCGTTCATGGCCCACGCATCGAAAAAGCCTATCGGATAGGGATTGCTTTTCACACTTGTAGCTTAATTTTCCGGTGCAGATTCCATTTGTACCAAAATTAAGAGGGAGACAATATGTGATATAATTAGAACAGCCAGGTGTTGTCCGAATGCTAGACAGGTGCTGATTATGAAACTCACGGCATTGTTTCTTTGCAAATCGGTAATGGCTAAATAACCTGTAGAAACACATACCTTGCACGAATTATGAAATAGCTCTCAAGTGATGCACAAAATATACAGGGAAACAGCAACAGATACATTGACGTAAAGCAAATACGACGACACAGACAAACCGTTACCTTGATCTAATGCAGGCAAGTATTTATTTAATACTGTAAGCGTAAAATACTAATTAGGCTTGAGATACTATCACACTTTTGAAACGGACTGGTGGGGTTGCGTTGAATAATTTAACGATCTAGCTTCCCAATACAGGTCAACACAACCAAGCATGATGATGATCATGAGGCTCATCGGCAACAAGCCTACCAATGTGACGCAAACATATATTTTATTCTATTATTCATCGAACATAATGTGTGAGTTATTTATATATCATATTAACGAGAGCTGCTGTGTGTTTTGCTTGTGATCATATCTGCTGAAAGTGATCAAAAGAATCAAGAAATTCTCATACAACAACAAAGCACGTCGAGGTCTTCAACATTTAGGTTCAAGAGAAGAGGGAAGCAATAGCGAAAGCAAGTTTAATTCAAAATCAAATTTGACGGCGGTGGTCCAGCAGCTGTCGAGAAAAGAGAATTCCCTATAGATGAGCCGCTCAATACAAGTACTAAGTCGTAGTAGAAGGTAATGCTGCCAGTGATAACAGGGTCATTTTCGTACCTCGTGGCAGTTAAGTTGTCGTGCAAAATATATACCATGAGATAGGTATATCGGTGCAAAATATCAGTGAATGGGTATGTTGAGCCAATACACATGCAACAAATTATGGCTATTTATAAATATATATTCATATATATACGTACATATTATTATATACGTATAAATATATATATATATGTATATATATATATATATATATATATATATATATATAAATATATATATATAAATGCATGTATATATATATATATGAATATATATATATATATATATATATATATATATATATATGGGTATATACATAGATTAACATACATATATGTATTCATATATATATTCATGCTATATATATATACATATATATATATAAGTATTCATATATATAAATATATATATACATGCGTGAGTGTATATATATATATATATATATATAAATAACGAGTTACATATTTAGTCATATATGTGTGTACATGTATATGATTTAATATATATACATATAAATATACAAACATATATATAGATATGTATATATGAGCATGAATTCGCATGTATATATGTATATATATGTATATATATATATATATATATATATATATATATATACATATATGCATGTTTATATAAATACACATACATGAATATACATAGGTATATATGTATACATGTATAAATGTTTATAAAAACCTATTTACATATACATTTATCAATAAGACAGCTATATATGTGTATCTAAAAATATATATGCTTATATATCTACATACACATATATATATATATATACATGTAAATGTGAATATATTTATATGTATATATGATTACATATATTTATATATATATATATGCATATAGAGATATATATATATATATATATATATTTATATATATATATATATACATTTATATATAGAGAGAGAGAGATATATATATATTCATATATATGTAGAGAGAGAGAGATATATATATATATCTCTTTATTATATTTCTATCTCTATTTCTCTATAGAATCTAGAGATCTCTATAGATATAGATATAGATAGTAGAGATGTATGTCTAGAGAGATATATCTCTCCCTATCTCTATATATATAGATATATATCTATCTATATATATCTATCTCTCTCTATATATATCTATCTCTCTATATCTATATATCTATATATATATATATATATATATATATATATATATATATATATATATATATATATATATATATTGAGACCCCTATTGAGACCCCATTGGCTGTGAACCGGATCGTTACTGGACTTTTTTTTTGCACCAATTACTCAATTCTGCTTTATTGTGATGCCCCCGGCCTTATAGTCAAAGAGTTACGTTACGAGGCTGACGTCACTGCGATTGTTGAGAGCGGGAAAAATGTCTCCTCACAGATCCATCAAAGTACGCGTTGCACAATAGGCTTATGAATAGCGAAAATAAAAAGTACTCTACTAAATAAATGTCATCTTGATAAATTATGGAAAACAGTTCGACTCTAACAGCGTCCGCGCAGTTTACGATACTCGATCTTTCATGTTCGCACTGTGGATGGTAGTTATAGATTTTCAATAAATGTCTGAAGCGAGGGAACTAGCTTCAGGTCAACATAAACATTTCTAGCATGCCAGGGGGATGTGAAGGTTTCGAGCGAAGAGTTTATAGCTACGCTTAGCTGCTTGACGATTATTAAATTACACGAAAGACATCAGGCGACGATACCATGAAAGCAAAAAAAGCACATGGGCCTGTTGATCCAACGTCTCGATGCTAGGCGGCTGTTAAAGATATAGTCATCTGATTGGTCGAGGCCACTACAGCTCCAAAGTAAACAGAGCATTCCACGTGGTTTTAAGATACGCTATGACAAACCGATATGACAATAACGCTTCGGCTAACAGGTGGCGTCATCACATACTCTTCGGGCGGAAGCCGCGAGTGAGCTCACCTACTAACTCTTTGCCTTAGTTTACAGTGTTCAACCCTAATCCACAGCTAAATGGAGAATTCATTTCAATCAACATATACCAATGAATTCCATAACAGAGGAACAACGAGTGTAGTGTATTGTTCGCACATTCCTCTTGTTTTCCCGAATCATATCAACCGCATGTATGCTTGGAACTGCGATCTTGAGACACGTGTTGATGTACATTTCCCTTTGAAAGGTTAATTAGGTATTGATGATCCCGATGAAATATCTTACCTATGTAAAGGCTTGTGCACTGTGCATGTTAAGTAATTGTAACATCTGGGCCATTATTGACACAACCCCATCCTCAGGGGTGATATCGCGCGCAACGCCCAATGAGTCATACGTCTCGCTTTTCAATCATTGGCTAGATCTGAAATGCATGCTAATTAATCATCCGACATTCATTGCCAGATTGAGGATAATTTAATAGATCCACATCAATGTGGGTTCATATAATTGGTAGAACTGACAAGCATCATTGTTATAATTGGAACATTCAAGCCTGAATCAAGCAAGCATCTAAATCATGTTGTAACTTGGTTTACATTAGAGATAATTGAATATCAGTTGCGTCAAAGTGTTTGCAATAGACAGCTGATTTGGCAAGTTATTGCGCTCGTTTTTTCTCTCCTTCGTCTTTGCGATAACGCTTCCGTGGAAATGTTCATTGTTGTATGACGAAATCGACTGGGGCATGCGGATTGCACGTGCTAGCCATATGAATGGGCTCAATAGAGTATCGATTTTTTAACATTGGCCACTCAACCAACATCTAAATAATCGGACGGTGTATTTCATAATTCATTTGATCATATCTTGAACAGTAGTCGCAAATGTGCTCACTTTTGTCCGACTGAATCAGAGGCATACATGTCTCAGATATTTGAGGAAGTAATTATTTAGTGCATGTGTGTGGGACAATTCAGTGCTGCTTGCCGCACTAACAACCAGCCGTGCTTCACATGTGTAGTCGAACACTCAATATTCAATAACACATGTATGACGAAGACTGACAAAACCGTATCACATGATAATTTAATCAATTTATTGATCCGACTTAAAATTGAAATGAGGTTCGTCGCAGCAAGAAAGACAATATCACCTTGCTTTCCAACAACGATGATCAACTTGTTGGACGCATTTGAGTGGTTACCCTTTGTAATGAAATGTTTCTAAACTATTTACCTACCTACCTTCTTACCTACCTACCTACCTACCTACCTACCTACCTACCTACCTACCTACCTACCTACCTACCTACCTACCTACCTACCTACCTACCTACCTACCTACCTACCTACCAATCTACCTACCTACCTACCCACAGGTCTTCAAGTCGATAGCCCCGAGGTATGCATAATAATAGAAGGTGGAAACACTGAGCGAGGCTGGTGCGTGATGTGGATTCTTGTTTAAAAGTTTCGATGACTTAAGATTATCCAACTGTACCAACGTTTAGGACACATTTTCGTTTCATCTATACATGCGATAGTTTATATCAATACGTTTTGGGTACTTATTCGTGCTATGAATAAAGGTATTATACAACTGCCTGGAGTGAATATTTGCGCTGGAACCAACCAGACGTTACCCGATGTTTGCGATGCAACCTGCTGAACGGGATGAATGCACTAGACAATCTCATTGGCTACAGCTGGATTCATCTCAGTAGAGCCGTTTTCATAATGATCAAGCCAACATGAAACGTCTTTCTGTGTATGTGATTACAATGTGATCGTACTTTATCGACACTCGATATGCCTTTATGTCGACGTTGCCCCACGTGTAGATCACAAAACTTAGGAGTTAATATATATCATAAGGTCCTGCAAATGAGGTCACGAGAATTAATCGCTCTCTCAAATCAGATGATCTCTTAGTTTTGGTCGAGTAACATGGATCAATCAAAGTTTATACTAATGATGTCTTCGCAAATCGGGGTAACATTAAATTGAAGGACACGCATTCTCTATCATCGCTCGAACACGTAATACATTGAAATAAAATAGCGACAGGCTAGTGTTGCTTATACAATAACATTTGAGGTAGATAACTTAACCAGCCTAACATATATATCATTATAATAAAAAAGGAAAAATGGAGAATTCATCTCGCTTAAAAGTGGTTCATGAATTATACAACAGAAGAAAGCCACCTGAGTAGCAGCTATTTGATTGTAGGCTGTCACATGCATTTTACAATATTACCTATATATTCACGTATCAAGCAAACCGCATATATGTTAACTACTGTGATCTAGAGACACACGTGGATATTCCTCACAGACACTTCCACATGAAACCTCAACTAGGTACTGATGACTTGAAGGCCCGTCGAACCATCTTACCCATGTAAGGACGCATGCACTCTGCAAGTTAATTGATAGCAACATCTGGCCCACTATTAACACACAACGAACATTGGTCTGATTGGAAATGCACACTGAAAAATCATTTCACAAGCATACGGTCTTGTTAGAATATAGAGATAATATATATATATATATATATATATATAGAATATATATATATTATATATATATATATATCTATATATATATATATATATATAGGATATATATATATATATATATATATCTATATATATATATATATATAACTATATATAGATATATATATATAAATATATATATATATATATATATATATATATAATCTCTATATATATATATATATAATATATCTATCTATATATCTATATCTATCTCTATATATAATATATATCTATATGTATCTGTCATGTCTCTATATGCATCTATCTAGGTCTATCTCTACGCCTAAAACATTGAACAAAAATGACTGGTTCTCGTCTCATTTGCGGCAATTCTCTACTTGGGAGTCTCTCTCTCGTGCTCATCTCTCTCTGAAAGCATTCGTTGGGGCAAGGTTTTAGCTGGTGCCTCGTCTCTGCCTGTTTCTCTCAACTACAGCCTCTCTCACGCCTCTCTCTCTCTATAACTACATCATCTCTCTCTCTGACTCTCTGCATCCACACTAACCTCTCTCAACTATATGAAACTCTCTTTCATGACAAATCTCAACTCTAACCCCTCTCTGATGCCTTAGTATGTAGTCGTTTGTAGTTATCTGGTGAAGAGTGGCACGTCCATACCCCTCTTACCTTACCCTGAGATCCTGTGTCGTCTTGCCTATGGGGAACATCTCCTGGCAATTATGCATATGTTGCTGAATTTAGTAGCACTTCCTACTGCGCAATGCCGAACACCATGGGGTAGGACACCGAAATGTTTGGCATTAATTGTCTTGAATCCTACATTATACTCATACCATGGATTCATAACGTTGATACAAAACCTGTGTATACAACTTACAGCCAAACATGTTTGCGAGTGTAATACCTAACAACAGACTTTTGATCATGACACATTAGATTTGTTTATGACCATAAATGACGCAAATTTACCTCAATTGGATGTTGACCCCACTCTTCCCCTCCTCTCCTCCCCATCACCTTTGTATATAAATATCTTGCTGCATGGATATTTGTCTGGGCTTGAATGACCTAAATATCTTTCCTACCTTTGCTGCTGCCGATCTGGGCTCTGACCAAGTAGACCGTTGCACAATAGGCATTACGAACCTCGATTTGTCCGACCTATATGCGATACTTTGCATTTTGAGAGGTAAAGACATGATTTTTGTGCAAGGATTAACAGTGGTGTTCCTCTAAGGTCGGTCCCGGGACCCTTTGTTTTCTGAATCTAATTAAATGATCCCATCTTGACACAAGAGTGCCTACCATATGACATACATAATATAAACATGACTTAATCGAATTTAATTGACTCATTGGCAAATAATTATTGACATAATAAATACTAAGTACTGCCTAAAGGTCGGGCAAGATAGAAGTTTGTATGCCGAATGAGAGATTCTACTCTAGATAATGCTTCATTCGAAGGGGAACAAGGGATTAAAAGTCATTAAAATCTAGCAATGTAGAGCAGCTAATTTAAAGGCCAATAAAGTTATTTGGATGATCAATTAAGGAGAAAAGGCTTGTCCATTCGCGTTTGTGACCTCATGGAAAAGTTTACCAGTGAGTATAGTTTCAGCCAGCTCTTTGAACTCCTCTACGAACTCGATATATATATATATATATATGTATAATTTAAGGCCAATGTTTTTCAGCAAAATTCTGAATGTACCTTATTATGGTGGATGAACATTGGCAGGATATCATTTGATTGCGGTAGTTATATATCTAGAAACATTTATAAAAAATTGTAAAATAGTGACTCAGACGGCAGCGACTGTTATCAATTGCATGAAAAAACAACATTATAGGCGTCCAATATTTTTTATATCGATGCGTTTCACGGTTATTGATTTGCTCAAAATCTAAGGTTTTGATATGAATGCATTGCAAAACAATTATATTTCGCGTCAAAGTATATTCATCACGATAACGTTTTAGGTAAAGATGATACTGAAATACAAGTGGTAGAGTCGTATAAATCGGTAATGTCAGGTACCATTATGTTACATGCCTCAAAATACTGTCCAGCAACCTCACAGATAAGGATCCTAACGCAGGTCTATCCATGTATATTCATGGGGAAATCCAACAGATTCCAAGTACTTACATTTCTGGTTCTTGCATTCAAAGTGATTCTATGTGTACTTATTTTGAGCTTATCGTTGTCGTTTTAAGCCCTCCGGAAGTTCCACATTTTGTTTATTTCGTCGGTATTATTGCTTTCCTTAACGTACATTTCCTCAACATAGCTCTAATCGCCTTATGGCATTGTGGGCATAGTGATACAAAGGTCCTATGCGTTTAATTATTCTTATGATATGAACCAAGTGTTTAACCACCTGGGTGATAAACGGAAATGGAGCACATAAGTGTCTTGTTCAAAATCAAAAAACTTTCCCACGGATACATCATCGGTCATCTTATTAACAGTTGCTTTCACGTCTTTTAGGTCTTATGCACGTCAACGACATAATCAGATGGTATGTTGTAGATATTACAACCTATATAAAGCGTATTCGGCGGGACTGGGGGATGAATTAATTAACGTGCATTACAGATCTAGCAAAGCCAATAGTTGAATAGCAAGACGTATGACTCATTTTGCGTTGTGCGCGAACTCACACGTAAGGATGGGGTTGTGTCAATAATAGGCCAGATGGTACTGTTACTAAACATGCAGCGTGCACAAGTCTTAACACAGGTAAGATACTTCGACGGATCGATCTGCCATCAGTACCCAATTGACCTTTCTGCGGGAATGGCTATACTGTAGTACGTACATATGCGGTTGTCATGATTCGTGAATAAGGAGATGATAAAATATGCTACTCTGAAGGTTTCTCGGTTTAAAAAAATATTTACCCTCAATTGAAAGAAATGTATGTAGTCTGGTAGGTAGTTTGGTATGTAGAATGTTAGGTAGTCGGGAAGATAGGTAAATATTTATGCTGTTAGTTAGGTATGTAGGGTTGGTAGATAAATATGTTGTAAAATGAGTTGATACGCAGGCAGGTGGGTAGTTGGGTAGGTTGGTAGGTAGGTGGGTAGGTGGGTAGGTAGGCATTACGAAAGGTAGGTAGGTAAGCACGAAGCTAGGTAAGAAGGTAGGTAGATAGTTAGGTAGACAGGTCGATAGGTAGGTAGGTAGATAAGTGTACGGTGATTCGGGTAAGGTAGTTGAGCTAGCAGGTTGTTTGCTTGCTTTAGTCACACACTCTTCGCTCACTGGAAATAGTCGAGCAATATGTTAATATATTCGCCAGCGACATCTGTACGTACACCATTCGGATTCCTCTGTCCGACATACCCGCATACATAGCCGCTGTGTCATATGTATAATACGTATATATGAGCGATACTGCACGGAATATATGGTCGCCAGCTGTATACTCGCCTTATGGCTCAGGCGACAGTTGTCGGTGGTCTGAAGTTTGTACTTACTCGATTGCATCTGGGTATTGAATGATATATAGTGCCTGTTCTAGGTACGTAAGGCGGACATCCAACTTTCTCAATATAACAGTTTTAGTCCAGCAAGTCTATTATTTGCCGCAAGGTGCTCTGGTGCTTATAATGTATATACAATATTCATTAAATGTGTTAGTAAATTGATTCAAAGTATGCTCCATATTTCATATGCATCATGTCTTAAATTTCTTGTGAAACCGAACAATATTGCGGCTAATGCTGAAGTCAATTCTTAAAACACCGTCCGATTATTAAGATATTGAATTGACCGTAGATAAAAAATCGATACTCGTTCATTGCACCATACATAACGGCTAGCACGTAAGATCTACGTTCTCATCAATACACATGAATGTTATCATATATATATGTGCATATATATATATATATATATATATATATATATATATATATATAGAGATAGATATATATATATATAGAGATATAGATATATATATACATAGAGATGTATATATATATATATTTATATATATATATATATTTACATATATATATATGTGTAAATATATATATAGATATATGTATAGATATATATATGTATGTGTGTGTACATATTTGTATGTATATATATAACAAGATATATAACAATATACATATATAGAGATATTTATATAGATATATCTTTGTAGATAGAGAGATCTCTTTATAGAGATAGATAATTATATCTATCTCTCCCTCTATGTCTATATATATTTATATATATATATATATATATATATATATATATATATATCTATATATATTATATCTATATAAAAGAGATCTATATATATATAAATATAATATATCTCTATATATCTCTATCTCTCTCTATACTCTCTCTCTATATATATATATATATATATATAGAGAGGAGAGAGAGAGAGCGAGAGAGAGAGAGAGAGAGAGAGAGAGAGAGAGTAGCGCGTACGTGAATTGTGGCCGCGTTGTTAGACTACCCTTTGAATCGAATCCATAAACAATCAACTTTGAAGCAGTCCAACTTAACGCGTAAGCTGTGCCTGAACTATCATGATAATATCAAAACCGACGACAGCGCATGTAACAGTAAGGTAAAACGGGTTGAAAGCAAGTATTCATTGACATTGCATTAAGGATCCAAAGATTATTGCCTAGGTAGATTATTGCCTAGGAAGGTCGACTGTCAGATCAGCTATAAATGGATTGAAGCCACCGTTCATCACCCCCCCCTCTCCCCTCCTCTCCCTCACAATGCATATTACTGATGTTATCTCTACCGTTTTACTGCAGTCACAGCGGTGGCGCAAATATGGTGGATAAACTGTACAAAACATAATAAAAACTAATATTACGCGTGGACAGCGAGCGGTCCATATCTATTGGTTGACTAAGTATTCAAAACGCATCTCACCTGTACAATTATCTTGATGCTGCATCGATAATTGAAAAATGTTCTGTGGCAGTGTGTCACTATGACATCTGAATCATTTGAAGAAGCCTCTTAAACCATGCTTTGACATCCGCATTGCATTGTAACATTACTTCGCATAAGCGCTGTATTGATTTTGCAACAGTAAGAAATCATAATCTGAACCTAAATATCATGTATAGATAAGAAGGAACTGAGTAACATGCGTTAGATTTTTTGGTTGTGTCAATTAATGGGCCAATCAGCGGTTGTTTGTATGACGTAATCAGCCAAGCATGCTGAATGGTGGTCATGGCGGTTAACTATACTGAGTATTGTTGAATAAAATCCACTAGAATTTCATCCCAGCCTATATTAACGACCTTATTAGACAGTTAAATGTCTGAGTCGGGTGTTAAATCGATGAAGACACGTGCACATTTAACAACCATCCCTACAGCATACATTTATAATAATTCGTTAGCTTGACATTTCTGATCTAATGTGGTCACTGTTCAATAACGTGGCTCGCTGAATCAATGATTCCTATGTCCAGATGTGGATGTGGTATTAGCTGACCAGATGTTAGCATACTTACTATGCACAAGTTCATCGCAAGCGGACGGTACGTTAACCGGTGTAGATAATAATATTAACATACTGGTCCTGTATGGGTAGATAGGATGGGACGGTGCACTGCGGTTCGGTACATAGCTATGTAGCTTAGTATTGACACATTTCAATATAAGTGAGATAGTAAGCAGCTTAGTGTTTTAGATCTATTATTTATTGATTAGCACGAAAGAAGGTAGGTGGGCAGGTAGGTTGAAATGCAGGTAGGTCGGTCGGTAGGTAGGTAGGTAGGTAGTTAGGTAGGAAGGTAGATGGGTAGGTAGATATATAGGCAGGTAATTAGGCAGTAAGGTACGAATAATAGGTAGGTAAGTAAGAAGGTAGGTAGGTAGGCTGGTAGATAGGTATATGGGTAGGTAGGTAGGTAAGTTGTTAGGTAGGTAGGTTTGTATGCTGGTTGGTAGGCTGGTAGGTAGGTTGGTAGGTGGGAAGGTAAGTAGGTAGGTAGGTAGGTAGGTAGGTAGGTAGGTAGGTAGGTAGGTAGGTAGGTAGGTAGGTAGGTAGGTAGGTAGGTAGGTAGGTAGGTAGGTAGGTAGGTAGGTAGGTAGGTAGGTAGGTAGGTAGGTAGGTAGGTAGGTAGGTAGGTAGGTAGGTAGGTAGGTAGGTAGGTAGGTAGGTAGGTACTTATCAAATATTCGATCAATATGTGGACGCATTAACGACACACCCGAATACACTACTGCAGTGACACGTGCGCACGATATATGAGAAATGATGATTGGGATATATGAATACCAGATGTTCACTCCCTGCGAGCTTGGCTCTTGTGTCGACGCGCTCTTATCTGACAAAAATATAGCGATCATTTAAGGGCTAAGTATTTTTGCCGTTGATTGGTTTACGAATCGAGCAAAACGCTATATAGTCGAGGCATTGTCAACTGACATATCCGTTTATTCGGCTTTAAATTCAAAGACACGCTTCAGATACTTTACTGTACATAAAGCAAGCGATGCACGGAAAAACGTGCCTAGCATTAGCTAATCAATTATAATACGACGTCTCAGCGCGTCATTAGTCTTATTCGATACTTATTCTATTGGCCCCGTGTGATGAGATGTACAAATCTTAGAAGCATTATATAAACAAATGGATAGCACACTCGCATCATGCGAGTTCAAGAAAAGTTTTGATTTCGCAGATAACTCCTTATACCTATAAGCAGGACCGATCAAGAGAATTTTTCAATACCTCGTCATTTGCAAATGTTATGTTACATCGAATTACCAGGCACGGGTGTGTACAAACGAATAATGCCAGGCAGACATTTAGTTTTGGCGGTCATCGTCACATGTAGAGAACCTCAGCCCTGCGCAAATAGTATTCTGCAATTTATGTCATCCCGGCATAAATACATATTCATGAATGCCTCTAGTTTTGACGGCAAAACTTAGCAGAAGTTGCCGTACTTAAACAACAGCACACAACTATTATTACTCAACTCATGTATTACTTTGGCGGATATACTCCCAATTGATCCGTTGATTGATTATGCATCGAGCCCTATCACATGACCATCATGTATACTATATATACGATTATCTAACATTCCGGGGTATCAGTATTGCGAAGAAGACTGAGTCTGGGCGAAAGCAATATCGTCAGTTGCATTACCATGTAAGTGAACGCTTGCAATAAATACACCCACCAGTTATTTATATCTCCTTAGTATAGGGTCGGACTCTGGATAAATAGTTACAGCATATATTAATTTCACAAGTCAGTGGCCAATGATATCCTACATAACATCTCCACCAAACCGCTTCATTATTTAAACAGCTATTCTCATTGACTGCTTCAGAGACCAATATGTTGTTTTGTTACATTTTATGGCTATATTCTTGACCCATTTGATGTTTATCAGCCGACAATATTTGAGAAAATTGCATAACTCGCTGTCTTTGATTCCAGGGAGAAAAGTAGGCATAACGCTCGGCATGATGCTCCGTAGTCATGGCTTTGCTTCGATTATCACTGCATCAGGTAGATACGCATCTTAACTTTTGTCTTTAGTTATTGTTCGACATAAACCGTTCATGTTTCATCGCTTTTGTTTAAATTTGAAGAACGCTGCAAATGTGAAATTAGCAACCCTGCAGCATGTAGTTCACCCCTGCTTTCACTGGCAGCATAACCGTTTTGCTCGACTACCAAATTAACCATGAAATTAACGCTACGAATGATAACAGGGTTCGCGTTTTTACGTGATGAGATACCTATCGTCAAGTACAATGAATAAATGCATTTGTTTTGATGCAATAATTTGGATGACATCTCCTTTTAATGTAGATGCTACAAATTATTTCTAATAATAATAGTGACGTCTTAATGAAATGAATTTGAAGGACACCATGTTTTAAATGGACGTTCTTCTAAGCAAAGGAGCGATAAGTTTCGTCGATGGCGTCAGTCAGATGTCATTTGGAACTGGATCTTTCATCGTAGAAGTTTCCAACACAGTCTGTGCTTCCATGAATCCAGTCCTTCAATGTTATAGTGATGGTGTGCCGGAAATGATCTGCAGACGAATGCTCGGCTCGCCAAGTAAGCTGGTATTTTCGCAGATAATTTCGTCATAATAAGTTAGAAAACATTACCTTGTTATGATGATATTTATACTTATTACCTAATATTCGCTGCATAATGAAGGGCGTATTGGCGATAAGTTTCTTCCGCATAACTCTTTTATGCGTCACGTGACCTGCTTTATTAATGACCTCCCTTGCCTCTGAGCCCTCCGTTGATTGGATTTATCGTTCGAGGGTTAGTCGTTAAACATTATTTGTCGTCGGTGTAAAATATGACCAAATGTACATGAGAACAATGTAAGAGAAATAAATAAAGGACAATTGCTTTGTATGCATAATATCAAGTTCACCTCTTGAAAATATTAAGGTTTGCATCATCGCTTCCTTTAAAATTGCGCACTTCTCATCATTTTAGCCGCAAAGTAGCTTGGTGGAAATAAATCGTGTAACACATTGTGTTGTAGAAGTGATTCTGCCGACGATTATTGCGCATTTAAGGTTTCTATTTCAATGACGCGAGCTCTTTTCTAACATTTGTCTTGCATTAATGTCGAACATTAAGCGATGCACATTTCTCCTGTGCGGTTGCCAATGTTTCGGCGTATTCTAATTTATTCCAAATTCTTATGTACTGATATAAAAAAGCAGATAGGGAAAAGGAGAAGCTACCACCTTGCAACTTTGAGTAAAGACAACAGCAGAGAGTGCCAAGTTAAGCTTCTATATTGTCAAGAAATTCATCCCTGTCAACGCACGGGACATGAATATACATGGAATAAAATCAACAAGGATATGGCAATGAAAATGAAATATATATATATATATATATATATATATATATATATATATATATATATATATATATATATATATATATATATATATATATATATAATATATATATATATAAATCTATATATATATATTTGTATTTATATATATATATATATATTTAAATATATATATATGCACACATATGTATGTTATATGAATGTTTAGTTTATGTAAATGTCCATCGATGAATTTTAAATATATGAATATATTCATATATATATATATTTATAGATTATATATATTTATATTTGTGCATATATATATGTATATATATGAATCCATATATATATAAATATATATATATATGTATATATTTATGTATATATGTATATGTATATATATATACCTATATATATATATGTATATATACATATATATATATATATAAATATATATCTATATATGTATGCATATCTATATTGTATGTCTATATATCTATATATATATATTCTATTATATCTATATCTATATATATATATATATATCTATATATAGATATATCTAGATATATGTATCTATATAAACCTGTTAAATATAATTGGCTTTTACAGGAATGTGATTTTATGTTCCCGCATAACTTGCTGAAATTGTTTATCATTCCCTGTTGTTGTAGCAGACTATGCCTGATGCAATTTTTGAAGTTAGTTTTGGACAAACCGTGATACTTTTAAATGATATGAGGACGAATGATAATAACAGTGACTGGCAAATGCCGTTACCCACGTCACAATCGACATGTGTTTGTTACATTTTGTCATACACACATACATATATAAATTCGTCTCTCTGGCACACTCGCGCATTTTTTTTCTTGCTGTATTAAAATTATATTCAATCTATAAATATTCCTATATAAGCGTAAGGAAACACTTGATCTCATCATCATTTTTCCAATGAAACAAAATTTGTTTCAAGCAAGCATGTTTCAATTCTCCAAATCGTTGCTTTATTTGAACACGAAAACTGAAAATGTGAGCCCTTCATGTCACACTGACCAATAAATAATATGTCTGTAAGCAGTGTACATTGATGTAGTACGCGTGCAGCTGAAAATGCAATATTAGTTAGCAGTTGTTAACAGCGGACTGGCAAAGGCTAATTCGCTGAAGTAGAGCTCTACAATTAAGGTTGTCAGAATAAGCATACACATTAGGCTTAAAATAACGAGATGTACGTGTCATCGTCTGGAGCGGTTCGTTGAAGCGGCATTCTAGAGCACATTTCATACGCTTATTTATTTACTGCATAGTCGTTAAACCAAATCACATTTAGCACATACTATACAAAAAAAATTGAGGAAGAGAATATGAGGCTATTAGGAAAAATAGGAAAAAGGAAAAGATTTCTCGAAGTTTTAGACTATAGCTGCGTCACGTTTGCCAAGGGTAAACCGTCAAATGAAGTGGTATTTTTGACGGCTTAATTTGCTCGAATATGCTCAAATAATTTCGTTCGTCACTTAAGGATTTATTCAAAAGTATAAACATGCATTGAGGAAAGACGATAACTAAAAATATATGGTGAAGATATAATGGCTAAATTAACGAGAGGTACGTGTCATCGTCCACAGCGGTTCGTTGAAGCGCTTTCTAGAACACATTTCATACGCTTATTTATATACTTTATAGCCGTAAAACCAAATCATATTTAGCACATACTATACAATAAAAAATGAGGAAGAGAATATGAGGCTATTAGGTAAAATCGGAAAATGTCACTGAAAATCGGCTGTGCCACGTTTGCCAAGGGTAAACCATCCAATAAAGCGTCGATGAACAACGCAATCGATCCTGGCTAATGAAAGCAATAAAATACAGACGAAATGCTGCTTCGAAATTTCAAACTCTTATATATTGTCTACTAATTGCAAATGTCTTGATTCTGTCGTCTTGCAGTCGATCATATAGCCATGTAAAGTCCAGGGCTTAATATGTCAAGACTTACTTAGCGAAACCAGTCAAATTACATACTGGGTTAATCCAAGCTGAAACAATAATGTAGGATACTCTTACCCTATACATGTGATTGATTTTGAATCACCAAGCCATCAACAAGCTAAATAGGAGGCGGGATAAGTAAGAAGATTGATCGAAAGGCAGAAACTAGGAAGTGATGTTGTTTGAAAGGCGCACGCACTGTGTTAGGAAGTTTGGTGGCTAGATAGGTAGGTAGGTAGGTAGGTAGGTAGGTAGGTAGGTAGGTAGGTAGGTAGGTAGGTAGGTAGGTAGGTAGGTAGGTAGGTAGGTAGGTGGGTAGGTAGGTAGGTAGGTAGGTAGGTAGGTAGGTAGGTAGGTAGGTAGGTAGGTAGGTATATAGGTAGATAGGCAGGTAGGTAGCTAGGTAAGTAGTTAGGTAGCTAGATAGCTAGCTATGTGGGTAGGTAGGGAAGTATTTTTGCTGAGGATATGTAGGAAGAAAACTGTTTATATAGGTAGGTAGGTAGATAGGCAGGAAGGTAGATAGGTAGCAATGATGGTAGGTTGGTAGGTGGTAGGTAAGTAGGTAGGTAGTCAGATCACTATGTTGTTAGGTAGGTAGGAAGGTAGGTATATAGATGATTATGCAGGTATGTAGGTAAGAAGACAGCTAGGTAGGTAGGTAGCTCGATAGCGAGATATGTGGGTAGGTAGGGAAGTATGTAGAAATATGAAAATATTTAGGTAGGAAACTGTTTATGTAGGTAGGAAGGTATGTAGGTAGGTAGATATGCAGGATGATAGATAGGTAGCAATGATGGTGGGTAAGTAGGGGCTAAGGTAGTTAGGTAGGTCGGTAGGTAGGCAGATAGGTTGGTTGGAAGGTAGGTAGGTAGGTAGGTAGGTAGGTAGGTAGGTAGGTAGGTAGGTAGGTAGGTAGGTAGGTAGGTTGGTAGATAGGTAGGTGGGTGGGTAAGTGAGTGGGTATGTAGGTGATGTTGGGTTTTAGGGAGGTAGGTAGGTAGGTAGTAGTTTGCTTGTGAAGTGGATATGGGTAGGTAGGGTAGTATGGTGTTGAAGATAGGTAGGTTTGTAGGTAGATAGGCGGGAAGGTAAATAGGTAGCAATGATGGTGGGTAGATAGGGGGAAGATAGATAGGTAGGTAGGTAGGTAGGTAGGTAGGTAGGTAGGTAGGTAGGTAGGTAGTAGGTAAGGTAGGTAGGTAGGTAGGTAGGTAGGTAGGTAGGTAGGTAGGTAGGTAGGTAGGTAGGTAGGTAGGACGGTAGGTAGGACGGTAGGTAGGGAGGTAGGTAGGTAGGTGGGTGGGTGGGTAAGTGAGTGGGTAGGTAGGAAGGTATATATGATGTTGGGCTGGTAGGGAGGTAGCAAGGTAGGTAAGTAAGTAGCTAGGTAGGTGGGTATGTAGGTACATCATAGTTCGCCTGTGAAGTGGCTAGGTAATAATACGGGTAAGGCTTGTAGGTTGGTTGGTGGATGGATAGGTGGTCAGCGGATTGTAAAGCTGATATAAAAGCATACTCGTCGTGCGCTACGAATATTCGATCATTACTTGAGCATATCTGCAAGCAATCTTGACACATAATATGCAAGGGTTATCTATATCTGGTATACCTTCATATATTGTAGCTGTAACGAATAGGATATAGACAATGATGTGAGGCATAAAGAAACGCCACCTGTTTACTGGCCGTATGAATTGAACAGATGCTGAATACGTGATACCCTAAAAATTCGAAGCCGGCTCTTTGCGGCCAATGTCGTTTATTAAGGTCTGCAGATTGGACTGCGTCATTCAATAGAATACTATTTTTTTATATTTGAGACAGACATCGGCCATTTACGTTTCCCTATACGAGAGTTTATGTGCAGCATGGTCCATATTCATCCCCTGAAATTGTATTGCCCTAACTAGCACGTTTCCATAATATATATTTGTATATTGAGCCACGGTTAGTTTTAGCCCGAGGATGTGGCTCAATTTAACCCATGGTGCAAGTACGGCACTGATTGCCGAAGGTGTTAATATGCAAACGTGTTTAGAAATATTTTATGAAACATCGTATTGTCTGTCAGCCGGGTAATATAAGCACCAAGCGAAAAAGATTTGATGAGCGGGTCAGATCAATCAGATGATTGAATTATCATAAGATGTTGCCTTTGCCAGCCCGCCGATAACAACTGCAAATTAATATTGAATTTTCAGCTGCACGCGTACTACATCAATGAACACTGTTGACAGACATATTAATTGTTGGTCAGTGTGACATGAACAGGCTCGCATTTACAATTTACTGTAATACATATTCTCGCACCAAACTCGTAGCTCTGTATGTCTCTGTTTTCCGGCTAGAGGCTTGTTTTGTAAGAAGACTAAACTACCTACCTGAACTACACGGTCCGATTATTGAAGTGGCTGTTGAATTACCATTGATCCAATAATCAATAATGTATTCCATATGACTAGCACGTACAACTCACATGTCCAGGTCGATTTCTATATAAGATCATGTAACATTCCTGGAGACCATTATTGCGACGAAGAAACGAGGAGGCGGAGAACGAGAGAGCGAGATAGCAAGTTTCTTTGCCATGTAAGTTGCTTATTACCTGTGCAATAACTATTAGTACCGACCAGCACTAGATAAATAATTAAAATTCGCTCTGTCCTTGTATGACATTTGTCGGCTGCAATTATTTAACTTAGGACTGCCTTTGCAATATATCATGATAATATCTGGATGTAATGAGTGGTTGTGTCATAAATGAACAAATGTTGCGGAAACTGGTAAAATAATAGCAATTTTAAAGCGCCAAGTGAAATAACGACCGTGTATTCCAGTTACCTTACATAACATCGGCATTAAAATTATTACGAATTCGACATCTTCACTAGAAATCGTTCGACAACTATTTAAAATCAATTCGCTGGATTTTAAGATTTCTATTATCTAATGAATGTTTGGTAGCAACATTGGTTATTGATTCCAGAACGAAAATCATCCTAATGTTCAGTAGCCATTGTTTTGCGCTGCTGATGGTTATAGGAGCGACGCAAGGTAGATCCACATATTTCATCGGCAGCTTTAAATCCCTCATATTGATATATATATATATATATATATATATATATATATATATATATATATATATATATATATATATATATATATATATATATATATATATATATATATATATATATATATATATATATATATATATATAAATATATATATGGACAACCAGAGACATGTATAGCTGTATATAAATATATATATATATATATATATATATATATATATATATATAAACATTTATTTACATATTCGTTTGTATATATATATAATTATATAAATATATATATATATATACATATATATATATATATATATGTGTGTGTGTGTGTGTGTTCTATTCTGCAGGTTATGTTTTGCAAATCACGGTGCAGACCAACCTTACAGGGGTTTATTACAGTCTCCAAAATGCTGCTAGTGTGAAGCTGACGGCTACGCAGTATGCTATTGACCCTGCTGTTACTGACAACATAAATGTCCCTGACAATGCCTTAGTACTAGGATTCTGCGGCTCATCGACAGACAATATGCGGATAGCGGCTGTGTTGCTAGACTATCATGGAAAAGTCATGGAATTTGAAACTAAGTAGGGGTTGATTTTATCATTGTATTCATGACTTTAAGTCACTGGAGAGAGCTATAAATAATGAACACGACAGTCCTTAAAGTCAACGGTACAAATTCATGGCGTTAGTTTCGATAATTAAGGCGGTTCCAACTTACATATGCTTCACAACTGCAGGATAAAATATCTTAATAGATTGTAAACATTCGGGCAATAGTTATGGAAGAGTAACGAGCTGTATATTCCAGATGCACGACTTTTGAATTAGACGATCTACTTAGCAACGACGTTTGGCTGAGCAATACTTTTGTCGACGATGTCTGGAGGATGCCCTTTGAAAACGGATCTACAGCAGGACTAGTTAGTAACGCCATCTGGTCATCTATGCATCCAGCCCCTAGTTTTTACAGTCTTGGGACCCCTGAAATGTGCTGCACGAGTGCTGAACTTACCGAGTGAGACAATAATCCACTATCTAGTCATTATATATAATTCACAAGCTCGACATCGTACATTTTAAATTATTTGTCGTTTATGGAAAAATATGATTATTAATATACAGATATACCATTTCTATGCATCTCATAGTAGCAGTTTTTGTCGAAACGCCACATGACCTCTCGCTAGATTGCATTTTTAGTAATGCGCAGTTTTGATCTATGGTGTTATATGTTGCTTTAGCGAGCAAATCCATTGGCGTAATGTTGATGTCCGTTTGTGCGTTAGTCTGTTAAGTGTACCATAAACTTAAAGTCGTCTTTGTAAGATAGGTATAAATTCGCACAAGATAATTTTTGTGTGTAAACGGTATCGATTTAGACAATGTTTATCGGTGTTAGTATATATGGTACACGCTCCTACATCTGCTGTTAGTTACGGTTGACGTCGTCGAATGGTGATGGTCGGTTTTGTTGCCAATAGTGTAAATAGTTTGCGTAAACGGTGATATTTATTTAGTGACAAGTATGCAGTGAATGACTACAACGTACGCTGCACGTACCGTAAGAAACATTTGTCTTGCATTCGTGCAATATCGTACATACCCACTTGTCATGTTACACACTGTTCCCACGTTTCATCATAAAGAATTTGATGGTATTTGCGGATCTACCAATGCAACAAACAGAGAACGTCACGGAAAAAGCTTAGAATCTTCCAGCTTCATCTAAGATTCAGCAACCCGAGTCGCCATGCTACGCATGTATGATGTTATAGACTTCGCTCTGGCGATGCTAGGAGCATGAACGGTAAATAGGAAATCCAAATGGCATGCAATTTAGATATTTTCAACGCATTTTAGAGTATGAGTTTCAAAGTATTAATTGTTCTTAATTGTGAGATACATAAGCGATGAATAGGAAAGGCTGAAAATTAAGGCCAGGAAGTATTTAGCGGCAATTAAAGATTTAACAACAGAGTGAGGCTATTCTTCTATACCGTAGTGCAATTCATCTATGTAGATAATGAAACATGAACGTCGACTACAATATTTAAATGGCTGCGACTAGAGGAAAACCACCTCTGTGATATTCTGTGAAGTCCCCATTTTATTGTGCTTGTGTTAAAATGCAGGTACTTAAATCGCGCTGCAGGAAAGTTCCAAAGAAATATTTCAAAGAAGATGCAAACGCAATACTTGTTTTTAAACATAGCAGTTGTGTTTGCGCGATTGTAAATCAGCATACAAATAAAATTACTTACCAAATGGATTAGTGGTCGATCTGTAATATCAGATTGCGCAATACATTTTCAAATGCTTTTGTCTCTCGAAGAAGCCCCATAATACCTCGAAACATCCTGTAGAGAGAGAATAAAAATGGTAAATGGATATTGGTTTGATAATTACAAAACAATGAAATCCACTCTATCTTGATTTAGCCATAAGATTATGATTGGGATGAGTAGATGAAAAAACAAGCTGCTCGGTGGTTTAGGGCTATCTTGGGACCGACTATAAATAGTGGTTAGTCAACGTTGTCTGATGTAATTGAGGCCACAAAATTGCAATAAGGTGAATGAGTAGTGCAAGAAAACGTATGGGCTGTTCAGAGATTTTATTGAAAGCATATAATGTTACACTATTGTATCATCAACGTACTCCCTTCCTGTCATTTCCTGGTTGGTTGGAAGGTTTATATATGTTGTACAATTAAAAAGGCAATACATGACATCGAAAATATCTAAGAGAACTTATTTATGGTTTTGTGCAGTGCATAATGCCTATACAAGCCCTGGTGCATGATCAAACTTTTCAACGTTATCACGTTACTTTATATAATAGATCCTATCACAAGCTGTTGATGCTGCAAAGCTGGTTTACTACAAAAATATGTACAGTTATGATACACATGGAAATATATCAACCACTGTGCTGTTGACATGGGATAAGGTTGTCAAATAAACTGTCGTCACTAGACCCATGCAGGCACTATTCGAACCTCAAATGCACATTTTGGTTATGCATTTGAAAATTTATAACACGTCCAACCAGGTGACCCGGATACGCGCCAACAATGTAGGCAGGATTATGCGAAGATTCATGGTCAAAACTTCATGGTCAGGATAATTGTAGTGACAGTTATATTGCTCCATCATTCATGGCTTTTAATTTATATAGATATATATATCAGCCTCCAACTGCTTCGTTATCGTCAGTGCTATTGTGTGTGCCTTTAACTACATAATCTAGTAAGTTACGTAAATACACCTGACTTGAAGCTATTTTGTAAAGCTAAAGTGTCGGCTTGTGAATTAGTTACGTTATGCATGCAAAGGGGGGACAACCACAACTCATGCAGTTGCATAGAGAAAAACGCGATCACCAAGATAAACAGCGCATTTAGATGACGTGTAAGCCTGATATGGACCTATTGGTTAGGAGTCAGTCATCAGCTTTTCTGCCGAACAATCCGAACCGGTTAGCAAATACCGATAATCGATAACATATGCTTAGGGATCGAAAGTAAATTCTGCTCAATTTTGTTTTTTTTTATGGTTGGGAGGTCACTACTAGATCTAAAAGTGGTAATCATATCACGTCAGTCCAGCATCTGAGATAGCAGATGTTTCCCTTGTCAGTTCTTGGGACTGTGCTTGTTTGTAAATTCCTAAAGACAGGCAGCATTGCACTCATAATAATATATCTTGTCATAAAGGGATATTCTAATGATACACACGCTATTTTGTCACATCTTGATACCAAAGGTATTTGAGAAAGCACAGTGTTTGCACCACAAAGGCATCCTGCTCTACCGTATGTGCCATATAGCACAAGCTATTATACTCGTCATGCTTAACAATACACCTGGTCGGTCGCTACGGGACCGACATGAATTAACAATACACCTGGTCGGTCGCTACGGGACCGACATGAATTAACAATACACCTGGTCGGTCGCTACGGGACCGACATGAATTTGTTATGACAAGCAGTGCCTTAAAATTACGGTATTGTTTTAACCCAACGCATAACGAACATTGACAAAGGTATATTTTCGCGGGTGCACTGTAAAACTTATGTCGGAATAATGTACATTTTTGGGTACAGGCGCTCGTCGATCATTGATCGGGCTCCTGTTTACCCGCATATATCGTTACTTTAACTGCGGATCAATTATGGCAACCCGTGGACGTATCACAACGGACAATATCAATATCAATATTATGATTGTTGCGTCACAAGCAGGCAAGTGTCGGGTGCAAAACTAATGATGTTGGAAAATATATGAAAGCTGTTCTTATACACGAGTTTGCATCACCGTTAGTGCATAACCATCTGGTATCATCATTCGGCCGTGCCTCAATATTTGAGAACACACCGCTTGGCAACGATTGGTATGACATTATGTATCCTAGATTGACCGACACATCAGATCAAGGTAATCCAATTGATCGTCGCTACTAAGTCGGGGTCGTGTTGTGTCATGTTGGTAAAGTCAATCCAATATTCTGCGGCGCTATACGCCTTTATTTTAATTATCAGATTATATGACATCCATCACAATTATTGTCAACGATAAGCAAGACGCATACACTCATCGGAAGAAGTAATCGACGTGATTTTAATAGTACATGCATCGCATAACCCACAGTTGGGTTCAATGAGCAGGCAACGGTGAATATCATTATTCAGGCGCCTCTGTTTGACACATATAAGCGCTATCCAATATAATCAGCTTATATCAGCGCTGGAGACTTGCGCCCCTGGGGACTGGATTACTCTACGATGCGTTAACATACTACGTCGTAACAAAAGAGGCGATTTAAGACAATCAGGGGTTAATGCATTGTACGATTTTTGGAAATTGTAGTAAGACAGTTGGTGATATTAACTAGCTAGAATACATACACATATACTGTGTGCCGCTACCCCGCCCTTTTTCATACAATAAAAAGGCAGTATCGTTATTGCAGTCAATAATTGATTCGGCGTACGAGGGGACTCAATCAATAAGCAGAGTAAGATGAAAACAACGGTTCATATAGGATTGCCAAATGTAACATCATGCTGGTTGGTCAGTTTTTTTTAGCCACAGATGGTGGCTGCACATCGATTATTCAGCTTATATTTTCAGACAGGCGTCCTGCCGATGTCGTTATAAAGATAACAGTACAGGACTGTGAACCCGTTGCGTGAAGAGGATACGGAGAACTAGATTACAAGCTATTTTGTTTGTTTAGGTAGGTGAAATGTTAAGGCATATTTAGAATGAAAGCCTATACCCCTGTGTTTCTCAATTGGGATTTGTAGCTTATTATCTCTAACTATTAATATTATCTGTCCTCCCTTCGGCGTTCTGTTGGTCTCTCTCCTCTCTCAATTTACGTATGTATTTATGCCTCTCTCACTCTCTCCCCTCTCTAACTCTCTCTTTCTCTCCTTTTCTCTTTCTTTTTCACTCTAAGCTCTTATTATTATTGTCAAGCATAGCTGTGACACGGCTGTGTTTAATTTGTGCATCAAACTGTAGCATTACAAAAATTCGTTTCTTGCGCATAACGTGCTCCTTTTGCAACGCAAGCAGTTATTCTTATGTCTCACTGCGATGTAGACTGAAGTAAGCTGTTGGTCTATATGTCTGGTTACTTCCCTGTTTGCATTGAATGTGGTTATGAAGTTAATGTTCTGTCGAGCAGTATTGATTAAATCTGCCGGGATATCTATACTGTTGGCCATTTTAATGTCTCACAAGTGAATTTGTTTTATCGCTTTTGTTTAGAGACACCCATTACCATGCTTGGTAGCCGTTTTGCGATGCTCCTTGTGATGGCAGGGGTGGCCAAAGGTATGTCGAATGTTTTGAAATCTGTATCAATGTGCAATTGTCAACCTACCTTGAGTACTTGTTGTACTACTGTTGACTAAATGTTATGTTTCTATCTATGCAGGCTACTTATTGCAAATCACTGCCGATGACAACTTAACAGGATTATATTACAGTGTCCCTGAATTACCGAACGTACAATTGCCACTCCCTCAGTTCGCGATTGACCCGTATATTGCTGACCAAATAACTGTACCAAATAATGCCGTTGTTCTGGGATTTTGCGCTGCTCGTGTCGATAATGCACGGATTGCTGCTGTGCTGCTGGATGACGAAGGCAAGATCCAGGACTTTGAAATCAAGTGGGTTGTATTGATAGTTGCAGTAATTTCCAAAATGAGAGCTTTTCCTCTACTATGAATTATGCAAACAGACAAAAGTCGCATGAAAGTGTCAATATTTTCGACTTTCTTCAGTAGAATCATACCCTGCTGTCAAACAATCGTAAGCAACTCTAGACCAATCGTCTGTAAGAGTAGAGTATACTGAACAATTACCTAGTAGTATCGTATTTATGTCACCAAATCGCGACGATGTGTATGCGAAATGGCAATAACAAATGCTGTACATGCTCGTAAATCAGACTTATATTAGCAGTAAACGACGTAGTAATGCAAAAAAAAATGAAATTGTAGCATTTTATTTAGAGACATAAATTTAAATCTATAGCTATTCTTTTTCATTCGGGGTAAATTGCGACTGAATCATGGCTCGTGGGACAGCGGCTTTTAGAATAATAAAATATTCACAATTTATGTAATTAAGCCAACCATAGGATTCATTGCTTTGCATTTCAGATGCACAGTCACCGATTTAGACTATGTTGTAAACACCGGATACTGGCTGAGCAATACGTTTGTCGATGATGTCTGGCAGAAGCCCTTTGAAAATACATTTACAACAGACGTAGTGGCCAACACAATATGGGAATCTACAAACCAAGCCCCAATTTTTCATAGTCTTGGTGCTCCGGCAATGTGCTGCAGACGAGTCATCAGCTTACCAAGTAAGTCATGAATGATTAATGAGGTCGTTCAGAAAGTACAACCATATTGAGATATATATTTTTCTATTAAAATACCTAATTATTCATAGATTTTCTCAGTGCTGCAGCGACTCTGCTGTATTATATATACATATGTTTTGAAGCTAAATTAAAGTCTATGACAATGCTATTTTACCATTTGTATCTCAACGCATCACATTTTACCTGCGTGACCTTTTCTTTATAATTGCGCGCGCGCAAGCCGATTTTCTATACATGTCAACTTGTGCCGTTTAGGTTTAATAAGAGACGTGATTATACAATCAGTGATTGATACCACTGTGTGTAAATAACTTTTTGGGGAAGTGGGAATCTCATCTTAACCTGTAATTCGTCCGATATCTACTTGTGCGAACTGGTGCTGGTGGCTTTTTTTGGTTTCTTTACAATGCATTTCAAATATAAGGTGGTGGTGGGGATTCATCTACGTTAATGTGCCGTGAAAGACTCCATGTTCCCAAGTATGATAACAAACATAACGTCAAAATATATATATTCTGCCTGCATTCTTGTCACAAGATACTACGAATTAACAACTTCATATTACACCCCCGTTTTATCATTTGTGTATGGCATGAGAAGGATACTTCCAAATAACTCGGTCGAATAGAATGTTTTCCTTACTAGGGTACTTCTCTTCAAGGTTGATCAAACAACTAAAGATGTCTGCAGCCTCTTCAAAAAAGTTGAGTTTAATGTGCAGATATATGGTCGTACAATTCCTGCCATATCCATTATATGTGACGTTTAAATCGACGAGGATATTGAAATGATATTTTAACTATAGATTTTACCTGAACCAATTCGAATGATTCTTTTTGTTTTGATATTCAGATATGTTAAAGTGAATCGCCACTGCATCTTCACCACTCTCCGACTAGTTCATCTCATAAAGACAAAAGCTCCATAAAGCAATGTGATCATTTAATAAACAGAACACAACTTTCCGTGCATTGGATTTTATTGCGGTGTGAGGATTTGAATTTTAGGATGATAATCTATAAAAGTACGACACGAAATTTCACATTATAAAAGTAAAAATGTAGTCTGCGTCCCTGACTACAGGGGTTCTGCTACACTTCTCGCCCTAACGTCTACGACATGACAAGGTCTACAACTGATGCGGCGAGTATTCATTAGACAACGTTCGCTAATCTTTGTGACCAATCAACGCAAAGGTTGTGACCCGGATTCACCTTAGTTGCGCGTGTCTAGCTCATGAAACTGGCTTGTGATACGCACCCTCGGTTTTATGTGACGTCATGTACTTTGTTGTAGTCTGCGTCCAATGAGAACACATTGAATGTCTTCTGGAATTATGGGACGTCTCAAGAAGTCAAATTGGCACCACAACAAGCGCTTTAATTGCTTAGCTGCATGATAGTATGTTTACGTAATAGTCAGTTAAAAAGAACCAGTTGTGTGGCTGTTTCTCTCGCCGAATCTGTGATTCACGATGCCACTCAGCGTGGTGTTGTAGAATGTGTGCTCGACTCATAAAAATCACTCATCCGGTTGGATAACTTGATTTTGGCTAGTCACTTGTCAGACATGACAAATCACTTGTCCCGAGAAGCGGACAACTATTGGGGTCGAACCCTGACCCATTCCAGGCATTGCATCGAGAGCAGTAGCTAACAACGTGTAGCAAAAAAGCAGCCGAGCGAACAGTCTTTCAAACGGAGCGTACCAAAACAAATATGGCGCCGAATCGTCGAAAAATAGACACTGACCAATGAGAGACAATGACTCAAAAGTTCCCGAGAGTGACGGAGAGGCACGGCTTGTGATTGGAGCATCCCAAATCTGGTATGCCGCAGCAATTCAAGACGGCACCCTAGCCTAGACTATTGGCGAGACTATTGAATATCATTAACATGTAAACCGGGCCCGCAGCCAACAGGCTAGGTGACCTTGACTAGTAAAAAATACATATATTGATGGTATCGGCGGCAATAAAATATCAAATATTATATATAAGCCCTGATTACCAAATTTTCTGTCCCAGAGGAAACACGAAAGCTATGTTAGGATCATGTGCTTGTACTACAGGTAGATCAATAGATAGAGAAGCATGGTTAACTTGATGTCCATCGTCAGACATACAGATCAGTTAAACTAGCAACTACATATAAGCAATCAATATGAAAATTAGTTAAATGCAATAACAAAGAGGATAATAAGCAATACCAAGAAGCAGATCAGCGCTAAGATCGTACAGCAATGATAGAAACGTACTTCAATAAGTCCGTATCACCTAAAGTAACATACACGCGAATCAAGTCCATCCATCAAAGCAATTACCAAATATATACCCAATAAGCAGAATTAATTCCAGTGATTGGCGTGATGTAATACGCGTGTAGGATGATTCACACTTACTGTATGCCAATTGGATAAATGCAAATACAAGTATAAAACAAGAATAACTTATCAAAATGTTACACTGGTCATATCATTGAAGGATACTTAGATTATCCCCGTCATAATCAGTTCCGAAGATACTACTGATAAATACACCCATCCAATAATATATACACCGGTAGAATAACCCATACACTTCATGACACGCATGCAAGATGAATACGTGGGAATAGGTTAAAATATACATGTTACATATCTGTTCAATAGACCGGAATACATCAACACGGTTCGCGGTAACTAGCGCAGCTAAACACCAGGCTTTTGCGATACTAGAGATTACAATAGGCTCGATGGCCTTGTATAATTGCGCAATAGGAAACCGAGCTCCGTGAGAGGTGCATTTTATTCATTTATTGTGTGCCTTCATGGCATGAACCGAACAAATGCATATATTTCGCGAGCCGATACTAATCAACTTGCTATTCTATATCTTCCAGGATGACTATAATATATAATTGGTGTATCATATATATATATATATATATATATATATATATATATATATATATATATATATATATATATATATATATATATATATATATATATATATATATATATATTGGTGTATCATATATATATATATATATATATATATAAATCTGGATATATATAAATCTAGACATATATATATGTGCGTATATATATACATGTTCATATATATATATATATATATTTGTATGTGATATGTTAATAGTGTGGATAATATATCCTAACAATATATTTATATATATATATATATATATATGCCAATTATATATATATATATATATATATATTATATATATATATATATATATTATATATATATATATATATATATATACGCTATATAGACAGCATATCGTAAACATGTGAAACATTCTTGGTAACAGAGCCTACACGTTTAATATATCCAGCAAATCGTTGCTTTGATATTTTTACGTAGAAATTACGTGAAATAATCCAAACAAATCCTAACAATCATTTTAATTAACTCCATGCGATTTTCATTTGACAATGTAGGTATCGATCGCCAATTATTGATATTCTTATTATGAATGATATCCATGGCAATTCAAGTGGTGCAGTGTTTCAGGTGAGTAAGGCAATCTCGTATTAATGTCGCAGTTAGTAGCTGCATCGGATAGAAGCACAATGCAGTGTCTTACGCTTTATCGCGTTCCAGCTGCAGTTGTTTGATAGTATATCTACCACAGGATGTAGCCGAATCAAATGTTATGACTGAACGAGCGGGTAAACATCAGTCATTCCGACGCATGGAAAATCTTGCTACTAATCATTGTTAATGATTGCGATAAGAATAAACTTTGTTCTTGCATTTCCCGCTGCATATTGTATTGATACTGCATCAAAATACCCATTACCATGTTCATTCATAATGCCCTTGATTCACATTACGCCAGTGTTCAGCAATAATACCAATGCCTCCCCGCAAGAATTAGCGCTGAAGATATAATAATAATCTGGCGGCCCATTAAAGCTCTAATTTTAACAATACGCTTCGCAGTTGACAATTCCCAACGACCTGAGTTTGCATATTCTTATGTTGCATGTAGTTTTCCCTGAAATAGGCCAGATTTATTTATGCGTTTAAAATTATTACGTTAAACGTTTAGCCTGACCCATAATTTTTAATGATTGTTATAGCGACGTAAAGTTTCAACCTGAATGTATCGTTTTATAACACCATGCACGGTATCATATCTGGTTGATAATAGCACATGTTTCTGTGTTATTATGGGAGGACAATATTGTACACGAGTAATTGTTTACCAGGCGGCCTATTTATTCAATAAAATCATTCGAAATATAAGTATGTTGTTCGTTATTTTCATTTCAACACTACATTGGTACTGCGTGCTGTTCATCGACTAACAAGGCGTGGATAATAAATCCTAAACACATTTAGTCATATCAGTGAACTGTCCGGTAAATAATAAATCAATGAATCGTTATCTTATGCGTGTACAAGATATAACTAGTGCAAAGCTGACATGGACCGTTCCTTAGAAGAGCAAGTTTATTGCTTTATCAGATAGGAGTGAATTTGCAGGAGGCATTTGAATGTAAGCTACCTTACAGACGGTGGTGTAGATAGCGTAACCATGAGGGACACCATCATGCATCATAACCTCTATTAAGTTGCGATCTGTTCGCGCGGGACAAATGGGGGATTACTCTGTAAGGGCTGTGTATACTACGTTTGCGAATTCCATTAGGGTTATGTTGGTGAATCCGTATCCACATAGAAACAATCGCCCTATGTACCAGTCACAACGCAATGCAGAATCTACAACAATGTCACATCCCTCATAACCACTATCATCAAACGAACTAGATGTATAAGGTAGTCTACTCTCACTGCGCCTGATATGAGGTGCAGGCTGTAAGAATGGTAATACAATCAAGCGGATTGATGAAATAATGTCTATATGATTCGGTGTCTGATACATTGGCGTATTTAGGTAGCACATTCTGCAGCCCCTCTTATACACTCACACCTCGACTTCATACTGTGCACACAATATCCCAATGTGGGAGAGGGATATAAGCGACTGAATGTCACAGTCAGTAACATATTATCAATCATAACATTACATTTGATGGCATAATCAGGCCCATATTCTATAAAACCACGTTATTCTAGAGTCTAGAGATCATTGAACAAACAAAAATGTTGTTTGCATTGCGTGTACATGTAGGACAATATCAATCAATTTGCATCAATCAGAACGACTAAAAGGGAAAACAACAAGCCGCAAATGCCCCCTAAAAGATTTTTTGATTCAGAAGTAGCCATATTCTGTTATCGTTATGACATAAACAACGTTTTTATGCATAACGAAACGCTAATTTGTAGTTAGCGTTTGGTTATGCATAAAAACGTCGAAGATGATCGTCCAAATGTATCACATTGACAATGCAGTAGTTCAGTGTGTGATCAAACATGTTCCCAGCCCAAATTAGACGTTGACGGAATAGTTTTGCTGTGCAAAAAGAATCAACAACTATCTAGAGTAAAATTTGTGTCGACCGTTTTGAATTTACCATGTAGAGTATATAAATGTATGTGTTCATCGTGCATAATAATAAACTTGTTCTTAAATTTGTAACAATTACGGGCGTTCGGATCAAGCGACACAACGCTCGGATGATTAGCATCGGGAACCAAGCACCTTCCCCCCCCCCCCCCCCTAAACATCTCGCATGCAAAAATCCAGCCCCCATTAATAACCCACTGCATTCCTCACCTCATCGTAATCTCCTACCTTAATGTCCATAGTTGACCGGCACAGAGCGCTAGCAATAATAACGTCAACCATCTCATCTCTTTATGCTCCAAAAGTATATTATTCTTTCAATGAAAAGATTCCTTGCCATAAGTGTATTATCAAAAACATTGCTCGACAGCGAATGCTTAACTTGTCTAGACTAGCCTGCGACGACTTGCTAACGCACATCCAATTGACCCACATTGTGGTGACATGCTACAGTTGAACGGATCCCAATTAGTTCACCAAGATATTGCAATTATCGGTCATTGTAGAATTGAATAAATTAGATCAGGATTTATTCCCTCAAGGTAAGCTTTAACATTGGATCGATGTTCACAAGTACCAATAACAACTACTTGGACCACGCCGTCGTCATCTAGTTAGACAGCTGTCATTCGTGCATAATGATCATGAGAACGGCCAAATCCTAGTCGGCGATAAAAGTGGAAACGGCAAGCTGAGCAGCTGGTAGTTTTACATTAAGTACGTCGAGTGGACACCAAAAGGGGAGGAGCGAGATCATCATCGAGGGGGGGGGGGGCGAAGCAAGAGAGCACATATCAATCTAAAAGTTTGAGTGAGAATAAAACAGAAATATAAAGTAATTGCTCAGTTTCCTTTAACAATGGACTTACTTTGAAAGAAAGGCTTGTCTAGTATACTCTCGTCACGAGACTGGTCCTCCCGCCGGTGCGATCATCTTATATCGTAATATATGCATCGACCAAGATAGTCTTTTCCTGATATGTTTGCGGCATTATCGGTCAGAGCGTAGATCATTGATCTCGAACAGAAACAAGCTAATACACATGATGTTGGTTTGTAGCTTCACGGTGGCACGAAAGACGCAATACTGACCCATAGTCACTGCCTAAGTACGGATTACACATCAAAGAATCGAAGCTGTATATTCTCTCATATTGTGAAACAGAACCCCACTACGGTATGTACCTTACAGAAGCTGAGAATGGAGTAGCGTATGCCATTTATTAAGCGTTTTAGTTGAAACATAATTAGTGTGAGCTGTTACATAAGCAGTCACACTATACCTATAACAGTCGGGCGTAACGTCTTGACAGGTTTGTCCTTGTAATGATACAGGGCGTCTGTGTGCAATTGTGAAATGCATAATCAATACTTAACAAACACCTGTTGCGTGAGTACTGACCTTATGGTGAATCGAAAAAGCCAATCTTATATATACGTAACTTGCCTTATGCAGTCTATGCTTAGGTGTTACAACAATCACACATGCCGATACATATTCACAAGGGAGGCAAAAGGTGGTTGTCGATAAACGTTAATCATAAATTAATGTGTCCATATACTTGCTCACATCAATATATATATATATATATATATATATATATATATATATATATATATATATATATATATATATATATATATATATATATATATATATATATATATATATATATATATATATATAGAACAAGAGGTTCTCGCCTTTTTAAAGATATTTCTAGTGCGATGAACTCGTATGCGTGGGTAATGGTATTGCAAGATATTCACCATTAGCGGATGGCTTAAAAAGGCAAATTGCTCTTACACGTTATTATTTGAAGTCACCTAATAAATAATTATTTTATTTATGACGAAATTGATTTTCACTTTGTGCGTCAATCCAGCACGAATGCAAATACGGAAATAAACAAGCGAATGAGTATACGTATTGTCTAGTGGTAGTTGAATCGGTCTCAACAAAATAAGCCATGTAATTAACAGCTGATTCATCTCCAGCGCGTAAACGTCAGTCCAATTAGACCGCTGATATGAATTGTTGGCAGTCAGGCAATAAACAATGCACGTTTGCAGCAGATTAAGAGGCTGTAATCGATGAAATGTTTATTATGACTACAGGACGATATACCAAGCGGTTCCTAGTTATTTATATTTACACAAATGAATCAATAAGCCATACAGAGCCTACAAATATGCATGAAATCCATTCTTCTGAAGTCGGGCCGTTGTATTAAACACCATCAGCTCTAAGGAAATGATCAATATAAGCTTATATTACAATAGCCGACTACACTTATATAAAGTATTTGGGATTGTTTCCTGGCTGGGGGGCATAGATGTAAATATTGAACCGATTGATTCAGCACTTATTCGAACGCAACCTGATAACATTAACACATTGATTACTCAAATTGCTCTTAATGGTCCCTAATGGGAACTGTCTGTATATACAATATAGTTTTCCCAACCGTCAGGGCTGGTAAAACTGCATACACACACACACACACACACACACACACACACACACACACACACACACACACACACACACACACACACACACACACACACACACACACACACACATACACATATATATATATATATAGATATATATATAGATATAGATATATATAGAGATTAGAGATATTATATATATACATATATATACATATATTTATATATATATAATATATATACATATATATAATATATATATAGGAGATATACATATATATATATATTTTATATATACACCTATATATATATATCTAGATATATATATATATATATATATAGACTATATCTCTATATATATATATACATATATATTATGTATATATATATATTTATATATATATATATATATATATATATATATATATATATATCTATCTATATATATATATATATATATATATATATATATATATATCTATATATATATATATATATATATCTCTATATATCTCTATATATATATATATGCAATGCAACGTTTGCACTTTTCCACCTTGTAACCTCGCCATCCGTTTTTTACCACGAACCATGGCGACGTTCAGTACATATATTATGAAGATGCATAATGCATATAAAGCTGTAGTATTTGGTGACATGTGAGACATGTACTTACATTTAAAAAACAAAAATATTATTGTGATCTACATTATCCAAGTAATTGTGCTAATGAAATAATCACAAATATATACAATTAAATAGCAAATATTCGGATGATGACGACTCTGTGTCTATTTGTACTTGAAAATCTTACGTAGTTTACAAGCCTTTACTTGTGTAAGGTGTTGTGCACAGTTGCAGGGAGTAGTAGAGTAATTCCCATGTTCACGCTCTATGATTAAGTGTGCCTGGTATATGTTGCAATAAATGATCAACCATTTCAACTATTGCACAATGTTCAAGCATATGACATGGAAGTATCCTTGGCCGGAATAAAACAATAAAGCAGACATAGACAGACATACCCATATCCCAGGGTCGGGAAGGTAAGACATTTGCCTTGCTAGGAATTTCCATTTCTATGGTATGTAATACAGCAAAATCAAGAAGCAGATATATTTATATTGTCACCTGGATATCAATCTTATTAGTTGAAAGAGTGAATGGTGGCGTGTCTCTTGATAAGTTATAATGTCAGTTTAAATTCCAGGTGTAGATATGCGCAGTAACTGATGCAATTGATATGCTACAGTTAATTCGCAAAGACTGCTTAAGCATGCCCAAAACAAACCTACCATTAGAATACCGTCATATATAACGTGTTGGAGTGGGTGGCAAAATTCTGGTTACGTGACACAGTTTACATTGACTACCTTTCAGACTGTTAATTTGGAGTTGCACCATTTATAAATTTTACTGTTATATAATATTTGTACATATGAAGTTGCCTAATGCATATCTTAGGGTATCCTAATTGCAATGTGTAATAACAACCGTCGTGTCGTCGTTATTGTACAGCACATGTTCGAAACATTCCATAAAACGCATTGGAACAAAATTTAGTGAAAACGGCAAAAGTATGACTCCACAAGTATTTTTTGTAGAAAAATGTTCTTAACTCTGCTCAAACACAATTATTATTTGGTCGAGTTTTACCCTGATGCAGCCATTGTTTGGACAATACAAAGCTGTAGCAATATCGCTTGAAAGTTAAGATTTCACATCTTTCGTTGATGCATTATTGTCTTTCAGTAAAACACATCCCACAGCACTGACAAAGTTTTGTGAATTTTTTATATGACCTGCATAGTTGTCGAACATATATTTTTCCCCTTACGCAATCATTTTCTCTAACAACATTTATTCGAAATTCTGTACTGAATCAACGCCGATTAAACCCCATTATATGTGTCTACGCATTCATATATTAACGATTAAGCATGTGATAGCTTTTATAGGTCACGTTTCTGTAACCAGGGATTGCCTTATGTAATAGGAAGAATAAGGAATACATTAAGCGTTTGGTGATTATCCGTGTGGATGGTATGACATTCAACCAAATTTGCGTGAGTTCCTGAACCAACAACTTCATCACACGACCATCATAAAGGATCCACAGCTTTTTGGGCTCATCACTATTAAACATTTCCACGCCATAGTGGAGGATTCAGAAAATCCCCAAAAAGGAATACTGTCACTTGACACAACGCCAACGTAGATGTCTCATTGTGCTTTCGCGCAGGATCTATATCAGCTTAACGATTGCCCCTGAGAACCTCCAGAGCAGTTGCATTATTGGATCGGGATTCCCTTTAAAGCCGGCAAATTAAGTCTCATTGCTGAAAAGGAGAGGTTGAAATGGACCATTCAACGCCCAAATAGTCCATTCCCTTTTTTTAAACCGTCGTAAAATGTGTTTTGTTGAGAATTCCAAATGGACTTTGAGCATAAAAAATCGTTCAAAGTCGTTATGTGCTTAATATAACCCAGGTAGTCGCTTAAGTTCCGGCTATCTATCCGATATTTGGCTTCAGTTTAGCACGTTTTCATTAGCCACTAAACGGTGTCTGCATAGCATATCGTATAACGCGTCAACCTTCCGGCTGTACCCGATTTCCTTATCGTTGTTTCAATCACTGTTGAATGATCCCCGGTTGAAGAATCATCTTGTCACACTTAAATAGCTGTTGTTTGAGACAA
>CM067353.1:52704388-52779388 GCA_034190875.2 Urechis unicinctus | reverse complement strand
TTTCATAGAAAAAAATGTCAATTTCTGACCAGCTGGAAAAGAAAGAAAGAAATAATCTCCATTCCCATGCCTGGTAATCTAATATACCACATCCATGTGCCATACCGCTAATTCATGTTATGTATTGTGTTACACCAGCAATAACTAGCAATGATTTGACAAGAATTGTTCAATGAATATTTGATGCAACGGCCTCAGTAAGTTTGGTGTATTGAGGAGCGCATATATGGCTAGCCATAAACGTACTAAGATAATGCAAGAAGAAATTCTTCCTCTCATCGATCGACTACTCTACGCAAAATGCTTGGTAGATTTACTGTTTTTCTCGGCGGTATGTAGTACTAATGTGATTGTGGGTTGCAATATTGTTCTTATGGTTTATATTTCCTTTGGTTCCTTATACATATACTACAAATCTTTGGCATATAGATTGTTGGTGTTCAGAAACCTAACCCGTGGCTCTTTTTAAGAGCGAGCAAGCAAATTGCAACGGCAAATCTTATAGAAATATGTAACTAACTTAATCAATATAGAAGGATACATAAAAGTCTTCTTTTTTGTTAGCAAGCTATTGCATGTGACACCAGCCGGAGACAGATGGTGTATCAAATATCATTAAATTGGGATTAGTATTGGTCAATTAAGACTAGTAATAATACAAAGATAACAGAACTTATTCGCCAGCGATTGTACCGTAGGATTATATGTCATTACATTGTTTACACACCAGAAAGCCGAGTAGAGAGAGAAGATAGAGAGGAGAGAGAGGATATAGAGAGAGAAGAGAGAGATATATATTCAAAATAAAATTCTAATTAATAAAACAATGCTTCGCTACTATTGTTGTCTGCAAATAGACATTTTATTCTTGAATATTTGGGGCGGCGGCAGTTATTTTCTGAATATTTATACACACACCAAAGCCGGTATAATAAATAAACGTAGGAAATATATATATATATATATATAGATATATATATATATATATATATATATATATATATATATATAGATATATATATAGAGATATAATATATATATATATATATATATATATATATATATATATATATATATATATATATATATATATATATATATATATCTATATATATATATATATATATATATATATATATATATATATATATATATATATATATATATATATATACATATATATAACATATATAGACTGCACCATTCAAAGCAATAGTTCCTGGGGTTTGCGAGTACGTTTCCCCGCACTATTAGCTTAGTTTAGAGCACTTATTTCGATATTATTCATGAACCGTTTAAATCCATAACCATCTATCACGCCATTGCTCGTAATCTTATCGGCAGGTTACATTCAGCAATAGGTACACGGGATCAAATGATAGTCGAATTGAACTGATTAGTATGCCTTTACAATGTTAAATACTTCGTACCCATAATCAAGTTGGTGAATGGATTATTGATTTCAGATTTATCATGCAAATTAGTATTCACCTATTCTTGATCTATTTTAGCCGGCTGTTATACTCAGTTCTACAGCTAGCATTTCAATGACTCGGCTATCGATTGGTCCTGCCACTTGACGATTGCTGGCGCCACCTGTCCTACGACCTCACGATCGGTCGAGCGACCAGTTACGACCTGTTTCGACTGGTAACACGACCTTTGGTTGTATAACAAGTCTTTAGTTTGCAGACTAGTACATATGAAGTGGCTTCTCGGGTTTAGATTACTCTCTACTACGACAACCGAATACAGCATTTCACCACTGCGGGCGTACCAGTACTGCCAAGATTGTTGGCATAACTGCAACTGGAGCGCGGCCGGTACCAGCTCAAATCTCCCCGACATTAGATTCTTGCTCTGGCTCTGGCTTCTTCTTATGGCCCTTTAAGTAAATGAAATTCAAATTTCAGGGTATATCGTCTGACGTCGTCATTTAGTCGTAGGCGATCGTCTGAGATCAATAGCAGATAATAACAACATACTGAATTATTTGTACCTACCGCAATTTCTAAGTCATAATATCTTTATTCTGCTGATAATGCCCTGACTGCTTGACGTAAAGCCCCAATCTATTCCATCAGGCGCCCAGTTAAAAATAATTTGATATCATGCCAACCAAAAACCCAACAAATGCTTGGTCTTCGTTCATAGACCGACTGTTGGATTAATTTTAACTTTATATATCTATATCCATATTCACGGAAGGAGCTTACAATTTGTCTTGGGTCATAATCCCGTTTGTTTCATAAACTGGCTGTGAATGTCGCCTTCAACTCTTACTAGAGACTGCAATGACAACCATGGCTGTGAATGTCGCCTTTAACTCTTACTAGAGACTGCAATGACAACCATGCTGTTAACGTGAATAATCGTATATCAATGCGTTTTTTATTGCGTTTTACACCAGTACTGTGTAAGATAGATTCTTGTAATAGAACTGAATTATTTGTATGTGCTGATAATGCCCTGACTGCTTGACGTAAAGCCCCAATCTATTCCATCAGGCGCCCAGTTAAAAATAATTTGATATCATGCCAAACATAAACGTCTTCGTTCATAAACCGACTGTTGGATTATTTTCTTTATATATCTATATCCTCTAAGAGTTAAAGCTGCATAAACTGGCTGTGAATGTCGCCTTCCAACTCTTACTAGAGACTCCAAGATGCTGTTAACGTAAATATCGTACCAAGCGTTTTAACGATTTATTCAAGACGCACAAGAGTACATATGTTCCTGACAGCGGTTAATCTGCCCCACACCACTCCAATGTACTCGGAATGTTTTGGAGTTAAAGATCAACATAGCAATGTCCTACTAGTTGTGATATATATGTGTGGATAGAGTTATGACTGATTTAAGGACCGCTTGGGGCTTTGATGTGATTATCAGATATGTAAGTAAGCTTATTGAGCAAATAATTATCTTGTAATTGTTTAATAGCATCATGCTACTGACAGACGATTTTTTTAGCCGGGCTACATAGAATATTTCATCAAATGGCAGGCTATCGAGCGTATACGCACTGAATATGTATTCTAGGAAATATTTGTCGCTCACTGCATGGCAGGTTAGTCTATTCAAACAAGTACAAGTTTGATGACATTTTTCGAGGTTAAACCGAGATACTGCAAAATAAACTGTCAGCTGACGTAATGCAAATTTGCGCCTTAATTTTAATAATCTTGTGCATTCGTCAATAATCTATCATTCATCATTCATCTTTTTTTTAAATCCAGTTACGACACGAGAACAATTTAGACCATGGGAACCGCCACCCATTGTAATGTAGCATAATTCATGCTGTGAGAATGCGATGACTAGATATTTCTGCGTGTAAATGGGACACGAAATTACGAGACCGGGTCAGGAAATATTCGTTTTTTTAGTAATGTAATCAGTCATCAGCAAAAGAAATCTTCTTTTTCAGATGTGTAAATCACACCATCTAGCTCTTGCACGTATTAACCTGTCAAATGATAACTAACTAATTCTGAACCCTTGCATTGCATATGACCCAAACAATTCACCTTTGCATAAACAAGCCTTCGCGCGTGTTGGCAAGCGTAGTCGTTCGTGTGTTAGCGTGATTGGTTCGTCTAATGGTTTGCAAACTTACGGCGACTTGTAGGGAATTTCATGGAAAATAAATCAATAAATTTTTTCGATATAATAAATGATGGCTCGAATTTGTGAATTGCTATATAGCTAGTCAAATTTACCAATATTGACTGTGGAAAGATATAATAAGTGCTTACGTTTAAATACATTTAACTTGGTCTCCCAAGATAACGAACGTGCGGGCCTAAAAAAACAAATATGACAAAGGTGAGCAGTCACCAAACATTATTCTCAATACGGCTGCAGATTGAATGAGTTGCATTCGAAGAGTGCATTCTGAAACGCTTGAGTTGGTTCCTGCATTGTACGTGATGCAAATGGCTATTTACACTAATCGTGTGCATTGTGTTTGGGTTACTATGTAAAAACGCGTCACAGGCATGTACACATAATTTTGCAAAGCAACGAACTAATAACCAGGCTTTTTGAGTACCTCAACACAGGAAGCTTGAGCGATGATATGTGTCTCAACAGAGACTGCTGGAGTTCTTTTGTGTACCTTAACACAGACTGCTGGGACGTTTTGGTGTGCCTCAACACGTTCTGCTAGAGCTCCTTAGTGTGCCTCAACACAGGCTGCTGGAGCGCTTTTGTATGCCTCAACACAGGCTGCTGGAGCGCGTTTGGATGCCTCAACACAGGCTGCTGGAGCGCGTTTGTATGCCTCAACACAGGCTGCTGGAGCGATTTTGTATGCCTCAACACAGGCTGCTGGAGCGCTTTTGTATGCCTCAACACAGGCTGCTGGAGCGCTTTTGTATGCCTCAAGACAGGCAGCTGGAGCGCTTTTGTGTGCCACAACACGCTTTTGATTGCCACAACACAGGCTGCTGGAGCGCTTTTTTATGCCTCAACACAGGCTGCTGGAGCGCTTTTGTGCGCCTCAACACAGGCTGCTGGAGCGCTTTTGTGTGCCTCAACACAGGCTGCTGGAGCGCTTTTGTATGCCTCAACACAGCCTGCTGGAGCGATTTTGTGTGCCTCAACACAGGCTGCTGAAGCGCGTTAGTGTAGCCATCTTCAGATTGTAGAACATGAAACTATTGTTCATCCTTAACCCGTAGCTTGTGTTATCTGATGACAATTTGACGTTCGAAAAGCTTTAAAATGAATGAATGAATTCTCGTACTGAACGAACAAGTATTATTATCAAGACAGTGTTCAAATGTTTGGAGTTCACATCAGGTAACCTTATTGATGCCTTTCAGACTCAAAGTTTCCCATCCCAGTTGTGGTGTATGGTTGTGTGCGTGATTAAGCCTTGAATTTGATTATCGTCTAAAGATGAGCGGTGTCAGACTTGCAATTGGTTTTAGGCAGGCCGAGATGAATATGCTTGATTTTAGCAGTAATGACATTTGTCTTGATTGTGATAGATAATGCTTGTAATTTCCTATGTTTTGCTTGCGCACTGATGGATGCAATCTAGCTATAATACATCCTAATCCATACTCTTGTAGGAAGCTTGAACTTATTTATTAGCCTGGTCACTGTTCTGTCCAACTTAAGTGAAGAGGAGGTCTCCATTAGATAGGGAATAAGTTGTCCAAGGCTCCAGCGAACTGCAGAGAAAGCAGCCCGAGCTGACAAACAGAAGGGAGAAAGTACGAGCAATCGCGAACACGACAGTTAAAATGGGTTGAAGCCAATGATGAGGTTCACTGACGACTGTTATTATTATTTTTTATTACCATTTGTTGAAAGCTATCAGCTGGTTGGTAGCTCTGTGGTGATTTCTTAACCAAATCTGCATATTATTTTTGGCGTTGTTATAACAATTGTTTTCAGGTGATGCAACACAATTTGGTGCATTCATCAGTGTTTATTATGGAAAGTTGTTTTAAGTTTCGGGCTAGTGATTCAGACTGCTTACTAGCCCGACAGGGTTAGTGATATTCGGTGGACCCTGTCGAGCCTTGCGTGTTGGATGAGGCACACATAAACTCCTTACATATTTACTTACCAAAGCATATCACTAGTCAATTATCTACCGATAGTCATTCATTCATTTGTTTTTATCATTTAAAACTATGACGAAACTATGAACACCATGGGAACCGCCAAGGATTATGATGTATCGCGTTTCTTGACGTGGGAATATCATGGAATGAACTCCGTGTGTGTCATTCTGTTAATGAATGACGACCCTATTACAGGAAACGTTTGCTTATTGGAAGTCTCTTCAGTCACGATGATTGACCAATCTGTGATATGCGAGGCCAATTTGGTGACCAAAAACAGGCATCTAGATAAAATTTTATTTAATGTGTATTTGCGAATTCGGTACATTCACGCATGTGAATATGTATCGTTGTAAATACCATCGTATCAAAAGGCATTAAAAGGTTACTTTTATCAATGCCCCTCATCCAATGCTTCATGAATAGGTTCAATTGATTAATTTCATCCAAAACTCAGTATATTTATTGTTTCATAATAACTCTCTCTAAGATCAGTAGTCTAGGAAAGTATAAAGTCGGTAATTCAATTAATGCCAACAAGCAAATAACCATAACATTCCCAGCAGTTAAACAATTACATAGCATGCTCCTCTATATTTTAGCAGCCATGGAAGCATGTGTCAATGTTATCTGCAAAATCAGTCAAGATTTTTCTCTGGTGGATGTGGGAACACGCAATGAAAATGTATTGCCTAAAACTAGGCGGCATTCTGAGATGAATCATCGATCTGTCTGAAATACTGCTTGATGCGTCGATGGATAATAAAGGACATTCACATAGCCCATCACACGTTTTGCGAATAGATCTGGACTTGTACGTTAAGCATATTTACATTTACAGATGGGATCCGATTCTACAAAATCACAGTGTCAAAGTGGTTTGCAGTACAAAGCACCAAAGTTGATAGATCTATCACCTCGTGGCAATTCAGCAATACACGTCTCAATATATTGCGACTAAACGAAAGAACGTGCCTAAACTTTGAACATACCATCTATAAACAGAGAAACTATTTGTCTCAGATAGATGTGGGATGGAACTATGAGACTTATGCCCTCACAACGCTGCCTTAATACTTGGCAAATGGATCGAAGCTAAGTAAATGCTCTAATTTCAGTTATTATTCTAGAACCAAATACCACACTAAATAGCATATTGATAATAGCATCAATGCGAGAGTGAATATATAGTCATGATGTGTACATAAATGTCAAATACATCTTAGATAACAACATTCTATGAGTATTTGTTTTCCTGTTGAAAGAAACTTTCAACCATTAAGCTGTAGCAACGACGTCGTACGTTTATTATGACCATTCAAGTTTCCGCTTGGGCGAAGTTTAAGGGGCAGTGCGTCAATGTAAGGGTCTGGCTTTACTTTACTAAAATCATCGTAAGAAGGGACGTAAGCAAATATCAATGAATACTGCGACATGTTTGTTAAGTATAACGAGGCGGGCTTATGACTCTCGCTACAAATATATATGATCATTGCGTGTACTCTTTCACTAAAACAATATCAATACAAACAATTGTCCATATGTGGCTGTTTATTTCAGCAATTTTGCATTCTATTTTTAAAAATATATTTCATAGCGTGCTGTCATTTTGATGCCTCATCAACTGCTTGACTATGTATTAAATTATATTCCAATGAACAGTCTTGTACAGCCTGGTAGCAGCCTAAGTGTTGCATCAAATAAACAGCCAGAAGTATTTGAATTCATGGAAAGTTACGCAGATCAATGGGGGTATGGTACAGACAAAACAGAATCTATAACATAAACATTTACGTACATGCATTACAAAAGCTGGTCTAGAAATCTGGGTATGACTTTTTGTCATATCCAAGTCTATTTCTGGTTCATAAAATGATCATGGTGTAGTAATAGAAAGGCAATATCCGGCTCATTTCATTTTTTAGAGCTGGTCAACTAGCCGTAATAGGTGATCCATGGCAGTAAATGCCATTTAAATCTATCTATACTACCCAATATCTAACTGCTTGCTTCCCAAGTGTCAAGGAAAAACTATTCCTCCGCATAATGCGATGGGGCGATTTGAGTGGCTTATGATGACAGGAAACTACATACTTCAATATGTGAACGACAAAATTATGAAGAACAGTATGACACGAGCTCGCATTACCCCTCACTTGGCATATAGTCTTATTAACGATGTAACATATTTCTCGCGTAAAAATCAGTTTAAGTTAATATTGGACTTAAAATAATTAATACAGTTCTATCCCAAATACATGTTGCTCATCATGATTTGCAACAATGTACCATAATGTTACAAAGGCAATGTAACAATGATAAAAAAATACCATTATTAAAAGATACGCTTGATATAATAAGCCTGTTTAAAAAAACCGGGTGCTTATGATATTGTTCTGTGTGCACAGTGTTAAAATACCGCAGCACATTTTCATGGGATATAACGCCCAGTTCCTCATTAAGCAGATTATGCTTAACTTATTTTAAATCAAAATCATCTTTGCAAGATATATCCTTAATTCATTTATAAGGCGATAGATTTGAAAGAATTTAATGATCCCTATTCCCGTGGCTGGAAATGTAACATACCGCAGCCATGCCACTTCACCTGACACTTAACCAAGATCCGTGCAGGCTAATGCCAGCAATTACAAACCTGAATTGCTCGATGTTAATTGAATGCGAGTTTCACATGTGTTGTAAGACCATATTCCATATATACACCTTACCGTGTGCAATCCGAAGTTAATCTAATGTGTAAATACTGTGTACAATACATGACCAATAAAAAAAGACACGAAAGAGTCAGCAAAAAGTTAATCATATTGCTTTTTACTCAATTTGTTTAGTTTAAATCTAAGTTTCATCTAATTGTTGAAATATTTAAGCTTATAACGTTGAAGCTCTTTCAATGATAACTCTAATCATTGACTGTCAAAATATATTTACTATTAATTATAATGATATTATAGTCCCTGCAAAAGCCACAGTGATTTGCTCATTTACTAACGCTTAATAACTTTTGGCTTTGTTCGTTGGTTGCCCTCTCGCGTACCGTCTCAGTTGGAGCATATGCCTTGCCAGCCCGGGGCGATTGATTTCACCACCAATCGCACAGAAAATAAAGTGTGGAAATATATATGACACACAGAATAATGGTGATATTGATACTATATTGACCTAAATGCCATCATGAAGTCCGTAATCCTTGACATGTTATAATTGGCAAGACGTAGATCCACTGAGACTACATAGAACAAACCAAGTTTTATAAAAGGCTGGCAATCATCCAGACACCTATCAACCTACTACAGTGTATCAATAGGCAAACATCACAGATTACAGACTCAAACCACAATAGCACATGGAGCAAACCAAATGGGTAAGCCGAAGCAGAAACAATTGTTTCGACTATAATTGGGACAGGTATGCTTGAACCTTGACTTCCACATTCAATCGTTGATTATGATTCTTGCGCTACTTACATTTCGTAAAATCAATCATTAACTACGCTGCACATCTCAGTGGACATATTTGTATGCACTGGATATCTGAATCTGCAAAATAAGCCTGTGTCATTTACCAGATGTTCATGCAATAAATCCACACAGCTAATGAAAGTTTTATCATATGGAATCAACTGGGTCAAACCTACTCACACATTTCAATGCCCCGTCCCGAAACGCATAATACCCGATTGCATTGATAAGATAAGGTATCGACATTACTTTTTACTGCAAGTAAAATGCACATTGCGTAATTGTAGGTACAAGTTAATATTATTCGTTGTTTGTTTTGAAGACGATTTACGTTATTATCAAATGTCAACATGCGCTGTTTTATCTTTCTCCACCATATATTTATATTTATGCACATGTTTGGATTGGCATTTCTATGTGTTGGAATAGCAGATTAATATATATTGCCGATTAATTCCTAATCATTGTTTGCCCCAATACAAAAGTGGTCGCTGTTGAATGATGTTGATAAGTGTAATCTCGTGCGATATTCTAACAACGTAAGCGATCCGATATCCTGCAATGCGAAGCGCTTCATGTTTAAGATGGAAACGTCCTATTTAGTGCTTGGTAGATAAACAATAGTGTAGTCACCGGGAGGCTTTGCCTAGCATGTGCATAGAAGCAAATATTTGCTTAAGAGCCTTAGAGGGGATGTCATTCAAACCAAGGCCAACGTCCATATTCATGTTTATCCTATCATTCTGCGTTTGACAGAATAGAGCGATCATAAAGCAACGCCACGTCAGAAATTTTAAGTGCCTACTATTCGTAGTGTGTTTGGTGTTAAAACCAAAAGAAGCCCGGTATAAGCTACTTATAAGGCTTTTATGAACGCAATATTTGTTTATCCAAATTCGGTAACCATCACCCTGCCGTATATGACGAACAATGGTCAATAGTAATTTTGCGATTCCCGGAATATACAGATACGAATGGTGAGTTCTCGGATGATATTAGTTTTTTACATGAAGCAGATTTCTATTCGATTGACGGTGGTTGCTTGCAGTTAATACTTAAAGTAACCATGATAGTTGAATTATTGATTTCTCGTCGTATGAATGCTCACGGAACAACAAATATGAGTAGATGAATAAGATCGGAAAATGTTATGGTGTTACCATCCGCTAAGCTATCCGCAAGTACCGCAAAACATGAGCTGCAGCCTACTAGGAAATGGAAATGTTAGGGATGTTGACGGGCAACGTGGGGTACTGTAGCTTATCCCGACAATTGTCTTGTTGATGCAGTTCAGCGCATGATTAGATTGAAGTTATCAACTGTGTCTCGGCTCTTTCCGTTGTTTAAAACCGGAGCCGGACCGCGTGGGATCTTTGGGGCAAACAGAAGGTGAAAGTTCAGGGTTAACCAGAAGCAACAATGATATTCATGCTTAGTTTGTCACACATGGGCGACTGAATAGTGTCAAGTCATGAGAATGGTCAGGAATGTGCCAATTGTTCTTTATTTCACTTATGCAGGAGCAGCTGGTTATGATGGCAAAAGTTTACTCTCATTGTGCGCCATTCATAAAGCATTACCTTGCAGGTTTTCTTTGCATGTTTACTTATATATATGCCTATATGGAGTTCAAACACATTGAACAATAGATTTTGACGTATGCGGTGAATCCGTCTTTAAACAAGTGCCATTATATATCGCCTCACAGAAGATACCTAATGCATAGGTCACATTAGACCTACAGGTGCTTACGGGCCCCTTAACTTGGGGGCCGTAAAACAATCATACCCCGCACGATGTTGTGGTCGTTCTGTGGGCGTTCTATTGGTTGTTCTTAAGCTTATTATATATATGTTCATTGCAAAATGCACTTTTCTTTAAGGTTAGTTTCGGCCGATCATATATAATTTCGTTCAGGGTTGTGACTCATCAAAATATACGTAATTTTAAGAATGGTCGATTTACGGTTAGATCAACAAAATTAAAAGAATGATTTGTCTTAAATGTGAAAACTTCATGATCTAATTTTTCGCATGAAATTGAATTTAGTTTTAATCAAATGTGCCTTCACATAAAATGCTCATTCGGTGTAATACTTGCTTTTTAATCTTCATAAATGTATATCACTTAATAGCGTTCAGGTTTTAATAGTATAATTGCCAAGTAAGAGGTTTCAATTATTATCAAACATATCAGTATTTCTATTCAGTCTTTCCCATAAAGACGCATGAAATAACAGAAACAATATGCTAATGACGATACCATCTAGCGATGAAGATAGTTATTCTGTAAATACGGCCGCCATATGCGTTCTAATACTGAACAAGATACAATAACTTCATTTGCTGGGCTTTAAACTGCATGATCAACAGAAATACTTGAATGATTCACAGCCAAATAATATCGACGGAGCGTTATAGGCATATTTGCTGCATAATCAACCAATCGCATTCCTCAATAATACACGAACACATACAGCACAAAAACTTCTTGTGTGAATACATACCATGCACAAGGTGCTAATGGTTTTACTGCAATGATTGTGGTATATAGCAATATGGCGAAGCGTGTTGTTAACCATAGACCTAATGAGCAGAGCCAGAATTCGTACCATAAACGAATAGCCGACATGCAAGCAGACACGTTAAGTTTATTCATATTTTTTTGTATTCGTCCGCGGGTTTCCTTGCCAACAAAATGACAGTTTTTGTTGCATGAGCGTTGTCTATATTGATATAACAGCTATGCACAACCTTTAGGATAAAAATACGAACAGTCTAAATCAAGATCACGAAGAGGATTACCTTGAGACAACTTCAAGCGGAACCACTTAAAGTGATCTAAATACTTGCTCTTCTGCATTGGTGAGCGCCTCAATTAATACTCAGTTGGATATTGAGGAGCGTTAATATTCATCGTTTGTAAATAAAAACGTCCATAATTAGCCCATTGATCTTCGTTTTATTCGTGTACTCAAATATTTGCGTCATATTTCGTAACCAAGTAATAATTTGGATGTCTCATTAAATGCAGATAGAGCAGAGAGATTGCTAACAAAAATGTCACATTTAGATAGTCAGCACTATGCACACACAAAATCTAAATTTGCCTTGCACAAGCGTTGTTTTTCATTTGACAAGGATCCACTGTTTGCAAAATGAACCCAATTGTTAGCCCCAATTGTCTTTGCGATAAATTGAGAATGCGATGCGAGAAAAGATGGCACATCGAGATATTTAAGAGACGGAATGTTATTCGATATCAGCTTGCCGATTATATGAATGTATGTCTATGGAAAAATTTACCTTGTGGTCACACAGGGGAACATATAACGTCGCCACCGACCAGGTCGAAAGTTCTTGAGAGATTCTTTAAATTGATATTTTTGTATTTCTAAGGATTGGTTTTTTCATTATTAGAACCAATGCTGTAGCTTAGTACTCAAAAATCACTTGTTAGCTTTGTAATTTACAAGCAGTGGTTTATTTGACGTAAACATTATAGACGAACATGTGGCGAGTACAGAGCACAATATATTGACGTCAAAATTGTCGCTAAGTGTCTGTATGTATAACATCCAATGCAAAAATGTTTGTGAAAGCATCCAGTATTCCAACCAATATATATGATTAGAGACGTTGGTCAAGGTCCATTCAAGCTTGTATTTATTGACGGGTTGTCATTTACAAATAATGACTTACATGATGGCACATCAAAGACGCCACCTTTATGGACATATCCCTGCCAAGAAATCTATTCAACTAAGTGAAAGCACCATTGCATCACGGTCACATAACAGAAGGGAGACTGAATAACAACCAGGTATTGCACCAAAAAATGTGCATTACGGCGGCGTACATTCAATAGCGTCAACTAGCTGTTTAGGGGCATATCTTGCAGTGTTGGGACGCAAGCGCACAGTTTTGTTTATGCAACAAAACCATTGCTCATTTTCATTAATGCTAAAGCAGTGATAAAAAAAAATTCTAATTGCAATAGCTGCTGCCAAAAACTGTTGTTAGTTGCCTTCGAATATACAAACGCCGCGTCACATTACGTAGCGCAACATTGGATGTTAAAGGGTTCTATTTTGTCTCAGGTGATATACAAGACAATTAATTCCAGCTGCAATTGTGGGTTGCATTTATATGGTCGTGTTTATATGACTGCATGGTGAAGTGATTTTTACATGAAATGGTATTTGCTGCTATAAAAGCAGCTAGGTTTATTCCATTGTGTCGTTATGCCTGTTTACACGCACCAGATATATGTTTTTGAGTGTAGATTGTGTTTTTCAGCTCATGTGTACATCCTAAAACAACATAATTGGATGCAAAAATGCAAGACAGACGATAGCATTCCAATATATGACTTGACATTTAATTAGGCACGCAACTAGAGGTCATACTACCTGGGTAAGCACCTGACTATTCCTGTCAGCTTTCAACGATTCTGTCTAACTAACGTGCATATCAAATGAACTTAATCGGTTAGTGCATTCCACAGTGTCTAGACAGTCTGCCGCCTTTACATGAGCCAGAACCTCACAATGCAAGAACGGGTAAATCCATCGCCGTCGATCTTTAATGTATCCAAACATCACTTAAAAACCTCCAGATAATTTACATGATTAAAGCCAAGAGCTTAAGAGGGCTCACTGCTGCAAGTATTTCAGCAACGCTCACTGTTGTCAGTGCTGAAATAATGAAGACATCTTGTTGGTCGAGGCGACTGTCACGTGGATTTGTTATAAACGCTATGACAATCAGCGCGCTGAACACAGAACTGATTGGTGTGAAAACATATTGTCTCTGGAGTGCGATCGCTTTGTATAGCTATAGGCTCATTGGGTATGGTGCGAGTGTATGATAACAGGGACAATCACGAAGCAACGACCTCTTTTCAAAGGCCGTCATATACTGAGCCTTGACACGTTTCAAGATACAACTTTCTAGACAAATACACTACTAGGTGTTTTGTATATGCACTAAGCCAGGCGATTATTTTGTGCATACACACTTTAGGATCGATCCCCAACTTGCGGGTCGCAATGCGACGCAGTGTACCACTATCCCCGGAGACCGTCTAGCACTCGGAAACATACAGAGGGAATGTCCACAGTCGGACAAACGAGACTGCTTAAACTACAGATATAGAACATCCATTTACCGCACAACTGCACAAGAGCACGTGCGAGGGTAGCACTAGCTTTTGGTTGGCCTAAAAGAGACGTGCAACGCTTGGACAATGAAGGGCATGTTCGTTTAGTTGACGATTTTACAGGTGAGAGCTCGGAAGAGCTAAAATATGTTCATTTGGTAGACAGTCGTATAGATCCCGTATAACGCAATACGGAGAATGACATGACTTGATTGAACTGAGATAGACCCCTTAGTTTTACCAGCAAGTGACATATTGTGCAAAGGTACAGGTTAGCGATTACGGCGTACTTTGTCAACAATACATACCAGAGGATGCCAATTGGACTGTGACGAAAATGGTCTATGTGCCTGATGGTAACGTGTTGTACATGGGTTGCTGGTACAGTTGGAGCTAGGTCACCCAACACGTGACCAGGTTGGAGCGCATCTTAAACGTATAGCTAGCTAAAGACGTCCATGGACCATTACAGGAAACAAAAATAGAAATATCCTTTTCCTGGTAATACCTATCTATGTAACTAAAAGTAGACAGAGGCGTTCAATTTCTTAAGCAGATCGAATAGCAAGCACCATGGTAGAGATACCCGTACGCCATTGGTCGTGCAATTTGGTGCCTATTGCAATTTGCTAAGATAAGGAGACATTTCAATGCACAGTCAAACGACATTATACAGCACGCAACTACAGTCATACCAGCAATATCAAAACATCCCCTGTGTGCGCACGCAATTTCTGCATACACATTATATAAATGCAGCCTTCCATGCACATTTAATAATTGGATTATAGTGGTTGTGATTTCTTGGCTGTCATCATTTCCTACCGCCCTACTCCTGATTGATATCCAGATAAATCAGGTATTCGGAAGCTAATGTCAACATATGTTATAGAGCAACCTTGAATTGCTGAATGCTTCGACGAAATGTTCTTCCTAAGGACTTTCCATATTCGTCGAAGAAGCAATTTAGTTCATTCGTCGAAGAAGCGCAGATAACGACCGGTTCGTTTAGACCCTGGATGAATTAATGACATGACGAGGTAGCCGATGCGTAAAATGAATTCCTAAATGCATCAGATAATCGCTTTCACTAGTGCTCATGTATGTTGCAATTTTCGGGCATTCTGGGGTGCATGCAATCCTCTCTACCATCGATACAACAATTCTGTGCATAGTTCGTTCTTATGTTTTACCAGCAAAACATAATCACAAGCATAATACAGGTGATCAGAGAAAAGCGACCTAAATAATTGGAGATGAGTTGCCTTCCAATCTGGTACAATTATACGCTACAGTTCGGCGGAACTATTAATATGTTTTGGTAAGGTGGTGTTAATAATAGGACAATGTTATCATCACGAACCCAAAAACTAAGCTTTTGAGTAAATATTTATTAAATTCCTTCTGTTACAGCTTAGGTGAATAATTCTAAAAGAGGCATTCACTTTAATTGTCAGCATTCAGTTTATGGCCTAGCCAATCTGCATTTAATTTTAATAATCAGTATCGTGATACATCTTCTTATGTCAATATATGAACTTCATCTGTATATAGAAAACTGCCTCCTTAGAATATTATCAGTTTTGTAATCAAATAACTTATGGCAATTAATCTGGCATAGTTTGCTGTTGTTTGCAAAAAGATGAGAGATTAATAGAACCCAATTTATAGCTAATTGAAACTTTTCCGTGATATATGATACCATACGCGTGATATTCCCTGTCAGACGAAATAATGCTGGTAACATAATGACTCACAATAAATCGTCATGCAGCTTTAACAAATCTTGGATGCCATGTAGAATGACAAAAATATTTTTCCGATGGAATACATATTAATATCCAGAATCATGAAAGCGATCGAAGTTAGCATCATTGTGTTACTTTCTCAGAAACAAAATATTAAACGAACCGGAACGTGACTGTTGTGTCATAACGGACGTCGCATGATGAAAGCTACCGTTTTTAAGTTGTGAAATTGTAAAAGTGGCATGGTGGATCACTTCTGTTATAGCAGCTCTTGTTGCCAAAATGAAAATTACTATAATTATCGCCTCTGATAGACAGGGGTTACGCAAAACTATTTATCAAAATATACTCAACCAATTTTGTAGTATTCGTCATCTACGTCTTGCACACATTTTATGAGCGAGGCTAGATCAATGATGCTGAGGTGAGATCAAATCCAATCATGCATTGTCTAGATGTGTCAAAGGGTGACACCTGAACACACCCGGGCATAAATCAGGTGTGAAATATTGTAATCAAATAAGACGGCAGGTAGAGGAATCCTGCAGTTTTTTTATGTCTATAGGCTGTAAGTTTGAAGTATACTAAGCATCGGACTACCATAAAAGAGGATAAATGTAAGTTTGAATTTAACAATGAAAATATTTACACTTATGCGGGCATTGAAAATATATCTCGTCCAGATAACCTGCATACCTATTTTGCGGCACATTCTTAAATTTTATATAGCTACACAGAAATAATCTTATATTAAATTCGTGCAAGAGAACGTTACCACCAACAACCACTTGGAACCTATGAAACACAATAACTTAATCATATTTCATGGTACACAACTGCATTGATAACGACTGGTTTGATTGATGAATCAGAATTATTTTTACCCAGGCACTATCGCTTGCATTATGATGATAGGCGGCATACTTTCATTAGGTGTTTGCATAGTATTATATTTGTTGCGTCATCGCTGCGTATTGATGAACCATATAAATAATGTATGTTAATTACACAGACTACAGGTTACCGCTTGTTTACAGTTGTGCCAAATCGGCAGTAATAACGATTCGTGGCAATTGGCATGCAACTCTGACACAGGCAACTACGATATATAGCGGCATCAACCAGCCACAAATAAACTTTCTTTATCTGCCTTGGCAAGCCATGATCTTTGTGGTCATCATTAAATGCTAAGACCCAGGTACTCACTAGCACTGGATAAACTGATGACATCTTGCAGGCATCAATTTCTAAACTTCACTAATTTGACGCTGAGGCCCTATCGTATGCTATTTGCTATGGTCGCTTATTGCCGAGCCCAAGGTCGAAAAGCCAATTGCGCTGTCTTATAAGATTGCAGAGACTCTTCACCTTTTGTTATCACTTTAATGGCGCTAGGTTGTTTTTAATTTAATGTAGATTGCAAACTATCCATAGCGCATGTACATTGCAAATCGGCCAAACACTAGGAGCCAGCCACGTACCCGCATCGTTGTCTTTTAGGATTGTAAATGGAATCAGCTTACACAGAGAGGATTGAGGACACACACAGCATCTTAACATTGAAATACATTTAAACTTAATAATTATACTGGAATAGTGCGCTAATCCGCTTTTGAATCAATACATTTGTCATGTCACTGCCAAGTGACAGTGAGTCATAATCATTCGCAACATATGTTCAGGTTGTAGTTATAGAAGCGGGAAAATGTACGAGCTGCAGGAATTCAACATTTATTTAATACATCCCTTTGCAGCACAATAACTGTTGGACACCAAGTGTTTTACGGAATTCCGCATAATAATTGAACGCCAACTTAAAATGTTCCGTCTTCCCTCTTATTAGATTAACTAAGGCCATATATATATGTGGCGACATCTTAAGGCATCTTGGCATCCAACGTAAATGTTGCGACAATCATGGCTGGACAACAAATATACCTATATCATAAAATACACTATATATAAAATACTAGTGGTTCAGCGATGCCTGATACCATCCAGTTAAAGGTAATAGATGCCCTATCATTCGAACAAGATACAACATTGCTTTAAGATAAATGGCATTGACAGTATATTTCCCGCTAAACTGAAGCGTTTGTCTACATCCGGAGCTGATCATAAATGCTCAAGGACATGCACTCCTCACATCCGCGCAACAGCATTTCGTACAAATGTGAGCGATATAATTTGTTAATATGGAATTTATGGATTTTATGAAGTCTTAAGATAGGGGCCGACAATTTTGCATTTGTAATTACGACAAAAGGTTAACACGAACACAACAAAGTAGTCATGATGGTTTTGTTGAAATATCAGCAATCGTATGAACTTGTTAGTCATTTATTCGTCATACATATATACTGAGAATGGTAATGAGCATAGCAATGTGATTTATATGATATATCAAGAATGCTTACTACTTGGTTCACGATATCCCAACCAAATTGCGAGTAATAATCTGACCCAAAAGCTTTCGAATAAACGTCCTTGCCACTTGGTCACCTGTTACGCCTGCTTACCACAGTTTTAGGGACCTGGATCTTTTGATCCAATTGTGAATGATGAACACGCGTTCTACGTGCAATAAACGATACAATAGTAGCTCGTTTATAAAACCCCGATCATTCCACATCAATGGTCAGCATAAAATTCCGGCGTGCGCTGCCTATAAAATTTTATAGTCGAGACTTCTATTATCTCACATTTGTATAGGCCCGTAGCATTCATCTGAGTGTGCATCGTTATGCACCAATCGCACCAAAGCGTGTTGGTATGATAAAACACCAAGCCACAAAATACAATGAGACTGCATCAATAACTAAGTAATTTGAATTATAAAGATAGTGCATCGCACGGGACAAGCGAATATAAAACACATATGAACAGAATTTGTGCCAAACTGATGAAGTATGAAATAAATGCATTACTAGATATTAAGAACTGGTTACATTTGCATGTTGGCGCTGCTGAGCTCTAAGAATTATCTAAAAACCGCGTATGCTATTTTTCATTGTATAGGTATTTTCTTCCCTTCGCTCCATTTTTCCTTTCGAATAAAATTAATGGATGTGTCATGTTAGACTTCTTTTGCGTTGCCGTTCATTTTCAGGGAATGGAAAACCAGAATGGAAAAATAATAAATAACAAGCAAGAGTCCTGACTTAATCTTCAACGAATAAGAGAACAAGCAGCTTGTATAGATAGTGTTCAAATACATATTCATGCTACAGCACTATGAAAAGTCGAAAATAAAGTGTGTTTGAGTACTTGTAGATACGCATACGACAACACTAAAAGGGAGTTAACGAGCAGGTTTATGACAAAAGCACCAGACAAAGGCACTAGCCCAATAACTGGGCTCTCCAACAATTTGGAGTCGTCGATCGTATTTTTCGATTGAAGCATACGCCATAGCTTTGCACGCCCAAGTTGCTCAGCATTCATCCCATACTGAAGATATTATGTCAAATGCTTTTGCCCTGATCGCCATCTTTGCAAGATTTTCCTGTCCAATGGTAGGCTGTTTGTAGGCATTTGTTTATAGTGGTGTATGGCACATATTCAATTTTGAATTGGCGTGTTGATTTGTGTTTATGCCACGCATACGTTCGGTAACGCATTGTGATTAGCAGGCATAGTGACGAAACTGCAGACTGCAGGCATTATTGTCCCTGATTATAAGTACCATTTAACAATCAGTAAGCGAAAGAACAATGTAAGCAATCTCCTAAATTTTCAGTTTAATATCTAGTGTCAATGCCTTTCTTCGGACTATCCCATCAAATTCCGATGCAGTTGGTAAAATAAGCCAACGATGAGTTAATAAGCGCTCTATCTTTTGAGGTCTAATCAGCTCCTGGCATCGAATCAAACTACAAACATGTAATTAATTCAATTAATATTCGTATATCAAATCGTTACGCGTGCAAATGCTTTGTCTGTTATAAATCATATTTTTATCAACACTAACAAAGACCAGGGCAAAGGCAATATGAACTTGATCTGAGCCAATTTGTCTGCCCTAGACAACTACTTTACCGTTCGGAGGATATAGTTATTTCATCTGCCTGCTTTATCAATTCTTGATGGCAAAATATACATCGTTTATAAGCAAACACCATCCTTTATTGAATAGTTCAATATGCAAGAAATTACTGTTTGACGGAAAACATCGTAAATATACGCCCAATATCTTATAGTACTATTCTATGAATAATGGGCTTTAATAAACAAATAGCAAGAACTATTTGTACAACTAATTTGCAGCTGCACATCCGAAAATGTTATTTAAAACTGCATCATCAGGAAGACATTTAGACTCACACATTGAATCATGATGGTTGTTTAAACACAAAAGGAAAGCCTATCATGCAGGATCATACATCTTGCAACAGCAGACAGAGGTTACATTGATATATATGGTATTGTTGGGTAAGACATTTCCATTGTAACATTCTGGAATCCATATATGATATTGCAGTATATATCAAGCGGGGCGGAAGCAATGAGTATGTGATGCCCTTTGAATAGCAATGGATTAGTTCGGTATATCTAATAACGCTGATAGTTGAAATATTTCCCAGCGTGACCACTGATCTTTGCTGCCCTACACTAAATGGTCAATCTATTGAGAGACAGACTAGAGTAAGAAAATAACTTTTATAAATTTCAAGTACAACGGTATGTAACTTAATTTTGAAATAATAGCTGTGAAGTTATCATCCGGTTAAATAAATTTGTTCGGTGATGTAATAATGTCGAATCTGTGATATGACAGTTGACTCTATAATGAGGCTAGCACACAAATGTTATATGAATGCAATAGTTGAATACGAATGATGAAAGTCAAAAGTTGCTTGTGCTTCACAAAATAAACGCATCGTTCCGGAATATGGTAAATTGTGCACTCTCTACGACTCTTTAATTCCCTTATAACTTTCGTCAAGTGTCCTCTAGCCGACAGCAATAGGCATTCAGCAAGCTCTTGCAATTCGAAATATGCAATTTATTTCTTATTGCCTCATCCAGACCCAGAAAAGCATTACTTGTTTCTATAAGTTTGCAGAGACTTTTTCCCGTTCAATGTGTCTTTTCACTTATATGCCGCAATATCATTAAATATTTGCTATAGAGTTCCCGTTGTCGACTGAAACCCCTAATTCCACAAGCTTGACATTTGCAACACGTTCAATGACTACCAGATACCAAATTGTTAGGTCTGTTTGAATTTTCAATAAACTGCAGCGTAATACTTATATTATAATTAAGTGATGGATGGAACAATAATCGATACTATTTGTGTTTTTTGTGTCTGTTGATTGAGGTCGCTGTTTAATAACTCTGTTTGTGCATTGGATATATACAACCAGCAGGCGTTTTTATAAAATGATTCCATGAGCTTATACTTAGTTATAATCTTTCCAAACTATGGCATAGCGATATCTGCCAAATCGGACTGTCTGTGGAATTCGCGATGTTAATTATCCATTGTTCATGTCTGGCTTGGAACGCTTTGTGCCTGTGACAGGGGAAATCATCTGGAACATAGTGAATAGCTGCAATCATCTGAACAGCTAAATAAGCTTGAAATTCAATAATTGAAAACACCATTTATGTGTTATTGGAAACAATAATTAGTGCGCTTATGTTCCTGCCATAAATAATAGTTATGAAGTTCTACCGACTTGCATTCAAACTATATGCTACAGTAAACATCTCAGTTATTTAGTAATGCTCAGTTGCTCTAGCTGTAAGAATGCATCCCATAATGGTTTATTGTATTTACACAAGCCTCATAGAAATTGTTAATTTGCATATTTTCCGCATATTCTAGTCAGTTGATGATTTTGCACGGGATCAACAGAAACATTAACTCGGATCTTTTATGGCGTACACCCGCTCCACGGGCAATAATGGTACAATAACACATTGTCAACATAAACCAGAGGTCGCACGATCAGTGTATTCTATATGCTGTGGTCTTACAAGTCAACAAGTCCTACTTAATGCATCAAATCAAGGGGCTGGCCAGACTTTCTGATCTAACATTCAAATCGCGACTGGCATTAAATCGCAGTATAATTGGCACGCGGTGTACGGTCGTAAATTATTAGTGGTGCACTAATCACATAGCAACACCTAAAAAAGCAGACATAAGAACCTGGTTGATGCGAAGGACCCATGCAACATATTATACGCATGCCGGCCTAATGACAGGAATGCTACATTATATGGTAATCCTTACCAAAAGGCATTGACGTAAATATAGCTGCCTAGATTAGCGAAATTTGAGCTATCTTTCGTGTTTAGGATTAAAATGTGCCGTAGATTATCATTTGTTTGACATCCGTTGAATATCCATTTTGTATCAACGTTGTCACGAAATAGCATGGTGAAGAATATCAAAGCGGCACATAATCAATACACGCAAAAGGCTCCCGTCTATTGCCAATATAAGCCATTACCTAATATCATATCGCAATAATGAGGCTAAACGTTAGTGAGCATTTCCTTTACATTTACGCATAGAAAGCACATGGAAACTTCCAATTTGCGGCGGAACGGCTTGAATAATGTTTTTTTAGGTATTTGAACGGAATACAATCGTTGTTCATTATGTTTATTCTGGTATGACGCACGCGCTTGGCAACAATTCTGATATAAAGCAAGTGATCATACAGACCTTGGGGTAGAAGCTTTGTACATACAGAACGGCATGACTTAAGTATAGAATATCTAGCATAAAAAATGTAATAGCTAGTACCTGAAGCAAATAGACCTTGATAGGCATTGTTATTACCCTGCCTCACAAGCATTACTGGCAAAGCACATTGTGTGAATTGTTTGCAACTATAACTGAGGCTTAATAAAGAGTAGGCAGTGAAATCGATATTGTCCGTATTGAGCGATTCATTATAATTACTAGTTCAATGGTGCGATGTTTAATATACAGCATTGCGTACATATCATTATTGTGATCGTCATTAACCGAGTAATTGTGCAAATAATAAATACAAATATATACAATAGATAGCAATGTTCGGGTGATAACGAATTTGGCCGAGCTCTGTGGCTATTTGCACTTGAAAATCTTACGTTGTGTTCAATAATTTAGTTGTGAAAGGTGCTGTGCACAGTTACAGAGAGTAGTAGAGTAATTCCCAAGTTCACGCTTTATGATTAAGTGTGCCTGGTATATGTTGCTATGAATGATCAACCATTTCAACTATTGCACAATTTTAAAGCGTATGGCATGGAAGTATCCTTCGCCTGAACCGAACGATAAAATAGACATAGACAAACATACCCATATTCAAGGATCGAAATGGGAAAAAATTTGCCTTGCTAGGAATTCCCATTTCTATGGTATTTAATGCAGCAAAATCTAGTGGCGGAAATATTTATATTGTCACCTGGATATCAATCTTATTATTTGAAAGAGTAAATGGTGGCGTGTTTCATGATTAGTTATGCTGTGTCAGTATAAAGTCCAGGTGTAGATATGCACAGTAACTGATGCAATTGATATGCTATAATTAATTCGCAAAGACGGCTTAAATATGCCCACAACAAACCTACATCTGCAATAAAATAGTTTCATATTCCAAATGCCACTGATGAATCAAATGACTAGTTTGAGTGGATGGTAACATTCTGGTTACATGACACAGTTACAGTGTTAACCTTGCAGGCTGTTAATTCGGAGTTGCACAATTTATAATATCAGAATTAGTTGACATAACTATTATATGATATTTTTACATACGGAGTTGCCTATTCCATATCTTCGGGTATCCTAATAGCAATTTGTAGTAACGACCGGCGTTACGTCGCTATTGTAAAAAAACATGTTCGAAACATTCCAAAAATCTATTTGAACTCAATTTAGTGAGAGCAGCAAAAGTATGATTCCACAAGAAATTTGTAGAAAAAATTTCTTAATCCTTGCTCAAACACAATTATTATGTGGTCGAGTTCTGCCCTGATGCAGCCATTTGGTTGATAATACAAAATTGTAACATTATTTCTAGAAAGTTAAGATGTCACATTCGTTTAAGCATTATTGTCGTTTTGTTAGACAAATGTAACAGCACTGACAAGGTTATGTGAATGTTTTATATGACTTGCATAGTTGTCGAACATATATTTTTCCCCAAAGCAATCGTTTTCTCTAACAACAAGTATTTGATATTCTGTACTATATCAACGCCAATTTAAACCCAGTTCCGTAGACCTAATTATATGTGTATGAAATATGCGTTTATGCATTCATATATTAACGATTAAGCAAGTGAGAGCTTTCATAGGTCACTTCGCTGTGACCAAGCATTGCCTAGTGTAATTGGAAGAATAAGAAATACATTATCCTTGTGGATGGTAAGGCATTCAACCGAATTGTGATGAATTCCTGAACCAACAACTTCATCACACGACCATCATAAAAGATCCAAAGCTTTTTGGGCTCATCACTATTAAACATTTCCACGCCAAAGCGGAGGATTCAGAAAATCGTCCACAAGAAATACTGCCAATTAACACAACGCCAACATAGATGTCTCAATGTGCTTTCGCGGAATTGTAGCCGCAGGATCTATAACAGCTTAAAGATTGCCCCCGAGAACCTCCAGAGCAGTTGCATTATTGGATCGAGATTCCCTTTAAAGTCTGCAAATTAACTCTCATTGCTGCAAAGGAGAGGTTGAATTGGATCATTAAACGCACAAATAGTCCATTACCGTTTTTGAAAGCGTCGTAAAATGTGTATTGTTGTGAATTGCAAATGGACTTTGGGCATAATAACCTCGTTCAACGTCGTTATGTGGCCATGTAGTTGCTTAAGTTCCGGCTATAAATCCGATATTTGGCTTCAGTTTAGCACGTTTTCATTAGCCACTAAACGGTGTCTGCATAGCATATCGTAACTCGCGTCAACCTTCCGGCCATACCCAATTTCCTTGTCGTTGTTTCAATCACTGCTGAATGATCCCCCATTGAAGAATCATCTTGTCACACTTAAATAGCTGTTGTTTGAGACAAATGCATATGAGCCTAACGTTCTTTCCGATTTTAATGTACTTCAGTATTCTCAGATGTCGGGATGCATCCCCATTCTAAAGTGTTGCAACATGTTCTATTTCTATAGCCTTGCGCCAATGTCGAGTGAGAAAGCGCTTTTTTTGTAAACATTGCGCTCATTTGTGAAAATACAGTGATAAACAGCCAATCAAGCTTGAATAAATATTGCTGTTGTTTCGATAAAAATAACATACTCACGATACAGGTACATACAGATATTATATATATATATATATATATATATATATATATATATATATATATATATATATATATATATATATATATATATATATATATATATATATATATATATATATATATATATATAGATATATATATATGTATATATATATATGTATATATATATATGTGTATATGTATACATAAATATATTTAGACACACATATATATAAATATATATATATATATATATTTATATATATATATATATATATATATATATTATATATATATATACATATATATATATAAACATATATATATATGAATATATACATATATATTTAAATATATTGATATTTTAATGTATATATTTAAATATATATGTGTATATATACGTATATACGTACATATATACGTATGTATGTATATATATATACACTATATATATATATATATATATATATATACATGTATATATATATATGTATATATATATATACATATATATATATATATATATATATATATTTATATATATATATATATATATATATATATATATATATATCTATATATATATATATATATATATATATATATATATATATATATATATATATATATATTAATACCCATTACAATGATTGCTCCAATATGTTTCACGAGCAAGTTTTTACTAAAAAGCTTTTTCAAACTTTATCATAATTCCAATATTTTTCCCTTACGTCGTCTTCAACGCAGGTCCGGTTGGAGGACCTCATCAAAGGATTACGCTGAACAATCCAAAGAACATATTTTTATTTGAACGAAGCATGCAACGTGAATAAACATTTGGTTAGAAGAACGCTAGTTAATTAGGACTTTTCGAGATGCTTTTGGTATTTCAGATTGATGAAGAAATAATTTCTGCGAATCCTAGGCCTACTTATGCGAAGACTCACTTGACGTGTTTTGTTCAATGTTTTCGTGTTTCTCAGAAACCTTTTAATAACAAGCGAAAAACGTGTTGATCTTTTAGGGCAAGCCTTTTACATCTGATCTGCCACAGCTAAATGTTTGTTTCAATGAACTTGAATGGTGACAGAGGCAATTTTGCTTTTGCAGCTGATGGACCCATTTAACCTCAAAATAACAACAAAAAGGACAGTTGGCGGAAAACTAAGCGAGGTAATGTTGCTTTTTAATCAAAGCATGAGCAGAGTTGTTTTCTTTTTTGATGCTGCATGAAAACATTCCAAGGCTGCTTGTGCGCCTACTTATTCATTCTGTTCGACTGATTTATTATCTTTGTACTGTTCGATAGAAATGTCTAACGAACGTGCTATGCTAAACAAAGAATCATGTTGCCATAAACGTTACATTTAGTTAAATGACCAAGCTGCTACAAAATACTCTTTCCTTAAAAGGAGTAGCTGAGCCTAATATTTTCCATCAACACAAAAGCATCATTCTTCTGTCATGGCTATCTACGGACTAGTCTTACTGCTTACAGCTACGAGTTTCCAAATTTACATGTCAGCATATTCCGTAGAATCATAAAAATGCATTTCCGATATGTATGTATGCTAGAGTATGACAAAGAACATCTTAAAGCTCTTGGTTGCGTGGTAAGATCGTCATGTTTTCTGGCAGTGATCGGCAAAAAGTCATTTAGGTGAAGGCCTTGTCCCCATTGACGTTTCTTCGTCACAAGCAATCGTGCTGGGACGCACATTCAGCGTTCTCTGTATGTTAACTCAACCATATCGTCATCATTGGTTTCTATTTTCATTGTCACTCAGTAGTCAAATGTGTCGCTTGAGCCCACGCAAAGGTGACCGTGGCTGTTCAATGTCCCTCCCAATAACGAAGAACGTATTGCACAGTCATCAAAATACCTAACAACGTAATAAGAGTTTCCCTCGACAGGTAGCTTTCATCAAGTGGTTAATTATTGAAGACAAAGGAGGAATACTTCTTTCTCGACTTTAATGTATGGTGTTGTTGCTCAAAAATGATTTACCTATGCGGTAAGTAAGTGTATGAATATCTCATTTACAATGCTATAGTAATAAATCAATAGTTGAGTGCAGGCAGCTAAATAGCGATCATTTTATACATACTTCCTATGTTTTTCGCTATAGATTTTCGACTATAGAGCATAAAACGTTTTTTCTCTTAATTTGTTATATCAACGCATAGTGCTGATGCTTTGATTGATAAAATGTCAACCTGTTTAGGGGGTGGGAGAGTACGTTTTATTAAGTTTATATTTTAATCTGATCTGGAGGGCGCAAGGGAGCAATACCTCATCGATCAAGCATTCAGCTACTTTTAAGACGCTCCACAGATGTCGCACAATAACAATTGATAAAGTAAACAAACCCATCGGACATGGAACATGTGCCAAAATATAAGAAACGTTCATCAGATAAACCAAGTAGACGTCTAGCAGGAGGTCAGACTGGTATGGTGCAAAAAGCTTCCTGAATCATACTGTACTATCAACCACGTTCTACCCAACGATTGAATAAATGATATATCGTTATCTAGGATATCATTTTCCCAATATGCAAACTTTGGATCGATTAGATTATCGACTGAGGGTTAGCGAGGAGTAGAAAGTTTATAAATGAGCCGATAGTTGTTCGATTATTTTATGGGCAATGACACGAACATGCAGATTCAAGCATGAACAAGTTCTTAAAAATCGTCAGATATATGGAAGACTACTATATTTTGTCTTATCCCCTGCTTGTTTGGTTTACCTGTCCGTTCTCGGTAACTATCTAATGCAACGGACAACAATAAATATGCTTTGTTTAATGTCGCATTTATGTAAAAAAAGCAAATTGGGGAACTACTGAGCACTGCTACTGAGAACTGTTTTTTGCTAAACCTATTTTTAATGAATTCCAGTTAACTTTTCTTTCGAACACTGGCGCACATAATGCAATGCTCTGTAAAAATAACAACCAAAGGAACAATATATAAAATACGATTAGTACTTAAATGAGAATGATCGAAGCCTGTGTTATTTTGGGTATGAACTAAAATAAGACGAACACCGCAAAGAATCAATACTGATGGATCCACCGTGTAACTAGTGCAACAAAGGTTGATAATAGATACTCAATACTATGTCCAAATCAAATATTTCTGCAACATTAACTGATGTCCAAGTTAATGTTACGTGATTTGCCTAATCAATCACACAGGCTGTAGCTGGTTGAAAGGACAACACTTGTTCCGCCCCGTTTACGACAGATATATGCGTTATATGCAAGAAAGCTTTAGTTTGTAGTAACATTCCCTTCACTCGTAGCGTGGCATCATCCTGTTCGTTAATATTTCCACATGCAACGCGCATATTGTATTTTTGATATCAACCATAGCTCTTCGATAGAGCAGATATAACATTCGCCATTTTAAATACGTCACATATTGACTTCAGTCATTACATGACTGTACGTGAATATATCAATATTACGTCAGCAAATTTCTGAAAAACTATTCGATCTGCATATTTATACAATTTGAGGAAACCGCTAAATCATGTAACCGTAACAACAACGCCATACATGTATTATGGCCGTTAATGATTCTGCTTAGATGGGCGTTGAAGAGGAGCTTTGTCTCTGTAACATTCAGGCTTCGCTTTTACCCAAATGTTTCTTGTTCATAACAAAAAGCAATCATATTATTGGCTTTTATGGGAGAGAGTCTAAATTTCAAGAAGCCAAAGTCAGGTGGTGTGGAATATCAGTTGCATCGTGCGGCGGATAATACCCGCTATTGTGTGAGATTCTTTGTCACTGATGCAACAAATAACTTAATTGCATAGGTCGGATTTTGTTTTGGTTGTGATATTATCCACACCCTCTCTTACCTGCAGTCGCTGTTTCGAGTGAACGGTGAAGTGGAATAGATTTAGACATAGTTTTTGATTTCGATATATCAGCCAATGCTTCTGTCGTTTAATAATTACCTTCTGCTAAGTCAGTGATTTAGCTTCAATAGTTCACTTTCATCCAATACAAAATCTGTACATCTGCGGTGTTCGCGAGGTCACTAAATCAGTCAATGCAACTCCCAAAAATTCACATTAAACTCCCGAGAAATCAGATGCTAAGGCACAGTGCGGTGCAACCAACGAAAAGATTATATATGTATACAATCGCTATTGATCCGTATTTTAGCCTATGTTTTGACTGGCGCAGAGGCTGATCATCGTTATTTTCAAGTACAATTACAAGTTGCTGTGACAAGGCTTAATTGTAATAGTTCAATAGGCTACCTTGCGGTTTTCTCTTCTCTCCCATACGCACAATTTACAAACCGTTGCACACTTTATCGCTTTATTTACTATTTATTTCCTCTTCGAACATTACAGTTTAGTGGGCAGTTTAGTTTAGGCAACTCCGACATTCAGTGGTGACCGAAGGTCGATTTGCAGCCCCCAGTTAACCAGTTCTCATATACCTACGCGGCTCTAATCATCTACGATTGATCTGCCATTAGCAACTTCTACCTTAGTAACCAGGTGGTAAGGTGTTTCAACGAATATAAAATGCTGTAGACATTCAGTGTATAGTAAATCAATAAGTAAGCAGCTCGCAAAGTAACCAATGTTTAAGAACATTACTGACGGTGATATTTGATGCTATTTTATAACCAACATTGTAAGAAATGTCAATTTCGGACCAGCTTGAAAGGAAAGAAAAGAAATTATGGTCATTCATTCATTTGCTTTGATCATTTTAAATATTGATAAGATGTCGACCATGAGAACCGCCAAGGATGATGATGTATCGCATTACTTGCCGTGGGAATGTGATTGAATGAACTCCATGTGTGTCATCCTGTTAGTGAATGACGAGCCCATTCCAGGAAACGTTTGCTTATTAGAAGTCTCTTCAGTCATCATGCATTTTATCTGTGCTAATCACGACATTTGTCTCTCATAATGATATCCCGGGTCACGATGAATGACCAATCTGAGATATACGAGGGCAATTTGGAGAAAAAAACCCGGCAATCGCTTATGTAACGTGTATTGGCGAATTCCCTGCGGTACATTCACGCATGCGAATATGTGTGGTTGTAAATACCGTCGTATCAAAGGCATTAAAAAGTTTTATTCACTCTTCATGCATAGGTTCAAAGAAATAATTTCCCGCAAAACTAAGCTGATTCATGTTTTCGTAACAACGCTCTTAGATCAGTAGTCTATCAAAAGGATAAAGTCAGCAAATCAATTAATGCCAACAAACAATTAACCATAAACTTTCCAGCAGTTAAACAATTAGATAGCATGCTCCGCTCTATTATAGCTGCTATGGAAGCATGTGTCAATGTTATCAGTTAAGATTTACCTCTGGTGTATGTGGGAAAACGCAATGAAACGAGGCGGTATTCTAAACCATTCAAAACATAAAAAGGATAGAATTTGGATGGCCGAATCGTTCGAACAGTCACCAAGAGCTCAAAATGCATCTGAGATGAATCCTCGATCTGTCTGAAATACTATTTGATGCGTCGATAAATAATAAAGGACATTCACATAGCCCATTACACGTTTTGCTAACAGATCAGGACATGTTCGCTAAACATATTCACGTTTACAATGGTATCCGATTCTAAAAAATCAATGGAACTCTTCGAGCAATTATCGTGTTAATGCTAAGTTTGCAGTTATTACATTCATGGTCATAAATACCATAAAACGTTTCCTTTACCAAAGTTATACACATTCCCCATCTAGGAACTTTTGGGATTTTCTATATATTACTCGCGGCCAGTAGCAGACATGGACGATTAATACGCTCCCGCAAAATGTGCCCTTTCATGACATACCAGAGCGTCTTTAATGGGCCTGTCAGTAATCGAAAACAGAGGTCATTCAATATCAGACATCGAGAAAAATACGTAGCGTAATCATACGAGTCTGATATACATGAAGTTTATAAATCAATCACCTCATGGCAATTTCAGCAATACACGCCTCTAGATATTGTGACTAAATGAAAGAACGTGCCTAAACTTTGAACATACCATCTAAAAACTATAACACTATTTGTCTTAGATAGATGTGGGATCGAAACTATGAGACTAATGCCCCGAAAACGCCGAGGGGATCTTCACGCCATGTGACAACAACGACGAGTTTTATGCATTTGTATTGTTGTTCACATGTGAAGTTATTAGTACAATGTCGCAGCACAGCGCCATGACCAGCAATTGGTAGCGGCCTGAAGTTATTGTCGCAGACCCGTGTACAATTAATCAAAGTGCTTGTATGGATAAACAACATTATTCAATTTGTACGATGCATAATTATGCCTTACTACTTTGCAAATGGATCGAAGCTAAGTAAATGCTCTCATTTTGGTTGTCAGTCTGCAACCAAATACCATACTTAATAGCATATTGATAATAGCATCAATGCGAGTGTGTATTTATAGTCATGATGTGTACATAAATGTCAAATACATCTTAACTGACAACATTCTATGAGTATTTGTTTTCATGTTGAAAGAAACTTTCAACCATTAAGCTGTAGCAACGACGTCGTACGTTTATTATGACCATTCAAGTTTCCGCTTGGACGAAGTTTAAGGGGCAGTACGTCAATGTAAGGGTCGGGCTTTACTTGACTAAAATCATCCTGGTCCATTATAAAAAGCACTCAAATTATTTGACATGTCGTAATAATGGACAGAAGCAAATATCACTGAATACTGCGACAGGTTTTTTGGGTATCACTTGGGGGTCTAATGACTCTCGCTACAAAATATATATGATCATTGCGTTCTCTTTTTCACTAAAACAATATCAATACAAACAAATATTGACATCATCAAGAGCATATGTGGCTGCATATTTCAGCAATTTTGCATTCTAGTTTTCATAATATATTTCGTAGCGTGGTGGTTCATATGAAGTCATCGCTCATAACCGAATACTCATTCATTGTAGTAGCTGTCATTGTGACACATATTATATTATTTATCTATGATACCATATTTATACTATAACTAATTGATTTAAATGTTGTTTGGTCGGTTTTATACACGACCGTTTGCTGTGACAAGATAGCATTTTGATGTCTCATGTGCCGCTTGACTATTTATCAAATTATATCCCACTAAACAGTCAAAAACAGTCAGCTTAAGTATTTGCATCGAATGAACAGCCAGAAGTATATGACTCTATGGACCATTATGCTAATAAATGGGCGTATGATATGACGAAACAGAATCTATTACATAAACATTTACGTACATGCATTCCAAAAGCTGGTTCAGAAATCTGAAATCGCTTGGGTATGATATTGTGTCATATCCAAGTCTATTTCTAGTTCATAAAATGATCATGATGTAGTAATAGAAAGGCAATATCCGGCTCATTTCATTTATGAGAGCTGTTCAACTAGGCGAAATAGGTGATCCGTTGAAGACCATAGTCCAAATATACACCTTACTGTGCGCAAGCAGAAATTAATCTAATGTGTTAAAACTGTGTGAAACACATGACCAATAAAAAAGGGTCGACGAAAATTAGAAGATAATTGAATCATATTGCTTTGTAATCATTTTGTTTAGTTTAAATCTAAGTGTCATCTAATTGTTAAAATATTTAAGCTTATAACATTGATGTTAACTTTCAATGTTAACTCTGATCATAAACTATCAAAACATATTTACTATGAATGATAGTGATATTATAACCCCTGCAAAGGCCTCAGTGAGTTGCTCATTTTCTAACACTTAATAACTCTTGGCTTTGTTCGTTGGTTGCCCTCTCGCGCACCGTCTCAGTTGGAGCATATGCTTTGTCAGCCATGAGCGGACCTACCTACTACAGTGCATCTATAGGCAAACAACATAACAAACAGACTAAAACCATAATAGCAAATGGAGCAAACCATGTGGGTTACCCGAAGCACAAATAATTGTTTCGACAATAATTGAGACAGGTATGCTCGAACCTTAACTTCCGTATTCAATCTTTAGTTCTGGAACGCATAACACCTGATTGCATTGCTAATATATGGTATCGACATTAATTGTTACTACAAGTAAAATGCATATTGCATAATTGTAGGTACAAGTTAATGTTATTCCTTGTTTGTTTTGAAGACGATTTAGCCCCAGTTATTATCAGATGCCAACATGCGTTATTTTATCTTTCCCCACCATATATTTAAATTTATGCACATATTTGGTTTGGCATTGTTATGTGTTGGAATAGCCGATTATTATATGATGCCGATATATTCATAATTTACCCCAACACAAAAACGGTCGACGTTGAATGATGTTGATAAGTGTAATCTCGTGCGATATTCCAACACACGTAAGCGATCCGATATCCTGCAATGCGAAGCGCTTCATGTTTTAGATGGAAACGTCCTATTTAGTGCTTGCTAAACAAAAGTGTAGACACCGGGATACTTGGCCTAGCATGTTAATAGAAGCAAGTATTTGCTTAAGAGCCTTAGTGACACTTAGAGCGGATGTCATTCAAACCAAGGCCAACTTCCATGTTCATTTTTATCCTATCATTCTGCGTTTGTCAGAATAGAGCGGCCATAACACAACGCCAAGTCAGATATGTTTTATACGTGCCTTCTATTTATAGTGTGTTTGGTGGCAATACCGGAAGAGGCCCTGTATAAGCTACTGATGAGTCTATTATGAACGCAACATATGTTTATCCCAATACGGCAACCATCACCCTGCCGTATATGAAGAATAATGGTCTTGCGATTCTCGGTATGTACAGTTACCGATGGCGAGTTCCTAGATAATATTAGTTGCGCTTACAACATAAAGCGGATTTCCTATTCGATCGACGGTGATTGCTTGTAGTTAATACATAAAGCAACCATGATAGTTGAATTATTTATTTCTCTTCGTATGAATGCTCAACGAACAACGAACTTGAGTAGATGAATGGAATGGAAAAAATTGAGCTGCAGCTTACTAGGAAATTGAAATTAAGGATGTTGACAGGCATCGTGGGGGATTGTAGCTGACCGCGACAACTGCCTCGTTGATGCAGTTCAGTGCATGGTGAGATTTAATTTATCAACTATGTCTCGGCTCTATCCGTTGTTTACGGCGTAGCATATTTGGGCCAAAACGAGGGTGAAAGAGTAATAGGCAAGGGTTAACCAGAATCAACATTGTTATTCATGCATAGTTTGTCACACATGAGCGACTGAACAGTGTGATGTCATGAGAGTTGTTAGAAATGTGCCAATTGTTCTTTATTTCACATATGCAGGGGCATTGAATAATATATTTTGATGAATGCTGTCTATCCGTCCTTAAATAAGTGCCATTATATATTGCCTCACTGAAAATGGCTATGCCTTGGTCACATGAGACCTACATGTGCTTAAGGGCCACTAACGACCGTGAGGGCTGTAAAACAAGCATACCCCACACGGTGTTGTGGTCGTTATGTGGGCGTTCTATGGGTTGCTCATATACTCTCTAAACATCTATAAAAACATTATTAATTCTGACACGTATGCCGTATTGGCCACAGCTCAGTTATTGAATAATTAAATAGCTTTAATACATATATAGTGTACTCCAAGCATGTTTTTACTAATTCAAGCATACTCAGCCAGTTTTAAGTATATGATATTTATTTCATAGACAAGGCAAAAACCGAATACACTAAACACAAATTGTCTTTTAGAGCCAAGCGCTCTACGTTATTCTATTTAATCAAAAAGTAAAAAGTCCTCAGCAAAGTTCCATGTATCAATTAAAGTCCGTACCTCTAACTAAGCAGTCTGAAATAGTTCCGTGTAATCGCACGATAATAATAATTTTTTTACTAGACCCTGGGGTTCAAAACGTTGGCGATTATATATATACGCCGCGAAGAAGCAACAAAACGACCGTGTTCAGTAGCACAGGGCCGGTACGGGGACCGTACAAGGTTCGCAAGGGGCCCCATGGCAGCCCGTAAGGGTCAAGACCCTTGCAAGGGCCCCGCATGACTGACTAGGGGCTTCTAAGGACTTAAATCTTGGGCTGGTGTCTGAAAACAGTTGATGTTCAACTTTTGGCAAGGGGCTCTTCGGGGCCCTTGCGAGGCCAAATGCCTAAGAACAATCGTAAGGGTGCCGCACGGGGCATCACAAAACGCTGTGCAGGTAGGCATACACTGGCAGGGTTTTGGCCCATACGAGTACCGTAGACAGTCCGTATACAGCCTGTAAGTCTCTTGCGACTTTTGCATAGGCCAATAAATAGACTACACCAGTAGAAGGATTAATAAATTGCTGTAAGTTTCGGTTAAGACGCTGCAAAACAGTGGTGCTGATGCTTATTTTATATATGTTCATTGCAAAATGTACTGTTGTTTAAAGTTAGTTTTGTCCAATCATATATCATTTCATTTAGGGTTGTGACTCATAAAGATATATGTTATTTTAAGAATGGTCGATGTATGGTTAGATGAACAAAATTAAAAGAATGAATTGTCTTAAATGTGAAAACTTCATGACCTAGTTCTTCTCAAAAAATGGAATTCAGTTTTATTTAAATGTTCATTCGTTGTTATACTTGCTTTTAAATCGTTACAAATGCATATAGTTCTTAATATCGTTTAAAGTTTTAATATTATAAATTCAATTATAATCATATATATCAGCATTTTTGCCCAGTCTTTGCCTTAAAGACGCATGAAATAACAGATACAATATGCTAATGAAGATAGTTCTTTTAATACGGCCGCCATATGCGTTCTAATATTGAACAAGATATAATAATGACTTCGCAGCATAGGGATATGTAATTCATGCATAGTCTTGGAACGACTCATAAAAGGGGCCCCGGGTAAAGCGAGCAATTAATGGCGCCTAGAAAGTCACAAAGTATGTTGATTGACATGGAGTACTCGCGCAAACATAATATTATTTCTTAGCAATTATGCATAACATTTGAATTCGTTCTCGTCTTGTTTGAGTGGCGTAAGTGCTTGTTCGGCTGTCAGCAGCAAAAGAGATATGTTAATCACTTCGAAAAACTGGATAAATGATTATTAAATCTTGCTCGGAAGCGTTAATAAGTTCTTAATACATTGAGATACTTGTTTAAATCGAAAATAATAAACAGGCGGTAATTCTGATAAACAGTGCTTAAATTCATATTCACCTTCGTTATGTTGGCAGGAATAAGGCACATATTCACCCAATCTTTATGCCACAACGCTACTTTCACCCAGCTGTAAGTATCTGCTTCGATGGTTTTGTAAAGGGATGAAAATAGTAAGATGATGATGTATATGTTCCATATTATATCTACAAAATAGTTGCACTAGTGAAGTGTAATAAGAAGAATTGCTCATAAGAATGACATACAAAATGCAAAACATTATAGGTCATACACACTCGACCATTGTAATCCAGGGTTTAAACTGTTGTGTCGTAATAATGAGTACATTCCCTTGCCTAGATAATTATGCTGTGAGTGACATTTGATTTGCCATTTGATCAACAGAAAAACTTAAATGATTTACAGCCAAAAAATATTGACGGAGCGTTACAGGCATATTTGCCGCATAATCAACAAATCGCATTCCTCAATATTACACGAACACATACAGCACAATAACTTACTGTGTGATTACCTACAATGCACAAGGTGCTAATGGTTCCGCTGCAATGATTGTGGTATATAGCAAAAGAGCGAAGCGTGTTGTTAACCATAGACCAAATGAGCACTTGCATTGTTCACAGCCACATTTCGTACCATAAACGAATGGCCAACATGCAAGCAGACGCGTTAAGATTAATTACATTCGTTGTATTTTTCCACGGGGTTTCCTTGCCAACAAAATGATAGTTTTCATTGTATGGGCGTTGTCTGTATTTTTATTACAGCTATGCATCACCAATAGGATAAAAATACAAACAGTCTTAATCAAGATTACGAAGATAATTACCTTGAGGCATTAGCCCGTTGATTCGCGTTTTATTCGTGTACTCAACAATAAAAAGCCAGATATTTGCGTCATGGCGTATGTATTTCGTAACCAAGCAATAACTTGGAAGTCTCATAAAATGCAGATAGAGCAGAGATATTGCTAACAAAGATGTCACATTCAGATAGTCAGCACTATGCACACACAAAATCTAAATTTGCTTTACAAAAGCGTTGTTTTTCATTTGACGTGGATCCACTGTTTTTGCAAAATAAACCCCAATTGTTAACCCCAATTTTCTTTACGATAAAGTGAGAATGCAATGCACGAAAAGACCTCACATCAAGATAATGAAGAGAAGGAATGTAATCCGGTAGCAGCTTGCCCTTCATATGAATGTATGTCTATGGAACAATTTATCTTGTTGTCACACGTGTGAGCATATAACGTCGCCACCGACCAGGTCGACATTTCTTGAGAGATTCTTGAAATTGATATTGTTTATTTCCCAGGATTGGTATTTTCATTATTAGAACCAATGCTGTAGCTTTGTACTCAGGAATCACTTGTTAGCTTTATAATTTACAAGGAGTGGTTTATTTGACGTAAACATTATAGACTAACATGTGGCGAGTGCAGAGCGCAACATATTGGCGTGAAGAATGTCGTTATGTGTCTGTGTGTATAACAATCCTATACAAAAATGTTTTTGAAAGCATCCAGTAATCCAACCATTATGTATAGTTCGAGACGTTGGCCAAGGTCTATTCAAGCTTGTATTTATTAACGGGTTGTTATTTTGCAAATAATGACTTACATGATGGCAAATCAAAGACGCCGTATGGACGTATCCCTACAAAGAAATCTATTTAGCAAAGTGAAAGCACCATTGCATCACGGTCAAATAACAAAACGGAGACTGAATATCAATACCAACCAGGTATTGCACCAAAAAGAGCAATGTAAATTGCAGGCAATGCATTTGAAGCAGTTTAAAGCTATAGTCATGATCAAAAGCGTTCCAAATATCGAACACACAGTGTTGCAGTCATGAATCATATCTCGAATCATCCAATGGCTAACCTCTCTAAATTCCGGGCTTTGGAATCTTATTAAATAAGGATGTTACAGATTTCTACATAACTTGTGGCAGTGATTGTGGAAGCTATATGCCTAGCCGTTCATGTTTGCTTTATTATAACAATGAGCCTTTGGTTTTAATAGTCTATTGAGTGAATCGGCGGCGTACATTCAATAGCTTAAACTAGCTGTTTAGGGGCATATCTTGCAGTGTTAGGACGTGAATGTCTTTAAGCGCACAGTTTGTTTTATGCAAAAAGAAACGTTGCTCGTTTTCATTCATGTACTTACTCATTCTAAATATTCTGAAGTATACCTATTAACACATAACTGGAATTACATTTCGAGTTGAGCTATACCTTGTATCATAACGTTATGACTGTATGCGTAATTTGATGAAGCGTATATTAAGCTGCAGTAACATAAAATTCCACATTGTTAAAGCAGTTATAAAAAAAGTTCTTATTGCAATAGCTGATGCGAAAAATGTCGTTTGGTGCCTTCGAATATACAAACGCCGCGTCACATTACGTGGCACAACATTGGTTATGAAAAGCGTTCTATTGTGGCTGTATGTGATATATCAGACGGTTAATTCCAGCTGCAATCGTGGGTTGCATTCATATGGTCTAGTTTATATGACTGCATGTTTTCTTTATATGAAATGGTATTTGCCGATTCAAAATAAGCTAGGTTTATTCCATTTTGTGTCGGTCATAGCCTGTTGTACATGCAACAGGAATTGCGTTTTTGTGTGTAGATTGTGTCTTTCAATATGTACATCCTAAAACAATATAATTGGATGCCGAAAAAAAGAGACAGACGATAGCATTCCAATATGCGACTTGGCCCTTAATTTGACACGCAACTAGAGGTCATACTACCAAGCGCTTGACTATTTGCTTTCAGCTTTCAACGATTCTGTCTACCTAACGTGGATATCAAATGAACTTAATCGGTTGGTGCATTTCACAGTGTCTAGACAGTCTGTCGCCTTTGCATGAGCCAGAACCTAAAAATGCAAGAACGGGTAAATCCATAGGCGTCGATCTTTAATGTCTCTAAACATCACTAAATAACCTCCAGATAATTTTGTTGTCTGTGCTGGAGTAATGAAGACATTTTATTGGTCGAGGTGACAGTGCCTCCGATTTGTCCCGTGGATGTGTTATAAACGCTACGACAATCTGCATGCTGAACACAGAAGTAAGTGTTGCGTAAACACATTGTGTCTGGAGTGAGATCGCTTTGCATAGCTATAGGCTCATTGGGTATGGTGCGAGTGTATGATAAATGGGACAATCACGAAGCTACGACCTCTTTTCAATGTCGTTCCATACTGAGCCTTGACGCGTTGCAAGATACAACTTTCTAGACAAATACACTACTAGGTGTTTTGTATATGCCCTAAGCTAGGAAATTATTTTATGCACTCGCACTTTAGGATCGATCCCACAATCTGCGGGTCGCAATGCGACGCAGTGTACCACAATCCCCGCAGATCGTCTAAACTACAGATATAGTGCATCCATTTACCGAAAAAACTGCGCAAGAGCACATGCGCCGGTAACATTAACTTTGGGGTGTCGTGCAACGCTTGGACAATGCAAGGCGTGTTCGTGTAGTTAACGATTTAGCAGGTGAGACCTTGAAAGAGCTAAGATATGTTCAGTCGGCAGACAGTCGTATAGATCCCGTATTACGCCATACGGAGAATGACTTGATTGAACTGAGAAAGCACCCCTTAGTTTTACTACCAAGTGACATATTGTGCAAAGGCACAGGATAGCGATTATGGCGTACTTTGTCAACAATACATACCAGAGGATGCCAATTGGACTATGACGAAAATGGTCAATGTGCCTTATGTTAACGTGTTGTTCATGTGTTGTTTGTACAGTTGGAGCAAGGTCACCTAACACGTGACCAGGTTGGAGCGCATCTTAAACGTATAGCTAGCTAAAGGCGTGATTGGACCATTACAGGAATCACAAACAGAAAAATCTCTTTTCCGTTAATACCTAACTATCTAACTGAAAGTAGACAGAGGCGTTTCTTTATCGTACGCAGATCGAACAGTAATCACAATAGCAGAGATACCCGTACGCCATTGGTGGTGCAATTTGGAGTGCCTATTGCACTTTGCTGAGATAAGTAGGCATTTCAATGCACCACCAAAAGACATTATAGAGCACGCAACTACTATCATATCAACAATATATAAAAATCTCCTTGTGTGCGCACACAATTGCCGCGTACAGCATCACTATCTAAATGCAGCCTTCCGTGCAAATTTAATAATTGGATTAAAGTGGTTGTGATTTTTTCGTGTAAGGGGTAGTTATGTTCGCTTACGAATGTTGTTGAATGTTGCCCTTTTCGACAGTGGCAATGGAGAACAGTCTTTGCTACATATGATTTATTTTCGTAAACACAAGAACGTTCATTTGACACGTTATATCACACGTCACCAGTGCCAACACAAGTCAGAGCATTCCAAAATAAGCTGAGCATATTAAATACTGAAGCTCTGTAGAATACAATATCGGAGAAGTATTGTCATGCTTGTGGGAAATAGCTCTTGGAAATTGGCTTCCCTTCCAAAACCATTTCAGCTCTTGTCAACAGATCCGAGAAGTTGCTAGTGCCTATACCCCATTTTGTGCAATACATATGCAGCTAAAGTATAGCCTGAGGCAACAGCTTTTGTGCCTGATATTACATGCAAAGATCGCTTTGAAAAATAGCCTCAATGAGAATGGTTCGGTGTTGTTATAATGGCCGCTTGGCAAACCCTCATTGTTTTCAGCGTAATAATCACCTATTACATGCACTGATCAACAGTACTTGAATCAACGCGTCTTGTAAAAAGTCCCTCAGCTTCCTGCTACGCCGTGCTAGAGACCGATGATTCAATATTATCAAATAAGAACTAATATATACCAGCCATACACCAAATTACCTAGTTTTTTTAATTTTTATCAATTAATACACATTATAAGAGCACGGAAAAGTTTTTCAATTGCAACTATATTAGAATCCCGCCTACTTCCATTGAGCACGTCATTTGCGTTTCTTTTCTCTTATTTTGTACTACCGCTTGCATGGTAAAATTCAAGATTACTGCGTCGATTGAACTTGTTGTCATGGATGGACGTTATTTACAACATGCTGCATAAATGGCTTACATGTCAAGAAATTTATATACCAATTGCCATCTTTTAATTAATACGGTGAAATAGAGGTGAATCGAAACCGATCATGTCATTATTTCCTACCGCCCTACTCCTGATTGATATCCATATAAATCAGGTATTCTGAAGCTTAGGTCTTCATATGTTGTACAGCAACCTTGAATTACTGAATGCTTCGACGAAATGTTCTTCCTAAGGACTTTCTATTTTCGTCGAAGAAGCAATTTGGTTCGCAAACGCAGATAACGACCGGTTCGTTTATAACCTGGATGGATTAATGACATGACGAGGTAGCCGATGCGTGAAATGAATTCATAAATGCATCCGAGCATCCCGTTACCAGTGCTTATGCATATTACAATCTTTTGAGCACTCTGGGAGTGCATGTAATCCTTTCTAAACGGTATCAGCGATGCAACAGTTATGTGGATAATTTTTTCTTATATTATACCTGCAAAACGTAATGTGAAAATGCAGTCAGCAATTAATATCATGGTGTATAAAGCATCATAAACTACATACGTGATTTATCATGGGCCTGCATAGATTGTACCATAAAACCATATTATTCCATTCGGAAATACAATGACATTTTGAAAGCATATGTTATGATTTATAATCATAGTCTCTTAAAGCAGTTTTATTTCATATTCTAACGAATGTTCTTCGTATTTCTAGTGAGTCTATGAATATATAAAGAGCTCTGCAGGTACCATTACGTGTAAGATATATTCACAATCAACCGTTCGGTTTATAGAAGGGTAGTATGCTAAATAAATGCATTATATTGGAACACAGTATAGCATAATGTTCTCTATGGTATGTAAGTCAGCGATATTCTTAGTAGGTGTTTTACTTGCCTACGGTATTTCAATGAGAAATAGTATATAGCAGTATTATTTGTTTAGATTGATTTTGTAAGGTAAATAACAATTTTCAATTCATTCAATCCATGCCATACATTGCTCACTGTATTTTTGTCACTTTATCCCAAGCATTATACGGGTGATCAGCAGTCATTTATATATCAATGACATCGGGAAAAAGTACATAATTGAACATGAATTGCCTTCTAATCCGGTACAATTATAGGCTACAGTTCGTCGAAACTATTAATATGTCTTGGTAAAGTGGTGTTAATAATAAAACAATTTTATCATCACGAACCCAAAAATTAAACCTGTGAGTAAATATTAATTAATCCTGTTACAGCTTAAGTGAATAATTCTAACAGAAGCATACACTTAAATTGACAGCATTCAGTTTATGGCCTAGCCAATGTGCCTATTATTTTTAATAATCAGTATCGTAATACATCTTTTAATGTCAATATATGAACTTAATCAGTATATAGAAAACTGTCACTTTAGAAAATTATCAGTTTTGTCATCAAATAACTTAGGGCAATTGATCTGGCATAGTTTGCTCTTGTTTGCAAAAAGATGAGAGATTATTAGAACCCAATTTATAGTGAAGTGAACACATGAATTTCATCATATTTTATGGTACACAACTGCATTATCGCTTGCATTATGATGATAGGCGGCATACTCTCATTAGGTGTATGCATAGTATTATATTTGTTGCGTCATCGCTGCGTATTGATGAACCATATAAATAATGTATGTTAAATACACAGACTACAGGTTACCGCTTGTATACAATTGTTCCCAATCGGCAGTAATAACGATTCGTGGCAATTGGCATGCAACTCTGAGACAGGCACCCACTTGATAAAATGATGACATCTTGCGCCATCAATTTCTAAACTTCACTAATATGACGCTGAGGCCCTATCAAATGCAATTTGATATGGTCGCTTATTTCTGAGCTCAAGGTCAAAATGCCAATTACGCGGTCTTATAAGATTGCAGAGACTCTTCACCTTTTGTTATCACTTTAATGGCGCTAGGTTGTTTTTAATTTAATGTAGATTGCAAACATTATTAAGTCTTGATGGCAAAATATACATCTTTCCTAAGCAAACGCCATCCTTCATGGAACAGTTCAATACGCAAGAAATTACTTTCCGCCCCTAAACATCGTAAATATACGCCAAGTATCTTCAAATCTATTCACTGAATATCTGTACATATATTTTGCAGCTGCACATGCAAAAATGTTATTTAAAACTGCATCATTAGGAAGACATTTATACTCACACATTGAACCGTGATGGTTGTATAAAAAAAATAACGAATGCATATCTGATATTTTTCAATGTGCTACAACATTTCTTGGCCAGTCATAATCATAAACTCGTCAAATATTCTGGAGTTATTTTTCACAGCGAGGTTTCTATTCTTACTTGCTGAGGAAAAAGCAAGGCGCAGGAGCAGATGAACCCCTGCCTTCATTTCTACAATACAAATATGTACAACATTCCAGAACTCAATTACTTTGCTTTATAGCAATCTGATGGTTCTCTACTTTTATTTCACCGAAGCTGTTATTCCTTCAATGTGTTCATTTGTTTGAAACTGCCATGTTAGGAGACGCTATCCATTTGAGCAGCATTGTACCAGATGCATCAATCAAAATAGGCTGGTATGAGAATTGTCATTGATCGACAGTGACAAAACACCGTATTATGTCATTTGCAAGATACATCTTCTGACCAAATAAATATCAATAACATAGCGATATGACTTTAACGACACGGCATTGTATTCTGTGTTTGACAGCAATGGGTATTTTGCTCTATACCTATATTTCGGAATATATACTAATGAACCCAGCACCAACTGTCAAAATAGTTATTAGGTGTGCTCGAAATGGAATGATTGCTGATAGTCATATGGAGCTTGTGTTGAATCAGAGGTATCAAGCGTCATTTTGCTGAGTCATTCTACCGACTTGCACTCGAACAATATGCTAAATGTAAACATCTCAGTCATTTAGTAATGCTCAGTTGCTCTAGTTGTAAGGATGTATCCCATAATGGTTGATTGTATTAACACCAGCCTCATAAAATTGTTAATATGCATATTTTAGATGATGATTTTGCACGGGATCAACAGAAACATTACCTCCGATCTTATATGGCGTACGCCCGCTCCATGGGCAATAAACGGTACAATAACAGATTGTCAACATAGCCCAGATGACGCAAGATCAGTGTTTTTTATTTGCTGTGGTCTTACAAGTCACCAAGTGTTACTTAATGCATCAAATCAAGTGGCTGACCTAACTCTCTGATCTAACATTCAAACCGCGACTGGCATTAAATCGTAGTATAATTGGCTCAGGGTGTACGGTCGTAAATTATTAGTGGTGCACTAATCACATAGCAACACCTAAACAATCAGACATAAGAACCTGGTTGGTGCGAAGAACTCTAGACCTACACAGCATATTATGCACGTGCCGCCCCAATGACAGCAATACGAAATCATATGGTAGTACTCATCAAAAATCATTGGCGAAATTTGTGCTATCTTTCGTGTTCGGGTGATTACGAATTTGGCCACGCTCTGTGGCTATTTGCACTTGAAAATCTTCCGTTGCGTTCAATAATTTAGTTGTGAAAGGTGCTGTGCACAGATGCAGAGAGTAGTAGAGTAATTCCCAAGTTCACGCTTTATGATTAAGTGTGCCTGGTATATGTTGCTATGAATGATCAACCAATACAACTATTGCGCAATTTTAAAGCATATGACATGGAAGTATCCTTCCCCTGAACAGAACGATAAAACAGACATAGACAAACATACCCATATCCAAGGATCGAAAAGGGAAAAAATTTGCCTTGCTAGGAATTTCCATTTCTATGGTATTTAATGCAGCAAAATCTAGTGGCGGAAATATTTATATTTTTCACCTGGATATCAATCTTATTAGTTGAAAGAGTAAATGGTGGCGTGTTTCATGATTAGTTATGCTGTGTCAGTATAAATTCCAGGTGTAGATATGCACAGTAACTGATGCAATTGATATGCTATAATTAATTCGCAAAGACGGCTTAAATATGCCCACAACAAGCCTACATCTGCAATAAAATAGTTTCATATTCCAAATGCCACTGATGAATCAAATGACTAGTTTGAGTGGATTCTGGTTACATGACACAGTTCCAGTGTTAACCTTGCAGGCTGTTAATTCGGAGTTGCACGATTTATAATATCAGAATTAGTTGACATAACTATTACATGATATTTTTACATACGGAGTTGCCTATTCCATATCTTCGGGTATCCTAATAGCAATTTGTAGTAACGACCGGCGTTACGTCGCTATTGTAAAAAACATGTTCGAAACATTCAAAAAATCCATTTGAACTCAATTTAGTGAGAGCAGCAAAAGTATGATTCCACAAGAAATTTGTAGAAAAATTTTCTTAATCCTTGCTCAAACACAATTAATATTTGGTCGAGTTCTGCCCTGATGCAGCCATTTGGTTGATAATACAAAGCTGTAACATCATTTCTTGAAAGTTAAGATGTCACATCATTCGTTTAAGCAGTATTGTCGTTTTGTTAGACACATCCCACAGCACTGACAAGGTTATGTGAATGTTTTATATGACTTGCATTGTTATCGAACATATATTTTTTCCCAAAAGCAATCGTTTTCTCTAACAACATGTATTTGATATTCTGTACTATATCAACGCCAATTTAAACCAAATTCCGTAGACCTAATTATATGTGTATGAAATATGCGTTTACGCATTCATATATGAACGATTAAGCAAGTAAGAGCTTTCATAGGTCACTTCGCTGTAACCAAGCATTGCCTAATGTAATTGGAAGAATAAGAAATGCATTATCCGTGTGGATGGTAAGATATTCAACCGAAGTTTGATGAATTCCTGAACCAACAACTTCATCACACGACCATCATAAAAGATCCAAAGCTTTTTGGGCTCATCACTATTACACATTTCCACGCCAAAGCGGAGAATTCTGAAAATCGTCCACAAGAAATACTGCCACTTAACACATCGCCAACATAGATGTCTCAATGTGCTTTCGCGGAATTGTAGCAGCAGGATCTATAACAGCTTAAAGATTGCCCCCGAGAACCTCCAGAGCAGTTGCATTATTGGATCGAGATTCCCTTTAAAGCCGGCAAATTAACTCTCATTGCTGCAAAAGAGAGGTTGAATTGGATTATTGAACGCCAAAATAGTCCATTACCGTTTTTGAAAGCGTCGTAAAATGTGTATTGTTGTGAATTGCAAATGGACTTTGGGCATAAAAACCTCGTTCAACGTCGTTATGTGCCCATGTAGATGCTTAAGTTCCGGCTATCAATCCGATATTTGGCTTCAGTTCAGCACGTTTTCATTAGCCACTAAACGGTGTCGGCATAGCATATCGTAACTCGCGTCAACCTTCCGGCTGTACCCAATTTCCCTATTGTTGTTTCAATCACTGTTGAATGATCCCCGATTGAAGAATCATCTTGTCACACCTAAATAGCTGTTGTTTGAGACAAATGCATATGAGCCTAACATTCTTTCCGATTTTATTGCACTTCAGTATTCTCAGATATCGGGATGCAATTCCATTCTAAATTGTGGCAACATGTTCTATTTCTTTAGCCTTGCGCCAATGTCGAGTGAGAAAGCGCTTTTTTTGTAAACATTGCGCTCATTTGTCAATAAATGAAAATACAGTGATAAACAGACAGTCAAGCTTGAATAAATATTGTTGTTGTTCCCATAAAAATAACATACTCACGATACAGGAACATACAGATATTATATATATATATATATATATATATATATATATATATATATATATATATATATATATATATATATATATATATATATATATATATACATATATATATATATATACATATATATATATATATATATATATATATATATATATATATATATATACATAAATATATTAGACACACATATATATAAATATATATATATGTATATATTTAAATATATATATACGTGTATATATACGTATATACGTATATATATATCTGATCTCGCTAAAGCTAAATGTTTGTTTCAATGAACTTGAATGGTGACGGACGCAATTTTGCTTTTGCAGCTGATGGACCCATTTAACCTCAAAATAACAACAAAAAGGACAGTTGGCGGAAAACTAAGCGAAGGAATGTTGCTATTCAATCTGTTAAATGGCCTGACGATGTCCAGGTTGGGTTCAGGCCTTAATCAAAGCATGAGCAGAGTTGTTTTCTTTTTTGATGCTGCATGAAAACATCCCAAGGTTGCTTGTGCGCCTACTAATTCATTCTGTTCGACTGATTTATTATCTTTGTACTGTTCGATAGAAATGTCTAACGAACGTGCTGTTCTAAACAAAGAATCATGTTGCCATAAACGTTACATTTAGTTAAATGACCAAGCTGCTACAAAATACTCTTTCCCTTAAAAGGAGTAGCTGAGCCTAATATTTTCCATCAACACAAAAGCATCATTCTTCTGTCATGGCTATCTACGGACTAGTCTTACTGCTTACAGCTACTAATTTCCAAATTTACACGTCAGCATATTCCGCAGAATCATAAAAATGCATTTCCGATATGTATGTATGCTTGAGTATGACAAAGAACATCTTAAAGCTCTTGGTTGCGTGGTAAGATCGTCATGTTTTCTGGCAGTGATTGGCAGGTAAGGTGAACATGTTAAGAGATGCTAAATATCGGCAAAAAGTCATTTAGGTGAAGGCCTTGTCCCCATTGACGTTTCTTCGTCACAAGCAATCATGCTGGGACGCACATTCAGCGTTCTCTGTATGTTAACTCAACCATATCGTCATCATTGGTTTCTATATTCATTGGCACTCAGTAGTTAAATGTGTCGCTTGAGCCCACGCAAAGGCGACCGTGGCTGTTCAATGTCCCTCCCAATAACGAAGAACGTATTGCACAGTCATCAAAATACCTAACAACGTAATAAGAGTTTCCCTCGACAGGTAGCTTTCATCAAGTGGTTTATTATTGAGGAATACTTCTTTCTCGACTTTAATGTATGGTGTTGTTGCTCAAAAATGATTTACCTATGCGGTAGGTAAGTGTATGAATATCTCATTTAAAATGCTATAGTAATAAATCAATAATTGAGTGCAGGCAGCTAAATAGCGATCATTTTATACATACTTCCTATGTTTTTCGCTATAGATTTTCGACTATAGAGCATAAAACGTTTTTTCTCTTAATTTGTTATATCAAAGCATAGTGCTGATGCTTTGATTGATAAAATGTCAACCTGTTTAGGGGGTGGGAGAGTACGTTTTATTAAGTTTATATTTTAATCTGATCTGGAGGGCGCAAGGGAGCAATACCTCATCGATCAACCATTCAGCTACTTTTAAGACGCTTCACAGATGTCACACAATAACAATTGATAAAGTAAACAAACCCATCGGACATGGGACATGTGCCAAAATATAAGAAACCTTCATCAGATAAACCAAGTAGATGTCTAGCAGGAGGTCAGACTGGTATGGTGCAAAAAGCTTCCTGAATCATATTTTACTATCAACCACGTTCTACCCAACGATTAAATAAATGATATATCGTTATCTAGGATATCATTTTCCAAATATTCAAACTTTGGATCGATTAGATTATCGACTGAGGATTAGCAAGGAGTAGAAAGATCATAAATGAGCCGATAGTTGTTCGATTATTTTATGGGCAATGACACGAACATGCAGATTCAAGCATGAACAAGTTCTTAAAAAACGGTCAGATATATGGAAGACTACTATATTTTGTCCTATCCCCTGCTTGTTTGGTTTACCTGCCCGTTCTCGGTAACTATGTAATGCAACGGACAACAATAAATATGCTTTGTTTAATGTCGCATTTATGTAAAAAAAGCACAATGGGGAACTACTGAGCACTGCGAAATCAAGAACTGTTTTTTGCTAAACCTATTTTTAATGAATTCCAGTTAACTTTTCTTTCGAACACTGGCGCACATAATGCAATGCTCTGTAAAAATAACAACCAAAGGAACAATATATTAAATGCAATAAGTACTTAAATGAGAATGATCGAAGCCTGTGTTTTGTGAAATGATAATAATGTAATTCATTATTTTGGGTATGAACTAAAATAAGACGAACACCGCAAAGAATCAATACTGATGGATCCACCGTGTAACTAGTGCAACAAAGGTTGATAATAGATACTCAATACTATGTCCAAATCAAATATTTCTGCAACATTAACTGATGTCCAAGTTAATGTTACGTGATTTGCCTAACCAATCACACAGGCTGTAGCTGGTTGAAAGGACAACACTTGTTCCGCCCCGTTTACGACAGATATATGCGTTATATGCAAGAAAGCATTGGTTTGTAGTAACATTCCCTTCATTCGTAGCGTGGCATCATCTTGTTCGTTAATATTTCCACATGCAACGCGCATATTGTATTTTTGATATCAACCATAGCTCTTCGATAGAGCAGATATAACATTCGCCATTATAAATACGTCACATATTGACTTCAGTCATTGCATGACTGTACGTGAATATATTAATATTACGTCAGCAAATTTCTGAAAAACTATTCGATCTGCATATTTATACAATTTGAGGAAACCGCTAAATCATGTAACCATAACAACAACGACATACATGTATTATGGCCGTTAATGATTCTGCTTAGATGGGCGTTGAAGAAGAGCTTTGTCTCTGTAACATTCAGGCTTCGCTTTTACCCAAATATTTCTTGTTCATAACAAAAAGCAATCATATTATTGGCTTTTATGGGAGAGAGTCTAAATTTCAAGAAGCCAAAGTCAGGTGGCGTGGATGGAATATCAGTTGCATCGTTCGGCGGATAATACCCGCTATTGTGTGAGATTCTTTGTCACTGATGCAACAAATAACTTAATTGCATAGGTCGGGTTTTGTTTTGGTCGTGATATTATCCACACCCTCTCTTACCTGCAGTCGCTGTTTCGAGTGAACGGTGAAGTGGAATAGATTTAGACATAGTTTTTGATTTCGATATATGCTTCTGTCGCTTAATAATTATGCTTCAGTGTCGTTAGTTCACTTTCATCCAATACAAACCTTCGGTGTTCGCGAGGTACGTCAGTGATTTAGCGTGCTAAGGCAATAGTTCACTTTCATCCAATACAAACAATCGCTGATACATGACTGGCGCGATCATCGTTATTTTCAAGTACAATTACAAGTTGCTGTGACAAGCCTTAATTGTAATAGTTCAATAGGCTACCTGGCGGTTTTCTCTTGTCTCCCATACACACAATTTACAAACCGTTGCACACTTTATCGCTTTATTTACTATTTATTTCTGCTTCGAACATTACAGTTTAGAGGGCAGTTTAGTTTAGGCAACTCCGACATTCAGTGTAGGCCGAAGGTCGATTTGCAGCCCCCAGTTAACAAGTTCTCATATACCTACGCGGCTCTAATCATCTACAATTGATCTGCCATTAGCAGCTTCTACCTTAGTAACCAGGTGGTAAGGTGTTTCAACGAAAATAAAATGCTGTAGACATTCAGTGTATAGTAAATCAATAAGTAAGCAGCTCGCTAAGTGACTAATGTTTAAGAAATTTACCGACGGTGATATTTGATGCTATTTTATAACCAACATTGTAAGAAATGTCAATTTCGGACCAGCTTGAAAGGAAAGAAAAGAAATTATCTCCATTCCCATGCCTGGTAATCTAACATACCACATCCATATGCCATACCGCTAATTCATGTTATGTATTGTGTTACACAAGCAATTACTAGCAATGATTCGACAAGAATTGTTCAATAAATATTTGATGCAACGGCCTCAGTAAGTTTGGTGTATTGAGGAGCGCAAATATGGCTAGCTGCAAATGTACTAAGATAATGCAAGAAGAAATTCTTCCTCTCCTCGATCGATTACTCAACGCACAGTTGCTTGATGGTAGATGTACCGTTTATCTCAGCGGTATGTTGTACTAATGTGATGGTGGATTGCAATATTTGTTCTTATGGTTTATATTTTCTTTGGTTCCTTATACATATACTCCAAATCTTTAGCAAATAGATTGTTGATGTTCAGAAACGACCCTAACTTCTGGCTCTTATTGAGAGCGAGGAAGCAAATTGCAACGGCAAATCTTGTAGAGATATGTAACTTACTTAATCAATATAGAAGGATACATAAAAGGTCTCCCTTTTTGTTAGCAAGCTATTGCATGTGATACAAGCCGGTGACAGATGGTGTATCAAATATCATGCCTTGGCATTACTGATGGTCAATTAGGACTAGTAATAAAGCAACGATAACGGAACTTATTCACCAGCGATTGTACAGTAGGATAATATGTCATAACATTGTTTGAAATAAAACCATGTACAATAAAACAATGCTTCGCTACTGTTGTTGTCTGCGAATGGACATGCTATTCTTGAATATTTAGTTCAGTCAATCATTAGGGCGAGAAGCATTATAAACACACCAAATGAAATATAATATATATATGTATGAATGTATATATATATATATATATATATATATATATATATATATATATATATATATATATAGATATATATATATATATATATATATATGTATATATATATATATATATATATATATATATATATATATATATATATACATATATATATATATATATATATACATATATATATATATATCTATATATATACATATAACCCATGTTTATATATATATATATATATATATATAGATATATATATATATATATATATATATATATATATATTATACATATAAGCATATATACCGATTTTGTGTGTGTATACATATATATATATTTATATATATATATATATATATATATATATAGATCCATATATATATGTGTGTATATATATATATATATATATATACATATATATATATATATATATATATATATATATATATATATATATAAATTTATATATATATACAAATATATATATGTATATATGCCGTGTGTGTATATATATATATATATATATATATATATATATATATATATATATATATATATATATATATATATATATATACATATATATATATATATATATATATGTATATATATATATATATTTATATATATATATATATATATATATATATATATATATATATATATATATATATATATATATATATATATATATATATATATATATATATATATATATATATATATATATATATATATATATATATATATATATACATGTATATATACATATATATATATATATATTGACTACAACATTCAATGCAATAGTTTCTGGGGTTTGCGTGTACGTTTCCCCCCACTCTTTACTTAGCTTAGAGCACTTATTTGGATGTTATTCATTAACCGTCTTCTTCCTATGACTCTTTTACTAAATGAAAATCAAATTTCAGGATGATTCAGTTAATTCACAATAATAACAGTCAAATCACACCAAAAAAGCGTTCGTTCATTTATATAACTCATCAATAATCCAAAAAGCTAATGACGTAAGTTTTTATTGTCCGTTGTGTGGTATTGGTGTTGCAGAATAAGCATTGCCTAGAAGGTGAACAACAATGTTTGTTGACAAAATAGTATTTCAGTCATCGATCAAAGAAATGGCAAACAGTAAGAACAGAACAAATATGCGTCTTGTTTACATCATAACGTTATTTATAATGATGCAATACCTAAGGAAACTGAAAACTATCTGGCTGACGTCGTCATTCACTCGCAAGCGATCGTCTGAGATCAAGAGCAGATATACTGAAGTATATGTACCTGCCGCAAGTACTAAGCTATAATATCTTTATTCTGCTGATAATGCCCGGAATGCTTGACGAAACGCCCCAATCTGTTCCATCAGACGCCCAATTATAAATGAATTGATATCATACCAACCATAAACCCAACAAATGATTGGTCTACGTTCATATACCGACTTATAGCTACATAAGCTGGCTGTGAATGTCGCCCTCAACTGCTACTAGAGACTGCAATGACAACCATCCGGTTAACGTGAATAATCGGATATCAGTGCGTTTTACATGTGTAAGAGGTAATAGAACATGTGTGCGGACGCCGTAGAGTACATATCCAAGAGCTATAACCTAGCTTAACGATTTATCTAAGACACAAGGTCTATTCCTGACAGCGGTTAATCTGCCCCATACCACTTCAATGTTCTTGGAATGTTATGGAGTTAAAGATCAACATTGCAATGTCCTACTAGTTGTGATATATATTTGTGGATAGAGTTATAACTGATAAGGACCGCTGGGTGCTTTGATGTGATTATCAGTGATGACAGGAAGCTTATTGAGCATATTATCATCTTTTCACTGTGTAATAGGGTTATGTACAAGCACTTAATATGAAACAAATGTTAGAACCTTATAAAGTACTATGTATTCTAGGAAACATTGGTCGTTAACTACGTGACAAGTTTCACTATTTATAAGTTTGATGACATCTTTCGAGGAAAAAACCGAAGAACTGCAAAATAAACTGTCCTGTTGATATAATGCAATTTTCCGCCCTAATTTTAATTATCTGGTGCATTTCTATAAAAACGTCATTCGTCAATAATCTATCATTCATCATTCATTTTTTTGAAATCCAGTTACGACACGAGAACTAATTAGACCATGGGAACCGCCACCAAAAATGATGTAGCGCAATTCATGCTGTCAAATGCGATGACTTATATTTCTGCGTGTCAATGGGACACAAAATTACGAGACCAGGTCAGGAATTTTTTTAGTAATAAAATCAGTCAACAGCAAAAGAAATCTTGTTTTTCAGATGTGCAAATTACACCATCTAGCTCTTGCACGTATTAACCTGCTAAATGATAGATAACAATTCTGAAGCACTGCATTGCATATAACCCAAACAATTCACCTTTGGATAAACAGGCATTCACGCGTGTTGGCTAGCGTAGTCGTTCGTGTGTTATCGTGATTGGTTCTTCTAGGGGTTTAAACACATATGGCGACTGGTAGGGAATTCTATGGAAAATACATCAATAGATTTTTCAATATAATAAATGCTGGCTCGAATTTGTGAAGTGCTCACCTGCTTACGTTTTAATACGTTTAAATGGGTCTTACATGATAACGAACGTGCGTGCCTAAAAAAAACAACTATGACAATGCTGAGCAGTCAGCACACATTATTATGAGTTGAATTCAAGGAGTGCATTCTGAAACGCTTGGGTTGTTTTCTGCATTGTACGTGATGCAAATAGCTATTAACACTAATAGTTTGAATTGTGTTTGGGTTACTATGTAAAAACGCGTCACAGGCATGTACACATAGATTGCAAAGCAACAAGCTAACTCATAAATAACCAGGCTTTTTTGTGCCTGAACACAGGAAGCTTGGGCGCTGGTATGCGTCTCAACAGAGGCTGCTGGAGCGCTTTTGAGAACCTCAACACAGACTGCTGGGACGTTTTTGTGTGCCTCAACACGTTCTGCTGGTGCGCTTTTGTGTGCCTCAACACAGGCTGCTGGAGCGCTTTTGTGTGCCTCAACACAGGCTGCTTGAGCACCTTTGTGAACCTCAAAACAGGCTGCTGGAGCACCTTTGTGTGCCTCAACACAGGCTGCTGGAGCGCTTTTGTGGGCCTCACCACAGGCTGCGCTTTTGTGTTGGCAATATCAGTTTGTAGAACATGAAACAACTGTTCCTTCATTATCCGTTGCTTGTGTTACCTGATGACAACTTGACGTTTGAAAAGCTTTTAAATGAATAAATTAGTGCTTTTACAGATTGAACATGTATTATTATCAAGACAGTGTTCATGCATTGGGAGTTCTCATCAGATAAAGTTATTGATGCCTTTCAGATTGAAGTTTTCCATCCGAGTTGTGGTGAATATTTGTGTGCATGATTAAGCTGTGAATTTAATCATCTTCTAAAGATGAGCGATGTCAGAATTGCCATTGGTTTTTGGCAGGCCGAGATGAATATGCATGCTTTTAGCAGTAATGACATTTGTCGTGATTGTGATTGATAGTACTTATACGACAACTGCCAATACGTCAAAAATATGCTGACCATAACATTTGTTCTATTTTTAACTACTTACTGATGGATGCAATCAAACTATAATACATCTTAATCCAAACCCTTGTAGGAAGCTGAAAACTTAGTTTTGTGAAGAGGAGGTCTCTACTAGACTAGGGGATTAGTTGTCCAGCGCTTCAGCGAACTGCAGAGAAAGCAGCCCGAGCTGACAAACAGAAGAGAGAAAGTACGAGCAATCGCGAACATGGCAGTCCCTAGATCACTGGGAACAGGAGTTAAAATGGGTTGAGGCCAATGATAAGGCTCACTGACGACCGTTCAGCAATTATTACTTCTAATATTACTGCTTTTTGTAAGCTACCAGCTGTATGTAGCTCTGTGGTTATTTCTTAATAAAATCTGCATCTTATTTTTGGCGTTGTTAAAACAGTTGTTTGTAGGTCATGTAACAAAATTCATCAGCATTTGGTGCATTCATCAGCGTTTATTAGGGTTAGTGATTCAGACTGCTTACTAGCCCGACTCGGCTAGTGATATTCAGTGTAGTCTGCGTGTATTTTATAATTACTTTGTGCATTTATCAAAGCATATCACTAGTCAATTATCCACCGATGGTCATTCATTCATTTGCTTTGATCATTTTAAATATTGATAAGATGTCGACCATGAGAACCGCCAAGGATGATGATGTATCGCATTACTTGCCGTGGGAATGTGATGGAATGAACTCCATGTGTGTCATCCTGTTAGTGAATGACGAGCCCATTCCAGGAAACGTTTGCTTATTAGAAGTCTCTTCAGTCATCATGCATTTTATCTGTGCTAATCACGTCATTTGTCTCTCATAATGATATCCCGGGTCACGATGAATGACCAATCTGAGATATACGAGGGCAATTTGGAGAAAAAAACTCGGCAATCGCTTATGTAACGTGTATTGGCGAATTCCCTGCGGTACATTCACGCATGCGAATATGTGTGGTTTTTAAATACCGTAGTATCAAAGGCATTAAAAAGTTTTATTCACTCTTCATGCATAGGTTCAAAGGAATAATTTCCCGCAAAACTAAGCAGATTCATGTTTTCGTAACAACGCTCTTAGATCAGTAGTCTAGCAAAAGGATAAAGTCAGCAAATCAATTAATGCCAACAAACAATTAACCATAAACTTTCCAGCAGTTAAACAATTAGATAGCATGCTCCGCTCTATTATAGCTGCTATGGAAGCATGTGTCAATGTTATCAGTTAAGATTTATCTCTGGTGTATGTGGGAACACGCAATGAAACAAGGCGGTATTCTAAACCATTCAAAACATACAAAGGATAGTATTTGGATGGCCGAATCGTTAGAACCGTCACCAAGAGCTCCAAATGCATCTGAAGGGAATCCTCGATCTGTCTGAAATACTATTTGATGCGTCGATAAATAATAAAGGACATTCACATAGCCCATTACACGTTTTGCTAACAGATCAGGACATGTTCGCTAAACATATTCACGTTTACAATGGTATTCGATTCTAAAAAATCAATGGAACTCCTCGAGCAATTATCGTGTTAATGCTAAGTTTGCAGTTATTACATTCATGGTCATAAATACCATAAAACGTTTCCTTTACCAAAGTTATACACATTCCCCATCTAGGAATTTTTTTGGGTTTTCTATATATTACTCGCGGCCAGTAGCAGACATGGCCGATTAATACGCTCCCGCATAATGAGCCCTTTCATGACATACCAGAGCGTCTTTAATGGGCCTGTCAGTAATCGAAAACAGAGGTCATTCAAATATCAGACATTGAGAAAAATACGTAGCGTAATCATACGAGTCTGATATACATGAAGTTTATAAATCAATCACCTCATGGCAATTTCAGCAATACACGTCTCTAGATATTGTGACTAAATGAAAGAACGTGCCTAAACTTTGAACATACCATCTAAAAACTATAACACTATTTGTCTTAGATAGATGTGGGATCGAAACTATGAGACTAATGCCTTGAAAACGCCGAGGGGATCTTCACGGCATGCGACAACAATGACGAGTGTTATGCATTTGTATTTTTGTTCACATGTGAAGTTATTAGTACAATGTCGCAGCACAGCGCCATGACCAGCAATTGGTAGCGGCCTGAAGTTATTGTCGCAGACCCGTGTACAATTAATCAAAGTGCTTGTATGGATAAACAACATTATTCAATTTGTACGATGCATAATTATGCCTTAGGCCTACTACTTGGCAAATGGATCAAAGCTAAGTAAATGCTCTCATTTTGGTTGTCAGTCTGCAACCAAATACCATACTTAATAGCATATTGATAATAGCATCAATGCGAGTGTGTATATATAGTCATGAAGTGTACATATATGTCAAATAGAGTATTTGTTTTCATGTTGAAAGAAACTTTCAACCATTAAGCTGTAGCAACGACGTCGTACGTTTATTATGACCATTCAAGTTTCCGCTTGGACGAAGTTTAAGGGGCAGTACGTCAATGTAAGGGTCTGGCTTTACTTTACTAAAATCATCCTGGTCCATTATAAAAAGCACTCAAATTATTTGACATGTCGTAAGAATGGACAGAAGCAAATATCAACTGAATACTGCGACAGGTTTTTTGGGTATCACTTGGGGGTCTAATGACTCTCGCTACAAATATATATGATCATTGCGTTCTCTTTTTCACTAAAACAATATCAATACAAACAAATATTGACATCATCAAGAGCATATGTGGCTGCATATTTCAGCAATTTTGCATTCTAGTTTTCAAAATATATTTCATAGCGTGCTGGTTCATATTAAGTCATCGCTCATAACCGAGTACTCATTCATTGTAGTAGCTATCATTGTGACACATATTATATAATTTATCTATGATACCATATTTATACTATAACTAATTGATTAAAACGTTGCTTAATAAACAGCCAGAAGTATATGACTCTATGGACCATTATGCTAATAAATGGGCGTATGATATGACGAAACAGAATCTATTACATAAACATTTACGTGCATGCACTCCAAAAGTTGGCCTAGAAATCTGAAATCGTCGTTTGGGAATGATATTTTGTCATATCCAAGTCTATTTCTAGTTCATAAAATGATCATGGTGTAGTAATAGAAAGGCAATATCCGGCTCATTTCATTTATGAGAGCTGGTCAACTAGGCGAAATAGGTGATCCGTTGCGGTAAATGCCATTTAAATTTACCCAATATCCAAAATACTTGCTTCTCAAGTGTCAAGGAAAAACTCATCCTCCGGATAATACGATTGGGCGATTTGGATGGCTTATGATGAGAGGAAATAATGTGAACGACAAAAATTATGAAGAACAGTATGACACGATCTCGCATCACCCATCATTTTGCATATAGCCCTATTAACCATGTAACATATTTCTAGCATAAAAATCAGTTAAAGTTTATATATATATATATATATATATATATATATATATATATATATATATATATATATATATATATATATATATATATATATATATATATATATATATATATATATATTTAAGTTATAATTGATACAGTTTAAGCACAAATACATGTTGCTCATCAGGGATTTGCTACAATGTACCCTAATATTGCAAAGGTAATTTTACAATGATCAAAAAATTACCTTTATTAAAAGATACGCCTGATATAATTAGCCTGTTTAAAAACCGGTTACTAATAATATTGTTTTGCGTGCACAGCGTAAAAATACCACAGCACATGGGATATAACGCCCACTTCCTCATTAGGCAGATTATGCTTAACTTATCCGAGAATTTAAACAACCCCTACATACATATTGTAAGTGTACATGGATAAAAAATATCATGTTTGCAAGAGATACTCAACACTACGACTGGCCCCAACATTACCTATATATCTGTTGATATATCAGTAAGGTTGACAATTCTAGTAGCAACCGTTCGTCAAGCATAAGCAACTGCACTACATATTAGCTTCAACACGGATGTCACATTAATAACGAATCAATGAAAGGAAAGAGGGCAGCGTGTAGGTATCAGGCTGTAAAGGACGGTTGATTTTAAATCAAAGTCGACTTTGCAGGATATATCCTTAATTCATTCATAAGGCGATAGGTTCGAACGAATTCCATGATCCCTATTCCCGTGGATGGAAATGTAACCACAGCAATGCCACTTCACCTGACACTTAACCAAGATCCGTACAGACTAATGCCAACATTTACATAGTCCAAATATACACCTTACTGTGCGCAAGCAGAAATTAATCTAATGTGTTAAAACTGTGTGAAACACATGACCAATAAAAAAAATACGAAATGGTCGAAAAAAAGAAGATATATTGAATCATATTGCTTTGTAATCATTTTGTTTATTTTAAATCTAAGTGTCATCTAATTGTTAAAATATTTAAGCTTATAACATTGATGTTAACTTTCAATGTTAACTCTGATCATAAACTATCAAAACATATTTACTATGAATGATAGTGATATTATAACCCCTGCAAAGGCCTCAGTGAGTTGCTCATTTTCTAACACTTAATAACTCTTGGCTTTGTTCGTTGGTTGCCCTCTCGCACACCGTCTCAGTTGGAGCATATGCTTTGCCAGCCATGAGCGATTGACCTACCTACCTACTACAGTGCATCTATAGGCAAACAACATAACAAACAGACTAAAACCATAATAGCAAATGGAGCAAACCATGTGGGTTACCCGAAGCACAAATAATTGTTTCGACAATAATTGAGACAGGTATGCTCGAACCTTAACTTCCGTATTCAATCTTTAGTTCTGGAACGCATAATACCTGATTGCATTGCTAATATATGGTATCGACATTAATTGTTACTGCAAGTAAAATGCATATTGCGTTATTGTAGGTACAGGTTAATGTTATTCCTTGTTTGTTTTGAAGACGATGTAGCCCCATTTTTTATCAGATGTCCACATACGCTGTTTTATCTTTCCCCACCATCTATTTATATTTATGCGCATATTTGGTTTGGCATTTCTATGTGTTGGAATAGCCGATTATTATATGATGCCGATATATTCATAATTTACCCCAACACAAAAACGGTCGACGTTGAATGATGTTGATAAGTGTAATCTCGTGCGATATTCCAACACACGTAAGCGATCCCATATCCTGCAATGCGAAGCGCTTCATGTTTTAGATGGAAACGTCCTATTTAGTGCTTGCTAAACAATAGTGTAGAAACCGGGAGACTTGGCCTAGCATGTTAATAGAAGCAAGTATTTGCTTAAGAGCCTTAGTGACACTTAGAGCGGATGTCATTCAAACCAAGGCCAACTTCCATGTTCATTTTTATCCTATCATTCTGCGTTTGTCAGAATAGAGCGGCCATAACACAACGCCAAGTCAGATATGTTTTATACGTGCCTTCTATTTATAGTGTGTTTGGTGGCAATACCGGAAGAGGCCCTGTATAAGCTACTGATGAGTCTATTATGAACGCAACATATGTTTATCCCAATACGGCAACAATCACCCTGCCGTATATGAAGAATAATGGTCTTGCGATTCTCGGTATGTACAGTTACCGAAGGCGAGTTCCTAGATAATAATAGTTGCGCTTACTACATAACGGTGATTGCTTGTAGTTAATACATAAAGCAACCATGATAGTTGAATTATTTATTTCTCTTCGTATGAATGCTCAACGAACAACGAACTTGAGTAGATGAATGGAATGGAAAAAATTGAGCTGCAGCTTACTAGGAAATTGAAATTAAGGATGTTGACAGGCATCGTGGGGGATTGTAGCTGACCGCGACAACTGCCTCGTTGATGCAGTTCAGTGCATGGTGAGATTTAATTTATCAACTATGTCTCGGCTCTATCCGTTGTTTACGGCGTAGCATATTTGGGCCAAAACGAGGGTGAAAGAGTAATAGGCAAGGGTTAACCAGAATCAACATTGTTATTCATGCATAGTTTGTCACACATGAGCGACTGAACAGTGTGATGTCATGAGAGTTGTAAGAAATGTGTCAATTGTTCTTTATTTCACATATGCAGGGGCATTGAATAATATATTTTGATGAATGCTGTCTATCCGTCCTTAAATAAGTGCCATTATATATCGCCTCACCGAAAATGGCTAATGCCTTGGTCACATGAGACCTACGTGTGCTTAAGGGCCACTAACGCCCGTGAGGGCTGTAAAACAAGCATACCCCACACGGTGTTGTGGTCGTTATGTGGGCGTTCTATGGGTTGCTCATATACTCTCTAAACATCTATAAAAACATTATTAATTCTGACACGTATGCCGTATTGGCCACAGCTCAGTTATTGAATTATTAAATAGCTTTATTACATATATAGTGTACTCCAAGCATGTTTTTACCAATTCAAGCATACTCAGCCAGTTTTAAGTATATGATATTTATTTCATAGACAAGGCAAAAACCGAATACACTAAACACAAATTGTCTTTTAGAGCCAAGCGATCTACGTAATTCTATTTAATCAAAAAGTAAAAAAGACCTCAGCAGCTTACTATGAAATTGAAATGTAAAGGATGTTGACGGGCAACGTGGGGGGATTGTAGCTTACCGCGACGACAAAATGACCGTGTTCAGTAGTACGGGGCCGGTACGGGGACCGTACAAGGTTCGCAAGGGGCCCCATGGGAGCCCGTAAGGGTCAAGACCCTTGCAAGGGCCCCGCATGACTGACTAGGGGCTTCTAAGGACTTAAATCTTGGGCTGGTGTCTGAAAACAGTTGATGTTCAACTTTTGGCAAGGGGCTCTTCGGGGCCCTTGCGAGGCCAAATGCCTTAGAACAATCGTAAGGGTCCCGCACGGGGCATCACAAAACGCTGTGCAGGTAGGCATACACTGGCAGGGTTTTGGCCCATACGAGTACCGTAGACAGTCCGTATACAGCCTGTAAGTCTCTTGCAACCTTTGCATAGGCCAATAAATAGACTACACCAGTAGAAGGATTAATGAATTGCTGTAAGTTTCCAAATTGCTTGTGGTTAAGACGCTGCAAAACAGTGGTGCTGATGCTTATTTTATATATGTTCATTGCAAAATGTACTGTTGTTTAAAGTTAGTTTCGTCCAATCATATATCATTTCATTTAGGGTTGTGACTCATAAAGATATATGTTATTTTAAGAATGGTCGATGTATGGTTAGATGAACAAAATTAAAAGAATGAATTGTCTTAAATGTGAAAACTTCATGATCTAGTTTTTCTCAAAAAATGGAATTCAGTTTTATTTAAATGTTCATTCGTTGTTATACTTGCTTTTAAATCGTTACAAATGCATATAGTTCTTAATATCGTTTAAAGTTTTAATATTATAAATTCAATTATAATCATATATATCAGCATTTTTGCCCAGTCTTTGCCATAAAGACGCATGAAATAACAGATACAATATGCTAATGAAGATAGTTCTTTTAATACGGCCGCCATATGCGTTCTAATATTGAACAAGATATAGTAATGACTTCGCAGCATAGGGATATGTAATTCATGCATAGTCTTGGAACGACTCATAAAAGGGACCCCGGGTAAAGCGAGCAATTAATGGCGCCTAGAAAGTCACAAAGTATGTTGATTGACAAGGAATACTCGCGCAAACACAATATTATTTCTTAACAAATATGCATTACATTTGAATTGGTTCTCGTCTTGTTTGAGTGGCGTCAGTGCTTGTTCGGCTGTCAGCAGCAAAAGAGATATGTTAATCACTTCGAAAAACTGGATAAATGATTATTAAATCTTGCCAGGAAGCGTTAATAAGTTCTTAATACATTGAGATACTTGTTTAAATCGAAAATAATAAACAGGCGGTAATTCTGATAAACAGTGCTTAAATTCATATTCACCTTCGTTATGTTGGCAGGAATAAGGCACATATTCACCCAATCTTTATGCCACAACGCTACTTTCACCCAGCTGTAAGTATCTGCTTCGATGGTTTTGTAAAGGGATGAAAATAGTAAGATGATGATGTATATGTTCCATATTATATCTACAAAATAGTTGCACTAGTGAAGTGTAATAAGAAGAATTGCTCATAAGAATGACATACAAAATGCAAAACATTATAGGCCATATACACTCGACCATTGTAATCCAGGATTTAAACTGTTGTGTCGTAATAATGAGTACATTCCCTTGCCTAGATAATTATGCTGTGAGTGACATTTGATTTGCCATTTGATCAACAGAAATACTTAAATGATTTACAGCCAAATAATATTGACGGAGCGTTACATGCATATTTGCCGCATAATCAACAAATCGCATTCCTCAATATTACACGAACACATACAGCACAATAACTTACTGTGTGATTACCTGCAATGCACAAGGTGCTAATGGATCCACTGCAATGATTGTGGTATATAGCAAAAGAGCGAAGCGTGTTGTTAACCATAGACCAAATGAGCACTTGCATTGTTCACAGCCACATTTCGTACCATAAACGAATAGCCAACATGCAAGCAGACACGTTAAGATTATTTACATTCGTTGTATTTGTCCGCGGGGTTTCCTTGCCAACAAAATTGTAGTTTTCGTTGTATGGGCGTTGTCTGTATTTTTATTACAGCTATGCATCACCTATAGGATAATAATACAAACAGTCTTAATCAAGATTACGAAGAGAATTACCTTGAGGCATTAGCCCGTTGATTCGCGTTTTATTCGTGTACTCAACAATAAAAAACCAGATATTTGCGTCATGGCGTATGTATTTCGTAACCAAGCAATAACTTGGAAGTCTCATAAAATGCAGATAGAGCAGAGATATTGCTAACAAAGATGTCACATTCAGATAGTCAGCACTATGCACACACAAAATCTAAATTTGCTTTACAAAAGCGTTGTTTTTCATTTGACGTGGATCCACTGTTTTTGCAAAATGAACCTCAATTGTTAACCCCAATTTTCTTTACGATAAAGTGAGAATGCGATGCAAGAAAAGACCTCACATCAAGATAATGAAGAGAAGGAATGTAAACCGGTAGTAGCTTGCCCTTCATATTAATGTATGTCTATGGAACAATTTACCTTGTGGTCACACGGGTGAGCATATAACGTTGCAACCGACCGGATTTCTACATAACTTGAGGCAGTGATTGTGGAAGCTATATGCCTAGCAGTCCATGTTTGCTTTATTATAACAATGAGCTTTTGCTTGAAATAGTCTAATGAGTGAATCGGCGGTGTACATTCAATAGCTTAAACTAGCTGTTTAGGGGCATATCTTGCAGTGTTAGGACGTGTATGTCTTTATGCGCACAGTGTGCTTTATGCAAAAATATACAAACGCTGCATCAAATTACGTGGCACAACATTGGATATGAAAAGCGTTCTATTTTGTCTGCAGGTGATATATCAGACGGTTAATTCCAGCGGCAATCGCGGGTTGCATTTGCATGGTCTAGTTTATATGACTGCATGTTTTTTTATATGAAATGGTATTTGCCGATTCAAAATCAGCTAGGTTTATTCCATTGTGTCGTTCAAAGCCTGTTGTACATGCAACAGGAATTGCGTTTTTGTGTGTAGATTGTGTTTTTCAACTCATATGTACATCCTAAAACAATATAATTGGATGCCGAAAAAAAAAGAGACAGACGATAGCATTCCAATATGCGACTTGGCCCTTAATTTGACACGCAACTAGAGGTCATACTACCAAGCGCTTGACTATTTGCTTTCAGCTTTCAACGATTCTGTCTACCTAACGTGGATATCAAATGAACTTAATCGGTTGGTGCATTTCACAGTGTCTAGACAGTCTGTCGCCTTTGCATGAGCCAGAACCTAAAAATGCAAGAACGGGTAAATCCATAGGCGTCGATCTTTAATGTCTCTAAACATCACTAAAAAACCTCCAGATAATTTTGTTGTCTGTGCTGGAGTAATGAAGACATCTTATTGGTCGAGGTGACTGTGCCTCCGATTTGTCCCGTGGATTTGTTATAAACGCTACGACAATCCGCATGCTGAACACAGAAGTAAGTGTTGTGTAAACACATTGTGTCTGGAGTGAGATCGTATTGCATAGCTATAGGCTCATTGGGTATGGTGCGAGTGTATGATAAATGGAACAATCACGAAGCTACGACCTCTTTTCAATGTCGTTCCATACTGAGCCTTGACGCGTTGCAAGATACAACTTTCTAGACAAATACACTACTAGGTGTTTTGTATATGCACTAAGCTAGGAAATTATTTTATGCACTCGCACTTTAGGATCGATCCCACAATCTGCGGGTCGCAATGCGACGCAGTGTACCACTATCCCCGCAGATCGTCTAAACTACAGATATAGTGCATCCATTTACCGAAAAAACTGCGCAAGAGCACATGCGCCGGTAACATTAGCTTTGGGGTGTCGTGCAACGCTTGGACAATGCAAGGCGTGTTCGTGTAGTTAACGATTTACTAGGTGAGACCTTGAAAGAGCTAAGATATGTTCAGTCGGCAGACAGTCGTATAGATCCCGTATTACGCCATACGGAGAATGACTTGATTGAACTGAGAAAGCACCCCTTAGTTTTACTACCAAGTGACATATTGTGCAAAGGCACAGGATAGCGATTATGGCGTACTTTGTCAACAATACATACCAGAGGATGCCAATTGGACTATGACGAAAATGGTCAATGTGCCTTATGTTAACGTGTTGTTCATGTGTTGTTTGTACAGTTGGAGCAAGGTCACCTAACACGTGACCAGGTTGGAGCGCATCTTAAACGTATAGCTAGCTAAAGACGTGATTGGACCATTACAGGAATCACAAATAGAAAAATCTCTTTTCCGTTAATACCTAACTATCTAACTGAAAGTAGACAGAGGCGTTTCTTTATCGTACGCAGATCGAACAGTAATCACAATAGCAGAGATACCCGTACGCCATTGGTGGTGCAATTTGGAGTGCCTATTGCACTTTGCTGAGATAAGTAGGCATTTCAATGCACCATCAAACGACATTATAGAGCACGCAACTACTGTCATACCAACAATATATAAAAATCCCCTTGTGTGCGCACACAATTGCCGCATACAGCATCACTATCTAAATGCAGCCTTCCGTGCAAATTTAATAATTGGATTAAAGTGGTTGTGATTTCTTGTAAGGGGTAGTTATGTTCGCTTACGAATGTTGTTGAATGTTGCCCTTTTCGACAGTGTCAATGGAGAACAGTCTTTGCTACATATGATTTATGTTCGTAAACACAAGAACGTTCATTTGACACGTTATATCATACGTCACCAGTGCCAACACAAGTCAGATCATTCCAAAATAAGCTGAGCATATTAAATACTGAAGCACTGTAGAATACAATATCGGAGAAGTATTGTCATGGTTGTGGGAAATAGTTCTTGGAAAATTGGCTTCCCTTCCAAAACCATTTCAGCTCTTGTCAACAGATCCGAGAAGTTGCTAGTGCCTATACCCCATTTTGTGCAATACATATGCAGCTAAAGTATAGCCTGAGGCAACAGCTTTTGTGCCTGATATTACATGCAAAGATCGCTTTGAAAAATAGCCTCAATGAGAATGGTTCGGTGTTGTTATAATAGCCGTTTGGCAAACCCTCATTGTTATCAGCGTAATAATCACCTATTACATGCACTGATCAACAGTACTTGAATTAACGCGTCTTGCAAAAAGTCCCTCAGCTTCCTGCTACGCCGTGCTGGAGACCGATGATTCAATATTATCAAATAAGAACTAATATATACCAGCCATACACCAAATTACCTAGTTTTTTAAAATCTTGATCAGTTAATACACATTATAAGAGCACGGAAAAGTTTTTCAATTGCAACTATATTAGAATCCCGCCTACTTCCATTGAGCACGTCATTTGCGTTTCTTTTCTCTTATTTTGTACTACCGCTTGCATGGTAAAATTACTGCGTCGATTGAACATGCTGTCATGGATGGACGTTATTTACAACATGCTGCATAAATGGCTTACATGTCAAGAAATTAATATACCAATTGCCATCTTTTAATTAATTACGCTCAATATAAAATTTATCCCCAATACGGTGAAATAGAGGTGTCAATCGAAACCGATCATGTCATTATTTCCTACCGCCCTACTCCTGATTGATATCCATATAAATCAGGTATTCTGAAGCTTAGGTCTTCATATGTTGTCGAGCAACCTTGAATTACTGAATGCTTCGACGAAATGTTCTTCCTAAGGACTTTCTATTTTCGTCGAAGAAGCAATTTGGTTCGCAAACGCAGATAACGACCGGTTCGTTTAGAACCTGGATGGATTAATGACATGATGAGGTAGCCGATGCGTGAACTGAATTCATAAATGCATCCGAGCATCTCGTTACCAGTGCTTATGCATATTACAATCTTTGGAGCACTCTGGGAGTGCATGTAATCCTTTCTAAACGGTATCAGCGATGCAACAGTTATGTGGATAGTTTTTTCTTATATTATACCTGCAAAAGGTAATGTAAAATGCTGTCAGCAATTAATATCATAGTGTATAAAGCATCATAAACTACATACGTGATTTATCATGGGCCTGAATAGATTGTACCATATGACCATATTCTTCCATTCGGAAATACAATGACATTTTGAAAGCATGTGTTATGATATATAATCATAGTCTCTTAAAGCAGTTTTATTTCATATTCTAACGAATGTTCTTCGTGTTTCTAGTGAGTCTATGAATATATAAAGAGCTCTGCAGGTACCATTACGTGTGAGATATATTCAGAATCAACCGTTCGGTTTATAGAAGGGTAGTATGCTAAATAAATGCATTATATTGGAACACAGTATAGCATAATGTTCTCGATGGTATGTAAGTCAGCGATATTCTAAGTAGGTGTTTTACTTGCCTACGGTATTTCAATGAGAAATAGTATATAGGAGTATTATTTGTTTAGATTGATTTTGTAAGGTAAATAACAATTTTCAATTCATTCAATCCATGCCATGCATTGCTCACTGTATTTTTGTCACATTATCCCAAGCATTATACGGGTGATCAGCGGTCATTTATATATCAATGACATCGGGAAAAAGTACATAATTGAACATGAATTGCCTTCTAATCCGGTACAATTATAGGCTACAGTTCGTCGAAACTATTAATATGTTTTGGTAAAGTGGTGTTAATAATAAAACAATTTTATCATCACGAACCCAAAAATTAAACCTGTGAGTAAATATTAATTAATCCTTTCTGTTACAGCTTAGGTGAATAATTCTAACAGAGGCATACACTTAAATTGACAGCATTCAGTTTATGGCCTAGCCAATGTGCCTATTATTTTTAATAATCAGTATCGTAATACATCTTCTAATGTCAATATATGAACTTAATCTGTATATAGAAAACTGTCACTTTAGAAAATTATCAGTTTTGTCATCAAATAACTTAGGGCAATTGATCTGGCATAGTTTGCTCGTGTTTGCAAAAAGATAAGAGATTATTAGAACCCAATTTATAGTGAAGTAAACACATGAATTTCATCATATTTTATGGTACACAACTGCATTATCGCTTGCATTATGATGATAGGCGGCATACTCTCATTAGGCGTTTGCACAGTATTATATTTGTTGCGTCATCGCTGCGTATTGACGAACCATATAAATAATGTATGTTAAATACACAGACTACAGGTTACCGCTTGTATACAATTGTTCCCAATCGGCAGTAATAACGATTCGTGGCAAATGGCATGCAACTCTGAGACAGGCACCCACTTGATAAACCGATGACATCTTGCGCCATCTATTTCTAAACTTCACTAATATGACGCTGAGGCCCTATCGAATGCAATTTGATATGGTCGCTTATTTCTGAGCTCAAGGTCAAAAAGCCAATTACGCGGTCTTATAAGATTGCAGAGGCACTTCACCTTTTGTTATCACTTTAATGGCGCTAGGTTGTTTTTAATTTAATGTAGATTGCAAACTATCCACAGCGCATGTACATTGCAAATCGGCCAAACACTAGAAGCCCGCCGCGTACCCCGCAGAGTTGTCTTTTAGGATAGTCAATGCACCAACCTTACACAGAGAGGATTGAGGACAACACAGCACCTTAACTTTAAATTACATCCAAAGTTAATAATTACAACTTTCATTATAGAGCAGCTATAACCGCTATCTGGAATGTGCGAAATTTGAAACAATACATTTGTCATGTCACTGCCAAGTGACGATGAGTCCTAATCATTAGCAACAGCTATTCAGGTTGTAGTAATAGAAGTTGGAAACTGTACGAGCTGCAGGAATTCAACGTTTATATAAAATGTCCAATCTGCAGCACAATAATTGTTTGATACCATGTGTTTTCCGCATAATAAGTGAACGCCAACTTAAAATTTTACGTGACCATGTCTTCCTTCTTTATGTTCTGATTAACTAAGGCATCTTGGCATTCAACGTAAACTTGGGATCAAACGCCAACATGCCTTATTCATGTGGCGACAATCATGGCTGGACAACAAATATACCTATATCATAAAATACCCTATATATAAAATACCTGATAATTACTAGTGGTTCAGCGTTGCCTGATACCATCCTTGTAAAGTTAATAGATGCCCTATCATTCGAACAAGATAAAACATTGCTATAAGATAAATGGCATTGACAGTATATTTCCCACTAAAATGAAGCGTTTGTCTATATCAACATTTATCACTAGCACAAAGCATAATGTTGAGCATAATATCGCCACCTACCTGAGCTGATCATAAATGCTCAAGGACATGCACTCCTCACATCAGCGCAAAATCATTCCTAGCACGTACAAATGTGAGAGATATAATTTGTTTATATGGAATTTATGGATTTTATGAAGTCATAAGATAAGAGCCGACTATTTCGCATTTGTAATTAAGACAAAAGGTTAACACGAACACAACAAAGTAGTCATGATGGTTTCGTTGAAATATCAGCAATCGTATGAACTTGTTAGTAATTTATTCGTCATACATATTGACTGAGAATGGTAAAGAACAGGGCAATGTGATTTATATGTGATCACAAGAATGCATACTATTCGGGTTATGATAGCCTAAACAAATTGCGAGTAATAATCTGACCCAAAAAGCTTTCGAATAAACGTCCTCACCGCTTGGTCACCTTTAGCGCCTGCTTACCACAAATTTAGGGACCTGGCTCTTTTGATCCAATTGTGAATGATGAACACGCGTTCTACGTGCAATAAACGGAACAATAATAGCTCGTTTATAAAACCCCGATCATTCAACATCAATGGTCAGCATAAATTCCACACTGCCCTGCCTATAAAATCGGGCATTTTGCTCAGCTGGTAATCTTATAGTCGAGACTATTATCTCACATTTTTATAGGCCCGTAGCATTCCCCTGAATGTGCGTCGTTATGCACCAATCGCACCAACGCGTTTTGGTATGATGAAACAGCAAGCCACATAAAACATTGAGATTGCATCCATAACTAAGTAATTTGAATTATAAAGATAGTGTATCGCACGGGACAAGCGAACAAATATAAAACACATATGAACAGAGTTTGTGCCGAACTGCTTAAGTATGAAATAAATGCCTACTAGATATTTAGAACGGGTTACTTTGGCATGTTGGTGCTGCTGCGCTCTAAGTATTCTTAAAAACTGTGTTCGCTATTTTTCATTGTATAGATATTTTCTTCCCTTGGCTCCATTTACCGCTCGAATAAAATTAATGGATGTTCATGTTAGACTTCTTTTGCGTTGCCGTTCGATTCCAGAGCTTTTCACTTCAACCTTAACCAGAATAGCAAAATAAATAACAAGCAACAGTTCTTCAACAAATAAGAGAACAAACAGCTTGTATAGATAGTGTTCAAGTACATATAAGTATTCACTATGAAAGGTAGAAAATGAAGAGTGTTTGAGTACATGTAGATACGCATACTACAACACTCAAGGGGAGTTGACGAGCAGGTTTATGACAAAAGCGCTAGACAAAAGCACTGGTCCAATTAACTGGGCTCTCCAACAATGAGTCGTTCATCGTATTTTCCGACTGAAGCATACGCCATAGCTTTTCACGCCCAAGTTGCTCAGCATTCATCTCATACTGAAGATGTTATGTCAAATGCTTTTGCGCTGATCGCCATCTATGGAAGATTTTCCTGTCCAATGGTAGGCTGATCGTAAGCATATGTTAATAGTGAAGTATGACGCATGTTCAATTTTGAATTGGCGTGTTAATTTGTGTTTATTTCACGTATACGTTCTGTAAGGCATTACGATTAGCAGGCATCGTGACGAAACTGTAAACTGCTGGCATTGTTGTCCCTGATTATAAGCACTATTTAACAATCAATAAGCGAAAGTACCATGTAAGCAATCTCATAAACGTTCAGTTTAGTATCTAGTGTCATACCTTTCGGACTGTTCCATCAATTTCCGATGCAGGTGGTAAAATAAGCCCCAGCTGAGTTATTGTACACTTAATCATATAAGGTTTAATCAGCTCTTGGCATCAAATAAAGCGACAAACATGCTAATTAATTCGATTAATATTCGTATATCACATCGTGGTACGTACAAATGCGTTGCCTGTAATAAATCATATTTTTATCAGCAGTAACAAAGACCAGTGCAAAGGCAATATGAACTTGATCTGAGCCAATATGTCTGCCGTAGGCAACGAATTTACCGTTCGAAGGATATAGTTATTTCATCCGCCTGCTTTATTAAGTCTTGATGGAAAAATATACATCGTTCCTAAGCAAACGCCATCCTTCATGGAGCAGTTCAATACGCACGAAATTACTTTCCGACCCTAAACATCATAAATATATGCCAAGTATCTTCCAATCTATTCAATGAATAATGGGCGTTATGCAACAAATAGCAAGAACTATTTGTACATATAATTTGCAGCTGCACATGCAAAAATGTAATTTAAAACTGCCTCAATAGGAAGACATTTATACTCACACATTGAATCGTGATGGTTGTATAAAATAACCCAGGAAAGCCGATTATGCAGGATCATTTACATACAACTTGTAACAGCAGACAGAGGTAACATTGATATAGATGGTTGTGCTGGGTAGGATATTCCAATTTTATCATTCTGGCATCTAAATATGATATTGCAGTAAATATCAAGCGGGGCGGAAGCAATGAGTATGTGATGCCCTTTGTACAGCAATGGATTATTTCGGCATATCTAATAACTCTGATAGTTCCCAGCGTGGCCACTGATCTTTGCTGCCCTACACGAAATGGTCAATCTACTTAGAGACAGGGGCAGAGATTATCTGATGGACACATTAAGGCATAAGTGTTGGCATAAGTTTTCCTCATCTGCGGCAATCAAATTACCGTATTATTGCTATCAAAGCTTAAACTTACCCATCTTATTTGCGGTCTATATCCGCTGCTTTACAGTTAACGATGCATATCTGATATTTCAATGTGCTACGAAAAATTTCTTGGCCAGTCATAATCATAAAATCGTCAAATATTTTATATTTATAATAGTTATTTTTCACAGCGAGGTTTTCATTGTTTGCTTGTGGAAGAAAAAGTAAGGCGCAGGAGCAGATGAACCCCTGCCTTCATTTCTACAATACAAATATGTACAACATTCCAGAACTCAATTACTTTGCTTTAAAGCAATGTGATGATTCTCTACTTCCATTTCACCGAAGCTGTTATTCCTTCAATGTGTTCATTTGTTTGAAACTGTCATGTTAGGAGACGCTATCCATTTGAGCAGCATTGTACCAGATGCATCAATAAAAATCGGCTGCGATGAGAATTTCACTGATCGACAGTGACAAAACACTGTATTATGTCAATTGCAAGATACATCTTCTGACCAAATAAATTTCAATAACATAGCGATATGACTTTAACGACACGGCACAGTTCTGTGTTTGACAGCTATGGGTATTTTGCTCTATACCTATATTTCGGAATATATACTTTTGAACCCAGCACCAACCGTCAAAATAGTTATGAGATGTGTGCTCGAAATGGAATGATTGCTGATAGCAATATGGAGCTTGTGCTAAATCAGAGGTATCGAGCGTCATTTTGCCGACTTGCACTCGAACTATATGCTACAGTATACATCTCAGTCATTGAGTAATGCTCAGTTGCTCTAGTTGTAAGGATGTATCCCATAATGGTTTATTGTATTAACACCAGCCTCATAAAAATTGTTAATATGCATATTTTAGATGATGATTTTGCACGGGATCAACAGAAACATTACCTCCGATCTTACATGGCGTACACCCGCTCCACGGGCAATAAACGGTACAATAACAGATTGTCAACATAAACCAGAGGTCGCACGATTAGTGTATACTATATGCTGTGGTCTTACAAGTCAACAAGTCCTACTTAATGCATCAAATCAAGTGGCTGGCCAGACCTTCTGATCTAACATTCAAATCGCGACTGGCATTAAATCGCAGTATAATTGGCACGCGGTGTACGGTCGTAGATTATTAGTGGTGCACTAATCACATAGCAACACCTAAAAAAGCAGACATAAGAACCTGGTTGGTGCGAAGAACTCTAGACCTACTCAGTATATTATGCACGTGCAGCCCCAATGACAGCAATACGACATCATATGGTAGTACTCACTAAAAATCATTGACGTACATATAGCTGCCTAGATAAGCGAAATTTGAGCTATCTTTCGTTTTAAGGATAAAATGTGCAGTAGATTATTATTTGTTTGACATCCGTTGGATGCATTCTTTTTTGTACCATCGTTGTCACGAAGTTGCATGGTCTCGAACAATCAATGCGGCGCATAATCAGTATATATTAAATACGCAAAAGGCTCCCGACTATTGCCAATATAAGCCATTATCTAATATCTTATTGCAATAATGAAGCTAAACGTTATTGATCATTTCCTTTACATTAATCCATAGAGAGCACCCTGAAACTTCCAATTTGCGGCGAAAAGGCTTGAATAGTGTTTTTTGTTGTTTGGAACGGAATATAATCGTTGTTCATTATGTTTATTCTGGTATGACGCACGCGCTTTGCAACAATTATGATATAAAGCAAGTGATCATACTGACCTCGAGGTAGAAGCTTTGTACATACAGAACAGAATGACTTAAGGAGTCATTATAATGTAATGGAAAATGCCTTTTCGGCCAGGACTGCACAAAATACCATGCTAGCGATTCCAACACAAAGCATATTATTATCAACACAAATTACATTATTCGTTAATTAAAAACTAGCGACTCGCCCGCTCAGCGTATTTTACAATGCGTATTGGCCTAATGAAACATCAGGCTTAATTGGGTATTATGTTTACATCACTCGACCAGGATTCTACTTCTAAAGGGAGATTTACGAACAGGAGGGAAAGCCGATGGCAAAAATACACAGCATAACTTGTAAGCTGCGGAAGTCTCGGATACTCGCCTTCCTGGTATTTAAATCATTTCTTGATTCTCTTTTTGCGTAGTCTCGCGGAGATTACATAACATGGAAGAGAACTGGATGTTGGTTACAGGAAATTGCGAAAAGATAATGACAAATAGCGCC
>CM067353.1:52626888-52699388 GCA_034190875.2 Urechis unicinctus | reverse complement strand
TCGTCGTATTCCTATCCTACATCTAATCCGTAATTGACTATTGTCGGATATGGATCGTCGTTTTTAGTGGTGACAATGAATGAGTCTGAGAATGTGGATACCAGGGCATGGCTTTATCACATCACAACGCCATATTGGTTTCGAAGTATGCAGTGTTCACTTTTCTAGCAAAACAAAATAAAGATATTGTGTACAGCTGAACCATGGTGTACATGTTAAATCAAACATAAACTGCTTAACCGCATGTTAGAATCACATCCAGAAATTGCACATCTATGTACATAACATTTTACAAATATGCTTAGCTACAAGTCATCTATTCCAGGAATAGCTCTAAAGTCTCTACAACTAAAATATTCGATAGTAGAAGCCAATGTACTGCATTTCATGCATGCTTTGCAATTTAACAGTAAACATATATGGCACAAAACACTGGATGAATATAATTTGTAAGTTACCAAAGACTAAGAGAATATATAACTCTTTATGATATGAGCATCAATTTTGCCTGTGACAAATACAAATGTATGAAACCGCATAAAAGGCTATTTTATCTGGTAGTTGCATGCAGATATCAAGATTTAAGGCCTTGACTTAACCTTTGATCGTCAGGCAGGTTTGGCATTGATATACATCCTCACAGAACATGCTTCCTTCCTGTCACATCAGAGGATAAAAAACATGATAGGAGGCACGATGGGTAATCATTACGGGTGGGGGGTTGGAGAATCCATATTAAGAATGTCCAATAAGCTCTACATCATTAAATTCGAAGTGTAATTTAGAATCTATGTTCTCCCAAATCGCTCGATGGTATAATTCAATGCACTCTAGATGCAAGTGGTTATATCAAGCACAACTGTGTAACTAAACTTTTATTTTTAAACGGCGCAAATGTGATCGGCAGAGTAAACGTGTCTTTGCTTGCAGACCGACTTGATAATGCTATGCTACAAATTAGAGATAAAAGTTGTTTTAGATGTCGCTTTTGCTTGATACATAATTAACGATGTAGAATCAAATTAGTTATTCATGGCGTCACAAAACGACCAACAGTAAAATGACCAGGGAAATATTACGGAACTAAGAAATACCATCCCTCAGTCGGTATCCAATGGTCACATATTACCGTATCCATCATCAGCTGAGTTATACCATCCCTCGGTTGGTAATCAAAGGTTACAGACTAACGTTTTCTTCAAATACTGAGTTATACCATCCCTCGGTTGGTAATCAATGGTCAAAGACTAACGTTTTCATCAAGTACTGAGTTATACCATCCCTCGGTTGGTAATCAATGGTCACAGACTAGCGTATTCATCAAGTACTGAGTGATACCATCCCTCAATTGGTAGCCAATGATCACATACTGTCGTGACTATTTAAATGCTTTATGTTACAAAGGTTGGGAATTCGATTACTCGGTCTAATGATATTATTATAATTATAAGCTATCCGTATATTTGAAAATGTCATAATATATCAAGTATTATTCATAATGCGACCGCCATTGTAAGGTATTCTAAAGCACAACATGATATTATCAGTGTTAATGAGCAGTACCAGATGCAAGGGATACTTAATGGAAACGCGTTTAACTATAATTGTTAAATCCATTGTTAAGCATCGGTTTCAAAGTTAATCTCATCACTAGTCATCGCCACCAACCCATCGCCATCCACATGTTATGAACAATTAAATAGCAATGACAGCAATGATATTGCAATCTTATTGAATTTAAAAGTGCTACATTGCCATCAACACTGAGCCGACAGCAGGCCTGCTAAGGATAGAAGGTGTGTATTTGAGATGCAATGATTGCCGAGAGCCATTCCCGAGTTAGAAGGAACCACTTGCAATCAACGTCACTATTTAAATTGGGATTGGCGCATGACATAATGTGAGTTATTATGGCATTGTGACATAAAATATCTGTTAAAATCACGATAGCTCGTGTTTAATCTGAAACCCATCTTCCTCTGTTATTTCATGTTTCGTGTTGTTATATTTGATTCACCATTATGTGATATGTTTACAAGTAAATTAAAAACAGCTTAGTGCCGTGATTGCTATTTCCTGCTGTGCAGCGCATTTACGAACATCGATAAACTTTTCAACGGTTGAATAGATCCCTAGCAAATACAAATTGTCACTGGGATATGCAATAAGGGGCAGCATGTCTCATTGCACATATTCTACGAATAAAAGTATGTAACGCCACGTCGCATGTGATTAAAGGGAAGTGCAGCGGCTCGATAAACAATGGTTGTCTTGTTAAACCATCGGCTCAAACATTAAAATATAATGCCTCGGTAATATGATAGTTTCGTTCTGCGACATAGCAAGACCACATTAGGTCATATACCTTGCTATGGACCGAATACTTGCTTCAGGGAACGAGTCGTCACGGTAGTAACCTGTGGTATTTTGAGGAATCTCTTATTGCGTTTTACCTCCTTTCAAGTGGCCTCAAGTCGAAAATAACAGACACTCATCAACCTCATGCGATTGAAGCATCGTCAATATGTTACTTATTGCCCGAGCCCAGTCAACAACCAATTATTCGTTCTAATTAGATGGCAAAGTCTCTTCACATTTTCCCGTTGAAGTTATTGCATTTTAATGTCGCAGTGTATTTATATATTTGTTATTAAGTGCACATTGCAAACTGAAACCAGATATCATGAAGATTGCAAAACGTGTGAAGACGTCCAGATATCCGATCCCTTTCTTGTGTTGTTGTGTTTTACAAACTGCACAATAGAATTTTTAATATAATTAAATGAAGTATGAGCAATTCTATGCTCTAGTGCAGAAATTCTTTACCTTAACAAAAAGGAATTTGTATGTGGCCTCGACAATGAACAAACAGCAGCAGTCGGATGCACTGTATAACTTTTGTTTTGGTGCATCTATCTCACACTCAGTTACCATCTACCCGATAGAGCAGTTTCCGAATTTTCTATCAATAAGAGCTGACCAAAATATCCTTAAATTGTCATTTTCATTACAATATGTTATGGCCATAAAACTGCGTTTAACAGATGATATGTCGACAACGAAATCAAAACGTGTACGAGGAAAAAATTTGACAAAGTAATTTCCCTGATTTAATCATCTCAGTGACTCAACAAAATATTTTATTTACGATGTAGCTGATATATTAGTTTCTTATCTCATGACTAATCGTTTGTATTCAAATAGCCAAATGTCGTTTCATCAGCATAAGTTGTGACCTGAATCTGAATTTCACAATTCAGTTTACTCTCCAGCCATTTACCTTACTTAATGAAGGTCATGGACCTGTTGCTGAAAAGTTCATGCCAAGAATGAATCATATAAGTTGCTGTGAAAGCAAACGTTTGTGATGACACTGTTTCTATATACGACTGGTTCATTGGAAAGAATTCAATAACAGAAGAATGCTTATGCCAAATGGAAAAACATGCAAAACATCGCCCACGTAAACATGTCCTTAAATATATTTGACCTGGTGGATTATTGTTAAAATTCTGCTATATTTTGTTTGGTTAAGATTATTTTACTCTCCTATAAAATAAATGATTTGCATTATACAAGCGTTGTGGGAGCAGCACCATATACAATATTTGAAATCGGTATCAACATATGTAGTTCACTACAGGCTTGCAAACCAAATAACTTTCCAAATGGGTCACGTCAAACATCTCACCCTTTCAAATAGGCAGCGACATGAGATGGAATACCAAATAAAATGTCGAGGGTCTTGACAGTGACTGGCCTGAGGGCATGGCCAAAGCCTGTAGGACAAAATAGAGTAATTCAGAATGTAATAACGGTTCCAAGGATCTTGATATCACTATGGTTTCCTCGAAAAACGAATTGACTTATCTTTGCCAGGCTAGGTTTGAGTTATACTATATTTTCTTAAACATGCACGGTTTGTTGCATTAATCAATGATTATATGATGTTACTTATAATACCCTTAATCATTTAAATAAAGTAAACTGCTGCTCCGATCGCTTAAAATGGACGGATTTCAGTAGATTGGTCGCATGGTGAAAAGTGTGGAAAAGTGAGCAAAACACTTTTTGTTACCTTAATGTTCTTTTATTGCGAGAGAGAATTTCTATTTTACATGGATTGCGTAATTTGTTTACACCTCTTTGAGTTATAATGACCGTACTAGTTTCAATGAGTCTGTAAATGTGTTATTAAGTGTGAAGTGACATCCAGGGAGTCAAAAGCAGTTCATGTTTTGATATCATGCGTTGCTGTTATATTTGTTGAAGACAATCTTGCTGGAACAACGTAAAAATAAATAGGTAAGTAATAACTTTTGAGCTTTGGTATGAATATTAAAGCAGATAAGTATAATCCTGTTACACACAACTGAATTCGCCAGTTATATGTAAATGACTCATTCATTCCGATGGCTGTCAACTTTGAATTGCAGCAGTCAGGAGCAATACTAAACGTGATTTGTGTTCCATTGCTCTCGAGCAGTAGCCTCTTAAGGCAATGAATCCTTAGATTTGATGCTTGACCTGATAAGTGCTGAGATGATAGAAAATCAAAATCCTGCAGCTTGGTTTCATTCCTTTGGAGAGCTTGATGTCAACAAACTTGACCAATGTAGTAGTTTTCACATACGATCATTTGGGGACGCTGGCAAAATCTCCACGAATCATACGTTGCATTGAATCAGATGCCGTAAACTAACAGTGCAACATGTGTTGGGTTGCAAGCTAAGTGACCGTCAAACAGTATTTCATATTCGTTTATACAACTTGATCCATGACTCTTAACTCATGTTCAAACGGCTCGTCAAAATTATCATAATGATGCGTCATCACCGTTTATTTCAAGAAGCATATAATGCTAAACATAGTCATTTCGTATGTAAAGATTTAAGCGTATATATTGTTCAAGTGTACGCTATAATGTGAACTACTATGCATGCAGCACAAGTGTATATATACGTAGGGAAATACGCTATATCCCAAGCATATTGGTATCTTAATCATCCGAATCTATCCGCATCAGTAAATGTTATGTCCGAAAGCCTACTCAAGTAAACAATTCGAATTGGAAGGCGGAATGATATTCACTTTAAATATGTACAATATATATGAATATATATATATATATATATATATATATATATATATATATATATATATATATATATATATATATATATATATATATATATATATATATATATATATATATATATATATATATATATATATATATATATATATATATATATATATATATATATATATATATATATATATCTATATATCTATATATATATATCTATATATATATATATATATATATATATGTACATATTTATAGTATATCATTCCGCCTTCCAATTCTAATTCTAACTTGCTTGTGTTGATAAATTTTTGATGTAAATGATTTTCCATTGCTATTCATGCGCCAACAAAACAATGGCCTTTCGCGTGCCACATACACAGTGACTGGCTGAATGCCTCTGATGATCGCTAGTTATTTATGTTCGTAATATAACTAATATAAGTAATAAGGACCGTGAAGGATCTGTTGGAAGTAATGCTAGTCTTCAGCGTCCCAATATTTAATTGTAGTACACATCACTATGCATTGCCCATAAAACAAGTTGATCCCATCGTGACTGGCGCATGCTGTGCTGGACTGCCGCAAGCTACTCATGATTGCTATTCACTCACGGCAACAACGTATGATTGCAGTTCTACAAAGACAGCGACAATTCATGTATATTATATCGCCATTCATCATCCTCACACACTATCAACGCTTAATTTTGTTTATCTAGACGCTTGCCTGACAAAGGTTGCCTTCACACTTTGTATTCAGTTTGAATACAGCACTTTAATTTATCGTTGGTGATGCTGTTTTTTACCTCCACCCCCTATGAAAGTATAGATGATCTTTGGTGAATTATTCTTTTTTGCATACAAATATCGACCACTCTTAATTACTTATTTCGTTCATATAACTAATGAAACAACAAACGCGTTATACTGTCAACTGTTAAAGGGGTATGAAAGGCTCACGAATGTTTGTAGGTAAATATGTAGGTATGATAATTCAGATTATTGTCAATGCTATTTTTTTTCTATTTAGGATCCTTCGTGTAACTGAATTACAAAAACATAGGGATATTCCACTAAATTGACGCAATGCATTATCTCGCAATATGTACCCTGATATTTATGAGATATAGGTTTCATTTCATGTCATTAACATGTCACATGACGACTCAATTTGCAGATGCACACTTACCAATATTATTTCTGCTATCTCAAAGTCCATTACCACGCCAAAAACGCAATGATCCTCTATTTGTGTGTTACATTACCTCCTAATTCTCCCATAAGTAAAGTCAAGGAATAATCAAACAGCCTTGCGCTTGTAGTTTGCAAAATCGCGGGTCATTTAGTGGCGTCGTCAAACGTATTTAACAGAATGAAAAACCAAAATAGACTTCGGGGGAGGGGGAGACTGCATACATTCTATGATAAATAGTTGTAATGAATAAAGCCATCCGTTTATATATGAGAATGATAAACAGGCATTTATTACGAATCGTATGATGCGCCCAGCAGCAAATATCGAAATGCTGATGATAGTATAAAACCTCGCTTTGTTCTAACATCAAATACGTGATTCATGTATCTCCAAGGCATGCTTTCAAATCATCATTGGTTCTAAATTATGATGTTATCCATTGGTATCATCTCTCATCCTGATTAATTAAAGTGATGCCCACGATAATATGTAATTACACTTATTGCCATATTCCTTCTCTTGTTAGTGCGGTAATATGTGATTGTTACAACTGCTTAATATTTGCCACTCTTCCGTAGCCATGTTTCAACCGAAGAAGCACACGTAAGCTAGACCTTAAATCATAGCACCTCATAGTAAGCATGGCGATTATAGATTCAAAAAGTAGTCAGAATGTCAACGTGCTCTGATATAGTTGTAATAGGGCTATTTGGATGTGATCCTGAGTGCGCTCGCAATTGTATTGTCACGGCAAAAATTATGACTCGGGATACTGATAATCAGGAGCAGCCGAAAAGTCTTATACAGCATCATTTGGTGACAAATACAAGAAGATTTCATGGTATCATCCTTACAAAACAATAATTTCTTTGAAATAAGTGGAGTCGGAAAATGTTTTTTTGGCAGCTTGGTTTGTGGGTGTCTAGATTATAAATTATCAGATTCTTCATTGCTAGGTTTTCGACCTCAACAGAGTATAATATCCACTAGTCCCACCCAAAGATGATCCCTGAGCCTACTTTTCATCCTGCAAAATCTGTCACGATTAACCACCTGGAACTGAAATATCGACAGCAGACAAGTAATTATATCTCATCCATTAGTAATGCGTCATAGCTTTATTTTTTGCAAATCTACTCTTGTCGCTAATAACAACCGGATACAAATGCATTTATTAGTAGGCATCATTGACCAACACAATGCTATTTAAATTTCGTTGCGTTTGCAGTTGCAGCCGACTATCTAGGGTTAGTTACCTTTCTAAGATTTTATTTAAAGAAAAAAAAGAGTAAAAACATATTTGGTGCGTACTTGCGTATTGCAATCATACAAACAAGCTGCGTTATCGCAAGGATCAAAGAAAGAACGTAAAAGAAATATGATATAGGCTTTAACTAAATGAGACTAAACGGATCTATCGCCTGACAATAAAGGGTAAAGCGACACAACATGCCAGTTCATGTTCATAGATTATCGCAACCACCATAATGAGCCTTGCATATTAGTTGTACAATATTCTGAGATAATGCACACATTCCTACACTCGTTAATTGCTATTCTATATTAATTGTACTTCTATCCTAGTGGTAAACTGTAATGTCATTTAATCCATACCTTTCAAGTACCAATCTATAGTTGGCGTCGTGGTGACGGTTGCGGTTCAATAAATCATGCATGGTCGATGCTGGTGCAAGTGATTTGCACATAGAATGCTTAAGGTTTCTTATTTTTATCCGACTATATAACAGCATGACAGAGAATAGAAACTTATGCCTGCATTTGGACAGATAACGAATAAATATTGCACATGTTGCCCGATAATCATGAGACAAAATTGCATTACGCATAAAAACATTGACCATTCATTAACATACAAATGCAACTGAAATATGTACAATGTTTTTATGCCAGCGACAGTGAAATGTGCTGGCTGTGGATTTCGCGAAAACATACCAATAAATGTATGCATTGTATAAACGCCCTCAGAGATGATTTGGGCATGAATATTGATAACTTATGCAGCCAATAAATCCAAAAAGCAGCCGCGTGTGTATGGCTGTTAAATGCAATAGCAAGGTAAATGCGATGTTACTTGTTAATACGCTTCAAACCTAACTGATGTACAAGAGAATCAGGTACAATCAATAAGGCGCACAGAGAGCTATATGCAGACTTCCAAATACTAGATTCATGCTTGTAGGACAGGTCATAAAGCCATATTGCTGCGTCAAGCAATTATTGAATATTCAATTGATTTCGTATAATTACATGTTAATAGTGGAGCTTTGGTTATGATTCCGAAATCATTTTTATTCATCATAGAACTTAACGTTACCTACAACAGCTTAGAATTGTAAATTTGCCTATCGATCGAATGCAGTGATTTCACGGGTTAACGGTGAATGATTTGGTTATCTTTCTTATTATGCTAATCGTCGCTTTTGATTGATGACGTTTATACTAGAATAGTAAGGTTCGTCAAACAAATATTGACTTAACAATGCAAAATATATATTGGAAATATTGCTTGAGTATTCCTATTAGCACTTAACTATCATGCACATAGTTGTGGTTGGTTAACAGCAGCTGGCAACGACCATTTACAAAGTATTATGTTGACGTTTTGTCAAGGCTTTTATCCGTTTCAGCACCTGTTACTTTGAGTAATGGTTAAAGTAATACTGATGTTTTACGTCATCTTCAACCATAGGGTGATATCGCGACGTCGATGGGACAGATGCTAGCACAGCTGTCATTGTGTGTGAGTGCCCACTTTGCAAAACCAGTTGCTCATGGCAGTTTGCAATATTCAAACCGCTGGAACGAAGGTCCAACATACCATTGCACCAACGGATCAGATGTCCGACACCTATTTAACATGTCTCATCCGAGTTGTGAGTAACCATTCAGGTTATCTTACACTCAACCTAAGGGTCACAAGACGACAAAGGAACGAGAACCGCTCGTTTAGACAAAAGAGATTTGACTATGTGGGCGAGAAATCTGTGCTAGCTTAATATTATCTGCTGCGAGGGGCATTGTTACAGAATCGGAAGTGATATAGCATACAACTATTGGACGTTATTTGGGGTGCAGTAAATATCACAATTAAGGGGAGTTCCATGAAGCATTACTATACATCATTGGGGTAATGTACATCAATGGATGCAATATAATGAACATATTGCATACCAAGAACAGATATAATTCACTGATAATACGGTGAAATATATTTTGCAACAACTGTCTATGTATGACGGCAGTGATATAGTGTCTACGATATAGGGCCTACGTAAATGTTGCTCTGGCTATTCGTGATCATAGGCAATAGGGCATGCATTAAAACGATCAAGTTCGTTCCATGCGCCATCATAATCGCAATTTCTCTGATAAACTTAACAATTGCCTGAACCTTTTGTCTCCCTTGAGACTATTCCGTTTGGCTGAGGTTGGGTTTAAGATGAAATATACCAATCACACACATGCAGTGATAATAATTATGGGCATTCAACCCGGGCTACTTAATTGATGTAATTATGGAGCCATTCTGTGCATTCCTATTTCGTTCATATAACTAATGAAACAACAAACGCGTTATACTGTCAACTGTTAAAGAGGTATGAAAGGCTCACGAATGTTTGTAGGTAAATATGCATGTATGATAATTCAGATTATTGTAAATGCTATTTAGAATCCTTCGTGTAACTAAATTACAAAAACATAGGGATATTCCACTAAATTGACGCAATGCATTATCTCGCAATATGTACCCTGATATTTATGAGATATAGGTTTCATTTCATGTCATTAACATGTCACATGACGACTCAATTTGCAGATGCACACTTACCAATATTATTTCTGCTATCTCAAAGTCCATTACCACGCCAAAAACGCAATGATCCTCTATTTGTGTGTTACATTACCTCCTAATTCTCCCATAAGTAAAGTCAAGGAATAATCAAGCAGCCTTGCGCTTGTAGTTTGCAAAATCGCGGGTCATTTAGTGGCGTCGCCAAATGTATTTAACAGAATGAAAAACCAAAATAGACTTCGGGGGAGGGGGAGACTGCATACATTCTATGATAAATAGTTGTAATGAATAAAGCCATCCGTTTATATATGATGCGCCCAGCAGCAAATATCGAAATGCTGATGATAGTAGCAAAACCTCGCTGATTGTTCTAAACATCAAATACGTGATTCATGTATCTCCAAGGCATGCTTTCAAATCATCATTGGTTCTAAATTATGATGTTATCCATTGGTATCATCTCTCATCCTGATTAATTAAAGTGATGCCCACGATAATATGTAATTACACTTATTGCCATATTCCTTCTCTTGTTAGTGCGGTAATATGTGATTGTTACAACTGCTTAATATTTGCCACTCTTCCGTAGCCATGTTTCAACCGAAGAAGCACACGTAAGCTAGACCTTAAATCATAGCACCTCATAGTAAGCATGGCGATTATAGTTTCAAAAAGTAGTCAGAATGTCAACGTGCTCTGATATATTTGTAATAGGGCTATTTGGATGTGATCCTGAGTGCGCTCGCAATTGTATTGTCACGGAAAGAATTATGACTCGGATACTGATAATCAAAAGCAGCCGAAAAGTCTTATACAGCATCATTTGGTGACAAATACAAGAAGATTTCATGGTATCATCCATACAAAACAATAACTTCTTTGAAATTGGTGGATTTGGAAAATGTTGTTTTGGCAGCTTGGTTTGTGGGTGTCTAGATTATAAATTATCAGATTCTTCATTGCTAGGTTTTCGACCTCAACAGAGTATAATATCCACTAGTCCCACCCAAAGATGATCCCTGAGCCTACTTTTCATCCTGCAAAATCTGTCACGATTAACCACCTGGAACTGAAATATCGACAGCAGACAAGTAATTATATCTCATCCATTAGTAAAGCGTCATAGCTTTATTTTTTGCAAATCTACTCTTGTCGCTAATAACAACCGGATACAAATGCATTTATTAGTAGGCATCATTGACCAATACAATGCTATTCAAATTTCGTTGCGTTTGCAGTTGCAGCCGACTATCTAGGGTTAGTAACCTTTCTAAGATTTTATTTATAGAAAAAAAAGAGTAAAAACATATTTGGTGCGTACTTGCGTATTGCAATCATACAAACAAGCTGCGTTATTGCAAGGATCAAAGAAAGAACGTAAAAGAAATATGATGTTGGCTTTAACTAAATGAGACTAAACGGATCTATCGCCTGACAATAAAGGGTAAAGCGACACAACATGCCAGTTCATGTTCATAGATTATCGCAACCACCATAATGAGCCTTGCATATTAGTTGTACAATATTTTGAGATAATGCACACATTCCTACACTCGTTAATTGCTATTCTATATCAAATGTACTTCTATCCTAGTGGTAAACCGTAATTTCATTTAATCCATACCTTTCAAGTACCAATCTATAGTTGGCGTCGTGGTGACGGTTGCGGTTCAATAAATCATGCATGGTCGATGCTGGTGCAAGTGATTTGCACATAGAATGCTTAAGGTTTCTTATGCTGATCCGACTATATAACAGCATGACAGGGCATAGAAATTTATGCCTGCATTTGGACAGATAACGAATAAATATTGCACATGTTGCCCGATAATCATGAGACAAAATTGCGTTACGCATAAAAACATTGACCATTCATTAACATACAAATGCAACTGAAATATGTACAATGTTTTTATGCCAGCGACAGTGAAATGTGCTGGCTGTGGATTTCGCGAAAACATACCAATAAATGTATACAGTGTGTAAACGCCCTCAGAGATGATTTGGGCATAATTATTGATTACTTATGCAGCCAATAAATCCAAAAAGCAGCCGCGTGTGTATGGCTGTTAAATGCAATAGCAAGGTAAATGCGATGTTACTTGTTAATACGCTTCAAACCTAACTGATGTACAAGAGAAGCAGGTACAATCAATAAGGCGCACAGAGAGCTATATGCAGACTTCCAAATTCTAGATTCATGCTTGTAGGACAGGTCATAAAGCCATATTGCTGCGTCAAGCAACTATTGAATATTCAATTGATTTCGTATAATTACATGTTAATAGTGGAGCTTTGGTTATGATTCCGAAATCATTGTTATTCATCATAGAACTTAACGTTACCTACAACAGCTTAGAATTGTAAATTTGCCTATCGATCGAATGCAGTGATTTCACGGGTTAACGGTGAATGATTTGGTTATCTTTCGTATTATGCTAATCGTCGCTTTTGATTGATGACGTTTATACTAGAATAGTAAGGTTCGTCAAACAAATATTGACTTTACAATGCAAAATATATATTGGAAATATTGCTTGAGTATTCCTATTAGCACTTAACTATCATGCACATAGTTGGTTGGGGCTGGCAACGACCATTTACAAAGTATTATGTTGACGTTTTGTCAAGGCTTTTATCCGTTTCAGCACCTGTTACTTTGAGTAATGGTTAAAGTAATACTGATGTTTTACGTCATCTTCAACCATAGGGTGATATCGCGACGTCGATGGGACAGATGCTAGCACAGCTGTCATTGTGTGTGAGTGCCCACTTTGCAATACCAGTTGCTCATGGCAGTTTGCGATATTCAAACCGCTGGAACGAAGGTCCAACATAGCATTGCACCAACGGATCAGATGTCCGACACCTATTTAACATGTCTCACCCGAGTTGTGAGTAACCATTCAGGTCATCTTACACTCGACCTAAGGGTCACAAGACGACAAAGGAACGAGAACCGGTCGTTTAGACAAAAGAGATTTGACTATGTGGGCGAGAAATCTGTGCTAGCTTAATATTATCTGCTGCGAGGGGCAATGTTACAGAATCGGAAGTGATATACCATACAACTATTGGACGTTATTTGGGGTGCAGTAAATATCACAATTAAGGGGAGTTCCATGAAGCATTACTATACATCATTGAGGTAATGTACATTAATGGATGCAATATTATGAGCATATTGCATACCAAGAACAGATATAATTCACTGATAATACGGTGAAATATATTTTGTAACAACTGTCTATGTATGACGGCAGTGATATAATGTCTACGATATAGTGCCTACGTAAATGTTGCTCTGCTATGATCATAGGCAATAGGGCATGCATTAAAACGATCAAGTTCGTTCCCCATGAACGCAATTTCTTGTCCCGGAACCCCCTTGAGACTATTCCGTTTGGCTGAGGTTATTTAAGATGAAATATACCAATCACACACATGCAGTGATGATAATTAAGGGCATTCAACACGGGCTATTGATGTAATTATGGAGCCATTCTGTGCATTCCAACCCACGTTGACTTGTGACATAAGATATATATATATATATATATATATATATATATATATATATATATATATATATCTATATATATATATATATATATATATATATATATATATATATATATATATATATATATATATATATATATATATATATATATATATATATATATATATATATATATATATATACAGTGAAACGGTTTACTAGTGAGTGTTTCAAATAAATATGTTGGTCATCCTACATTCTGCAGTTATGGGCACTCTTTCGAGCGCAGACTCACTGTTATGTTTCTGTTCGAGCAATGAGCTGTGCATGCTTTAACACCAAACTGCATAGCCAAGGTGTAGCCATCACCGACATGACACTGACAAGCAATGCGTTGATTTTGCTTTGGGTAGTGCCTCGACCCGTCCTAGTGTACCTCATCTCATTAATTCAATACAGTCAGCTGTCAAAAATGATTGACGACATGTAGTCTTATCAACGCAACACTGGGATTTGTGTTGCTGGCGTATGATCAGTCGATTAGTGGCAATGCAGTACAAGCACCGTGCTTGCACAAGCTCAAATGAGTGCTTTTTTGGCATAATTATAATACAAAACATGCCTCATTTTGTGAACACTGCTAGTGCAATATCAGCACAGTACCGTAACCATTAGCCCCTCATTTCGAGTAATCAACCGTATCGTTACAGTTATAGAAACAAAACCTTGTCATCAATTACCAGGATCCACGCTACCATAATATAACACGAATTTTGACATAGCACAATCTACCTACTAGCTTTTGCAGCTTAAGATAATTAGCTAATCAATCCCAGTAAATTGCGGATTTGCTACCGCTTCAGATAAACGTCATATCTATCCGGTACAACAAGCTGCTAAGCACCATCAACCAACAGAATTTTGTCAATAATATCCATTTAGACAATTTTCCGGTAGATTACACACAGCTATTGCCTCAGAAAAACTATTATATATTGCTACTTAAATCAAAGTGACCGGTCAAAGTGCCACATTGCAGAAGTGTTATTCTGCACTTCGATTTAATTTGTCAAGCATGTACAAAGACCTGTCACGCAGGACGTTTGCCTGCAAATATATGCACAAAAGCAATCGAACAAACGAACAATACTTTTAACGTAGAAATCAATCTAGATGTGAAAATAATTGAAACATATCCACTATATGAATACGTTCCCATCAATAACCCGACTGCTTGGTTATCGAGGGAAACACATCAACATGCTTACAATACTGGGAAACAGATTTAGTTAAACAGCGGAATCGTATAAGCCAATGTTTCAACACATTAGCAGTTGAAAGACTTTTAAACATTATATTGATTCAATTATCATTATTTGAACATTTCGCCAACATTATAAACTTACAAGCGTAATAGTGTATTTATTACGTGTATCATGGAACAAGAGAAGGGTTGTTTGTGCCATTTGTGTAGATGAAGTGCTTATCAAATCAATGCGTTTGTTTCCCTAACGATGATCTCAACATGAGCAGCCGATCCTCTACAGTATTTTTATTTGTGTGTTGAACGAGCAGATAAATCCAATGTGATATTTATTCGGGAAGTCAAGTATGTTTTTCATGATCCTTAACAGATCTTACAGTCGGATCATTGGGGAGTCATCATCCAGCCATTAAAAAGACGACATTGAATCACTTATAACGATGATGGCTGCATTCAGTTACGCTATTTATGAACATTAACTGGGCTTTGCAGCGGAGCCTATTGCTAGTATTCTTCAGGTAGCGACGACAAAAGCCAATTCAGTAACAACTTATACATATATATTAATATTCGCACACAAACATTTGCATCGGTAAAGAAAATCAACTGCCGCGGTTTATAAACGATTTATATACCAATTATCTGTGTAAGGAACCTAGTTTATGACAGTACCGGTATGAAAACTTATAATATATGTTGGAAGCGCTGTAATAACTCAACGCCACTCCTGCTCGGTATATGAACGAGTTCAATTGGCAAGTCAACGCTGTAATAGGACACTTGAGCCAGACGCATTGTTCAAACCAAACAGTGGCTGTCGGCATTGATAATTTGACGATTATTGGACTATAAAGCTGTCAGGAAGATGAAGTTGTGTGACATAATGACAGGGATCCAGAGTGCGACCGGAATTACATAAGGTAGGAAGATAAATCGGTTATTATTGGGCGGAAGCTTCAGTAAAGAATAATGGAGGCGTTGATTCATATTAAATGAGCTATGATTATATGATATTCGTCGTGTTACGCATGGTGATAGCTCTTGGAGTAACTACAGGACGACATGTACTCCTACTCATCGATCTATCATGCCTCGGGGAATAGATCAAGAGTATTGGCTAATATGACCATATAATTGTATCAGCATATCCATAGTTATGGTAGCTCATTTGACGTTCATTTTATTACTGGAATGTCTGATCACCCATTTCGCCTATGGTATAAACATACATGCGTCATAGGGCGTACATTGCCCGCCATATTGGAAAAACAGCAACTGCATAGTTAATCAAATATGTCTATACTGCTCATGATTGCTGAAGCTCTATAATGGCAAGGATTGCTAATAGCCACTCATGCTGCTTATGTGTCCTCCTAATCAACAGGATCTGTACAAGACGTCAAGTATATTGTCCGAGGTCCTTAGCATGGCTCGCTGTCACCATTCAAAGACGTTATGAACCCACTTAAAAGAATACTGGATCTTAAACAAGGCTATGCCATGCTTTGGTGCTGAACCTATTGCAAGTATTTTGAAGATGGCTATCGCATAAATAAGTCCATTAGATATATTGTCAATTTAAGTATTTTAAAGGTTCAACGAACCACGTTCTTGAAACTTTTTTTAATAATTGCGTTTATACCATGTACATCATATTTATCTTTAAAATGATCAGTTATTGTTGTATATTTCTGTCGATTTCAATCCCCGAATTAAACTTAAAGGCCGATTTTTGTTTTGCTCGTTTATACGAAAAAACAAGTAGCCATTTTGGCTTCTTTAATTGATGCAACGCCATTGCGAGATGTGTAAGTGAGGCAAGTGAAACAAATGACTTATTTCTAGATCATATGATACGTGCTATAACCCTGCGGGCTCGCATGGTGTGTCGTGCCGTCACTCGCGGGGGCCGGACGATTTTTGAAGATTTCGGGACCCGTGGCCCAAACGTTGCACTTCTTTCAATCACGGGATCCTTCCGAGATTTAGCCCGTAGAAAGCCCGTAGACAGTCGTGTAGGGCCCTTGCGGGGCCCGCACGTTTTTCTGACGGGTTATCAACAGGCCCGTATAGTGCACGTATGCGCTCTTTTGACCCCGAGGCCAAATCCCCGTAAAAAAACGCATAACGCCGCCGACGAAACGTAAAACACGTGACCACAACTTCTTACGGATGATAATTTCATATGGGCTTCATACGGTCCACAGCCCCGTACAATCCTCAAAGCATGTGACCACAAATTCGATCGGGGGATGATTTCTTACGGACTCCCTATGGGCTACAGCCTAGTTAGTCCCTTAAGGCCGTGACCTAGGAATTAAGTACTAGGGAAATCCAATCAAGCCTAGACGGATCACGTCAAATATGTTTAACCATTACCATCGATGTATCGCGTATTATGGCTTCGTCAATGCTTCATTAAGATTTTAAAACAGTAACATGTTTGACTAAAACATTAATCAAAAGCATCGCATTATTCCTATTCAAGATAGCAAAACCTACACCTACACCAATACCAATACTATTTTTCATAGGATATGCACCACTTTGAATCTATGGAGGTTAGTTGTGTAACAAAACATCAAAATGCACAAATGCATATGAACCACATCTTTAAGGGGTGCATTTTGTGTTTTCACAGAATGGAATGTAGACGAGAACATAACGAAGATCTGCGCTATTTATTTGGTATGATCATAATGGCGGAATATGTATATAACGCAATTTGAAATTGGAACTAATCCATTTGTTTGAAGACATACTGGCAACATGATTAATTTTAGATGGCTTGCGGTTTTTCCTATGACAGCTATGCATTAGTGTATGCCCCAATGTGAGGGCATAAACGCTACGTCCAATCAACTTATCAAGCAAATATGTTTATTTTGTACCTTGTACAGATTATTGTTACCCCTGATTAAATATATTTTGATTAATGAATGCATGCCAACCCAAAAAGTGATGCCAATGGGAGTTGATGGCTTTATCGCTAATATAAAGATATTGATCATCTTAAATTGGTCCGTAGGATATTTATTTCGGCACAAAATTAATTAATCAAAAAAGTACGTGCATTTTTAACCCCTACATGCGGGACAAATCTGAAACAAAATGTGCTGTTCATCATTCTGGATTACAATATGCTTGCTGTAAAAACAAAGTAATAATGAAGCGCGATTATCTATATGATCAGTTAATAATGATGCGTTCGACAAGGCGAGCAGACTCAGATTCATTTGAAATGACAAGCCATGTGTAGCAGCGTCTCTATGTACAATGGTGAAGTATATGACTAAATGCCGCTTTACAAGTAGCAACAAAATTGAACGAAAAATCAACCGCCGGCCGCCTAGTACGATGAACTAACACTGCTTACTGGTGGTGTGGGCTTTTGACGGCTTGAAATTCCTTTTGAATACTTTGTCTGTGCTAAACAAATCCGATGATACAGAATCTATCATCGAGGCAACTACAAGCAGAAAGGACAATTGAAATATATATATATATATATATATATATATATATATATATATATATATATATATATATATATATATATATATATAGATATATATATATATATATATATATATATATATATATATATATAAGGCATAAATATATATATATATATTTATATATATATAAGGCATTCATATGTATATATATATTCATATATATATATATATATATATATATATATATATATATATATATAAATCTATTTATATATATAAGTCTAAATGTACATATATATATGCATATATATGCATCGAGGTTAATTCAATTATTGATATGCATGTTATCGCAGGGCCATACAAGAAGAACGTTGCCTCTGAGGCGTGAACCTGTCAAGCGATCGTTTAATGACAATGACCTTTATTGTCGGTTCATCAAACTCGAATGAGAAACTGATGTTAAAACTGCCCATGCATCACTTTAGGCCTACCACTTTTTTACAGAGACAAGTACAATTTATTAATGCAAGGATATTATCAGAGAAAGCCACATTATTAATCCGAGCGTGATGCATTTTGTGCAGTTGAAGCCGGCAGATAGATGACAGCATTGTACAATTGCTTGATCTATAAAATCTCCTAAGGTCATTAATCTGACAGCTTCCATGCAGTCGGTAATGGCACAGTGCAATTACCCTGGCGCCGATCTCACAAATAATGCTATTGATTTTATGCAACAATACTCGGCATTGTGTTCAAATTTGTACAAGTATTGCTGATACTTACCAATACTGAAGGGTACGCGCCATGTTAGTTTGATATATAAAAGTCATGTCTTTTTCAAATAAATATCCGTATATGCATGGTGTCTGACGTCTATTCGCGCGCCGCTGTTGTTTCAAATCTCTCATGTTTCCTATCCATGGGAAGAGACCAAAGTCAGCTGCTTATGTGGATATACAAATGTTTCAGCTTACAAAACTGATAGATTATCTATTTACTAATGCACTAATATGATGAACATTCTTGTGAAATAATGAATGCCATACCGACATTATGGATCATTAGGTTCTGCACATGATTAAAGATTAAAGAAAGCTCAATCATTTGAATGAAATGTTTACGGCTATTCCTAACCTTCAAATGTATTTATAATCATCGGATATCTGTCTTGACGTCAAATGTATTGTCGTTAGTCCTTGATACCGTTTATTGTCGATGCATCCGTTAGTTTTATTCATAACATTAAAATACGTTTTGAAACCGCTTGTAAGATTGCTTGATGAAGTCAATAAAGTTGTCGCCGAATATTTACTAGGTTATGCCATAATTAGCTGAATACTGAAGATGGCGAAAACAGATCCGTAGGATACATTGTAATAAGCATTTGCAAGTATTTCTGATGTACAACATTAATATTGCCGTCTGCATATGACCCGCAAAATGCGTTTATGAACGAATCATCTGCCCAGGATGGGTTCAGAAAACAATGTTTTTGAAATTTAATGTACATTATACTAATATCCTTACGCAATGCAAGAAGTGCTAACCCAAAGGATTGTAAGCACTGCTATCTGTTTGACAGAGCCCTAGAATATGTGTCAAAGCTGGAGAGGGGCACCAAAACTAAAGACAAACTGGTTGTCTATGCTATCGTGACGTATATTTCTGCTCTTTCTATCAACGCGCCGATAGCAATGTTACTCAGTCCTAAGATGACAAATCGGCAAAGTTAAACTTTAAGCCAGTAATAGTCAGACCTGCTACATTTGACATCGGTGCAGATTGTATCTGATGTTTTAAAAACTAATTGCCATTATGTCGTCGGTGTTATATGTGGATCAGGCTGTATTACTTAATAATGAAGCAACAAAAGCACCATCATCTTAACACTGACGTGTACATTATTTCAATGCAATGATTATGGGCATCATGTTCTTTGGATTGCAAATACAGCAATACAAACATTGCCTTTATGGCGCGTATCAATATACACATCCGACTACAATATTGGCTGCACATATACGCATTAGTTGAATCAAGCAATGCAGTCATTCGTCATTCATTGTAGGGAATGCAAAACCGGGTTCAATAGCAGTCTCTGAGGTTAAATACCACCATCCAGCAGGCCTTCCATCAAACCGATAACGCTGTTGCTATCGAATGTAAAGAGAGTTAAAAACGTGTTACAGAGCGAAGCCCAGTTGAGTGAGCACCTTTTTGCTGCCGCGATTCTCTGTCGGCGTGAGATTGATGACAGCGACTGAAAGGTTAAGCCCTAGCAATCACACCAGCCAATGAATAGTTAGAGAAACGATGCTGGTACTCGAATAGATAATAATAGGTGCATTAATCATTTTGTAATGGATTTTCGTAAATGTATGATTGCATAAATTGAAGACGTATTGGGATTGGTTCTGAATGCTATGCGTTATTAACCATAAACATGGTCTTGGGTAGGACCAGATCATATTTCGACAGTAAACCATGCAAGGGTATTCGCACTTTTCCTGTTATTATTACTCTATTCTGTTCCCATTAATTTTGTAACATATTGCGACTCCTCTCATCGAATAAATGGCATGTTTATCACAAAATTTCTGCCAGTGTTAATGTTTTGATATCGTTTGTCCGATTGGTTTCTGCATGCACCTGCAGCGCTTTGATTTCAGGACCAGTGACTGAACGATCGTAGCTGCTCAAATGTAACGAACCGCACAAGAGAATGGCAATGACGGAGTGCACAAGTGCCTTTGATCTCTCAGCGGCCGAAACTTATTCAACATAGCTGGCTTGCATTTGTATTGATATGGAAGCAACATCCAAAGCACACCTTGTTTAGCTCAAAATAACAACTAAAATGCACGAACACACTGCACCAACCAACCAGTGTTGCGACTGCTGGCAAACATAGGTATATCGTAGAAGGTAATTAAATGACTGGAAGCTTATTAAACAGTAAGGATGCGTATTCAATATCCTGGCAAAGTACTCACACATAGACAAGATTTGTGCCCTCTTACATGACAATACTGCTGGTTATGCGCCATGCAAGTTTGATTAAATTTACGCAGTAATTCTGTTCGTTTGCCACAAACATATTGATTTTTATTTTCCTTACATCTATCCAATCGTTCGTGTTTCTTGTCCAAGACAGTTGATTAATACTTGTGGTAATCTAATCAGATCAGCATTTACGCCAGTCATGCCCGTGAAATAGCTGCCATAATTAAATGAAGCATGATGCCGGAATATTTGATTACCTAGAAGCATAGTTTTCGGTACAAACTGCTTAGGTAAAGCTAACTTGTGCTCAAGATCGTAGAAGCAATATCAGATCAAGGCATAATTTACAGGAATTCCCTAATACCATTTATGTGTTTGGTCAGTCGCTGTGTTTTCCTTAAGATTCACCAGAGGATAAGACGTATGCCGGAGATATAGATCAATGCTATGTGATAGTTATGTGTAACGTTAACTACATTTTCCTTGCTCCGGTACAGAACTGATTCTCTATTCATCGATAATGACTGTTACATATGCTTGCAATCAACCTCAGTGTAGCGTGGTCGTGTATTGAGGTATCATTGTTTTAATGAGATAAAGCTTAATGATTCAAGCAGCCATAAATGTTATATAAATACAACTCACTTATTGTAAAATGTCATTTGCAATATGATAAGTTGTATTTCAGTTATGTTAGTTCCGCATAAAGCAAAATAGATGCGTTTACTCTATATCGATCGATAAATTTAGTATTAAAGGGAACATGTCTTGGTCTAGTTTCAAGAAATCGAAATTGCATAGTAAAAAATAATGCTGCATACTCCCATTGACATCAAATATTCCAATGGCATGGCATTATGGGTTTCAGACTTGATTCTTGTAAGGACTGAACTTTATGGCAAAAGGATCATCACTACAACGTCCACAGTGAAAACCGCTGTTGGCGACGCTGTTCTGGATATAATTATCATGTTCATAGCAGCATGGAATACTGTTTAATGTTTCTGTGTATTGTATCATCATTGGTCAAGTAAAGCGTTCTATGACGTGTTCAACAAGACATACTGATCTGCAGAATTTTATCTGCTATCAGATAAAAAATGAAATCTGTGTAGTGAAATACATCGCATAATGCAACTTACAAATGACCGCGCAGACAAAAGCTTTTTCTCTGTGAGCTGGTTAATGAGTTTTGCTTCTCATTAATGAATCTCTTAAACAATTCCGTTTTATGTGTCTCTACATAAATATCAGATATTGTTTGATGTTCAGTTAACTCAGAAACTATCGTATTGTCAAGTTCATTATACATTTCTCCCTAAGAGGGACATCAATGGCGTGCAAAGTTCATGACGATGTAATCGAGCCCTTAGTTGATTTTATCTAATACAACTTGAGCGTTCAAGAGGCAACTCTTAAGCTGCATGATCTTAACACTGACGCATTGGAAACGTCTTGCGATGCTGTTTGTTTCCTTCTATGTGCACCTTAGTGCAATCAAGTGGCTATATAATAGTGGCGCAACGAAGGGTTAGGGAGGTTCACAAATGCAATAAACATGATTGATCGCGCTTTTGCCGCCGGGCAGCAGCCTTACACTCGGATGAATTGCTGTGCATGACGCTTGGTCCAGTATCTGTTGAGTATAAGGCAATCAGTTTCAAGCATCCTGCTTCAGCAGCTTTGAGAGCAGCTGAAGAGTTACCTCTTGAAAACTCAAGATAGATAAGATAAAATTAACCAATGGCTCGAGAAGATGGTCAATGAATTTGCGTGCCATTGATGTTCCTCTTAGGAGGGAACGCTGAATGAACTCGACAATACGGTAGATTTTTTGGGTTAGCTGAGGATCTATCGCGATATTCTCTCAGTCTGGTAGCTATGGCAACTTTCTATGTTTTATGCCTCTTTGTTCCAGACATAATCAGTCGAGTTTGTTAGGATTGATAAAATGCGTATACAAAAGGTGAAATAGTCACCGATGTCATGAATCACATGCGATTAAACGTGCAATGATGACAGTTGCAATCACGATTGATCATGATCATGAAATAATTGCTCACTGTAGAATACTCACATCAGTAATTGATAAAATATTAGCAAGCGGCGAGTGCTTGTTCGATTTGATCTATCTTGCGTTATGTCAAATGTCAGCGATAAAAGTCTCTGTGCTGTTTAGATGGAGTAAATATAAATGTAATGTTTATAAAGCAAACATTGCCAATCGCCAGTCAAAATTAGAGGGAAACTCCTTTGCGACGCCCGTTTATCGATGGCCAATTCAAAATATAATACCCTGTCCTTAGTATACGTGTCAACAAAAACAACTATTATCATTTGTTTTAAAAAGAAGACGCACTTATTATGAACATCATAGATTTCGAACATAATTGGGGCACAATGTGATTTGCAAAATCTATACAAAGTGAAACAGTAAAATTGAGGACATGCCCACTGCCAGTTATGAATGCGCCCAGTATCAATACTCTCACAACTCCAGGCATCTGTATCTACAAATTTCAGACATTATATATTCTTTTAAACCAGAGAACAAGGGTCCCATAAATAATCAATTGAAATAAATATGTGTTCCGTAGTTATGACCAATGGTAATGGCTATTGTGATCAGCGTCTTGCGCTCATTAAATGCCGCATAGATAAAACAAAAAACAGGTTTTAAAATGCAACTTCTGTAGCAATCTATTCGAATATGTGCTTTTGTGGAATTAATGACCAAAAATGTCCCCATTTCATGAGTGACACCTTATCTAGTAGTTTCTGGCTTTGTGGTAATTTTGTAGCGGCATTGTGTTTTGCTCATTGAATAATTTAAGTTAATTTGTTTCAATATGTGATGAATCCCATGACTTTAAAAACCCACCTAGTTCCGTTCAAACATATTGAATACAAATCCGGTCGTGTACATTTAACATATGTTACCCCTGCTGTTCATAGCCATAAAAATGGTGGCTTCTACATTTCTATAGGCTTTATCAACTAGTTTGAAAGAATGTTATATGGAAGATATCTTGCAGAAACAATATGAAGGCACCAAAACATTCGATTGGATTGGACTCATATCAACATATTGTGAAATGTGTGCAGACGATATATTGCACTACACAGATTTCATTTCTAACCGATAACCAATTACAATCTGCGGATGAGCATAATCAATACCAAATGAAAGTGAGCAATTGAAAGAGGTTTATTCTTACCACTACGACTTGGTAGAAACCTCACAGAAAGCAACCTATATGTTTTTATTTGCATTTACAATGTACCCATGCTTTTCAATCACCAAATGTTATCTAGTAAAACAAATATTGATCCTTATGTACATATATTTGTAAATGCCCGCTACAGTATCAGATTCTGTCGCAATCTGCACGTTCTGTGTACTTAAAATAGAATCTGCTACCGGGCCTAACAAGATCTAGAGAGTGAGCACGTGTCACCAACTTGAATGCCTTCAGCTTCATTATTAGAGGCTATATTAGGTCTTTATCGATGAATCGAAAATCAGTTCTGTACCGGAGCAAGGACAATGTACGTTATACATAACTATCACATAGCATTTATCTGTATCTCCGGCATATGTTTGGTACAAAAGTAAAATCTCTTGCCCTCTAGTGAATCTTAATGTAAACAAAGCGATTGACCAGACACCAGGGAATCGCAGTACATCATGCATTGATATGATATTGCTTCCACGATCTTGAGCACAAGTTTGCTTAAACTATGCAGTTTGGACAAAACACGATGCTTCTAGACATCCCAGCATTAATCTTCATCTAATTATTGAAGCAATTCCACTTGGTATGATTGTAGCTGCGCAATAAGCAAAGCGAACATTTTGGAATCCAATTAAAACAATTTATTGAAAATGTCAGATAACGGTTAATGTTCAATGTTTTGCAGCAGCTATATAGACATTAGGTTTAGGAGTCCGTCCTTATTCTTTGCTGACCCTAATTCATTGTGTAGGTGTGTCTAATAGAACAAAGACAATATTTGTCATCATGAGATAGCACTACGTAACTAGTCAATAATAAGCGTCAGTGTCAAGTTTGTGTTGGGTTTGTGATTAACTCGACTATGTTTGTGTCTGAATCGTGATGGTTCCGTGGGGAACTATTGCACTTCACGTTTCGCATTTACAATGCAGCTAGCGACATAGAATGCTGATTCGCTTAACAAGATACTACAGCGTACACTTACATTCGTGCTCAAGTAGCCTCATTCAGACGTTTGACAGCATGAAGCGTATATACTTGACCACAACATATTTACTAATTAAGTCTATATGATCGAGGTGTATACTAAATAATTACGCCCTCGACGAGTCGAGTTGATGTATCTACAGACATTAAATACGCCTAGGTTGTGTTGGTTCCTACATACACGTTGACAGCTAATTAGTTTGTTCTCCCCTCAAACCTACGTATGTGGATAATAAGTTTATAAAAAAGAGAAACAATAAACAGTAATTCCCCTGAACATTGAATTAAGCAACTCGATAATGAGTAGTGATTATGCAACCCGATAACATTGATACCTTCCGGAACGAGGCAATAAATCACAAAGGCACTTTCAAGCACACGTAGGAAGAATACCATGCAATACGAGGCTGTATTTTGCTTTTCTTTTGCTTTTTCCTTGCCATAGCCTTCCCTGACATACCATTAATATCCACCGAATTATGTAATTGCGTTCGTGCTTAGGTTCACTGTGTCACAGTTGCCCATCGTTCTGACACAATCATCGGCAGATAGTCGCTTCTACTCTTGTGCTTGTGTAATGTCATAATCAAACCATTAAAAACGACAGTTTTCGTTGATTTTGCTTGAGGATCGAGCTATTTGAATTATGTAAAACATTAAGCGGTGGTAATATTCCGTTATTAAGGTACGCCGATGCGAAAAAGTATTGGGGGGACCTTCTTTTCTTTCCGTGTTATGCATGTTTGTAATTCAGTCCACTTGGTTACATTATGAAGAAAATGAGCGGCTGTTTACGTGTTCTATTTATATGGTCAGCTGACTGCTAGATGAAAATCACCAATAGTAGTAGCATTGTCAGCGTGCAGCGTTGTAAGCACACGGAATTCTTTTGACCCCTAGGAACCAATTTGTAAGACATTAACAACTGACTTCAATTTATTAATAATATATATATATGTATATATTTATATATATATATAAATGAATATATATATAATATATATATTATATATATATATATATGTAATATATATATATATATATATATATATATATATATATATATATATATATATATATATATATATATATATATATATATATATATATATATATATATATATATATATATATATATACACAAACGAATGCGACTATCATGGACATGTAGCAAACAAAAAACAACCATTTTGGGACATTGGAGGCGTCAAAACATATGTGTAATATGATGATCATTTCTTGTTTTCTGTCGGTCTGTTAGCAACGTGTTTCGGTTTCGTAAACTTAGTTTTCATTTCAACTTAAATATTTTGTGTACCAAAAAGGGTGTTCCAAAATAGTTCCTTATTAAGGACACGTACAAAGACAACTATTTTGGAACATAGCAAAAAAACAACCATTCTTGGACATAGTTTGTCAAAAAGTTATTCTCAACCAGCAACGCAACTTCGTCTGAAATAACACGAGTAACTTTACGAATTATTTGACCTGTCTTAGCATTTCGGTTTGTCCAGGAAAATATATATCTATCTCCAGCTCATTGGAAAACGTCGAAACTAAATATATATGTTTTTATTTCCTCTATCGAATGTCACGTGGTTAGGAGATATCCATGAAGGAAGTAATTCTAAACATATACTAGAAGTTAGGATAATGATATATCAGATAATAACGAGAAACATGCTGTTAAAGGCAAATTACCAACAAGGTCGTCAGTCAAATTTTATAAAACTTTTCAAACGCCCCTAACTAGTTAGATGCATGATGCGCGATGCATGAGCCAAAACCTTGCAATGGATAAAGCGAATGGAGGTAAGGTACACTGTAACATCGCTTTTAAATAAAAAATTGTACAATAAAGCACTCAAAAAGTTCTTGACTTTTTTAGAACTCTACCCCGCGTATCAATAATAAGAACTTTAGCATTTCATTTGCATAAAAGGAATGTTAGATCACACATTGTGATGTTGTACATAACGTGTCTAAATATATAAGAACTATTCCAGCAGTACATACAGCTTCTCCAGGTACTTCATCCAGCCTTTTGCGAACATAATTAGCTTGCCTTCAATGTATGTACGGTACATAATAGATGATTTCGTAGGAATTCGATGTTGTGTTAATTTTTGGATTGATGGTGACATGGGACAGACTTTAACTTGGCAATCATGTAAGCTGCTAATTGCAAGGTACATTGGAACACTCTAAATTGAAAATGTGGATTTCTCAATATCACGCATAATTTGCGATCGGACCTTGGATCAAACAAGGACCATATGGATTTTTCATGTGTTGTAGCGAGGTTCCGCTTTCCTTATATTATGATGTTGCATTGTGAATGCGTTTCATCCATAAAATTAATGTTTTAGTTATTTCCGCCTGCTTTATGTCCTAATACCGATCATTTATCACCCAAAACAGGTAAGGAATCCTATGGTAAATAGTTTTAACTCATTGAAAAAGGAAAAAGGAGTTAATAAATAATCAATTGCATAAGCATGAACTATATGTCACCACATTGGAATTGGATGATATCTGTAGTTGATGATTAACGATGCAAACGTTTGCATGTGTCCAAAGTTACATATAAGTGCGATAGATAGTAAGATTTGTGGCAAGCAGTAATTATTTAATCACGACAAATAGTGATCCACAAATATCATGTGTAACTCGTACCGAGGTATGGAATCCTAAATATCGGGACGGTTATGTCTTTTTATGAGACTTTGCATCAAACAAAAAGCGTAATCATTGGTTGGGTTGAGCTTTAAAGTAATATCCGTAATGCACAAAGCATATAGAATTCACTGTCATTGAAATCATACAGAACAGTTTATAATATCTATCAAATCTTATATTATCTAAAAACTATGCAGATTTATCCGTACTGATTTTGGCCAGTGGTGCTATTTACAAATGATCTTGACAAAGCATCCGCAGTACGCGATGCCTTTATGCAGTCACCGATTTCAGGCACAGACTTCTCATTTCAACATGTGCACACTTTATTTTAGTAGAAGATAAAATAAAGCTTTGCATTACACTCACGAAATTATTGCGCGGTGAATTACCAAAAGTCGTTTCTTTACAGCCTGAATTTTTAACACTACTGTAGAGAGCGCCAATGATGGGTACAATATACCCTTTAGCCATAAAATTAATCTTAAGCAATATCGAACTTGCATCACCGTGTCAATTTACACGCCATTTACATTGCTGAGAGCAAGTCGCAGGGGCGTGGCACGGAAAAGACTTCCTTTATTTGAACGATGAGGTCATGCCATATTTGCTTATCGTGAGTGTTGCAGATATTGTGCATATCAACGGAAATGAATGGTGGTAACACAAATGAATCGAATACTAGCCTATTGCTTTAAGCAATATCGCAATTGGCCGGTATAGGGATTGACGAAATTGTTCAGACCGACATTTAATGCATATTTCGTAATTAAAAGGATACAGAACATATAAATACTGTGACAATGACGATGTTGGACTTTAATGTATATTAACTTTATTCAATCCTATCGCGTCAGCTTTATTGTCTATAAACGTCACCTAACATAGAGTTACCCAATTAAAAACCTATGTGATGTGTTATTATTTGTACATCTCCATCTTACGTGGGCCAATTTAGATTTAATAATAGGGCCCTTCCGAGTGTTGTGTGCGATTCATGTCATCATTCGATATCTAGCATTATAACATTTCATTGTGTTAAATGGCATAACAACGTTAGCTGTAATTCTTTTATTATAACTAGCTGTAAATCTGTATGGGAATTAGCGCCCGGGAATAGAGCGTTAGGTAATGCTTGCAATTGCGCTATCCATAGCCATTCAGAAGCTTTGTTTTAAAGGGGATAACTTTACCGATAGTGATTTCCGATGCATTTGTGTTTGTAAAGACTGATTTAATTGATAATGCTTAAATGCACAAAACGTAGTTACTATTTTATTATGGTGAAATTACTTGTGATGGGTAATGCATATCATCTTTTACCAAATATGTTAAACGTTTGCCAAAAAATCTAAAATAGCATTCTCCCCTCTCTCAATGCAAATTGAACAAGATTTTACCCATGGCAATGACTATTTGTACTTGCACAAACTCTTGATGCCCAACCAGCATACTTTAGTGAATGGAAATAACGCTTAACTTGGGTGATAATATACTGAGTGAGTGATGCATATATAAATATGTATATATATATATATGTATAGCATTAATATATTACAATATAGTCCTCCGAGCTTTTGCTTTGCCTTGCTCATATAAGGTCTTGTAGGTTTCGTTCAGGATCACAATCACATTAATCTAGGAACGGTTTTACCTCTCGTTCCTTTCGATCACTGCCAGTTAGGGTTAATTGTACCGATCTGTCAACCGAGCTCTCGTAACCTGTATTTGCACGCCAACAGTCGTAACCGCGAGAAATCATCATCAATAATAATAATGTTATCATACAACAACATACTTGGCTGGGCAACCGGCACCTGACACTGTGCGACTATCGTGCCAGAACAGCTAATGTACAATACCATCAGCATTTCTATATCACCGGTTCTGAAAGTAGTTGCACCATATATGTGTAAAGCGGTGTGCATAATGAAGTTGCTGATAACTGTACTGTTTTGTTGCTATATAATATCAAACATATGTTTTTGCTGGTGTGTTGGTTGTGGCGTTCTCTTATACGCACGTTGGCGCTTATCAATATACAATCAGGTTATTGAGTGTACAACAAAACATGCCAGCAAAGCACGAATACAATGACTCGTATGGAATTCCTGCAAAGTAAAGTCAACCATACAGGAATGCACATAGTTGATATAACATTGCATTCCGATGCTACATAATCTATCAAAAGCTAAGGCAGTCGAATATCCAATAAATGCTTATGGATTTCGAAGAGCTTAGCTACACTAAAATTAATTGGCATCATCAAACGTATTAGCAACTTGAGGTTACACGTGTGACTATAACCGGAATACTTTACCAAGTGTTCTTTGGCACTTGATAGATGGGCGTGATATAGGTGATCCGTCATATTGCGGCAGAAAAGAGGATAAGGAGGACATGAATCATAATATTCCTAATTCAGTTTACAAGTGTGATATCGTGTCACATGGTGCATTTGGGTGTCAGTATTGCTTTATGGACACTAGCATAATATTCTCGGAGGATTCTTCTTCAAGTGATTTGGCCTCGTCGTTAATCACATAGAAGAGAGGAAATATATCAAACCAGACCAGTTTCGTTGATATGCTGTCCCGACAGATTGTCATGCGATCATAAAATGTACTGCAATTCTGCAGCAGATTGCTACAATCCATATATATATATATTACTTTTCGAAATCTAAACCGAGTAAGCTTCTATAGCAATTTATCCAACGTGGTTGTATCACAACGAGATGTTCACAAATGTAACGAATTGGTGAAAAGTGCTATTGTTAGCAAGCTTCGTACCCTGCACAGAAAATGAACATTGATTTTTACTGTATAGACAAACCTTGCACATGTCACACGGCATAATTTATATATTGCTATCGGTTTTGAGGAGGTCAATCCATAATATTCGATGCTGTTCGGTATTCCTCGACGTCGTAATAGACGTTGCAGGATCATTTGTAAGTTGACACTTTTCAATGCATACCAACCTTGTCAACATAAATAACAAACAGGTAACCATTCACTGACTTGGGAGCTTGAGAGAGGAATATATCAACATTTGTGCGTTAGATATTTGGTTCCATAAACCTTGATCGACTACACAAGGTCAAATTGTGACGAGCATCAAATTATTTCCAATGCTTTTGTCAACCGATGTATCATTTCATCACTTTTTCATAGCTGCTGAATTGATAAAACAACTATCAAGAAAACACTTGCTAGTTATATCTGCCTAAATAACTTACCAAAGCTTTTGTGTCGTCGTTGCTAATTCATTACTTTTCTAGCGATGGTGGAACAAGTAAATCGTTTATTATCCGCAAAAACACCTATGGCTTATCAACCACGGTCACGCATGCCTGTATGTGCACAAGCCCGTGTGTGAATTAATTGCTATAAGGTTAAATCTGATGAATCAATGTGTATATTGTGGTGAATTAGAACTATGTGGGTCACCCGATTGTTGTTAAAGGTAAATGGGGCAAGTGAGTGCGTTATTGTAACTCTTATAACACTCTCTTGGCATAACGAGGGAATGCCGATCAGTGTGCAATGCCTTTATATCTATTAGCAGCCACCAAATTAACTGCTTGGCATTATAGTGCTAGAAATCATCATAAAACGCATCTAAATATCCCAAATGGATGAATAACTCAATAAATAACACAAGCAACTAGATAATTACGTTATTGACATACAAATTATGTTCAAGTATGGCTGCACATTCGGAAATTCTGTTGATGTACAGAGCCAAAAAATAAAAAGTTGTCTTAATTGTTCTCGTACAATCTGTTCAATATATAAATTACATGGACGGCTATACTGCCGTTGCTAATCGAGCAATGAGATGTGGGGGCCTTTACACCAAACGGCATAGCCCAGGTGTAGTACATGGTGAACGTTATGGCATCACCGACATGACACTGACAAGCAATGCGTTGCTTTTTGCTTTGGGTAGTGCGATGATCCGATCTACTGTACCGCATCTCATTAATGAAATACAGCAAAAACTATCAAAAATGATTGACGGCAAGAAGTCTTATCAACGCAACACTATGAGTATTGTTGCTGGCGTATAATCAGTTGATTAGTATCGAACGGCGCCTATATACATATAGCCGGGCAATGCAGTACAAGCACCGTGCTTGCACAAGCTCAAGGGAGTGTTTTTGGAGCATAATTATAGTACAAAACATGCCTCATTTAGAGAACCCTGCTAGTGCAATATCAGTGCAGTCCCGTGACCAATAGCCTCGCAGTTGGGAAATCAACCGTATCGTTACAGTTAAAGAAACAAAACCTTAGCATCAATTACCAGGATCCACGTTACCATGATGTAACGCAAATTTGACACATGACAATCAACCTACCGGCTTGTGCGGCATACGGTTATTAGCTAATGATTCCCAGTAAATTGCGGACGTGCCGCCGATGCAGATATACGTCATATCTATCCGGTACAACAAAGAGCTAAGCACCATCATGCACCTGAATTTAGTCAATATTATCTGAAGTCAATTTGGACAATTTTTTGGTAGATTACACACAGCTATTTCCTCTAATATATTGCTACTTAAATCAAAGTGACCGATCATAGTACCATATTGCAATAGTATTATTTTGGCATTTCGATTGAATTTGTCAAGAATGTACAATGACCTGTCACGCAGGACGTTTGCCTAAAAATATAAGCGCAAAAGCAACCGAAACACTGTAAAAGGCCTTTGAAGTTTTTGTAAACGAACAATACTTATAACGGAGAAATTAATCTAGAGGAGAAAATGATGGAAATATATTCACTATATGAATATGTTCCCGTCAATTACCCGACAGCATGGTTATACAGGAAATCACCTTTACATGACCGGTCGCAGTGACTAGCTAATTCCGCTACAAAAACCATTGTTTTTAATTATTTCACCAAATCATGTCATAACTCATGTGCTATATAGGTTATCGTTATACAATTTGTGCAAATTCAGGGCAGTCAATCATCTTTCTTAGGCAGCATACTCCACGTGTACATTCTATATTGAGGCAGAGAGGCAATTTTTATTACATTCAACTGCCAACATATCCCAACACTGTCGCATATGTACCAATTCAAACAAATGTTTCTGCCAGCTGCCCATGACAAGGGGCTGTTAAATTCATAGTTACGAAAAACATTCACTGTTTTCAATTGTAAGGCTCACAGCCTGCGTGTCTAAAATCAGAAATGGCGAATAAAAGCATAGAAAACTTAAGCAGAGCTTTTGGTACCTTAGTGAAAGAAACACCAAAGCGGCTGAGTGAGATCTGAGTATAGGCGAAATATCCTGGCAACTAACGACCAAGCTTTATCGCCGAGTGCGACCGGAATTACATAAGGTGGGAAGACAAATCGGTTATTACCGGGTGGAATCGTCAGTAAAGAATTATGGAGGGGTTGATTGATATTAAATGTGGTATGATTATATGATATTCGTCTTGTTACGCATGGTGATAGTTCTTTAAGTCACGACAGGTCTTAAGCACTCCTACTTTACACGTGTTATCGATCTCTCATGCTGTCAATGTCGGGGAATAGATCAATAGTATGTGCCACTATGATCATACAATTGTACCAGCATATCAAAAGCTATGATAGTTTCGTTGAAGCTAGTTTTATTACCTATACTATTTTTCATAGGATGTGCACCACTTTGAACCTACCGTGGTTGGTTATGAAACAAGACATAAAAATGCACAAATACATATAAACCACATCGTTAAGGGATGCATTTGTGTTCTCACAGAATGGAATCCACGAAGATCTATGCTTTTTATTTTGGTATGATCTTGATGGCGGAATAGGTATATAACGCAATTTGAAATTGGAACTTATCCATTTGTTTGAAGACATACTGGCAACATGATTAATTTTAGATGGCTTGCGGTTTTCCCTATGACAGCTACGCGTAAGTATATGCCCCAATGTGAGGGCATAAGAGCTAAGTCCAATCAACGTATCAAGCAAATATGTTTATTGTTGTCGGTGAAGAGATTATCGTTAACCCTAATGAAATTTATGTTGATTAATGAATGCATGCCAACCTTAAAAGTGATGCCAATGGGACTTTGTGGCTTTATTGCTAATATAAAACTATTGATTACCCTAAATTGGTCCATTGGATATTTATATTGGCACAAAATTAATTAATCGAAAAAATGAGTGCATTTTAACATCGACATGCGGGATATATCTTTAACAAAATGTGCTGTTCATCGTTCTTGATTACAATATGTTCGCTGTAAAAGCTGAGTAATAATGAAGCGGTAATCTATATGATCGGTAAATATTGATGCATTCGACAATGCGAGCAGACTCAGATTCCTACGCTCTTACAATACTTGAATTGAAGATGCATGTGTAGCTGCGTTTGTCTCTATTTACAACGGGTGAAGTATATGTCTATTTGCTGCTTAACCTCGGACAAGCATCCAATAACAGGTGGATAAGTGTCGGGACAAGTGACACAAAAATCGATATTATATATATATATATATATATATATATATATATATATATATATATATATATATATATATATATCCTATCTGTATATATATCTATTTTCTATATATATATTTATCTATATATATATCTATGTATATATATGCATATCTGTATGCATATATATACAAATATATGTGCATATCTATATATATATATATATATATATATATATATATATATATATATATATATTATATTATATATATATATATACAGTATATGTATATATATATATATATATATATATATATATATACGTGTATATATAAATATATATCCATATATATATATATATATAGACCTCTATACATATATATATATCATATATATATATATATATATATATCTCTCTATATATATATATCTCTCTCTCTGTCTGTCTATTTCTATCTAAATATATATCTCTCTATATCTATGTATCCGGCAAGAAGAAACACTAAATCTGAGAATTTCTTGTCCAGTCGGGCAAGTCCCTCTTAAGTTTCACTTGTCCGACTGAATAACCTCCCGGTCATAGTATTTAGTCCGATCGACTAAGCTAAGACTAATGCGGATTTAAAAAAAATATATATATATATAGATATATATATATATATATATATATATATATCTATATATAATATATATATATATATATATATATATATATATATATACATATAGACATATGATCATATATATATCTATATCTATATATATATATATATATATATCTATATATATATATCTATATATATATATATGTATATATATATATATTCTATATATATATATATATATATAAATTATATATATATATATATATATATATATATATACCTATATATATTTATATATGTGTGTGTACATATCAAAATCGTCACAGAGAAATTACGAATGAATTCTCACTATGTGATTTCCATGTTAATAATTAGGCTATTCTATGCGAATCAGATTTATTCAGGCATTGATATGCTTGTTATGGTAGGGCCATACCAGAAGAACGTATTAGCGAGCTCACAGAGAAAAAGTGGATTATCTACGATAAGCCAGTTTGCGGTTCAAAACATAATCACCAAAACTCAGGCATTATTAGTCAAACCTGTGACAATGTTAAGTGCAAGCAAGGCAAGTGAAACACGTGTAGTGAAATACCATGTTACACGTTTACTCTCTATATTGTTCACCATATATCTTCGCACCTAGTCCCAAAGTGCAAAAGTAAATTCAGTTATCGCTGACGAAGATATATAATTATGCTTAAGTACAGTTGATACGTTTGAAATACTGTAACAGTATAAGAGTGATAAATTATTCATGGTACTGAACTGCAATATGCATATTCAACGTGTGACGTTTTGAACAAATTCCGACAAGTGCATGTCAAATATATTAATATTGCGTTTAGCAAAAGGCTTCACATTGAGCATGGCAAAAATCCCGATATCACATCATTTCTGTGTGCAATCCTGTGACTAATGATCGTCACAATCACTGCCTAGATGGCCTAGGGAAAACTTGGTAATTATAATAGGGTTATATTCGATTCTTCACTTCAGCAGGTCGTTTTCGAAGGGGTGGTTCATTAATCTATATTAATAACTGACACTATGTTCTACGATGGTATCAATCTTGGAAGTTTAATTATATACGACACATTTTGCGGGAATCCTGTTAACGTGTCATACATCGATGGCCTATTCACAGACTGTAATATCCTGTCCATAAAATACCTGTCTACCAATAGGACTATTATCGAACCATTTGATTTGAAAATAGGATGCACTTATTACCAACATGATAGACGTCGAACATAATTTGGGCCCAATATGAAATGCGAAATCAATAAGTTAAATAGTACAATTAAGGACACCCCCATTGACAATTATGAATGCGCCCGGACATCAATGCTATTACTATTCACTGACTTCCATGTTTTCGAAGGGGTGGTTCATATATATATTAATAATGATATATATGTTCTACGATGGTATCAACCTTATTATATATATGCGACACATTTATGCGGGAATCCTGTTAACGTGTCATACATCGATGGCCTATTCACAGACTGTAATATCCTGTCCATAATATACCTGTCTACCAATAGGACTATATCGAACCATTTGATTTGAAATAGGATGCACTAATATATGATAGACGTCGAACATATTTGGGCCCAATATGAAATGCGAAATTAATAGTTATAGTACATATATATAGGACATATATATATATGAATGCGCCCGGACATCAATGCTATTACTCTCACTGGATCCATGCATATATATATATATATTCTATTTATCCAGAGCAGAGTTCAACTGAAATAAATATGTGTTCTCTAGTAAAGCCCAATAGTTTCTTAAATGGTAGTGGCTGTTGAGACCAGCGTCTGCCGCCCGTATACCGACACTTTGAAAAAGAGGTTGAGGCAGATTTTCCAATTTTACTTCCCTAGCAATCTTCTATAGTATGTGATTATTTGCAATCAATGACAAAAAGAGTGACACCCCTACTAGTAGCTTTTGGCTATGCGGTCATTTGTTAGTGGCATTATGCGATGTATTTCACTACAACGATTTCATTTCTATCTGATAGCAGATAAAATTTTGCAGATCAGTATAAACAATACCAAATGAAAGTGAGCATCGAAAGCGATGTATTCCAACCAACATGTCCTGTCGAAAACGTCATAGAACGTTTTACTTGGCCAATGATGATACAATACGAAGAAACATTAAACAATATTCCATGGTGCTATGAACATGATAATTTTTTTCAGAACAACGTCGTCAACAGCGGTTTATTGAAGACGTTGTAGAGATGATCTCATTGATTGCATTAAATTTTGGTATATTTGATGTCAATGGGAGTTAGCAGCATTATTTTTTACTATGTAATTTCGATTTCTTGAAACTAGACCAAGACAATGGTTCCCTTTAATACTAAATTTATCGGTCGATATAGAGTAAACGCATCTCTTTTGCTTTATGCGGAACAAACATAACTGAAATACAACATATAATATAGCGAATGACATTTTACAATAAGTGAGCTGTTTTTATATAATATTTATGGCTGCTTGAATCATTAAGCCTGCTTATCTTATTACAAGATGATACGACAAGGCGGTCAGGTTGATAGCTCAATACACGATCACGCTACACTCAGGTTGATATCATGCATATGTAACAGTCCTTATCGATGAATAGGGAATCAGTTCTGTACCGGAGCAAGGAAAATGTAGTTAACGTTACACATAACTATCACATAGCATTGATCTATATCTCCGGCATACGTCTTATCCTCTGGTGAATCTTAAGGAAAACACAGCGACTGACCAAAGACTTAAATGGTGTTAGGGAATTCCTGTATATCATGCCTTGATCTGATATTGCTTCTACGATCTTGAGCAAAAGTTAGCTTTAACTAAGCAGTTTCTACCGAAAACTATGCTGCTAGGTAATCAAATATTCCGGCATCAGGCTTCATTTACTTATGGAAGCTATTCCACGAGCATCACTGGCGTAAATGCTGATCTGATTAGATTACCACATGTATTAATCCACTGTTTTGGACCAGAAACACGAACGATCGGATTGATGTACTGAAAATAAAAGTCGATATGTTTGTGGCAAACGAACAAAATTAATGCGGAAATTTTATCGAACAAGCATGGTGCCTAACCTTTAGTACTGTCATGTAAAAGGGCACAAATCTTGTCTATTTGTGAGTACTTTTACAAGATATGAATGCGCATCCTTACTATTTAATAAGCTACCAGTACTGTAATTACTTTCTACGATATACCTATGTTTGCCAGCAACCACCACACTGGTTGGTTGGTGCAGTGCGTTCGTGAAATTTAGTTGTTATTTTGAGCTAAACACAGTGTGCTCTGGATGCTGCTTTCATATCTATACAAATGCAAGCCAACAATGTTGAATAAGTTTCGGCCGCTGACAGATCAAAGGCACTTGTGCACTCCGTCATTGCCATTCTCTTGTGCGGTTCGTTGCATTTGAGCAGCTACGATCGTTCAGTCATTTGTCCTGAAATCAAAGCGCTGCTGGTGCATGCAGAAACCAATCAGACAGACGATTTTAAAACATTTTCACTGGCAGAAATATTGTGATAATTATGCAACTTATTTGATGACAGGAGTTGCAATATGTTACAGAATTAATGTTAACAGAATAAAGTAATAATAGCTGGGAAAGTGCAAATACCCATGCATGGAAACGCGTTTACGGTCGAAATATGATCTTGTCCTACCCAAGACCATGTTTATGGTAATAAGGCATAGCATTCAGAACCAATCCTAATGCGTCTTAAATTTATGCAATCATACATGTACAAACATCATTTACAAAATGATTGATACACCTATTGTTATCTATTCGAGTTACCAGCATCGTTACTCTAACTATTCATTGGCCGGTGTGATTGCTAGGGTTTAACCTTTCACGCGCTGTCATCAATCTCACGCCGACATAGAATCGCGGCAACACAAAAAATGCGCTCACTCAACCATTCGATAGCAACAGCGTTATCGGTTTGATGGAAGGCCTGCTGGAGGGTGGTATTTAACCTCAGAGACTGCTATCGAACCCGGGATTTGCATTACCTACAATGCATGACAAATGACTTCATTGCTTGATTCAACTGATGCGTATATGTGCATCCCATATTTTAGTCGGTTGCGTATATTGATACGAGCCATAAAGGCAATGTTTATATAGCCGTATTTGCAAGAAAGAACATGATGCACATAATTATTCCATTGAAATGATGTACACAGACACTACTTTGCTTGTACATCATGACCCAACTCTTTCAATTAGATGATTATTTTTTAAAGACCAGCAGTAATCAACACAATAAAGCATGCGCAGAAATCATCAGTAAAGCTGTGCTCGGATAAAAATGGTGAAAATCCCAAAACATAATGTAATTGTCAATATGACGTTCTCGTTCGAAATTGTTTAAGCGGTACTGGGCCATGCAGCATTGGCTGTGTGGCACCACTTACAGATTGGTATAAGGTCAGTGCGCCCCCGGGACGATCCGCCCCCTGGTCAATTCGGCCTCGCCGGGACGATACGCCCCTGGGTTGATACGCCCCTGGGACGATACGCGCTCGAAATGATACGCCCTCGTTCTACAGAACGAAATATACTGAATGCTACATATTTCATTTAATAAAGGAACAGTTAATGAATTTATATCTGTTGGTTCCTGTTGCGGCCGCTGCAAGTCCACTAACTTGAAGTAGGGCCCTCCTTTTTCAGGCAATACGAGCAGCCTAAGCTATCAACCAGTTTCGACTTACCTCGTCGGCTGCCTTTCTCGACTATCTTGTAAGTAGCTTCGGTGGGGTCGGAGTGGTTGAAGTTTCGTTCGCAACGGATTCCTCAGCAGCTTTGAGGTACTTCTGTGTCACGTAGGGCTGCCTATCTGGGTTCATATCGGCGGAGTGGTATGTGTGATCACAGTCGACAAATAATAGCCAGCATGAAGCTGATAATATGTCACCTATGTAACAATCGCGTTTTGGTTACATTGTTGGATGATACAAACGGGAGTCTTAAATTCTTAAAGTGGGCTTTTGTGCTAAGCTATTTCCACGGACATTTACAACATGATTGGTATGTTCCGACGGATTAAGAAAAAAAGTCACAACACATCCGTAAAACATAAAACGTTTCCTGCATCAGAATTATCCGTTTTAAATAGTAAAACAACCGGTTTTCTATAGGGTATTTATGTCTATAGATCAAGAAACGCGAGAGAATTGGTTACATGATAACAACTCATGCTGCGTTTGATGTCTGATGTCAGGTACTGGATCATCGATCCGACCGCTTGACGACAAAAAAGACCTCGAAGCTATTGGCGATCGATCGGCGATGTGCATCAAACACGCGGTATAAGGCCGCATAATATGTACTTTTATGCCCTGTATATATGGTCAGAGTAACGTGGCAACCACCCAAATCATATTTGGAGTACTGTTCGTAGTGACCGCGATGTAATTGGTAATGATGTTCATTGTGCCTTGGGAATGAGACATTGTAAGTGTAGGGGGTAGAAGATGTTACACACGGCTTGCTGTACAGTAAGAGCATTTATACGCCAGATTTTACCAAAAATCTGTCGGTACATTTAATTGGATGCGAAATTAATTGTATACATTAACCACGTACATTTCACGATAACGATTTTACTCAGCCTTACGATGACAAATCAGCATAGTTAAACTTGTAGCCGGTAATAACTAATAAACCACATACCCACTACGTTTGACATCGGTACCGATTGTGTCTGATGTTTTGAAAGCAGGTCGCCATTATGTCGTTAGTGTTTAATTTGGATCAGGCTGTATTATTTAACAAATTAACCAAATAAAGCGCCACGATCTTAACACTGACGAATTGAAAACGTCTTGCAATGTTTCCTTCTAGGTGAACCTGCGTGCGGTCACGTGGCTATATCCAGCTATAGTGGTGCCACGAAGAGTTAGGAAAGTTCACAAATGCAATAAACATGATTGATCCCGCTTTTGCCACCGGGCAGCAGCCTTATACTCGAATAAATTGCTGTGCATGACGCTTGGCCCAGTATCTGTTGATTATATGTCAATCAGATTCAAGCATCCTGCTTCAGCAGCTTTGAGAGCAGCTGAAGTGTTGCCTCTTGATCGCTCAAGTTGGATAAGAAAAAATTAACCAATGGCTCTAAAAGATGGTCAATGAATTTGCGCGCTATTGATGTCCCTCTTTTAGGGGAATGGTTAATGAACTCGATAATACTGTAGATTTTGAGTTAGCTGAGGATCAAGCAATATCTAATATTAAGGTACAAACACATCAAACGTTTAAGAGAATTTTTGATGAAAGCGAAACTCACTAGTGAGCTCACAGAGATGATCTTCGAATATAGCCTAGCTCAGCAAATTTGCGGTTCAAAGCATAATCATCAAAACTATGACATTATTAGTCAATTCTACGCTTTGACACATTGTTAAGTGAAAGCAAGGCAAGTGAAACACGTGTAGTGCAATACCATGTTTCATGTATTACTTTCTATCTTGTTCACTACATCTCCTCGCAGCAAGTGACCAAATTGAAAATATATTAAAGTAATATTGCACTAAATGTTGACATTCGAATAGCAATCTTTTCCTTCGTTCAAGAAACGGATGGCAACAAAAGGGTGGAGGGGGTCATATATTACATTTCCTCGTCGATCGCAATACCTTTGACGAAAAACATGAGTGAAGGTCTTATGTACACAATTCCAATGCATCCTTTATCATTATATATAAATACTTATCTGTAATCGTATATATATATCAAGATGCTCTATCGGTCCAGTGGCTACGGTGACTTCGTGTAAGTGTTATGTCTGTTTTTACCAGACATCATCAGTCGTGTTTGTTAGGATTGATAGAACGAGTACACACAAGGTGAAATATTCATCGATAGTCATGAATCAAATTCGCTAAAAACGTGCGACGATGACAGTTGCAATCAAGATATAAACATCACATAATGTGAATAATTGCTCCAGGTAGAATACTCGCACCAGTCATTGATAAAACATTTGCGAGCGAAGAGTGCTTGTTCGATTTGATCTATCTTGAGTTATTTCCAATGTCAGCGATAAAAGCTTCTGTGCTGTTTAGTTGGATGAAATATAAATGTAATGTTTATAAAACCAACGTTGCCAGATTGCCAATCAAAATTAGACAGAAACTTTTTCGCGACGCCCATGCATCGATGGCCAATTCAGAATGTAATACACTGTCCCTAAAATACGGGTCAACAACAAGAACTATAATCATTTGTTTTAAAAAGACGACGCACTTATTATGAACATCGCAGATATAGAACAAAATTGGGGCAATATGTTATTTGCGAAATCTATGCAAAGTTAAAGAGTAAAATTGTGGACATGCCCATTGCCAATTATGAATGCGCCCCGGCATCAATACTCTTACACTTCCAGGAATCCTTATCTACAAATTCCAGGCATCTTTATATTATTTTACACCAAACAACAGGGGTCTCACAAATAATCAATTGAAATGAATATGTGTTCCGTAGTAATGCCCAATGGTAATGGCTTTTGTGATCAGTGTCTGGCGCTCATTAACTGCCGCATAGATAAAGGCAGGTTATAAAATGCAACTTCGGTAGCAATCTATTCGGATATGTGCTTTTGTGGAATTAATGACAAAAAGTGTCTCCATCTCATGAGTGACACACCATTTAGTAGCTTCTGGCTTTGTGGTCATTTTAAAGCGGCATTGTGTTTTGCTCATTGAATAATTTAAGTCAATTTGTTTCAATATATGATAAATCCCATGACTTCAAAAACCCACCTAGTTCCGTTCATTCATATTGAATACAGATCCGGTCGCGTACATTTAACATATGTTACCCCTGCTGTTCATAGCCATAAAAATGGTATCTTCTACATTTATATAGGCTTTATCAACTAGTTTGAAGGAATGTTATATGGAAGATTTCTTGAAGAAACAATATGATGGCACAAAAACATTCGATTGGATTGGACTCATATCCACATATTGTGAAATGTGTGCAAACTACACCGATTTCATTTCTAACCGTTAACCGATAACAACCTGCAGATAAGCATAATCAATACCAAATGAAAATGAGCAATTGAAAGAGGTTTATTCTCACCACTATGACTTGGTAGAAACGTCACAGAAAGTAATATATATGTTTTTATTAGCATTTACCATGTACCCATGCTTTTCAAGCTCACCAAATGTTATCTAGTAAAACAAATATTGTTCCGTATGTACATATATTTGTAAATGCCCGCTGCAGTATCAGATTCTGGTCGCAATCTACACGTTCTGTGTAATTACAATAGAATCCGCTACCGGGCCTGACAAGATGTAGAGAGTGAGCACGTGTCACTAACTTGAATGCCTTCAGCTTCATTGTTAGAAGCTATATTAGGTCCTTATCGATGAATCGAAAATCAGTTCTGTACCAGAGCAAGGACAATGTACGTTATACATATCTATCACATAGCATTTATCTGTATCTCCGGCATATGTTTCGTACAAAAGTAAAATCTCTTGTCCTCTAGTGAATCTTAATGTAAACACAACGATTGACCAGACACTTAGGCCATATTAGGGAATCGCAGTACATCATGCTTTGCTATGATATTGCTTTTACGATATTGAGCACAAGTTTGCTTAAACTAAGCAGTTTGGACAAAACACGATGCTTCTAGACATCCCAGCATTAATATTCATCTAAATATCGAAGCAATTTCCCGAGTATGCCTGGGCAGGCGCTGATCGGATCAGATTAACCACATGTATTAATTAACTGTCGTGGACCTGAAATACGAACGATACTATAGATGTAATGCAAATTAAAAGTCAAATATTTGTTGTTGTAAACAAACCGACATACTGCGTAAATTTCCAATCCAACTAGCAAGTGGCATAACCTTTAGAATTGTCAATTAATCTTAACCATTCCATGAGTTAAATGTCATTTGATTTTCTTCTGCGATATACCTATGTTGTACAGCAGTCATAACACTGGTCGGTTAGTGTTATGTGTCATGCAATTTAGCTGTTATTTTGCGCTAAACCAGTGTGCTCTGAAAGTGAATTTGTTTGCATCTTATAGCTCTCTTAAGCAAATAGGTATAACTCTCTTGTGTATCTGGTTTGTTTGTTTGTAATGATTCCCGGGATGTTGCATCCATACCTGTTTCTGATCAAATATCAATGTGCGCATGAAATTGACTATTGACGGACTATTGAAAACAAATAATGTACACCTTTGAAGCGACAAGGTTATCTTAAAGCTGGCTCCCCATTAGCATAGATGTCGGACATTGAAGAAGTGTTTCACAAACGAGCTGTAGTTGACCGTAAACCAATAAAAATCATCAATTTGTCGAACCACAAAACACTTACATGTATTCCATCGACCTTTATCAAGCATCACCTCTTGTTTGCACATCACGCTATATGGCTGATATACCTTATTACTACCAGACACCAACATATTCTGTTATATCACGGATCTGGGGTAACAAATAAATCGAAAAAAATCACTTACATGCCACTTCGTCCTAAATGGTACTGACAGCTGCTTAAAGTGGTACTCATATAGTGACTTGTAAGTAACGTTTGCTTATAATTCATAACTACTGATAAAAGGCCATTTAGGTTATAATCTAATGAGGTTTATGATCGTTTCGAGTGACGATTTTTCCACACACGAGTTACAGAATATATATTACTCCATATATATATATATATTATTATTATATATGCTGATAATATATATATATATTCAGATATATACAACATATTTATAGTCTATATAATCGAGTATACTAAATATATATAGTTGAATCTAAAGACCATAAATACCGCCTGATATACAATCTAGGTTATCCCTACATATATTGACAGCTATAGTTTATCAAATATGTAGATAATCATATATCTATATGAATAAGCAACTCGATATCATTTGATATATATATATATATATATATATATATATATATATATATATATATATATATATATATATATATTCAATCAGTTTGCGTTCAATGTATGTACGGTACAATCATACCAAATGCACAGCCTAAGTAAAACACCATTGGGTGTGCACTACAGCAGTCCATCATATACTTTGGTTAAGCCGAATTCTAAACTTTGTGAGATTCTATTGCAATTTATCGACTGGGGTGAGATGTCCCCAACTGCAATAAATTGGTCACGACAACTCATACTGGTAGCTTACCACTTCAAAGTCCTACCGCTACTCCACTAGAAATGTGCAAATACGCAACGGCCTAACATGCGTAAGGTTATGTGTCCAAACCCGACAACTGTTCGATGGTAGTGATTACACAGACAGAGCATGCACATGATCGGCTACACAACTCACGAATAGACATCGGTTCATCATATTCTTGTCCATAATAATATTTTCCGGTCGAAATTCAAAGACGCGGGATTATTCGCAAGTGTATACTTTATCCATGAACGTGACTACTAACCCTGTAAAACGTATATGATAGACAATATTTTCGCTACCAATTGAGGAGATGGTTTTGAGTGAAGAAGATTTTGAGCACTTTTTGTTCTATATATTTTGTCTCAAAGCTTTGATCGACTGCAGCAGATTAAAGTGTGGTGAACCGCTTTACATCATGCAATGGTCTCATAGCTGTTGTATTTATAAACTACCCACTTGCACTTGTAGGTTACATCTGCATAAATACTCAACAAAGCGCCACCTTCTATTTGTTTTTATGATAATTTTTGTGTTAAAATCGTTCTCATACTCCACGTTATATAGGTTATAGCGATAGTTGCGGAACAAAAAGTGATTGAGACAGCGATTGCTGTGTATTCATTGTTTTATCCAATCGTTCATGATTCTTCATGGCATCTCTGGCAGAGGTTAATCAACAATGGTCACGCATGTGCGCATGTGCACAAGCCCGTGTGTAAATGAATGTGGGTCATAAATGAATCCGGATTTGAATGCATGGCAATAACCTGTCACATGAACATGACAATTAACACATCAGCAAATCACCAATGCTCGTATTATAGAGAATAAATAACTAAATAAATCACGCTTGCAGCTAGATTAATACGTCGTTGACATTTCTTAGACTTTTAGTTTCACGATCTTGTTTGATGGAAGATCTACAGTGGCCGATATTATCAAACGTAAGCAGTATATGTCAAATATATCTAGAGATTGTCTCTATGTTTAAGCCTTAAGTGCATATTTGTAGACCGATTTCTATAAATCTGGATTTGAAAGCAGTTAGTTTCGAGTGGTTTATTAGATCACTCGTCATGCCGCACTACTTTGTCGATTAAACTGCCAAGAATTGCATACACTAGTCAAAGACCTGTCCACAGAAGGTCGTTTTATTATATTGAAGTACACATGAGTACCTGCTACGCTTGACTATCATAATTCATGGCACCATTAATGGATTGGTTCATTGTATCAAAGCGGGCAAGATCATCACAAATTGATTCACGGATTTACTATTAATCCATGGCAAATATGTTCAATACGCTGCTAACCCAAGTTTCTTGCATGACAAGCTTGTCTTGTCTGTTATGTGTGGATTCATTATTATGCATCGACATTGTCATTACTTGCATTTTATGGTGTGTTTTCATTAAACATCACGGATTTTAGACTGGTTGGCAAATTAAGCTGCTATGTAGATTGACTAACACAGAGATTGTCACAGCATCATATAAGAAATAGCTTCTTGCACATTTTGTCCTGCAAAGAGGTTACGTGAATTCACCTTCAAAAATGGTAATACTTTCGAATGGGTATCTTGTTAACCAGCATCGACATCGTTTCACGCTAACCAATAATGCAATGATGTTTTCTATTTGACAGTTGCTAAACATGGCGGCATTGATTATGATATTGATATAATAAATGACCCTTTAACCCGGTTCATGAGATTGACACAAGATCATCAACATCCATTTTCTTATAGGAATAGTCTTAGTTTTGCTATCTATTATCTGTTAGTCAATTTGCAATTGATTTATTGAACCAAGTCATTATACGTCATTGAACCGTTTACTTTTCACTGCCATTATTTCCACAGAGTAGTAGATATTCGCATGCAACACAACAACGGTAACAATACGTTATACCAGTCGATAGTTGTTGAACAATAGATCCGATATGTAATGTCAACCGAGTAATCGAGAACTATTTAGTCTTGTACACATCTACAGGGATGATCCAAGCTCCGCGTACATGGTAATGGCATGGCTTTTATTATCATCAATCCAACTAACCAACGTGAAGACATTTATACAATATATTGTTGCCCGCGTTGCGTCCCAGATGTTATATTTACAGCGCAACGCGTCGCGAACATCGTACAAAACCCAGTCAGCTTGGATCATTATATGCAGAGTGTCCCTATCTTGTTTATTTAGACACGTTATGTGCAACATGGCAATGTGTGATCTAGCACTCCTTTTATGCAATTAGAATGCTTAAGTTCATATTATTAGCACTCACACAGAGCAGACCGTGTACTTCAAATAGTCTTCACACATAATTGTTTCTGCAGCTACCTTGGCATTAGATAATATTTGTAGACGTGTTAGATAGATGTTTCGCCTTAAAAAATACAGGCCTCAAGCTTGTTAGAAGAGGTATTGTGGCATTCTTGAGCTCTTAAAATGGTACGTTGTTTTATTTGCATATATGAAGCCCGAATAGGGCTATTTTATAATAACCAGTTATTAGGGTGAGATGAACATCTCCAGTAATAATATTTTCCATTATGATAGATGCGTATGAATGACAAATGATTGCTGAGAAGATCGACTACAAAGGAATTGTATGTGGGAACATTATATGAACAAAAAACGAATAGTTCCTATATATTCCTACCATTCTTGTTGTCGTTGATTCCCATGAATATTACAGCAAGCACATTGGGCAACCGTTGCTGTTAAAATATTCATTCATCTCTGTTTGGCCGGAACTAGTAAAATGTTGACAAGGTAGGTTATTATAAGTGTCGAAATGTTTTCCATCTGCAATATTACTGTTTTGCCAATGACTTAAGCTCATATTAAATTATTTGAATACAGTTTGCAATTTCGCTTTTATTGACCGGATTGATGGCAGCAGTGAACAATATTAATTTCTTCACATAAACGTCATTTTATCTGCGTTGTCGAGTAAAACAATGATATTTATTAAGAGTACTCTTACTTTGATGAAGCTTTTTTCTATATTCGAGAGACGCAAGGCGAAATGTCTTCGATCTAGTGGTGCATTGGATAGATTGGCTGAGTATGTCCCACTATTCAATTTATTCACTCGAACAAATCATGTAGGTCATGTAATTGCATGACTTATGTACGTCCATACAGTTTTGATTCGTGTATAAACTGTAAAATCAATGTAATGCATGGAATCTGGAACTTTTGTGATTGAATATTAGGCATAACTGAATGGTCAGGAATAATTAGACTAAATAGTGTTTATTAGTTGACTTAAACACGAATCTACTTTGGTTTGACTTTCAAATTGTAATCAAAACTGTCTTAGGCAGCTCAATGTACGTTGCTTGCACGAAATTCCATTGAGTGCATGTTTTATCAGATGTTGAGAAGCATAAATGCAGGAAATACCTAGTTGCTCCGTACATTCTTATTCAATCATGATTTGGCTCATTAGGAAAGAGTCTTGGTTATTCTATAAAGCGTATCCGGACATACGTGGCTAATATGGATGTTCTTCTAATTTCAGCATCATCCCATTCGTTAACAAAATCGCAGATCAACAATCGGACCAAAGCATATATCAATCATAGAAATTAAATGCCTCAGAAATGTCAACGACATATTCCCTGTTCACTTGAGTGATAATCTGTGTTCATAATCGGAGCTTTTGTAGGGATGAGGTGATATGTTATTTTTTGGATTGATGGTTACATGCGACAGGTTTTTACTTGACAATCATGTAAGCTGCAAATTGCAAGGTGGATTGAAACACTCTATATTGAAACTGCGGATATCTCAATATCATGCATAATTTGTGATTGGACTTTGGATCAAACAAGGATCACATGGATTTGTCATGTGTTGTAGCTTTTGCAATTTTATGATGCTGAAACGTAAATGCGTTTCATCCATATGATTAATGTTTTAGTTATTTCAGCATGCTTTATTTCCGAATACCAATCATTTATCACCCTAAACAGGTAAGGAACCCGTTGGTAACTTTTTTTAACTTATTTAAAAAGGAAAAAGGAGTTAACAAATAATCTATTGCAAAAGCAAATGTTATCGCATGGATGTTTTGCATTTAGAATAAAATAAGTTGCGCCTTGGCGTTCTCTGTCGTGACGATTGCACATAGCAACAAATAAATATGATTCCACAAACCGATAAATCTATCCTCCACGTCATTTAACATATCTCAAAGTAGAGATACATCACTGTCGAGCGGCAATTTTAAAATTGATGCCTCAGTCATTCTTGCACAATAATTTTACAAGGTAGATTATCGGCTACCTCGTCGACTTTATTTTAGCCCCAAAAGCAGCGTTTTTGGTGATGCTTCGTGGTGGTGGTTACGACAGTTTTTGTGTAAGTGCAGGATATAACAGCTGTTGAGTGATCAAGGCCATCAACCCGTCTGCATTGAAACTAGATAACTTTCTGGAAGATTTTTAAGATACTCTCAGTACTGTAAATGATTAAGGAGAAGTATACGCTTAGTGGATTTCATACAATATATGAATGTCACATGTGTACGACACCGCTTAAACTAGTATTCACCAATTATATAATATACGTGAAGTTTATGTATCCCATAAAGGGGTTTGTCTTTGTGTAGAAGTTTATGATAACACAACCAATATGTCATAAACCCAATTTTGTCCCTACATTGATACCTTGTAGCGTGATTATCTATAGCACCTTTGCATGACTTCTACATACGAATATTGATTTACTTGAGTATGTTGTGCTTCAGATTGACAGGGCTGGAAATTAACTAAAATAGCCACCCGTCATCAGGACGGGTAGCCCGGAGATGCTACCCGTCCTTAACAGATTCTACCCGTCCAAACAAAAAAGATACCCATTACATAATGCGTCATGTCAAAATAAACTCAAACGCTGCACATAGCTTTGACACGCGCGCGCACGTATCACGCGCTAAAAACATCGACGTGCGCTCTGATTTTTTCACATCCCTGACGTTTTCATACACCAAGATCCCGTAAAACTTTTTAATACAGCACTAGCTTCTCCTTTTCACAAATTCAACTTTTGATAATGATTTATCAACCGTATAATACGTTTTTATTAATATTATCAGGCTACACACAAAATTAGCATCGAGGGAAATCTAGCCTAAGGACCAAAATAGTCGTCGCGTTTAATGCATAATGTTTCAGTAGAGATAAACCACCCCTGAATAGAAATAACCAGCGACGTTGTGTTCTGTAGTAATAGCCTGAGAACTAATTTCTCTTTGGTAAGAAATGACTACACACCCCGCTGCACCTGCTTTTAGACAAAGAGAAACGCGGTACAGCTCGTCGTCAATAGCAACAGGTTTTTGATCTGGTCTTTGAGTGATCATGTTGTTCGTGTGGGACAAAGGTGAAGGGAGTTCAAAACGCACTTCCATTTTTTTATCCTCGGCTTGTGTGAGAAAAGAGAAACAAAGTCAGCTTTCTCTTCCTGCAAATTGTCGCCAAAGTACAACATGGAAATACCGATTTTATGAGCTTTACAAAGGTGCGCGTGTGTGCGAGGGGGAACAGAGAGAGGGAAAAGGGAGTAAAAGCGGGGTGGTAGGGGTGTTTGATGGATTGAGGCTGGCGCCGTTGAACATGTACGCGTTAACCTTGATTGATATGATATAATCAATTAAGACATCAAAGTAAGAATAATGAGCACGAGCGTTGTGGCTTCAAAATCAGCGCGTCAGTACAAATTACACTTAAACGAATAGTAACCACGGCTAATCTGTAACCAAGTGCACATGTTAAACTGATACAGCTGCAATTGGGAAGTCGCCATAATCGTGGAGCGGCCTTACTCAAATAAAGAAGTTGAACAGGTGTTTCAAGTCCTTTAGAGTTAAAGAGCTGGTAGAGCAGACAGACTTGTAATAATCTGTGTGCATGTGTAAAGCTACATAAACATCAGACATATAATCGCTGAATGTGTGTAACTGAAAACAATACTATAGATGACCCAAGCAGTAATCTTGTTGATTTTCACCAGAACAGCTTTCGTTGTTAGACGACACGCTGCGCGCTCTGATTAGTCTCGCTAGGATCGCTATGTTCTTATCTGTCTGTGTAACAAACAAACAGTATTCACCGTGAAAAGTTACCCGTCAGCCGGACGTGTGATTGGGCTAGATCTACCCGTCCGGCCATAAAATCACCCGTCAGTGACGTGCGGACGGGTGTTAATTTCCAGCCCTGGATAGATATGTATTGAGTAATTGCTTTGCTATGTCAGTTTTATGATATCGTAGCCTGAGGCCGCTGCTCTAGCGTAGGCTTCAAAGCTTCATATATTTTGATGCCCATCTTATGGAATTTACTCAAGTAGGTTTGACATCTAAGAAATGAAAATGTACTTTAGGAGAACTTTACATTGCAGATACGGAACTTTAATTAATCTTCAATAAGCGCTTTGATGAATGAGATATAGTTAAACAGATGCATGCCTTTATATACTTTATGTATGATGCATATATACCAACAACAACAAAGAGTCGAACAATATTTCATCAAGATTCCAGATGCTGTATAGCCAAGTTTAAATGCATTCTTGGTAACATTTTTACGGAGAATGGCGGAAATGCAAGAAAACAATATTTAATATATATATATGTATATATGTATATATATATATATATATATATATATATATATATATATATATATATATATATATATATATATATATATATATATATATATATATATATATATATATATATATATATATATATATATCTGTATATATCGTCGCAAAATTACATGGTGGCAATTGATCTTGATGCTATGACAAAAACCTCACATGACAAATGTCTACAAGATGCTAACACCCCCTGCCCCTTCCACCCATAAAAAAACTTTGTTAATTTCTAGATTAACGAATTTATTGGACGAGCAATCCACAAGCAATCGTTTGAATACGAGACACATTTTAAGCTACAATGCGGTTTGCAAAATAACGCGGAGCTTCGTTCAGTTCCGATCTGGGGACCTTTGAAATGGGTTATGCATTGTGATAAGCAATTTGCGGTGTATTGTTATTTTGTGCATTGTCTTTACTTGTCATGTATATCCACGTGTAATATGGTAATGCAGAAAATAATCTTTACGAGATTTCAGAATTGTTGTAATATCTGCCCCGTTTAACTCGTCGATTTCTAACTAAGATTTATTGACGGGTTTCTCTGTTAAGTACCTAGCAAATGGACTACCTGTCACAACGTTGGACTTGGATATTATCAGCGCATGATGATTAACGATGCAAACGTTTGCATATGTCCAAAGTGTCATATAGGTGCGATAGTTAGTGGGATTCGTGGCAAGCAGTAATAATTTAAACACGACAATAGTGATCCGCAAATATCATATGTAACTCGCACCGTGGGATTGAATCCCAAATATCGGGACAGTTATGTCGTTTTATACTGAGACTTTGCATCAAACAAAAAGTGTACTCATTGGTTTAGTTGAGCTGTAATGTAGTAAAATGAATCGAATACTAGCCTATTGCTTTACGCAATTTTCGCAATTGGCTGGTTTAGGAATTGATGAAATTGTTCATACTCGAACAGGGAATCAAATTATACCAACATTTATTACATATCTCGCAATTAAACGAATACAGAACATATGAAAACAGTGACATCACAGATTGTATATCGCTCAATTAAAACGATACAGCATGTGAAACGCAGTTTGTAATTACTAGCATATCACTTGTCAAAGACGATGTTGGACTTTTATGTATATTTACTTTATTCGATGCTATCGCGTCAGCTTCATTGTCTATAAACGTCACCTACTATAGAGTAAACCCACGAAGACCGGATGTATACCATAACGTTAAATTATCTTCCATCGAACCAAGCGCGCTGTTGGTATGCACATGCTACTAGGTGTGGTTATGGGGACCTGATCTTGGATATTGAAAAAAACGTGCGTTCAATTGTTTTCCACTCATCACGCTCTCACACATGTGCCCACAACAACCAGGCATGTAAATCTAAACCCTGTTCTTCCACCATATGGATCACAATACAATTAAGATATACAAAATTCGTGCTTCTGGGATTATAAATACTGTTCTGCTTTGAGTTCCTTGGTTGTTTATCTTTAATATGGAATGAGTAATACATGGCTCTGTGTGGATCTCTAACGACAGCGCGGCTGACGTGGGATGATATCGGCTTTTTCGGGTACTGCCTCTATTCTCTATGATCTCAAGCTTCACAACTTGTCATTGACTGGCACACGATTGCTGATGTAATGTTAAGTGTAGTTCTACAATGACACGGCAATGATATCGGAAGTTTTTTTCTTTCAGTGCCTGCAATCTATGTATATCCAGTGTTTTGTAATATACAAGGGGTATTTTGTTACATTTTAGATCAAAATGTGGGGATTTGCTTCAGTAATGACCTGTGTTACTAGATGTGAATGGTATATCCGTAGCAGTGATGTGACAAGACAACACCGCGCTTTTGATGCAACACAATAATAACTTTGCTAAGACAAATAATGATGTTTCCCCGACAAAATCAACCCCGTCCAGGATCACTGGTAATTTGCTTAACATCCAGTGTAGTCACCAGGCATTTATCGGAACATCAAACACCAATTTGTTTTCTCCAAAACTGACTACTGGCTCATGTAAGTGTAGCATTTTGCTTACAATCGCTACGTACTTCACATATGCTAGTAAATACATCATGGAGTAACTGAAAGCAGCAATGCTGCTGTTTATCCAAAACTAAGCACATTTAAGATTGAGTGTTTAAGCTTAGTATACCGAAGGGTAAACAAACAAGTACGAAAGTGAAATAGTTGAATCATTGATCCGGACTTAGCTGTGTCAGGAAAATTGTTAGTTTCAGTTTAACCAACGATAATAATCCATTTCCTTGGACCTGCAGTGTCGAATTCCACTCTTGCACGATGTGCATAAATGTGAAAATGGCAAGTACCCCCAATCCGCACAAACGGAGTGAATCTGTGGAAACAAAATTACGGTTAACCCCTGCGCCTTATATCGCCAAAGGCTCACAAATAACTCCTAAAACAAGCTCTTAACATCACTCCAATATGACTTTTAATATAATATATATATATATATATATATATATATATATATATATATATATAGATATATATATATATATATATATATATATATATATATATATATATATATATATATATATATATATATATATATATATATATATATATATTAGAATATATATACATAGGATATATATTCTTCAGCACCAATATATTAGAATATAGCCTTCCGAGCTTTTGCTTTCCCTTGCTCATTTAAGGTCTTGTAGATATCGTTCAGGATCACAAGCCTGCATTATTCTAGGAACGGTTTTACCTCTCATTCTTTTCGATCACCGCCAGTTAGGGTTAATTTCATCGATCTGTCATCCGTAACCCGTGTTTGCACGCAAACAGTCGTAACCACAAAAAATCATCATCAACAATAATGTTATCATGCGACAATTGACTTCACTTGGCAACCGGCGCCTTACACTTTGCGACTATCGTGCCAGAACGGCTTAGGTACGATATATTCAGCATCCTCTATATCACCTGTCCTGAATGTCGTTGCATCATATACGTGTAAAACGATGTGCATTTTCTTATAACTGTACTGTTTTGTTGCTATATAATATCAAACAATGTTTCTGCTGTTGTGTTTGTTTTGGCATTATCTAATACGCACGTTGGCGCTTATCAATATACAATCAGATTATTGAGTGTACAACAAAACATGCCAGCAAAACACGAATATAATGACTCGTGTGGAATTCCTTCGAAGTAAAGTCAACCATACAGGAGCGCCGATAGATGATAAAGCATTGAGATGCTACATAATCTGTCAAAAGCAAAGGCAGCCAAATATCCAATAAGTGCTTATGGATTTAAAAAAAGATTAAACTGCACTAAAATTAATTTGCATCATCTAATGTATTAGCAACCTGTGGTAACACTTGTGACTATAGCCGGAATATAATACCAGTGTTATTTTGCACTTGATAGATGGGCGTGATATAAGCGATCAGTCAAATTGCGGCAGAAAAGAGGATTAGGACAATATCGATCATTCGGCCCTTTTATACGCTTTTCAATTCCCAATCTAGGCCTTAGGCCAAAGTAGAAACCAACTGACGACGCATCAAGGCATGAATCGTAATATTCCTAATTCAGTTTACAAATGTAATATCGCGTCACATGGTGCATGTTGGTGTCAGCATTGCGTTCTGAACCACACTAGCATAATATTCCTGGAGGATTCTTTTTCAAGTGATTTGGCCTCGTCGTTAATGACATAGAGGAAATGAAATGTATCAAACCAGACAAGTTCAGTTGATATACTATCACGACAGCTTGTCATGCGATCATTAAATGTACTGCAATTCTGCAGCAGATTGCTGCAATCCATCATATATAATTATTTTTCGAAATCTAAACCGAGTAAGCTTCTGTTTCAATTTATCCATCGTGGTGATATCACAACGAGATGTGCACAAATGTAACCAAATGGTGAAAATGCCACAGCGAAGGAAGTTCATACTAGCCCTTTACCATTTAGAATTCCCGGCAATCGTCAACCACAACTGCTATTGTGGGCAAGCTTCGTATCCAACACCGAAAACTGAGCATGGATTTTTACTGTATAGACAAAGCTTGCACATGTCACATGTCATAATTTATATATTGCTATCGGTTTTTTGGAGGTCAATCCCTAATAATCGATGCTGTTCGGTATTCTACAACGTCGTTATAGACGTTGAAGGATAATTTACTAGTTTATACTTTTAAGTGCATACCATCCTTATCAACATAAATGATATTCAGGTAACCTTTCACTGATTGGGAGTTTGAACAGATCAACATTTGTGCGTTAGATATTTTTGTTTCCGAAACCTTGATCGACTAATCCAGGTCAAATTGTGACGAACATCAAATGATTTTCAATGCTTTTGTCAACCGATGTATCATTTTATCACTTTTTGTATATCTGCTGAATTGATAAAACAACAATCCAGAAAACGATTGTCAGTTATATGTGCCTAAATAACTTACCCAAGCTTTTGTGTCGTCATTGCTGATTAATTACGTTCCTGGCGATCGTTGAAGCAAGACAACGATGTCGTTTTTAGTAAATCGTTTATCATCCGCAAAATCACCTCTGGCTAATCAACCACGGTCACGCATGCCTGTATGTGCACAAGTCCGTGTGGAAATTAATTGCTGTAAGGTTAAATCTGATGAATGAATGTATCTATTTTGGTGATGTAGAACTATGTGGGTCACCCAATTGTTGATCAATGTAAATGGGGCCAGTGAGTGCGTTATTGTTACTCCGCATAACACCCGCTTGGCAAAACGATGAAATACCGATCTGTGTGCAATGACTTAATTATCTAATAGCAGCCACCAAATTAACTGCTTGGCATTATACTGCTACATTTCATCATAAAACACATCCAAATATCCCGAATGCTCGTATGGAAGTGTATGAATGACTCAATATATCATACAAGTAACTAGATGATCACATTGTTGACTTTTCATTATGCTCTTGACCTGTGCTATCTCTAAAATATCCAATACAAACAAGCGCATCAATGACATCCTATGTGTGTCTCCTAGTTGAACCCGTAGATCCGTATTTATTATCTTGACTAGCTTTCACAAATCTTGATTTACGACCGATGTTTCACATCGGTGCATTAGATAACTAGTCACGCTGCTCAGCTTTGTCGACATGGTAGTATGCATAAATCAAAGCCTGTTCACAGATGGTCGTTGCATTATATTGAAGTGAACATCAGTAACAACTTATTTGTTACACCTGTCTGCTATACAATACTTGACTTTGATCTATAACTGAGGGAAATGTAATACACATCTTTGTGCTAGGAGCATATGTACGAAACAATGTATTTAAAGCGCGGGCTACTTCGTTGAAAATATATCACAAACCGGTGCCTTCTCGTGAAAGAGAATTTTGCATCAGGGTTTCTTATAAGATCAGCCATGTTATTAACGGTCAGCACAATAATGGATGGCATGAATTTCAGGAATGGATGACAAAATGCCTAATCGGTGACGAATTAATTTGCATTTGACGTGGCAAAATCGCAATAATTGTTTTCAATTTCAACACACCTGCAATGCAGCGTTAATAACCATCGCTGATGCAACTCGGCATTTCCGGCCCTCTATCAGACACGAACAACAGATATATTAACAAAAGTCTACAGTTGCATATTAGTCCTTTCCATGGAAAATAACCAGCTGCCTTGAATTGACAACATAGGATAAAAAACCCGAAGCCAATATTGGTATCGTTATAGTTTACATATTGATCGTAGTAATAATGCGTTGTAACATACTTCAGAGCCATAATATTTATGGAATACAGCAAATAACCCGTAAATGTTATTGTAGAATTCCTAAACATTAGCATTCATAGAAGCAGCCAGTCTCTTAACCCATTAACCTATTGGTGGCTTGACTTATCCCATTAAATCGAGTATGTAAAAAAATGACTTACAAGAATTGACAGAAGCTTAATGTTGTACCTAAACACCTCTGTGTTTCTTCTTTTTTCGTGCTACCTTTCAACGATCTCATGTGTGTTTACCACGGATGGCCCCGACAAAACTCTCTAGCACACTCCAGCAGCACACTCACAATCGTTCAGTGTGAACCGCAGATCGCATTTTAAATGCCGCCCGCAATGGAACAGTGTTGTTGACAAAATCAACCCGTCAATCGCATCATTCAAAAATGTCAATCTTTTGTTCATTCGGACAGTTATTGATCGTAAACTCTGTAACACCTTTCATGAATCATTATCAAGCACAGCCTATTTGATTTGTCGGATGTTCAGTGCACACAATTGACTATTCAAACAAAACAGCTACAATATATCCATCGTTAACTCTCAAAACCTCTTCCCTGGCCACTTAAACTAAGTTCTATCAACACAACATAACTATTAAAGCTAAAGAATACCAGGTCGATCATTTTCTATTATATATTTGTGACTCTTGCACATCCGATCCCAGCAAATGCGTGCTTTTATCAGATGTTAAGAAGCATAATTGCAAGCAATGGCTAGTTGCTCTTTACATTCCTTTTCAATCTTGGTGCGGCTTCATGATAGAGTCTTGATAATAGGACAAGATGTTTCATGAGGGAAGGGTTTACAAACGGGAGTATCGTTTAGATCAACATCTTCCCATTTGTCAACGACAATGGGAATGGCAGATCGGAAATCAGACCAAAGTAGATATCAGTCGATGAATTATGAGTCGATAAAATGTCAACGATGTATTCTCTAGTCTATCATGATGAATTGATGAGGCAGTTATAATACGAGCTGCTGTGTGGATGCGATGATGTGTTCATTTGACAGATTGAGGATGATATGTCAATACCTAGGAATTAAATGTGGGTTGGATATAGTAAAGAGGATGGTATTGATCTCTCAATATCATGCATAATTAATGAATAAATGGTTGACCAAACAAATGTGTTGTAATAAAGTTCTAATAACCTAATGTTTGGGTATTGAAATCGTGACACATCCAATCCATAGAATAACAATTTCAATCCACATGTCTATCAGCCTACTTTATCGCCAGCAACTAAATATTTGACACCCATAACAGCTGTTAAACTCGTTGGAAATATGGAGGCATGAAATAAGGAACACTTTGCTATCTCTACGTATTATAACATTCAACAAATCAAGTGGGTTGCGTCCAATATTATCGAGTGGATGTTTTTCATTTTCAATAATATATGTTACGCTTGTGGTTATGTTAACATTGTCGTGCACCAGCTACAAATTAAAGTGATACTACAAAAACCTCTGACCTGTCATCCATGACTTGTTAACACGCTAAAAAAATGATTCGTAGATAAATTAAGTTAGAACGGCGATGTTAACATTGATTATTACTAGCAGATTGTCTTCTTTAATGTTGCCTTTATCGTCGCCAAAAAGTACCGTTATTGATGATGCTTTGTGCTGACTACGACAGCTTGCGTGTTAATACTGGATGTTTTTTTGTTTTTGATGTATCGATACAATTAACCTCTTCTGTTGGCGCTGCTATGAAACTGGAAAAACATGTAGCATGAAGATTGATTTAGGACTATGACACCCGCTTTACAGTAAATGAAATAGTCATGTGAGGAATATATGCTAATATATATGTTCCGAATATTCAATTTTATTGTAAACATGAGGTTTATGTATTTCATAAAGCCTTTTGAGCATAGATTTATTTAATACCACACACACTTTGTCTTTATCTGTGTAACCATAATACACTTAAAATAATGTCATTAAGTACATTGATGAATCTACCATGGTTGAACAGGTAAATGTCCTCGGTTTCAACAATTATGTTAATACTATATATGTGATGCAGTTATATCAACACCACGATAATGTTATGCTTTTCAGGGTCAGAGCCGACGATGTTTGGATCAAGTTAAGATGTTATGGGCTGTATGATCTTTATAGCCACGCGTGAAGCTGATATATATATATATATGGTGTTTATTTCGTGGCATATATCACGGGTTTTGCAAATATTGACTATCAGGCTTGCGTCACGGTTTCAATTTACGTCACTGAGAGCAAATCTTGGGAGTGAGGTATATGAAGGTCATCTTGCACTGGCAATGATTAGCTTATGATGCCATTTGCTTATTTTGGGTGTTGCAGATGTTGTGCATGTAAACGGAAACGAAATGAATGTTGATGACATTGCAAACGAATGGAATTCATGATAGTGAGTGATTACCTCATAACCTCAGTTGGACGTCGGCGAAATCGACAAAGCTAAGCAGCCTCAAACAGGAAATGAGAATAAAGCGATATCACTAGCATATCACTAAATTAAAAGGATAAAGCCTGGGAACGTAGTTTGCAATTGCAAGCATGTCATTTATCATTGGCAAGGTATAGTATCAATATATATTTGTGTTATTTAATGTTAATCGCTGAAAGCCTCGTGCTATCGAGAAAGCTGAATGTTATTAGAGTAAACGCACAAAGGTAAGTAGTATACTATAGCATTTAAATTAAACCAATCTATTGGAACACGCATGCTATTTGCTGGTATCGTAGGGAACGGACCAATATTGATGAACAAACGTGATTTCAGTCGTTTAACACGCATTATGCTCTCAATGATTTGTTGTGGAATAAAAACTATTTGATTTGTAATTAACTATGGGGCTAATATTTCAACAAAGTTTCTAGCTGTGCATAAAACAAATAGCGGAAGCGTTGGTTGCTGCTGCTGGCTTTGGAAAACACCATAGCAAAACATCAGCGGATTGCCAAGAGTTGCCATCTTATCGCCAGTGAACCAACTATTTATCTTGTGACACGATTACCTGATGAGGTTAGCGAGCAGAGCCAACTCCATTAGTTAAGATTTGAGCGAATTAAGCAATCAATGCATAGACAAGAAGCAATACGTCACCAGATTATCTCCCGTCAGGGGGTAGGCTTCCAATTACCATTGCATAGCTCGGTATGTTAACAGGTAAAAAAAAATGTCATGCTTTATAATTTACATAGTCTCAGAATCAGACCCACGGTTGACCTGAGACAACACCCAACGGAATCTATCATGAAGTGTTTACTATCCTAGGAACGGTTTTAATCGCATCTTCGATGAACATACCATTAAGTTAGTTCCAAGGTGTGAATATGAAGGTCACCAACTGCTAAATAGCAAGAAAAATCCAGCTCAACATATCACTGCATCATCTTAACATTTTCTGCTGCAATAGTTTTTGATAAAATAGTAATCGCCTGACCTTGTTAATCTCTACACCATTGTGCTTTCAATAACTCTTAACTCAGATTTTCCCTAATGTCTAACTCCGTATCAAGCCTTGCATGGTTTTAGTAAAGCTTCGAGGGTACCAAGCACTATCGTCTAATTATGCTACAATTTGCATTTTATATGGTTTTGACAAGGCTCCAATGCCTCCTCGATAGCTAAAAGGTTGGCCAAGTTATCTTAACATACAAGTTGCATTGCTATATCTATTCACGAGAGCATATATGGAAAAACGCAAATTAACTTTTGTTTATAACTATTGCGCTTGTATCTCTTGATATTGTGATGGAGTTTGGTTGTTTAAATATGCTCAGCACAAACACTATAGCCTAAATGACTCCTACGTGTCTTTTGCCTTATGAACAAGTGCCGCTTATGTGCCATAACATTTTTAGCTGAACTGTTATTGTTATAACTTTGTGGTACAACGTCGCTCGACTGTAAGACCAAACTGCGATAGCTCCCTAGGGCGCAAGGACCGTAACATTATTGGTAATTCATTGCTTGCATTTCTCTTGCAACTGCGTGTTGCTGTGCTGATAGATAATCCGACCAGAATCAATAAATATGAATGCATTGACGCAAACCAAATGTAATGTTCAAAATGCCCTCTACAATCTACGATTAAAATAGAAAATTAAAGGAGACTTACATGTAAGGTGAAGTTTGGTTAATATTCTACCTATCTCATATAGCATGAGAGATCAAGTGAGAGAGCGCCGCAGAGCCAGAGGATCATACTTTATATAGTGACCATGTGGAAAGTTAGTAAACATGAACAAGAAGGGAGGGAGAGGTTTGGCACTTGATCTCTCATGCTAGATGAGATAGGTCGAATGTTAATCAAACTTAACCTTACAGGTAAGTCTCGTTTAATTTTCCACTCTACCTATCTCATCTGCATATCGAGATCACGTCAGAATTCAAAGCCACCTGGGCACTACAAATGAACAACAAAGGTTCTTGAAAGAAAGAATCATTCTATTTAGAATCATCATGGCTTATCTATGCATATAACAACATTGATAATAGAGTTTCGAAAATCACTGATCAAGTCATTAAGTACACTGAGAATCCAGTGTGCAGAAGAACGCATAACGAAACGTTACCGTTTCGTGGAGAGAATATTTGTACTATAGTTATTTGCACTTTCTATGCGTTTGTTGTAAATTTTTCCGAAAGTACATTGAGACTGCAGTAATGAGAATCGTACTTAGTGGTGTGGCAGAGGCCAGTGCCGCACTTGATGAAGCAGCGCGTGTGCTATGCGGCTTGAAGATGGTTGTGTCTTCACCAGAGGCGGCCAGTGTTGACTTAACCCAGCGTGCGACCGTCGCCCGACTGATAGGCGAGTAAGGCTTTTGCAAGGATATAAGCAGCTGAGATAAGTTGGGATGACGTAAGGTTGCAGTCCTTTTGATAAATTCGGACATACAGGAGACTACACAGAGACGTCTGTCATCGGGATAAGCGGTCAGCTCTATGGTTTGCTGGGGTATTCCAGGTTTGGATTGTTTGATGAGTTTATTGATGATAAAGGTATATGATGATTCCATGCTCGTCATTGATTTGATATCTAACAAATGAACTGTTTGACCTCTGCATCCTGTCACCAACAAGCAGAGCATGACCAGTTTGGACGATAACAGTTTGAGCGAGATATCCTCGGTGGGTGGTAGGACCTTTAAGTAGTCCAGTACCAATGTAACATTCCATGTTGAGAAAAATCGCGGAAGGCTGGGGCGCGTCTGATACATGCCTTTAACTAAGCGAATTATCAGAGGATGCGAGGCTATGGTGTGGTTTGAGTTTGACAGCTCCACTATAGATGATAAAGCTGAACTTGCCGTATTAATGCCGCTATATCCCAGGCCGGCGTTGCATAAAACAGTGAGGAAATCCAAAATAACAGAGACTGTTGCGTGGTGAGGGTCGATATTGTGACCTGCAGCAAATGGTTACTCTATATTGCTTTCTTGTGTCTGGTTTCCATGACGTGATTATATTATCTTGTGTTAGTTTGCTAATGCCTTCTTTGTTCAGTCTCTCCCTGACAAGAGGTAAGCTGCCAAGCGTCAATTGGGATACAAAGGATGAATACGGCTAGGGTCGACTGACAATGTCAGAAGGGTCTTGTTTCGTTTGAAAATTAGAGGTGCTCCTTTTGTCATCCGTCTGAGCATCGGGTACCAGGTCTGCGTGGGCCATTGAGAAGCAATGAGAATCGCTTTTGCCCGATCGTCTTGCAGCTTCCTCAGTACACATGGAATGACGCTGAAAGGGTGAAAACATATATAGGAATTTATGTAATGTTCTCGCGTGGAAGAACTGAACGCGACACCGAGGTGTGCGCCTGCGCACGAGGTTCATAATAAACACTTCCGCCAGCCGGCATGGATGCCGATAGGATACTTGCGATACTCCAAATGAAAATGTGTTCTGTATGTAATCCATTAAACGATATATAGCTATATCGATGTCTGTGTTGCTGCGGGATATTTCATGGTGTCAGAAGAGAACCCGATCTTCGCTGAAGTAAGCCGATTTTATTCGTATTGACGTGTTTTGGACTCCGTCGACGAGCCCTGCCGCCCCAAGTGCGTTCGATTCCTTGTTCTCGTGGCGATCAACGAACTTTGTCATGGCCGACTACAGCGCAGCCCCACTCCCGTCGATGGACTGGGACAGCTCCGACTTAGTTGATGGGTGGAAGGACTTCCAGCAACACTGCCAATTAATGTTTGGCGGCCCACTCAAGGAAAAATCAGTGAAGGAGAAGTGTCACTACCTGCTGTTGTGGGTTGGTAAGAAAGGTCGCGACATCCACAACACGTGGACAATGACGGACGCCGAGAAAAAGCTGCTAAAGACTTACTACGATAGATTTGAAAAGTACGTAGAACCAAAGTCCAATACCATATTCGCGAGATACAAATTCCATCAGAAAGTCCAGGGGCCGGACTCATTTGACCAGTTTGTCACCGAACTGAAACTTCTTTCTAAAGGGTGCAGCTACACAAATGCAGACGAAATGATAAGAGACGCTATCGTGTTTTGGGTGCCGAACCCCAAGATCCGTGAAAAACTTATCAACGAAGGTTCCACACTGACCCTTGATAGGGCTGTGTAGATAGCTCATTCGAGTGAGCTGACCCAGGCTCAGCTAAAAACCATGTCCACCACTCACGGAGCTGAAGGCGGGAGCAACATCAACATGGTCAATCGAGGCCAGAATCGTGGTCGCCACCAAAACCACAGACGCAACAATGGCAGCAGCAATGGTGGCAATGGCGGAAACCGATACCGACAAGATATCGACCAGAATCGACGCGAGAACCCGCCACAGAGGCTTGACAGTCACCCCTCTGGCTCTTCGGGGAAACGGTGTGACGACCACAACAGAACTGGTGGAACATGCCCCGCACTGGGTCGTACCTGTCACGAGTGTAAGAAAACAAACCATTTCTCAAAAATGTGTCGTCGCACACGTAAAGTGGATGTTGTCGAGTTCGACAACAACCACAACTACTACGACGCGAATGGTGATCTATTCATCGAGTCTGTGACGTCAGACCGACGTGAGAATGAGGCATTTTGCAACGTGTTTGTGTCCGAGGCAAATCAGGACCTAGAATTTAAGTTGGACACTGGTGCTCAAACCAATGTCATCCCGGTGGACATCTTCAACACGATAGGCCCAGATGCAGATCTTCAGCCGACGAATCGACATCTGTATGGGTACCGAGGACAGCCACTTGATGTTCGCGGGCGACGCCGACTTCGCTGCGCGTCCAAGTCAGCAACGCTAAACCTAGAGTTCTTCGTTGTCAACACCCAATCGCCACCAGTCCTTGGCTTCACTGCGTGCCAGGACCTCAAGCTCATCAAGGTCATCATGTCCATCGACAACAAGCCACAGGCACCACAGTCAGTCATCCAGCAGAACCTGATTGACCAGATCAACCAGGAGTTTAAAGATGTCTTCGACGGCATCGGACTCCTCCCGGGCCAGCATACCTTCAAGCTAGATCCAGACGTGACACCAGTCATCCATCCACCACACAGAGTACCAGTCGCTCTCCGTGACCGACTGAAGGCAGAGCTAGACATGCTGGAGGCTGCTGGGATCATTGTGAAGGTGACTGAGCCCACTGATTGGGTAAACTCTCTGGTAATAGTTGAGAAATCCAACACAGGAAAGCTACGTGTGTGCCTGGATCCACGAGACCTGAACCGAGCCATCAAACGCGAGCACTACCCCATGAGGACACTCGATGAGATAATGCCGAGACTCGCGGGAGCTAAATATTTCTCGACCCTTGATGCCAGATCAGGCTATTGGAACATCAAGCTGTCGCCAGAGAGTTCGAAGATGACAACATTCAACTCGTTCCTTGGGAGATATCGTTTCACGCGGCTCCCGTTTGGTGTACTGTCTGCGCAAGACATTTTTCAAATGAAAATGGAAGAGACAATCGAAGGTCTCGAAAACGTCGCCACAATCAGTGATGATACGATTGTGTGGGGAACCACGGCCAAGGAGCACGACGCCAACCTGCTCGCTGTCATACGCAGGTTCAAGGAGCGCGGAGTCGAGCTCAACCGTGACAAATGCACGTTCAAATCTCAGGAGGTGACATACTTTGGACACCTGCTGACTGCCAATGGCCTAAAACCGGACCCCAAGAAAGTGAAGGCCATCCACAACATGGAGTGTCCCAAAGACCATGCGGAGCTGGAAACCATACTCGGAATGGTCAACTACCTTGCCAGGTTTGCAGCAAATCTCTACGACATCACCGCTTCTCTCCGCGACTTGTTGAAAGCACCTGATTTCACCTGGGACACAAGTCACGACCGCGCCTTCACTGAGATGAAAGAAGTCATCACCCGAGAGCCAGGCCCGGTGCTTGCATTCTTTGATGAAAAGAAGGACACGACTCTCCAAGTAGATGCCTCACAGCGAGGTCTTGGCGCGACAATCATGCAAGACGGCAAACCGGTGGAATACGCTTCAAAATCTCTCAACACGACAGAGCAGAATTATGCCCAAATTGAAAAAGAGATGTATGCCATCGTGTTTGGGTGCTAGCGGTTCCACCAGTACCTCTATGGACGACACACCACCATAGAGAGCGACCACAAGCCGCTTGAGACGATTATGCGGAAACCTGTCGCCGCAGCACCAGCCCGAGTACAGCGAATGATGCTGGTACTGCAGAAGTATGGGAAGCAGATCCCCGTCGCTGACACGCTGTCCAGAAACTTCCTGAATGTGAATTACTGTGCAGATGACCTTGACCTTCAGGTCCACTCTGTCGTTGACAACCTACCTGTGACCAACAAGAAGCTGCAAGAGCTACGAGCTGCAACATTCAACGACCCTCAGCTGGTTATGCTGAGGCAGACTATCTTAGATGGTTGGCCTGAGGAGAAGCGCGACTGCCCGAGTGTCGTACATGAATTCTGGATTGTCCGCGATGAACTCCCAGTTAACGATGGAATAATCTTCCGCGGCGACAGATTCATTGTACCAAAACTCCTCAGACCAGATATACTAAAACTGGTCCACCAAGGGCACATGGGCATGGAACTATGCAAGTGACGCGCCCGAGACATCATGTACTGGCCAAGCATGAATGGACAAATTGAGGACATGTGTGCCTGGAGACCAGGAAAGTATGCCTGGAGACCAGGAGAGCAAACCAAAAGGAACCCATGATTCCTCACGAGGTGCCATCGAGAGCATGGCAGAATGTCGCCTCTGACCTCTTCCAGTGGGACAGCGGGAACTACTTGCTAATCACTGATTACTACAGCAAGTACATGGAGTTGGAGCGTCTGCAAAACACCACCAGTGCAACAGTCATCCGAAAAACTAAAGAAATTTTTGCACGACACGGCATTCCGGAGAAAGTGGTCAGCGACAATGGACCGCAATACTCGTCGTGTGAGTTTGCAGATTTTGCAAAGGACTGGGGGTTCTGCTACATCACCTCAAGTCACAGATACCCTCAGGCAAACGGTCTGGTCGAGCGCAATGTCCAGACCATGAAAAGAATCATTGAAAAGGCAAAAAGGGACCAACGAGACCCATACTTGGGCATCTTGGAATATCGGAACACCCCAGTTGGTAACATTGCTTCGCCAGCACAGCTGCTAATGAGCAGAAGACTCAGATCCGTACTCCCCAACACAGCACAACAACTTGCACCAAAAGTTGTTGACGGATCGAAGGCCAGCGACGGGCTAAAAGTCAGACAACAACAGCAGAAGAAATTCTTCGACCGCTCAGCAAAGCCCATGGCAGCCCTGCACTCAGGAGAAAATGTCCGGCTGAGACAGCCAGATGGGTTTTGGAGACCTGCCATTGTCACCAAACCAGCAGGAACACCTCGATCATACAACATACAGACCGAGGACGGTACTGACTATCGAAGAATTCGGCGTGACTTGCATCAGCCTAGTGGAGCATCAGATGTGACTGAGCCGACCACCTCCACACCAAGCAGCGCCACACCTGCTGCTGAAAAGCTTGCAACACCAACAGTGAGCCCCCCGAGCACACCAACACCAGTACGTCGCTCCGGGCGCACAAGCAAGCCTAGAGATATACTCGACCTATAGACCATCATGTTGAGTATCATGCTCAACGCTTAACGTTGACGCATATGCGAGATGCATGTGACGAGCCATAATAATGCTCTGCATCAGGCGAAGGGCTCCAGGAGTCGACCCTGCCCCTTGTGAATGTTCTATAATCATGCACATGTTATCATTGTAGTTGATTAAGTACTAGATATTAAAATCAGTTTTATTGTCAAATTATACCTGAGTGACTTGCATAGTATATAGAGTTGTTGCACATCAGAGTATCTAAAAGTTAACCTCCCACCAGACGGACTCTCACAATTCATAAGAAGGGAGATGTAATGTTCGCGTGGAAGAACTGAACGCGACACCGAGGTGTGCGCCTGCGCACGAGGTTCATAATAAACACTTCCGCCAGCCGGCATGGATGCCGATAGGATACTTGCTATACTCCAAATGAAAATGTGTTCTGTATGTAATCCATCACACGATATATAGCTATATCGATGTCTGTGTTGCTGCGGGATATTTCAATTTATTGTTCCAGTACGTATGAAAAGCATCCATAGCTAAAGCCTCAGGGTCTGGTCTCCTTGATATGCATGGTTTGAACTGGAAGCGAACATATCAATGTCGGGTTTCTTAGTCTTTATAGAGGCAGCTTTTTGACGAGCAGAGTCTGGCTCAATCGTGATGTTAGTAATGTCCGCGGACACTACAGATTCTGCCTTTGAGCTCTTATCCGTGCACTTGTCAGACACTGGCTTGGCACTATGTTCGGGATTAGAGTTAACTAACTCTTCGCCATCCAAGGCGGTCATGGCCACCATTATGCTGTCAACAAAGGTCAGCACCCTGCGAGAAGTTTTTTATCCACGCGGCATTGTTCAAATCACACCAAAGTCCTGCTAAAAGCACACAAAACAAAAACCCAACACACAAAAGAAGCAGCAAGCAAAAACACAAAGGTAATGGTCACAGAACAGTGGTAATCCAGAGGCGTGTGAGAGCACGTGTGATCTCCTTGAGGCAAAGCACGCTAATGATAATCTCCTGGCTCTGCCACGCTCTCTCACGTGATCTCGATATGCAGATGAGACAGGTAGAATGCTATCGTAGCCTTTAGCTTTAGAAAATTAACATTAACATTGAATTATATGGCAACTTATGCCAAAGGTATGCCTTAATTGTAAATTCACATCCGTAAATAACCAATGACCCGAAGACTAATCCGAGCGTATCAAGCAAGAATTCTTTAAGGTCTCAATCGTGCATTAAGCATTATGCAATATCATATACTAGTTCCTACAATATGGATAAATCTTTATTTTTTATATGCTCTCGATTGGTCCGAGTGATAATAAAATCAACTACCGTATCAAGCAAGAATTCTTTAAGGTCTCAAGCGTGCATTAAGCATTATGCAATATCATATACTAGTTCCTACAATATGGATAAATCTTTATTTTTTATATGCTCTCGATTGGTCCGAGTGATAATAAAATCAACTACCGGTTTTACTTGTATCGTGGGGATCTTATTTAAATCATGCTTTCAACATAATGAAACTTTTATGAAACCAAACACGCATAAAAGTCTTTATAATATTTGGCACAGAACTAGGAGCTACCATCTGAGATATAACATGGTTCAAAGCAGACCTCAAATTACTACACACATGAAATCACCCATTCTGACTGAAAGCCTCTTTTCTTCTTGCCATGACTACACCCGTAATTAGATCTGATCCCAGCATGCTTTATTCGACCGAATCTTGAATAACACGTACTTTTATCCGTCTGTTTCTAAATACGAAAAGTGAAGGCCGCAATGCCATTTATTAAGTGGTTTATTCAATGTGTGATCACGCGAACCTCAATTGTAAGCACGAACTCAAGCACTTTTGCTTCTGCATATTTGTCTCTGCTGAATGGTCGGGGTGCGTTTTTAACGTAATTGTATTGGTATACTCCGAGTTTGTTTGCAGACTTAACAACATAGAGCTACCTAAGGTTTGATTTATTTAACTTTCATTGATCATATTAGTATGTCCAATGAAGCAAGGACCACGTCACAATTTATCTGCTGGCCACCATTATGGCGTGATTGGAGCTGTACACACAATATTCTGGTAACAATACGAGTATATATTGTATCGCCAAAACAGATTGTAGGTTTGCTTACAAAATATAATTTGCCATGACGCTATACTATTTCACGTTTAAATTTTTAAACATTACTGTGCCCATACAGCGGGTTGATCCCGACAGCTTTTGTGTTCTTACGATTATAACAGACCCACTTATTAGCAGCGCAAAATATGCCAGTCGCTATTTTTTGCTAACCCCCGCTGCTAAAGCAAAACCATTGACATATTGCGCAAAATTTCTATGCACAGAGCATGTTGATCTAAAACGTATAATTTGCAAAGAACTCTGATTCTCTTTTATCAAGCAACTATTTATGGTAACATTATGACCTTATATTCGGTCAATTCTTGATATGCAAAGCGTAAAAGTGAAAAAAGAACTGTGCTGCTGTCAGTTTGGACATCATCGCTTGACAGTAGTATGAAAGCATGCAAGCAAGCTGCGACGGGCACGCAATGGCTCACTCATATTAGCTTGACTGACCAACAGGTAAGCTCTTATATCGCTATGTTAAACCAAGCTTTAGATATGTCTGCAAAATTATGCCTCTATGATAGTGCCCTAGAATGCACACATTACAAACGCATACATTACATATGTTTGACACGAATGTATCGATGATAACGCTCATAATGAGCCTCCTTAAACATTACATTCATGTTTTAATTTTTTTCTCATTATTGATCTATCAAAAGTAACTGCTTTGCACACTGTCGGTCTACCAAGGTCAATCCCACAGACAAGTCAACAATACCTTGATACTATATCGATTCTAAGATGAATTAGGATCAATATAATACTAAAAGTTTCACACAGCAATCGCACTCTATATATATGTGTATATATATATATATATATATATATATATATATATATATATATATATATATATATATATATATATATATATATAGATATATATATATATATAGATATATATATATAGAGATATATATATATATATATATATAGATATATATATATATATATATATATATATATATATATATATATATATATATATATATATATTCATATATATATAACATACTGCTATATTAAAAAAACGCTCTGGTGTACGACGTTTTCTCAGTCAAGAACCTTAATGCAATGTACTCAGTGATTACGCGCTATATTGACTGATGCTTAAGCGATCGTAACTGTGCTTACATAAATTGCAAATGTTCCTCATATGATGGAAATACGCTTCAACATAGCCAAAGAGGCCTGTTACAGTTCATAACCCCACTTCGTCATCTGTCAGTCACGTTCTCATTGTGCAAAACCGGTAGACTGAAAAATTACTTTGTATAAGTGGACCAAATAGCACGGCTTTTGATTGAAGCAAATCCCTCACGCCGTAATTCAGTTGAACATAATGCATCACCAAGCCGTCATTTCGTTTCCCTTTTTGATCAGATATATGATTACTGAGGCTGATTTCAGTAACAGTAACATTTGAGGGGTCTTACTCAATGGTTGCCCTGCAGCCATACATTTTACCACACGATGCAATAATCCCACTAGGTTTGTCATGGACAACGCCCGTCCCAACGTAATATTTGACCAATTGCTTTATCTGTTGAAAGGGTTTTAATAGATCGGATTAACATGAAAGGATTATGAACGAGTCATTTGAGCAGCTGCACAAAAATGCAAGCAAATTAAAAAAATTACCAAATCGCAGAAACCTGCATCTTTAAGTTACATAAGACTCGCAGTAGTTACATAGCGTAGATTTTGATAAAATAGGAAATAGCTTAAAAGAGGCTCTAATATTCATTGTCAGTGAGTAAGTATGCTCACGCATTTCCTTAAAAAGTTGAAGGTTGAGCCTGAACACAATATCTTCAATAACCAATACCATACAGGTGAAATAAACACGAACTTTACAAATTTACTTATAGTATGACTGGGCGCACCAGATTAGTTACTTAGTAATATGAGGTGGCGAGATCCATAATCGAATACTGCTGTTTGCAAATGACCAACTGCCGTCCAAATGAATATTGGCTCATTTGATTTAACGGAAAGACGTACAATGCTAGACTGATTGCAGGGGGCTCTACGACCCTAGAGTACATATTTGGAAGACGCCTAACGCACTTTGCCAACAGTTCATGTCGCGCTCCAGGCGTACTATGTTTAGATCCCCTTACGTATTTGCTCAATACATTAAGGGAATTGTCTCCGAGATGAGTGTTTTCCGAAGCATTTAAGAATATATTCAGTTGCTCCATATCAATGTGACTATTGTTTACAATATT